>CM019064.1:380136548-381336548 GCA_009667805.1 Leptobrachium leishanense | reverse complement strand
CGAACTTTCGTGCGGCCGTACTTCGTGTGTTCCCCGCCATTGGACGTCATTTGCTGCTAGCACGGCCGTGATTTCGTGCGGCTAAACGCACGTTAATACTGCGTTAGTCTGACCCTAGCCTTACAGTCCAGGTTTTAGACTGGGGTCAGACCAGCGCATTTTTAACGTGCGTTCTGGCGCACTTAATCACGGCCGCACTAGCAGCAAATGACGGGCAATGACAGCCAATATACGATGTACGGTCGCACGAAAGTCCGGCTGCGCAACGCAAGTGGAAAATGAACGCATTTTTTCGAGAATGCAGAACCGCTAGTACGGACGTACAGAGTGCGCTGCGCCCGCTAGCGGTGTGCGTGTGTGATTTGGAGACGTCAGACCCAGCTCATGTCCGGCCAACATAACGTCCAGACGCAAAAAGTTTCCTGGTTTGGATTCGTAAAACATCACGCACGAAACTGCGCATCGTATGACCATTTTCGCATATTCCGTGAAAAAATACATCAATGCGTTCGGACGCACTTTTTTACGTTCGCGTGTAAAAATGCTTTCGTTTGACCCTAGCCTTAAAATTTACCTTGGGGTGATGCAGATTGAATCCTGCAATCACAGATCAGCAAATCATATCACCTGTACTGTGCTACAAACATCTGCAAAACCTGTTCTGTTGGGGTAGAGATTTACACCGCTTAAAATTTCGTTTAGTTTCGGCTTTTTCTCCAGGTGTTTTTTTTCATTTTGGGTCATTTCGGACCGTTTTCGTTTCGATTCGGTGATTCGATTCGGTAATTTGATATCGATTCGAAATGTCGGATCGATTTGAAATTTCGGATCGATTTGAAATTTCGGATCGATTCGGTATTAGGGTCATTTTGGCGTTTGGATCATTTTGGCGATTCGGCGATTCAGATCATTCGGGTGATTCGGTTCCGTTTGGTTTTTCATTTTTTAATGAGTTATTTGTTTTTTTATTGCTTATTTAGGATTGGGAAGTAGATTACTACAATAGAATGAAAGTTCCCTTACTTCGTTATTCTTTTAAGATTTTTTAACCGTTTTGTGGGTGAAATTTTAGGTTTCTTAACTTTTCTTAAAGAAACAAGGCTTTTTAACCCATAGGTTTCAATGCAGCATATGATTTCACACACACTGCCGGGCAGCACCTCTCTACAGTATAATTAATGCAGCATATGAATCCACACACTGCTGGGCAGCACCTCTACAGTATTATTAATGCAGCATATGAATCTACACACTGCCGGGCAGCACCTCTACAGTATAATAATGCAGCATATGAATCTGCACACTGCTAGGCAGCACCTCTACAGTATAATTAATGCAGCATATGAATCCACACACTGCCGGACAGCACCTCTACAGTATAATAATGCAGCATATGAATCCGCACACTGCTGAGCAGCACCTCTACAGAATAATAATGCAGCATATGAATCCACACACTGCCGGGCATCACCTCTACAGTATAATAATGCAGCATATGAATCTGCACACTGCTGGAAGCTCCTGTCTGGAGTATAATTAATGCAGCATATGAATCCACACACTGCTGAGAAGCGTCTCTCTGCAGTATAATTAATGTAGCATATGAATCCACACACTGCTGGGCAGCACCTCTACAGAATAATTAATGCAGCATATGAATCCGCACACTGCCAGGCATCACCTCTACAGTATAATAATGCAGCATTTGATTCCGCACACTGCCTGGCAGCACTGCTACAGTATAATTAATGCAGCATATGAATCTGCACACTGCCGGGCAGCACCTCTACAGTATAATTAATGCAGCATATGAATCTGCACACTGCTGAGCAGCACCTCTACAGTATAATTAATGCAGCATATGAATCTGCACACTGCTGAGCAGCACCTCTACAGTATAATTAATGCAGCATATGAATCTGCACACTGCTGAGCAGCACCTCTACAGAATAATAATGCAGCATATGAATCCACACACTGCCTGGCAGCACCTCTACAGTATAATAATGCAGCATATGAATCCGTACACTACCGGGCAGCACCTCTACAGTATAATAATGCAGCATATGAATACGCACACTGCCGGGCAGCACCTCTACAGTATAATAATGCAGCATATGAATCAACACACTGCAGGGAAGCGTCTCTCTGCAGTATAATTAATGCAGCATATTAATCCACACACTGCCGGGCAGCACCTCTACAGTATAATAATGCAGCATATGATTCCGCACACTGCCGGGCAGCACCTCTACAGTATAATTAATGCAGCATATGAATCCGCACACTGCCGGGCAGCACCTCTACAGTATGATTAATGCAGCATATGATTCTGCACACTGCTGGGAAGCACCTCTACAGTATAATAATGCAGTATATGATTCCGCACACTGCTGGGAAGCACCTCTACAGTATAATTAATGCAGCATTTGAATCCGTACACTGCTGGGCAGCATCTCTACAGAATAATGCAGCATATGAATCCGCACACTGCCGGGCAGCACCTCTACAGTATAATTACTGCAGCATAAAAAAAACAAACAACTGAACCGAAATGATCTGAATCCCCAAAATGATCCAAACGCCAAAATGACCCGAATCACCTAATCGACCCGATTTATCGAATCTACCCGATATTTTGAATCATCTGAATCATCAAACCGAATGACTCGAAATTTCGAATCTATCCGAAATTTCGTTTGGTCAACATTTCGGATTCGGGATGCCCTCAGAAGCACGAAAATTGTAAATTTCGTCCAAAAACGATTCGGTATGAAACAAATTGCACATCCCTAGTTAGGGGCAGTGGAGGACCGCGGTTGGCAACCACTGATCTACATGATAGGAAAACTAGAATGTTTTGATGGAAAAATTTAATTTGTTGTCATTATATATAATATTTCCAAAAATGCCTTAATATGTTTATTTTAAGTTTGAAAATTCTGTATTTAGTGTAAGAGGCTATAAACTGCCTAATTTTGGGTTAATATGACATTTCTGTGAAACTTATACAACTTTTGTATGCAAAAAGATGGTCTCAGAACATGCAGACTGCAGTGCTTTTTCGTGTAGCCTGCCCAGTGCTTTGCTGGGTGTATTGGAACTCTAAAAAAATAGGGAAAGAATAATGTTTTTGAGGTTTCTTCCCCTATTTAACTAATGTTTCTTTGCAAGTAGTAAAGAGAATTGCTGCCCCCTTCCAATCTGCCACCCCAGGTCCATGCCTAGTTGGGCTATGCAGGAATACATTACTGAAATAGGCCTGTTGACACATTTTATTTCTCTTATATTTATACACAAAGCATGAATGTATGCATAAAAATAATCTACATTTACACAAATTTAATGTTTAGAGGTCCCTGAACAGGATGTCTGATTTCATAGGCATTCTTGCTTCAAATAAATGTTATGCTAATTCTGTTAAAATGAAAAGAGTTCTTCAGTAACTGTTTTATATGTACACTTTATTATATATGATTTAACTGGTAAATGACCCTTGGCTTGGAAAAGACCCCATGGAACTATGTTTAATGTGAACACAACCGCTCAACCTGTTTTATGGCCAGTGTTTAAGCCCTGCTGAAAGTTTACCCAGTGTAAACCTTTTGGGAAACTATAGTTCTATTAGTAGTATACATAGTTAAATTCCAAATATTGACTTATTTCGCTGACGGCTATGTCAACACATGCCTATTGGCTTCTATTAAAGTCAGCAGTGAAGTGAACAACCCTCATCGCAAATACTGTCTTGTTAGATGTGTGTATGCGGCTACAAAATAACAGTTTGATCCATTATGTTCACACCAAATATCTGATCGGCAGAGAATTTCTCTGAATAGTGATGGATACCTATTACCTATATTTCTTGATGATGTAAAGTTTCCATTTGAGCAGATGCTGTTCGGTGGACCTTAATGCGGTAGTCCCCTTTGAATATCCGTATTATGGATCTGAATGATTTATTATTTCAATAATCAAAATAGAAGACTGAGAATTATTATAAATAAATGGAATAGTTCTAATGTAGGTTTATGAGTGGAGCAATCACCACGGAACTGCAACATTCTGATTGAATGTCCCACCTTGAAATCTCTCTGAATACATCTCCATTACGTATGGGCTTTCAGGATATCTCAGATTCTGGTAATTTAAGGCTGCATTGGAGAGTTATTCATTAGTAACAGTTCACTTCCGAGGGATTTTTGCTGAATAAAATTGATATAACATTTATTTGAAACATGGTGATGCACAGTCACCATTTAATTGTAGGACAAATAGCAATTTTGAATAAAGGCTGTGATTCTGAGATACTAAAAAAGTTTAAATAATTTGCTAATTTTTTATGTATTTGTATATTAACAGAAATTTTGTTGGGAAGAAAATTTTTAAACTCTAGATGGTGTCCCTTACCTTGCACAATTTCACAAGGGGTCTGCATTATTAGCATACAGGTAGAGATGGCCATTGAGTGAATTACAATAAATGTGATATTGATAGGTAATAAAAACAGTCAGATCTCCTACTTATGGGTATTTGTAGTGATTATAATGAAATTATTAGCAATGCAGTGTCCAAAAAATACCAATAAGATAAGCATGATATCTGTATGTGTGCATGATGTATGAATATGCATATTATAGTAATGCCTTGTGTCTGTACTGTACACAGATTTTCAACCTGAACTCATCCCTGTTTGGTAGTGAGTGACCCAAGAGCTGTGTTCTGCCTTCTCCCTGGCTGTTGAATTGCAGCAGTAAAGTTTGCTGAACATTGTGTTACAGTGAGGGTGGGGGTCAGTCTGTTCCGTGTAGCTTCTTTTCAGTAATACAGGTTGACAGGAGTGAGATCTCACAGAGGATTTGGGAAAATAGAGGCAAATGGAAGCATTAGGGTAGAGAAACGGTAAATTGTTGTGATAGGTTTGTGAGATGTGACACTGTGGGGTATGTCACAGGATATTGTCTGCCTCTTGATGAAATAGTCTAAGGTAACGAGTGACAGTAAACTCAAATGAGATGAAACCCTAGCATTATGTCTGGATGGGTTTAAGGGGAGAAGGGGCATAGGTGACTGTTTATATACCATTTATAGATTCACATATATTTTTATGCCATGAGAAAAGCAAGAGCAGTAGTTGCACCGGGATACTAGTATCGTAGGGATTGCAAGTGGAGGTTCTTTTGTGAGAACTGTTGCACTCCAAACCAGTTATTTAACTAAACCAGAGCGTTTTTGGAGTCTTCCAGATATATGATGCTCCATTGCTGAAGTATATGATCCTTTGCTGGTTACCAGACTGCAACCACATTCTACCTGGATTCTCTCATATCTGATGTGATGCCAGCTGACTGCTGTCATAGGCGCGTGTTTGTGTCTGTGCGTGTGTGTGGTGCTGGCTAGATTAACTGTCCACCATCTCTTAGGCCCATATTTACAAATTTTAGGTATTTTCAATTTGGTTTATGATAAAAGCATGAAAATTATTCGTGATCAATTATAGAGTGAATAAACACATTTCGTATTGACGTCCACTAGTATGATATAGGCTGCGCATGCATATGCCCAGGGCTGAGTTTAGTGTTTGTAGGGCCAGACGCAAGGTGCCATGCAGGGACACTTTTCTTTATCTTTGAAAACATTTTTTATAAACAAAATTTACTGGATGCAAAAAACATGAGTACAATCACAGTGAAAAGGCATTGCAACGCCTGCAGACATAATGCGTTAACTCTTTGAAAACATTTTTTACCCCTTCACTACCAAGTGATTTTCCAAAAAAAATAATTGCCAGGAACCAGTAGTTTTTTTGTAAAATTGTTTTTAATTTATTATAAAATAAGAAATATTTGAGCATATACCTCTTGTATTTTTTTACTGTAAATAACCTATTTTAGGCCAGTAGATGGCACCATCTACTGCCAAATTGAGTTAGAGGTTTGAGCAGCTGGTCTATTTTCTTCTTTTTTTTCCCTGCATCGACTGCTGAAAGACCGATATTTCAGTGCATTCACCATCTGATTTTACAGTTTTAGCTCTCTGGATATTAGGCCCACAGGGTTAAAACGTTGGGGGCACCTTCTGCAGCCCAAAAGCAAACAACATTCGTTTGCAGTAAACAAATTTCATTTGCTTTTGGGCTGCAGATCAGCATACCGAGATATCTTGATATCGGGGCACCAGATGTGCCTTTGAAGCCCGAGATATCTAGACATCGGCAGTGAAGGAGTTAATACCGATATTAGCAAACCAGTATTAAAATACTCTTTTGTCATAGCAATATTATTAGAAAGATTATGGCTAAAAATACAAAAATCATCCCCAAAGATCCTCAGCATCTATTTAGTAGTCAGCACAGATGTTTCCTATTTCTGACACAACTAGAAATCCTTTGGCAGTGCATATTTTCTTATTTTTGGATCAACATCTTGTTGATACTAATGAACTTAAGACATTTTTTACGCCTTGGTTTCTATGCAAGTTCTGCAATGCTAAAGTTGGTCTTTTGAGATGCACATGCGTGCATACGTGCATATATTTAAACTTATTCATTTAGTCAGCTGCGATTGCTAAAATCAGGTTTCCTTTGGGTCTTCTAAATCCTAGTCCGAATTTGGAAATATCTGTAATTTGGGGGCTTTCCACTTTTCACACTGCTCATTAGGTTTCATGGCCTTTTTTTCCCTCTTTCAACACAAATAATAATCTAAATAACTCAACAGTATAATGTCATATTATACATAATTAACAATACTGAATATTATAATGCTAGCTGCACAACATTTTGAGCTTTCTACACATTTATTGTAACAAAGGAATCCATTGGGAATGCCTGATGTGTTTAGCATTCTTAAACCACACCAAAATCAAAGGCCTGGCGCTCTTTCCAGCTTTTGCATGCTTTTTATATTTTTATAACGTGCAATGAGTTTAATCACCATTAACTAGGCAATACATTTTAATCCTGGCTGCTGTGATAACCCTTAAATAGAATAAGCTGTTATTGTCCATAATCGGTAGCCATAACCTTGCTTGTTGGTGTTCCTACTCTGAGGTTACGCAGTTCCAGGACAGTTGTTATAATGTAACCTGCTTGCATGTTCCACAAAGTTGATAGCTTTTAATGATGAAGGTGGGCCATGTACTACAGTTTCTTACTGAAGCATTAAGTGTGTAAAGTTTGTGTATCTCCATCATGTGCTACATTCCTAGACTGACCCTCCTTGGCCCTAAGGAAATGGGTTTTCCTGTCCATGTTGTTTGACTTCGTGGAATGTTCGCTCCTATATTGGCTCCCATGTCCACGAGGTTTGACGTCATGGAACCTTCTCTCTTACAGTAACTAACCTAGAAAGGCAACCTCTTCTGCTACTGAGCAAAGTGGGATCAGTCCTGCAGAAAAAAATGACTATTACTAAAGTGCATCCCCCTACTAATCTCACTGTAGGTGTGACATAATCACACTGGTCCGATAACATCTCTCCGGACTCGATTGACAATACATCCTCGCTACTCACAGGGCAAATTGCAAACTCAAGTTCTTTAAATATAATACAGATTTTGAGGAAATTGAAAAATGGAGAATGTGCTAACAGTAAGAAATGACCACGTTACATAAAAAAAATGCTTGCATATTTTCGTACCAAAAACCCGATGCCAAATGAACTTTAGCCCAAGACCCCAGCAATTATAACAATACTCTTGTTTGAATTCTTTTGTGTCATAATGTTTGTCTAAGCATTTTAGCCACAGTGCATTCATTATCAATCCAGAGCTCTCATCAGGGTTATGCAAAGAGAATCGGAAAGTCACTGCACGTTCGGTGACTGTTCGTTCTCTTCAATTCGGTGCGATTCGGCGATCCCATTTTGGCGACCCTGAGGTGTATTCAGCAAGCACCACAGGGCCGTCGATGCGCAGGGAAAAGTCGCCGCAAACCCGCCGAAAAATCACTGCAAAACCGGGCGAACGCACACCGAAACACGCAAAAACATCTGGATTAACCCTGCCGAACACGCCAGAGAAACCCGAGCAGGAGCCAATCACAGCGCAGAGCAGCCGCCGGAAAAACCCGACACTGCAGACGAATGGAGTGAAAAAAAAACAAAATAGTATGCTTGAATGTTTGAAAAGTGAAATGCTGTTTGCAAAGAAACTACAGAACGAAAATGTCTGAAATTTACATATAAGATCCAATGAATGATAATAAAAAGGGCTGTTACAGAAAAAAAAAACCGATTAAAAAAAAAAGATTTTTTTTCGCAAAAAAATCCCGAAAAAATGCCTAAAAGATCCTAAAAAATCTATAAATAAAGAGACTCTTTACTGCAAAATATAATAATAAAAGGTTTATTAGATATTGAATTAAAACGGGAATATTTTTATTCATTGACGCCTATGGGATTCGATTGAATAAACCTGTCGAATGAAACCACCGAACAGCAGGGCATTTTGGCAACTTTTCACTGATGTTTTTTGTTCTCTGAATAGCCAAAGCATCGCTTCTCTATGGGGATTTCACTGCCCTCGAACAGGCACCGAACAGGCACCATATGTGCAGGCAATTCGCCAACATTTGGCGAATTGCCTGCTCTTTGAATAGCCGAATGGCCAGGAAAGGTAACCGTACGCTGAATTTCAGCTTTCGGTTACCTATCGCCAGCAGTTTGGATCTCTTTGAATAACCCTGTATAACTTGATTGCACTGTGACATCTTAAATTAGCAGCCAGAGTCACAATTTTAACAGCTTGCGCCGTCCTAGAGTCCATAGGGCTAAGTGGAGTGGCCTTTGAGATTTGAGTATGCAATCTAAAAAAATTGCGAAGGATCAGAGGAAGGACACCAGATCACTGCTTGTTCTATGTGTCTTTCATATAACAGGGAGAAGAGGAAGCAGCGGGTGTACTACATTCCTAGACTGACTCTCTTTGGTCTCCTAGACTGACTTTTTGTTTTCCTTTTCACTTGAATAAACAGTGATTGAGTGACTGGGGGCAGGATTCACTAAGCTTGCGCAGAGCTCGCGGCCAGGATGAGCCAGGCTCCATGACTCCACGAACTGATGCTTGCGATGGCGTGCTGCACGGCTGCTGGTATCTGCCAGCTTTGTGCTATGTTCTGGGGCGAGTCGCTAATAATACGCCTACCCTAGAATACAGTTGGTACAATGGAGATGGTAAGGGAAATCTGCAGGCACAGATTTTCCTGCTTATTGTCTCCATTTTACCAACAACTATGGAAGAGGGCCCATGGTCTGTGCAGTTGCTAAGTTTACAACAGCTCTGGTAACATTTACACCAGGCGCCCATCGCTGCTAAGCTTTCTAACCAGGGCAGTCATCAGGGGGTGACAGCCCATGATATGTTCAGGGCCCAGTGGCGCAAGGAGGCCATGGCTCTTACCAAACATTGTGTCACTTGTCAAAGTGCCTCAGATATTAGGGCCCCTCCATGAGAAACTGAACTGACCTATCGGAATACCAGGAAATTTCCAGGTGGGCCGGGGTATCTGGAGCAGGTAAACGCACTCTGGCTAATCACTGAGGGAGCGATTAGTATGGCCTGCGCCAGACAGAGGCGCAGAGTGAACACTCTCTCACCAGTAAACACCTTTTATCCATCAAGGATTTCACCCGCTCCCTGTATAATAAGGTAAAAAGAAAAGAAGCCAAACATGTTTTATTTTTAATTAGTTTATGGAAATAGCCAGCTGAGGTGGAGGCGGCCCGACAAGTGCTCCAGTAAGGGACCCCAAGATTTCTGATGACAGCCCTGTTTCCACCTCATGCACAAAAGACTTGAATGGTGCTGCCAAACAGTGGCCTTGAAAGCCTGCATCAGGCTAGGTGCTAGGCAAAGGTTGGATAACATCACGGCCACATTACTCGGCTGCTATATTACGCAAAGCCGTCCGGACTACTGGCAAGCCTGGTTAGGGGTATAAGGAGGAGTTCTAATCGCCCTACACCAACCATAAGTCAGCAAGCTAGGGGTTAATATGGAGGGTGGGGAGGCCACATCGCAACTGACCTGATTCACATGCAAAAATCCATGGCTCCTAAAGGGTTCATTAAGCTAAATTTAATGATAAAAACCCCAATATCCTTAAAGATAAATAAATAAATAGCCCCCTCCCCTATTAACCATAAAATACATAAGGCCCTGAACCGACTACCTTCCTATTGCATGTGTCGCTAAAGGGATTTGGGACACATCAGGATTTTTTTTTTCTTCACTTCTATTTACCCCTGTACAAAGCTTTTCCACCCGTCAGGTATAGGAAGTTGCAGAACCCGCCTGTGTGAGTTCCTATACCTATAGATGAATTGCTGCAAATCTACTAGTCAGAGTTACCGCTTAGTGAATTTTACGAAAATCTCACAGTGAAATTCCTAAGCGATATCGCAAAATGCGAGAAAAAAGCTGTTTAGTGAATCTGCCCCTGGCAAGTCACTTTTAATGTGCAGCTGCCTGTATGTTTGCACTTCGTACAAAGTAAATGTACGGTAAGCGGCTGCACAAGACATGGAATAGCAGCAGATCTGTCAACATTTGCAAGAGGAGCAATAACTCTATTGGTTTACCTGCAAATTCTAACGGTTCGTTTGGAATAAAGTCCTTCGTGTTCTTAGTTCAAAGAAAAATCCCTTTTCAACAGGGGCCCTGCTTGCAAGAAAGGAGGGGGTTTCTTTTTTCCTGAATGGTTTATAATGGTTTGCATAATACGACAGTGTCTGAAGTAAGCTAAGCATGCAAGCGCCCCAATAAAAGTGTTAGCACATGTTTCTTGTGAATCATGCAAAAAATGTTAGTATGTCCCTAATGGTTCTCCGAAGCTGATTTATTGTTATGGTATACGGACAAGGTGCATTTCTCAGAGTTTTAAAAAAAATGACATTGAGTGATACATGGAGATTTAATAGTTTGGATGAGTCGATTCGGTAAGTGAAATAGAAAACGCAGAGAGAACAAACCTCAGAGAGGTCACAGATGTAGGGGTGCCAGGTGGGGGACCCGCAAATCAAAGAATGATGGGAAAATATACAATGTGCATCAGAGGATAATAGGTTTTGACTATCAGGGCATTTTTATAGGACGAAGAATTGCACACGCAAGGCAGGGAGGGCAGAATTCACACATAAACATTTGTTTTTCATAACTTGACTTTTTGCATTTAGGCTTCACTCTTCAAGATGTCTTTTTGCATGGAAAGGAAGGCCAACCACACATGAACATCATATCCATAACCATATGTTAGCCACTGCTTGGAAAACAATGCAAACTTAAGTCCAGCCAGAGCATTTGAATAGAGTTTGTCACGCAGCACTGACATGTTAATACCTTACCTAGTACATTGAATTACAGACTATTAGCGGTGATTTGTGTTATGCATTTCACCCACCATGCATCCATTAAGATATAACTTATCCCAAATATGTTGGCTGGAATTGAATGCATGTCTGTGAACAGCTCCGCTTTGAGTCTAATCGCAGTGGTTCATTTCTTACAGAGCTTTTCAGCTAGGGGTATTAAAATATATTTGCTTGTAAAGTACAGTAATTTAATATAATAGTACGGCACAATGTAATTGGTAACATTACAAGTTTTCATAATGAAACATAAGGTAAAAAGGGGAAGCTTACATAGTTACATAGGCTGAAAAAAGACATGCGTCTGTCGTGTTCAGCCTTTCACACGTTACCTACTGCTGTTGATCCATAAGTATGCAAAAAACCCAGTCTGAAGTGCTAATAGGCAACGCACTGGGAAAAAAATCCTTCTTGACCCCAGAATGGCGTCAGATTTCTCCGTGGCTCAAGAAGCTTTTACCCATAATTTAAATATTATGACCCTTAATATTATGTTTTCGCAGGAAGACATCCAGTCGTTTAAAAGTCTGTACAGACTCTGACCCAACCACCTCAACAGGCAGAGAATTACACAGGGGGAATTAGCATTAGCATTAAGTGTTGTGTTATGTTTGGTTATAATGTTGTGGTGAATGTGGTAGTGTAGCTGTGTGGAGGGCCATTGTGTGTGTGTGAATGCAAGTTCCTTTACGGACAGAGTCTCATAGACCTAGACAAAACTCTTCAGAGGAGCAATGTGTCTCTCCAAGGCCAGCAAAATGATAAACAGAAGCTTTGGTTATAAATGTTGCATTTATTGTGAGACATACAGGGCTAGATAAAGATAGGGACCGATGGCGCTGCATGCAGAGCCAGGCTCTGTGCCTCGAGCTCTGAGGGCCCCGCAGGTTATATGCACTGCTTTACTGTGCTGCCGTCTTTACCTTTTAGTAAGTGGGAGATAGACAGGGTAGAGATGCTGATGGTCATGGAACGCTCCTTGCAAGGCCCCGGATCCACCAGCTGCATGCAACCTCAACCTGAAGCTTAAGACAGACTAAAGTAAAAATAAAAGTTGGTAGGTAAAGGACGTCAAGTGTAGGGGGATAAGGCAAAATTAAACAAAATGGTGAAAGTGGAAATTTGGACATTCTAAATAAAATACGGCGTAATAAATTAAAAGGGCAATAATAAATGAAATGGTTGCATAGTCATTGATGTGAGAAAATGTGAACATTAGAAATGAAATGGGGATATCCTGAATTGAAATGGGACATAATAAACAAAATGAGAGCACACTGAAATTAAATGTGGACATGATAAATAAAATGGGGAATGCTGAAATGAAATGGGACATAATAAACAAAATGAGAGCTCACTGAAATTAAATGTGGACATGATAAATAAAAAGGGGAATGCTGAAATGAAATGGGGGCATAATAAACAAAATGAGAGCACATTGAAATTAAATGTGGACATGATAAATAAAATGGGGAATGCTGAAATGAAATGGGGCATAATAAATTAAGTGTGGGCTTAGTAAAGGCAAGTGGCTGGGCCATGTCTATGCAGGTGTATATACTTATCTGTCCAATGCACCTGATAATTAATAAAATAGTAATAGGACAAATGCACACTAAAAAATCCCTGTGGAAGATCTAGTGTAAATGTGTATTCTCCTACTATGCAAATAATATCCGCAAACGAATAAATGGAAACTCTGAAACAATACTGTTAGCAACAATACAAAATCACTTTATTAAAAGGTACATGATCCAAAATGTCTTCAATCCAACAAAACTGCAAACATAATAGATACATAAATTAACAGAACTTTGTGGGCCTTACAAACACAGCTACGGTATATTTACCAACACATGGTGCTACTGTATGTTAAATTGAACAGCACTCAGAGGTAGCGGTGCTCGGTAGAACAGCACCATCGTATTGTCCTTCAGGCCTTTATCAAGGGGCATCTTTTAGAATTAAATGTACAGTAAGCTGGAACAAAAGATTTGGAATAGGAACAAAGCTGTGATTGTTTGCTATTGGAACAATAAGTGTTATCAGGTCTAAGTGTATAATAAAATAGTGCACAATACAGTTGTGCCTTGATCATCTAAAATCCAAACCCTCTCTACAATCGAGTCCCAGTTTTTGATGGATGGTAGAGTTTCCTGTTGCTAGTAAAATGCTCTTTGCTGCATTTAATAAACACGCCACTAAAGGCAACTTCTGCCATTTAGTTGCTGTTAACCCCATGTAGTAAATATCCTAATACAGCACCATATTGCCAATCTAATCGTAGATGATGCAATGGATCTCCTCCCAGTATGCAGTATGTATGCATTCTAGGACACACCACTCCGGTTGGAGAAGGCTCCATGCACCTCTCCTATTTCTCAGCACCTAAATCTGATGCTTCTCCTGGACCCTGACTAGAGGGTGCCATATACTACAAGGAAAACATTTTCTATGACGTTTCTTGTAAATACACTGTTACTGATGTTTAGTGTTTATTTAGTATTTCAGTCAATGGGTTGTGATTAGTGATGAGCCGAACACCCCCGAGTTCGGATCGCACTCGAACTTTTCAAATGTTCGGATTCGAACTCGAACTCAATGCAAGTCAATGGGACTCAAAATTCGATTTTTAGAGTTCCCTCCAAGAGGGCATATGCTAGATATTTGCCATAAAAGGTGTATGGGGGTCCAGGTAGTGCCCTGGGGGACAGGAAACAAGGACAAAAAGTTTTTAAAAAAGACGTTTTTAAAGGGACAGTGAGTTTTCCATGAAATAAGGGTTAAAAATAAAAACAAAAAATTACTTCAAATATCGTGCCTAGGAGGTCCCCATAACCTGCCCGTGAAGTGGCGGATTTCTAGGATGTATAGAAATATGTAAAAACCAAAAAATGACATTTCAAATGATAGTAAATGGTTTTCCTTTAATCTATCCATAAACAACTGCTTGGGGCGGCAGTCTGTATGAAAAGAGGAGACATTTTCGGACACGCAGAAAAAGTTTAGTGATTTTTTGGCTAAATTATTCTGAAACTTATGCAGGCTTTGGATGAAAGTAACAATAGGTGCTTTAAAATTGGGCCTTTAGCGTCGGCAACAGTGCCGTCACACAGTAACCCCTCTGAGGATATGAATCTGATACAGGCGTCAGTGGCAGTGCACCAAAATATTGTGCCTTTGGTGCCAGGCCAGCAAGTGCCATCATACCGTAACCCCTCTGTGGTATTGTGGAAGAGTGCAGGGGTGGACCTTGCGGTCCTATATTAAAAAGATATGAATCTGGTAAAGGCGTCAGTGCACCCAGATATTGTGCCTTTCATGGCAGCAAGTGCCTTCACACCGTAACCCTTTTGTGGTATTGTGGAAGAGTGCAGGGTTGGACCCTGCAGTTCAAAAAATTAAAATGATATAAATCTGGCACAGGCATCAGTGCAGCCAAATATTGTGCCTTTCATGGCAGCAAGTGCATTCACACCGTAACACTTTTGTGGTATTGTGGAAGAGTGCAGGGTTGGACCCTGCGGTTCAAAAAATTAAAATGATATAAATCTGGCACAGGCGTCAGTGCAGCCAAATATTGTGACTTTCATTCCAGCAAGTGCATTCTCACCGTAACCCTTTTGTGGTATTGTGGAAGAGTGCAGTGCTGGAGGTTTTGTGAATGCAGAAGACATCCTCGATCTATTCCGTTATGTCAGCATCAGGGGATTGATAACTGCTGATCCAGGACTGATTCATTTTTATAAATGTCAGCCGGTCTACAGAGTCGGTGGACAGACGCACTCTTTTGTCTGTGACAAAACCTCCAGCGGCACTGAACATCCTTTCAGAAAGCACGCTAGATGAAGGGCAACCTAGTAGCTGCATAGCATATTGGCTAAGTTCTGGCAAGTGATCCAATCTCAACACCCAGTAAGCCAGTGGATCATCTGCTGGAAAGGTATCCAGGTCTGCCCTTGCCCCTAGGTAGTCCTGCACCATATGGTGAAGACGCTGGCAATGGGTGCCTACATTTGACGTCCCTGGGCGTCGTGGACTAAAAAAATTTAAAAAAGCATCAGTCAAGCGGCCCTGGCCTTCACCACTATTCCTCTGATCATCCGCAGCCTCAGAAGCACCTGTCTCATCACTTGGTAACCTACCAGTGCCTAGAAAGGTGTTACACAAGTGTCGCTTTAGAGCGTCCTCAAGTTGTTTCATCCTGTGCTCCCTGTGCGGGCAGGATGAGCTCTGCAACTTTACCCTTGTATAGTGGATCAAGAAGGGTTGCCAGGGGGCGTGGCTGGCTGCTAATGAGAGAGGACGCAGGTCTCTGGAGCTCCGACCCGTCTCTCTCTCACTGGGTTACCTAGCCGACTTAACTCACTGCAAATTGATCCTCTGGACCCTGGAGCGGCTAGCCACCGGAGACAACATGTCCGGGGCCCGTTATGTCCCCCCCCCGGACCAGATGCAACAGTTTAGCGGCCAGAGCACACTCTCGGCGGCCATCTTGGGGCCTACCCCATTGATCGGCCCGGAAGCAGTGTTTCGGCGCCTGGAAGATATGCTGGAGGGAGAGGATGATCGCCCACTGACGCGGGGTGATATGCGGCGCTTCATTGAAGTTCTGAAGAGTTTCAGAGGTGCGGAGAGCATGGATATAGTGACGCCTGGGGAATCCCGGAAGGTGCCCGAGAAACCTAGCTGCGCGGTGGTGGAGGAGTCCGATAGATCGGGGGATCTCATGCCGCGTCGGCGCTCACGAAGCCCGGGAGATATCCCTGACCCACCAGTTGCCAAAGGGGAGTATGCCGGCACGGGCTCTGCTGGGACGGCACGTGCCGGTCTGGAGTCGCGGCCTACTCTGTGGGGTGTGCGATGGCGGCGCTTTCTGGGGCCGTGGGCCTGTGCGCTGCGGAGGGGCAGTGCTGGCCTTGGCCCGGGCCTGCGGCTGCGGTGGCTATGTGGATGGCCAGGATGCTGGGCGCTTGGAGTGCACAGGGCTGCTTGGACAGGCCCGAGGAAGACTTCTGCCCCGCACTCCTACTAGATACGGGCTGAAGAGATACACCTTGCTTATATGCCCACACCATGCTGTCAATTGCTATTCCCCCCCCTTGCTGAGATGTAATCCACCTCTGTGCATTATCTACTGCAGACATTACTATACTGCCTTGACTGTTATTTTGCCGAGTTTCTCTTTTCCCTTTTTTTTTTTTTTTTTTTTTGTCATAGAAGACTTTATTTTGCGTGTCTGCAGCCACAGTGCTCTCGATGACTTTTCTGTGACTCTCAAGTTCTATGGCAGATGTATCCTATGCCTACCTACTTTTCTTGTTTGAGACATCCCCCTCCCCCCTTTCTTTTTACTACGCGCTGTCTTTCCGCTGAAAAGTTTTGACCCTGCGTATGAAGACGCTATTGAATTTTTGTTGGCTGGCCTGCCTTTTTCATGCCACCCCCTACCCCTCCTTCCCCTCCCCCCTCTTGATTACTATTATACGCTGAGACCCTCCCCTTTCGGGAGCTGTTTATTATTTTTCACACGTGGTAATTCTGCAGTAAATGGCCCTGCGTGGCCCTTGCTTTCCTATGTTTGATTATCTGCTGACTTATTTCCAAAATAAAATCTTAAATTGAAAAAAAAAAAAAAAAAAAAAAAAAAAAGAAGGGTTGCCAATCAGTAATGATCCCTATCCTTGATAGCACGAATCCTGGGGTCCTTTAGCAGGCTTTGCATTATAAGAGAGCCCATGCAGCATAGGTTGAAGGTGGCATTAGCTTCCGAGTCTTCCTGGTCAATGAGGATGACCATATTGTGCACTTCCTCCTCCCAGCCACGCACTAGCCCTTCTGTTTCTGGGCACACAAAACCCTCCCTTGGAGGAATCACCACCTTCAATGCCCCCCACTACTTAAATATTCCTCCTCCTCCTCCTCATCCTCCTCCTGTCTGATCTGAGGAGGACCCACTGGAATGCTGTCTGTGGAAAGACTGGGGCCTTCAGAGCTAGGGAAGGCCTCCTCTTCCTCCCGCTGCTCTGCCTCTAGAGCCACATCTATAATTCCCCGCAGAGTGTACTCCAGCAGGAACACTAAAGGAATTGTGTCACTGATGCTTGCACTGTCCCTGCTCACCATCCTCGTTACCTCCTCAAATGGTGACAGTACAGTGATCCTTGATCATCAGCCAATGCGGGGGGGAAAAAAACCAAGTTGACCTGAACCTGCCATACTCACACAGGTACTCGTTGATGGCCCTCTGCTGCTTGTGTAGACGCTGCAGCATTGCTAATGTCGAGTTCCACCTGGTGGGCATGTCACAGGTCAGACAGTTTGTGGGAAGGTGGAATTCTCTTTGAATTTCTGCCAGGCGAACGCTTGCTGGGAATGACCGTCTGAAGTGGCTGCAGACTTTTCTGGCCTGGCTGAGAAGGTCTGCCAGCCCTGGGTACTTGGTTAGGAAACGCTGTACCACTAGATTTAGGATGTGTGCTAGACATGGTACATGCGTCAATTTACCCTTGCGTAGGGCGGAGAGAAGGTTGCTGCCATTATCACAGACGATCATTCCCAGCTGAAGCTGGCGTGGTGTTAACCATCTCTGCACCTGCCCCTACAGAGCTGACAGAATTTCTGGCCCGGTGTGGCTCCTGTCCCCTAAACAAACAGCTCAAGCACAGTATGGCATCTTTTTGCTTGAGCCATTGCATAGCCCCTGTCAGGCGTCAGTTTAACTGCCACTTCGCCAAAGACACAGAAGGAGGAGGAGGAAGAGGGAGAGGTGTTGGTGGAGCAGACAGACCTCATACAAGCAGCTTTCTGGAGGTGTGGTGGATGAACAAGCTCCAGCTCAGAGCCCCGTCTTGGATCCCTCCCAGCTGCTATCAGAGTTACCCGATGTGCCGTGAAGGAAATGTAATGACCCTATCCATGCTTGCTGGACCACGTGTCTAAAATCACATGCGCCTTGCTGCTGACTGCCTTTCCCAATGACTTGATAACATTGTCTTCCACGTGCTGCTATAGTGCTGGAATGGCCTTCCGTGAAAAGTAATGGCATTTTGGAACCTGCCACTGTGGTACAGCACATTCAGCAAATTCACGGAAGGGAGCAGAGTCCACCAGCTGGAAAGGTAGCAGCTGCAATGCGAGTAAATTTTCAAAGCTGGCATTTAGACGCTGTGCTTGGGGATGGTTGGGACTATATTTTTTCTTACGCTGCAGCAGCTGAGACAACGTAATCTAACTGCGCAAATCTTCAGCTGATGGGATGCTGTTACATTGTAAGGAAGGACCTGGTACATCCATTACTGTAGCATCATCCCTGTCAGTGGAGGTTGTAGCAGGCAATGACATGGCAGGACATACAGTGGGGGTAGAGACAGATGAGGAGGAGGAGGACCTACGCAAAGTTTTGCGCCAACGGGATGTGTGGCAGGAGGTCATAAGTCACCTCAAGCACGTGGTACCCAAGCGTCCAGTGTCTTTCTCACGCTTGAGCCTCATCTGACATAGATTACAAATAGCAACGGTGGGGTCTGCTGCACATTTCTTAAAGAACTCCCAGACAGCAGAGTTCCTGCATGTGTGCTTAGAGACCACAGCGCTCTGCACCTGAGCAGCTCTGACACCTGATGCCTTGGACTGGCTAGTGCTACGGTTGGTCATAGAGAATGTTGTGCCTCGTGTTTGCTCCTCCTCACTTGATTCCTCTGTTCGATCAGGCACCCAGGTGGAGTCAGTGACCTCATCATCATTGTCATCATCACCCCCTATCTCCTCATCACTGGAGCCAACTTGGCAGTATGCTGCAGCTGCTGGGGCAACATGAGTGCCAGTTATTTGTGTGTCATCACTGGCACCCCCTTCCTCTAGGTTGATTATACTCCCTTCCTCAACCTCAGAGATTGAATTAGAGCACTGTACTTGCTGCGCATCCTCAAGCAGCATGTCACTGTCATTGTAGTCAAACAATTCAGCTGACTCCTCCGTGTGTGATAGCGAGGCTACGGCAGGAGTAGCTGTGGACATGGAGGCTGCATTAGATGCTTTGGCAGCTGAGCTGGACTGTAAAGCACTACAAACCTGGCTGGCAGAGGACTCGGAGGATGAGGATGGCCTGTTTAGCCAATCCACCAAATCCTCTGTATGTTGCTGCTGCTTAAGATGGCCAGCACCAGTTAGAAAGGACAAGCATGCCCCTGCAGAGGATGCACCACGTCCACCACGACCAGAGGCACAGCCTCCCGACACAGGGGCTGCTTGCCCTCTTATCAGTGTCTGGGAGCGTCTGCCTGTCCTTTTTGTTCTTTCAGACACGGTGAGTGATATATAGATTAAATATATACAGAACTCTGATTCAACTCTGGTATAAAGATTAAAGATTTACAGAACTCTGGTATAACTCAGTGAGATCCCCTGATAGCTGGCAGTGAGAAGACACAGATTACAAATCTCAGAAACCTCCTATAAATCAGTGAGACCCCCTGATGTGTGGCAGTGAGAAGACACAAATTACAATTCGCATAAATCTGATAGAAGTATGTGGGACCCCCGATAGCTGGCAGTGAGAAGACACAGATTACAAGTCTCAGAAACCTCCTATAAATCAGTGAGACCCCCTGATGGGTGTCAGCCAGTGAGAACACACAGATTATAACAATTCCCAAATATTTTGTAGAAATTACTGACGCCCAAAATACTGCGTGGCACTGGCTGTGTGACAAGACACAGATCACCTCAATTCCCAGATATTTTGTAGAAATTAGTGACCCCCAAAATACTGCATGGTACTGGCAGTGAGTCACAAGACACAGATCACCTCAATTCCCAAATATTTTGTAGAAATTTGTGATCCCCAAAATACTGCGTGGCACTGGCTGTGTGACAAGACACAGATCACCTCAATTCCCAGATATTTTGTAGAAATTAGTGACCCCCAAAATACTGCATGGTACTGGCTGTGTGACAAGACACAGATCACCTCAATTCCTAAATATTTTGTAGAAATTAGTGACCCCCAAAATAGTGCGTGGCACTGGCTGTGTGACAAGACAGATCACCTCAATTCCCAAATATTTTGTAGAAATTACTGACCCCCAAAATACTGCGTGGTACTGGCAGTGTGTCACAAGACACAGATCACTTCAATTCCCAGATATTTTGTAGAAATTAGTGACCCCCAAAATACTGCGTGGCACTGGCTGTGTGACAAGACACAGATCACCTCAATTCCCAAATATTTTGTAGAAATTAGCGACCCCCAAAATACTGCGTGGCACTGGCAGTGAGTCACAAGACACAGATCACCTCAATTCCCAGATATTTTGTAGAAATTAGTGACCCCCAAAATACTGCGTGGCACTGGCAGTGAGTCACAAGACACAGATCACCTCAATTCCCAGATATTTTGTAGAAATTAGTGACCCCCAAAATACTGCGTGGCACTGGCTGTGTGACAAGACACAGATCACTCAATTCCCAAATTTTTTGTAGAAAATAGTGACCCCCAAAATACTGCGTAGTACTGGCAGTGAGTCACAAGACACAGATCACCTCAATTCCCAGATATTTTGTAGAAATTAGTGACCCCAAAATACTGCGTGGCACTGGCTGTGTGACAAGACACAGATCACCTCAATTCCCAGATATTTTGTAGAAAATAGTGACCCCCAAAATACTGCGTAGTACTGGCAGTGAGTCACAAGACACAGATCACCTCAATTCCCAAATATTTTGTAGAAATTAGTGACCCCCAAAATACTGCGCGGCTCTGGCTGTGTGACAAGACACAGATCACCTCAATTCCCAGATATTTTGTAGAAATTAGTAACCCCCAAAATACTGCGTGGCACTGGCAGTGACAAGACACAGATCACCTCAATTCCCAAATATTTTGCAGAAATTAGTGACCCCCCCAAAATACTGCGTGGCACTGGCTGTGCGACAAGACACAGATCACTTCAATTCCCAGATATTTTGTAGAAATTAGTGACCCCCAAAATACTGCGTGGCACTGGCTGTGTGACAAGACACAGATCACCTCAATTCCTAAATATTTTGTAGAAATTAGTGACCCCAAAATAGTGCGTGGCACTGGCTGTGTGACAAGACACAGATCACCTCAATTCCCAAATATTTTGTAGAAATTACTGACCCCCAAAATACTGCGTGGTACTGGCAGTGTGTCACAAGACACAGATCACTTCAATTCCCAGATATTTTGTAGAAATTAGTGACCCCCAAAATACTGCGTGGCACTCGCTGTGTGATAAGACACAGATCACCTCAATTTCCAAATATTTTGTAGAAATTAGTGACCCCAAAATACTGCATGGCACTGGCTGTGTGACCAGACACAGATCACCTCAATTCCCAAATATTTCGTAGAAATTAGTGACCCCCAAAATACTGCGTGGTACTGGCAGTGAGTCACAAGACACAGATCACCTCAATTCCCAGATATTTTGTAGAAATTAGTGACCCCCCAAATACTGCGTGGCACTGGCTGTGTGACAAGACACAGATCACCTCAATTCCCAAATATTTTGTAGAAATTAGTGAACCGCAAAATACTGCGCAGTACTGGCAGTGAGTCACAAGACACAGATCACCTCAATTCCCAAATATTTTGTAGAAATTAGCGACCCCCAAAATACTGCGTGGCACTGGCAGTGAGTCACAAGACACAGATCACCTCAATTCCCAGATATTTTGTAGAAATTAGTGACCCCCAAAATACTGCGTGGCACTGGCAGTGAGTCACAAGACACAGATCACCTCAATTCCCAGATATTTTGTAGAAATTAGTGACCCCCAAAATACTGCGTGGCACTGGCTGTGTGACAAGACACAGATCACTTCAATTCCCAAATTTTTTGTAGAAAATAGTGACCCCCAAAATACTGCGTAGTACTGGCAGTGAGTCACAAGACACAGATCACCTCAATTCCCAGATATTTTGTAGAAATTAGTGACCCCCCAAATACTGCGTGGCACTGGCTGTGTGACAAGACACAGATCACCTCAATTCCCAGATATTTTGTAGAAAATAGTGACCCCCAAAATACTGCGTAGTACTGGCAGTGAGTCACAAGACACAGATCACCTCAATTCCCAAATATTTTGTAGAAATTAGTGACCCCCAAAATACTGCGTGGCTCTGGCTGTGTGACAAGACACAGATCACCTCAATTCCCAGATATTTTGTAGAAATTAGTAACCCCCAAAATACTGCGTGGCACTGGCAGTGACAAGACACAGATCACCTCAATTCCCAAATATTTTGCAGAAATTACTGAGCCCCCAAAATAGTTGCTGGGAGTGAGCACAAAGATTACCTCAGATTACCTCAATTCCCAAATATTTTGCTGAAATTACTGAGCACCCAAAATAGTTGCTGGGACTGAGCACAAAGATTACAACAATTCCCAGATATTTGGTAGAAATAAGACCCCCCAGACCCCCCCAGTAGCTGGTGGCAGACTGGCAGTAAGAACACAGTAAAGCAACAACAGTCTCCTATAAAATCTCCTCTCAAACACGTGCAGAAGCGCTGTGTGGAAACCTTATATAGTGTGCTGCGGGAGTTAGCTCTGTGAGCCCATGATTGGGCAAAATTTGCCCAATCAGGACTCTGAGCCGTGATTGGCATAGTGTTGAACCTGTCTTGCACCTGACCTGTGGTCAGGTGCAAGGCAGTAGCCAATCACAAGCTTCAGGCCAGTGGAAAAGTGCATTGTGGTCCATTGTGGTTCATTGTGGGCGAACACTCGGCGAACAGGTGGAAATGTTCGTAGTTCGCGAACATGCGAACAGGCTATGTTCGATGCGAACTCCGAACCGATCAAACAGAACAGCTCATCCCTAGGATGGTACTGTCAGGTTTACTATCGGATTCTCGCCACCTTGTGGCAGTGAATAAAACTGCAGCGGAAAAAAGTTGTGATTTTAAAAACATACAGGGTTAATGAAAGAGCATCGAAATTCCACTGGAAATGTCAGGGCATTTCACTGGCATTTCAGTGCTGTTCGGTGTTCTCTGAATAGGTTAACCATTACTTCTCTGTGGGGATTTCAATGCCGTTGAACAGCACCGTATTTTTCTAGCAATTAGCCAATATTTGGTGAACTGCCTGCTTTTTGAATAGCCAAATGGCCACAACATTGCACCATATGGGGAAAATCACCATTCGGTGCAACTTTTGGACCCAAATCGGCTCTTTTTGAATAACCCCCATAGATTTAATTTGTCTGAGTTAAAAAAGTACACTAACCCCAAACATAGCCTTAACCCTAAAACAAGCAAAACCACTAACCCTAGATATAGCCCTAAACCTAAATGTAAAACCGATGTTTTTGCACAGTATAGTATTAACTTGCATAGAAAGCTACATCCGAGCTGGCAGATTTTTTTGGGGAAAGCTGACCTTTTCATTTTTCAAGGCTGAATTTACACTATTTGCTCTCTCCTGGTTCTCTTTCTACCTCTCTCTTTGCTCCTTCAGTGTCTCCTTTGCTGGTGCCTCTCCCCCCCCCAACTCCTCTCTCAGTTAGGGGTACGTCAAGGCTCTGGTCTGGGTCCCCTACTTTTCTCGATCTATACCGCCTCTCTTGGCAACCTCATCTCTTCCAATGGACTTTAATATCATTTCTATGCCGACAACACCGAAATCTTCCTTTCTGCTCCTGATCTCTCACCTCCCGTGCTGGACCGTGTTACTGCCTTTCTATCTGCTGTCTCCGACTGATTGACTTCCCGTTTCCTAAACCTTAACCTCTCTAAAACTGAACTTCTCTTCTGCAGGTTTTTCTCCTTTGAGTTCCCGTTTTAACGTTAGAAAGGTGACAAATTTTACACACCAATTTTATCAGTGCCCACAAGGTGGCGAGATTTCAATCGGATAGCTCGGATAATCAGTCTTCTCCTTTGACTTTAAATAGGGCATAGTAGTATAATATCTCAATACTTGACATATTCGAGATATCAGAAATCACCTGGAATTAGGAAGGAGAACAGGCCCTATTCCCTTCTTGCTGTTAAGATATCGTCTGGAGCCAATAAACAGATCAGCTAGACAAGCTATTTCATTCTTGCTGAAAGCTGTGCTTGAGCCTCAGACATAGTGCCTCCCTACTATAAATGAACATCTCCTATACTTTGTATAGGAAGTGCTAATTTGCACCTGGGATTAGAAGAACGAGTTATTGTATGGTATCCCATTATTCTTGTCTGGAGCCTGTATTTCTCAAAGAAATACCAACTCCCATGGCCTAGGTAAGTGATTTTGTTGGGTTGGAACAGCTGCGGTAAAAGGGAGATGGTAAAGAAAATTGGCCCGTGTTGATTTTTTTCCACTTACTATCTCCTTTTTAACTTCAACAGCGGAATAGGGGCCGGAGGATGGAGCCTTGAAACTCAACCTTCTATTTTTAAAGTGTCTGAAATAGCAGAAATATAAGTAGCCATGTGTTAGAGATGTGCATTCGTTTAGGAAAAATTCAGAATTTGGAACGAAATTTGATAATTTGTATTCATAAGTACTTCCGAATAACGAATCGATACAATGCAAATTCGAAACAAAATGGTATATAATGAATTTATTTCGTTTTACACTGTGTCATCATCATAAAAGAAAAATTTGAATAACTGATATCAACTATCGAATTTGAAATGAACTATCAAATTTATATCAACTATCGAATTTGAAATAAGCTATCTAATTGATATCAAGTATCAATTTTTTTTTTTTTTTATTCATTTAAGCACATGAATCAGTACAATTATAACAGTGCAACAGGTATTCAGATATGGAAAGCTATTGAAAGCATGTCAACAATCAGTAACAATAAAGAGCCCGGAGGCTAGAACGTCCACATCTAATGTCTCGGACATGAATGTTGAAGTAGGTGAAGGACGAATGAAAAACAGGGAAACATAACGAAAGTCCCCCCTTACGGCTGCTGAGTCAGACAGGCAAGAACATTTACAGTCCACGTGGGCGAGACCGCTAAGGAGAGGCATATGGGAAGAGGAGGAGAGGAGAGAAGAAAAAAAAAAAAAAAAGGGAAAGAGAGGGTGGGAAATATATGCAGAAAAGAAAGAGCACACACAAAGAAACTAGTCAGAGAACATCAAGAAAGGAGGACAGGAATCTCAGAGAGGGGAGGGGCCAGCACCGCACCTTATGAAGTCTACGAGAGGGGAACCTTAAACCCGTAAAGCACATCCCTCAGGAGAGGACACGAAACCCTGCCAATAAAACCACTTCCGTAAATGCTGCGGTGTCCGTCCCCTCGCTGACGCCAGCAGGCTCTCGTGCATTCTAAGCTCCTCCATCCGGGCGATCCAGTCCATGCTCCTCGGTCTGGATCCATTCGCCCAGTGCAGGGCCACAAGGGATCTGGCAGTAAGCAACATTGGTAGGAGCACCGATCTGCGCAGTGCGGTAGTGGACAAGGGGATCTGCAGCAGCAGAAAGACCCCTACCGTGAGGGGCAGGTCAACATCAGTAACCCTTAGGATAACCGTGTGCACTTGGGTCCAGAAAGGCTGGAGTATCGCGCAGGACCACCACATATGTAGGTAGTCCCCGTCCTCTGCGTCGCAACGCCAGCAGGTAGAGGAGAGACTAAGCCCCATTTGAAAGCGCAGCACCGGAGTACAGTACCAGAGCGTCACAATCTTATAGGCCTGTTCCTGCAGTCGAGTTTGCTGCGAACCTCTGTGGACGAATTCGTACGTTTTGGCCCAGCTCTCCTCATCAATCATTTCATCTAGTAGTTCCTCCCAGCGCGACTCAAAGGGTGGTGGGTCTGGAGCGACAGGGCTCACCAATATCGTGTATAGAGTGGAGATGCCATGACGCGGGGCGGAAGAAGCTAGGCATAGTTTCTCAAAGGGGCTGGTATCCCAGAGAACGCGGTGCGTTCCCGGCAGGGAGCGAAGATAGTGTAAAACCTGTGCGAGGTTGAATCGTTCCAGGAATGTCGGGGGTGGCAACCCCGTGGTGCGGTCCCACGGTGGTGTGTATTTTGCATCAATAATTAAGGCAGTCGCCCTTGGCTTGGTAGGTGTCGACAGCCGTGCCCTGAAGGACTGAGTCAACGTTGTTCTGAAGGCGGGGTTATCTGCCAATGGGAGCAATGGCGATGGGAATGTGGACAGTTGGTATCTCGAGGCGGCCGAGTCCCATATCCGCATTGTAGCCGCAACAGTCGGGTGGGCCCTTACCTCCCTTGGCCTACTCGCAGCAGCTATCCATGGGAGAGACCAAAGGCGCACCGAGGCAAACGAGTCCTCCAGATCCACCCAGAGTGCCCCCCTCCCCCCAGTGGACCATTCAATAATACGCAAGAGATGAGTCGCGATATAGTATCTGTGGGGGTCAGGCAAGGCCACACCACCTACCGACTTTGCCCGAACCACGACGGTCCATCGCACTCTCGGGTGAGAGGCACGCCAGACGAACCACAAGAAAGCCGACTTGATGAGAGCAAAGAAGGAGGTCGGAATCCGTATCGGGAGGGTCTGGAACAGATACAGGAGGCGTGGTAAGACGTTCATCTTCAGAACGCTAATCCTCCCAAACCACGAGATATGCATCTTAGTCCAGGTAAGGAGTTCCACCGTCAGAATCCTCCACAGTGGGGGAAAGTTGTCCTCGAAGAGTGTGTCTAGCCGGGCTGGAAGTTTAATCCCCAGGTACGACATTGCCCCTTCACACCAGCGAAAGTGGAAAGAGTCTTTCAGGCGGGTCTGTTCCCGCGCAGGTACGGTGATGTTGAGGATCTCCGATTTTAGCATATTGATTTGCAGATTCGCCAGGTCTCCGTATGTCCGGAACTCCTCAACAATTGCTGGTAAAGACTCCAGTGGAGAGACCACAAAGAACAGCAGGTCATCTGCGTAAGCCATGACCTTATGTTCCCCAGCACGGCCTGGTATCCCCTGTATGTCCGAGTTATTCCGGATTGATTCCAAGAATGGCTGCAGAGAGAGGGCAAATAGAAGCGGCGACAGTGGACATCCCTGCCGCGTGCCATTACGCACCCTGAAAGGGCAGGAGAGCGCCCCATTTACCTTCACTGATGCCGTGGGCTCTGAGTATAGCGCCGCGATCCACGTGTAAAACTCACCTGAGATCCCCATGGCATCAAGGGTTGCGAAAAGGAATGACCAGGCTACCCGGTCAAATGCCTTCTCAGCATCTGTCGACAAGAGAAGGACACTCCTACTGGACCCCCGAGCCTCGTGAATAACGGCAAGTGCCCTGATAGTGCCGTCCCGTGCCTCCCTTCGTGGTACAAAGCCGACCTGGTCCCGTTTCACCAGCAGCGGGACAAAAGGCTGCAAGCGGATCGCCAATACGGAGGAAAAGAGCTTCAGGTCGCAGTTGAGGAGGGAAATCGGACGATAACTCGAACAGAGTTCCGGGTCCTTCCCTTCTTTCGGGATGACCGTAATCGTCGCCAGTTGCGATTGTGTGTGTAGAGATGAGCCATCATGCAGAGCATTGAGTGAGGCAACCAATGGTGGCAATAAGATACGGGAGAACTGTTTATAGTACTCAGATGGTAAGCCATCCGGCTCAGGTGCCTTTCCATTTTTCTGTCTTTTCAGTGCGATCCGAAGTTCCTCCGTCGAGATAGGATCGTTCAGAGAGGAACGCTCCGGTCTCGTCAGTCTCCTGTGAACCCTGGAAGATAGGTATGTAAGGATTCGTTGGTTGCGTTCCGAATCAGGAGTCAGGGCGCAAGTGTACAGTTCTGAGTAGTATTCCCTGAAGGCTCTAACTATTGCGTCTGGTGTCTGGGCAAAGTCCTCCCTCGACCGTCGGATCCTAGGAACGTACGCCAAGGCCCGTCGCTTTTGGAGCATTCGAGCCAAAAGCCGACCCGGTTTGTTTTCATTATATGCAAAGAAACAGCGCGAGTGAAGCACCTCTCGGTGTATTTGTGAGTGTGCCAATTCCGTCAACCGTAACCGCCGTTGTTGGAGTAGGGCGTAGGTTGCTACCCTAGCCGTCCTCATGTGATCAAGTTCCAGATCCCGTATTTCAGAGATCAGTGCGTGAGTCTCATCCATCCTTTCCCGTTTATTCCTGGAGGCAATCGCGATCAAATAACCACGGATAGTTGCCTTATGCGCCTCCCATATGGTGTGTGTGTGGCGACATGCCCTCGGTTCCATTCTCCGCAAAATAATTTTGTAGGGATGTCATGATCTCATCCCGTAGCACCTGGTCCTGTAGGAGAGAGATGTTAAGTCTCCAATTAAAACGTCTTGGGCGACAGTGCGCCAATCGAAGAACCATGGATACCGGCGCGTGGTCCGACCACGTCCTGCTATGGATTGAAGTCGAAACAAGATCATCTAATGCAAAATGAGAGATGTAGATATAGTCCAGTCGGGTATAGGTAGAATGCACTTCCGAGTAAAAAGAGTAATCACGCGTGAGTGGATGCATGAGGCGCCAAGCATCTATCAGTTGCAAGTCTTTCAGCGAGCGTCTGATGGATCGCAGAATATGGAGGGGAACCCTAGTGGTGCCCATCGACGAGTCCTCCGCCGGGCACATCGCCACATTGAAATCCCCCCTAAGATCAAAGTCCCCTCCGCAAACATAGTCATCTTCTGTGCAATTCTGGAGAAGCATTGATGTTGCCTAGAATTAGGGAGATAAATCGAGGCATATGTGTATTTAACCTCGGCGATCGTACCTTTCAAGAACACCCCCTACTGTCTCCCAGGAATAAAGCATCTGTGTATACGAAGGGGAGGTGTTTGGAAATCAGGATTGAGGCGCCCCTCACCTTCCCCTCCGGCGTCGTGTCATGGTATGCCGTCGTGTAGTAGGAGTCACGAAGGGCTGGGTGTGCATCAGTTTTGAAGTGTGTCTCCTGAAGGAGTGCTATCGAACATTTCTCGCGACGTAGGTCCCGCAGTAGCCGGTGACGCTTCTCTGGGACATTCAGTCCCCTCACGTTTAGAGTCAGGATCCCCATCACGTCCCGGTGGAACTCTGGAGACTGTCCCCCTCCCCTCTCCATCGAGCAGGAGGTGAGACATGGAGTGCGATGGAATAAGCGGGAGTAGTGAGATATAGGAGAAAAGGGGGAGCGGGGTGAGAAAGGGAGTAGGAAGAGAGAGAGAGAGAAAGAGAAAAAAAAAAAAGGGGGCCAATCTATATTCTTCCCGTGCAATGGTACCAGATCAACCAAAAACAAAGGGTCAAAAGCGTCCGTCCAGGAGGAGAATGCTCCCCTCGAAAATCGAAGCGAGCACAATGTCTCCTCCTAGGAGTAGTGCAGGGACGCAAAGAGAAAAAACCCGTGGGGAGGTGAATTGCCCCGACCCAGCAGCCAGCAGTTAATAGAAAGTAAACTTAAGAAACTTATATACAAGTGTCAACGGTCCCCTCCGATAACATCGTTGTACTAGAGCACGCATGGTGCCGCAAAAGAAATATGCAAGGTTATTCAATCGAACCCCTCCCACCGCACCAGTCACAGGACTCTATCAGGGAATGCATGAGCAGCGAATCACAGTCACCAATACAAAGATAGGGGAACCCCCAGCAGATCCGTAAGTCTCAATACGTAAAACCTACAGGACATTGCTACCGGCGATCAGTATGTATAAATTGGTCACATCGAGCTTGTATGCATTCATCCCCCATTCCCGTACGTTTACGTGCCTGCCCCTCCCCACCCTCCCCAGTGTCCTCCCCACCCTCCCCAGTGTCCTCCCCACTCCGAATCAACCCCCCTGAATTCTTCAGCTTCAGGTGTGAAAGATAATGCGCCTGTCACTCCCCCATATACGGTGCCCCTCCAGATCGTGAGAGGTTTCCCCCCCATAGGGCAGATCACACCGTTTCCCGTCAGTGTCCATGGTCTTCCCCTAACAAACTCTCCCCCCTATATTCCCTACTACTTCAGAGGTCCAATGCCTTTTTTTTTTCCCGTTTTTCCCCCGTTTTTCCCCTCCCTTTCTCCCTCCCTCCCCTTCCCCCGCGTCCCCCTCCCCCCAGGTCTCTCGAGGTCCCCCCTCAGTAGTAGGTAGATAGCCGCACCCATCCCTCCCGGCAAAGACATGTTGCACGCCATCTCCTTCAATAAAGAGCTTCCCTCCCGTCAGTGGCTGCAGCCCCCCTCTGACTCCCACTCCATGCAGTATATTTCCCTCATGTGTCATGTAGCGGGTTCATTCGCATAAGGAGTCAGGGTGGGCGGGGACCTCTGTTTCCCGCCAAGCAAGTCCATCAGAGACCACCAATCCCGACAAGGGAAGTCCCCAGTCACCAGGCAGATGGGCACATGTTCTGTGTGTGGGTAGGGATCAGTAATAAAAATGTCATGTCGAGGGCTCCGATCTCACCGGCCATATCATTGTTCTGTGTAGCCCGGTCGCCCATTTGGAGGCCGGTTAAAGCCCGGACAGTCATCTCCACCAGCAATGCCGTGATGAGTTGGCGCCCTCCTATAATCCAATAAAGAGAAAGAATGAGGGCGTGTGCGGCATCACCGCCATAAGACGATACTGTCGATGTGGGAATAGACAGGAACAAGGGGAGCATAAGGACCTCATAGAGTCAGTAGGCGCATGGTAACAGGAGCTATGTAAGCCGGTAAATCTTGGTCTAGTAGGAAATCAGTTGAGGCGATTAACCATCCTGTGCATCGGGTGAAGGCGAGCGGGACCCCTCTGCCCTCCGAGGCCGGGGTCGATGAGGAGGACGCTGAGGACGACCCCCCACATTAGCTGGGCGCTCCGTGGGGTCTCCGGCCTCCCAGTTAGAGACAGAGACAGAGGGAAGCGCAAGGCGCAGCAAAAAAACAGGCACATCCTGCGGTCTCCTGATGGTAGTGGTAGTCCCATCAAGACGTACCTGGAGCAAAAAGGGAAATCCCCAGCGATAGGGAACTTGACGTTGGCGCAGCAATTGAGTGACCGGTCTCAGGGCCCTCCGGGCCGCCAGTGGAAACGGGGAGAGGTCCTGGAAGAGTTCCAGCCGGTAACCCTCAACCTCCCATTCCCTGCGTGTACGGGCCACAGTCATTAGGCGGTCTTTGAGCGCATAACTGGTGATCCTACAGATCACGTCTCTAGGTGGAGCTCCTGTCGGGGGCACAGGGCGCAGAGCTCGATGGCATCTATCCAGGGGGATATCAGTTATCGCGGGGTCATCCAGTATGCGCAGGAGAACGGAGTGGATACAAGTCCCCAGATCATCGGTGGAGACCGTCTCAGGGAGCCCCCTGATACGGACATTATGTCGGCGGCTCCGATTGTCCAGATCATCCAGCCGTCTTCTTACCTCTGAAAAGTCATCCTCGAGGGAGGCCGGGAGCCGCGGTGGTAAGTTAGTGCGGCGTTCAAGTGCGTCCGTACGTGTGGTGAGATCTGCCACCTCCGTTCATACCTCTCAGAGCTCCGTTTGGAAGCTCGCCCGGAAATCTTCCATCATTGCCGTCAAGTCAGAGCGAGTGGGGAGCGCCGCCACATGCGCTCCAAGCGTTCGATGGCTGGCACAGAGTTTGGGATCTCGTCCATAAGAGGGCGCGCTGCCGCCATTTTGGGAGGTGAGAAGGAGCAGGCCGCAGGAGCCGCACGAGGCTGAGAAGGGTGTAAGAAGTCTTCCAACGGCCCAGAAACCGTTCTGGTGGTGCGGCGCGGCATGGAGGCGAGGCCGGTCGATTTTCTGCCTCGCACCATTGCCCGAGTGCTATGAATTGTGCTAAAATGTCGGAGGGGACCGACAAGTCACTCTAACATGCGGCCATCCTGATCGTGAGCCAAACCACGCCCCCTCAAGTATCGATTTTGAAATGAACTATTAAATTGATATCAACTATCGAATTGATCTTAACTTGCAATACAAGTAATAGTCAGCAAAGGACTTTATGAAACAAATTAAAAAAAAATTCACTGTTTAATTTGACTCAAATACTAAATCTGTGACACAGCTTAAAATTTAACCCTAGCTTTTCTTTTAACAGCAAAATTTGATTAGTTGGGGATTTATCTAGTGATCCAAAATTCGAATTTATATCAACTATCGAATTTATATATGAATTTCAAATGGATTCGAAATCTCAAATCGATACGAAACTAAATTAGTTACGAAATTCCGAAAATTAAATGATTTAAAAACGTAATGAAACGAAACTAAACTAACAAATTTTTCAGCAATGCACATCCCTACCATGTTTGTGGAAGGGCTTCGTCTATTGGATTTGTGCTTATGCGTGCTTTACCTTGGGGAAAAAAACCCCAGTTATCATTAAAGGTCATTTAACATAACATTTATAATGGTAAGGCATCTGTAAGTGATTGACTTTGATTACTATGTGCTCTTTATTAGAATCTACAACACTGTATTATAAAAAATGCCCACATTTATCCCTATGGATATCAAGTGAGTAGGAACGTTATAAACATGTCTCTTATGGTACTTCTCAGTTGATTTGAAGCACGCCAAAGATGCTGCTGCGAGCAAGCCTTTAACACAAAACACTAATAAATTGTAATTCCACTAAAAACCTTGACTGTCTGATGCCTCCTTTATTTTATGGACAATACTTAATGCTTCATTTAAATGTCTACATTACTTGAGGTACCACCAATTAAGATACAAATAAATGGCTGACAAGAAAAGGAGAGAGGGGTGATTAATGACTGGCCCTTATTTTAAGCATTATTAGTAAACTAGAAGGAGCATCGTGTCTCCAGGGGTCAGGATGCTACATTTTGCCATTCATGACTACTTGTGTATTAATAAAAACAGTTCTGTTTTCACTTCCTGACTAGCACTTCCCAATACTTCAACAAGTCGCCCTAAGTCATGACAGGTAAGTGTGCTGACAGCTCTCTGTCCGCTATCTTTAGCAGCTCATGCAGGAGTGACTCGCCTGGGCTTTATAAGTGCTCAGTAGCTGCAGGGGAAATACGTTAAGGAACATCAAAACAGACATTTAAATCAAGTATGTCCTGAATGGGGGAAGGATGGGGATATAGACTTGTTTGCTGGACACTTCCTGCAATATTCCATCCAAATGGATATTTTTCTGAAATTAGGAGAGATCTTTCAAGCATTATAGATGGAGGCTGCTGTGACATGCATTGGGAAACTACGAATAGGATTACATTTTATTTATTAGCATTTACCAAGCTCACCTATTTTATATTGTTATCATATTTTATTTAAAGGATTATTCAAAAGTTGACACCAAATTGCACCGAACTGTGAATTTCACCATACGGTGCAATTTCTTGGCAGCTCGTCTATTCAGAAAGCTGTCAATTCACCAAATAATGGCGAATTAGCAGTGAAATGCGGTGCAGTTTGCCGCAATTCTACCGACTGGGTGGAGCAGAGGTAACATCACTGCGTCAATCCACTAAACCCCACGGCCATAGAGACGCAAGTTTGAATCCCGGCAAGAGCACCTCTCCAGTAAGTGTCCTTGGGCAAGACACCTAACGGTACATACTCACCACCCAGGACATACTTGAAAACGAGAGAAATCTCAATGTATCCTTCCTGGTAAAATAATTTCTCAAAAAACAATTGGCGATCTTTGGTGGCAGCAAAATTGTCCCATAGAGAAGTAATGGTTAATCTATTCAGACATCACCAAAATGTTGGAAAAATTACCAGATTTTCCTTGCTTCAGTTCGACAGGTTTAAAAAGGCGAATTCCATAGGGTTCAATGTAAAAAAATATTATCGGTTTTATTATTTTTTATTCAACCATTTATTCTTTACATTTTCAGCAAAAAGACAATTTATTTTTTATTTTTTTAGAATTTACAGTGTTCCTTTAACCCTTATGGAATATTTAAAAAAAAAAAAAAACAGACCAGAAGATTTATAATTAATTGACCAATATAATTTAGAAATGTGGAATATATGTATAATCCTAATATGAGATGTATATGCTGAACACATCCTGGTCAGCCAGGGTCAGACGAGTGCACTATATGTGCCCATACTGACGTGCCTCCTGGCGTCCGTTGCAGCATTTTGACGCTTGGACGGGGCCGGCCAAACGCTGTAGCACACGCACGAATTGCGCGTGCTACAGCGGCCGCGCTGAACGCCTCCCCGTCGAAGCGCTATGATGCACGTTGGACGGGGCTGCAAAGCAAGATCCTCCATAGGAGGATCGAGCCTTTCAGCGCGGAGCGCTCTAACTGCGCTCAGCGACGTGGCCAGACGGGCGTCACAGTGGAAGGAATGTCCATTCTCACGGACATTCCTTCCGTTCTTAAAAACGCTCGTCTGACCCCGGCCTTAGCCAACAGACGTGTCCTAGTTATCACATGCTGTACAACTTTCCATGCAGAATATGGTTTGATGAGAAAAATTCTACCTTTATGGTTTGTAAGCATATTACATGCGTAAAGAGTGAATATTGTCGTTGTTGCCGGGGCGACAAAAGAACTGTGAAGCTTCTCATGCAGCTATTTGGATTTCCCTTTCATAAAATGCCAACGATTGCCACTATTGCAAAAACTGCAATTATCACCTGTGTTTTCAACACAGGCAAACACTGGTGCTCCAAAGTGCTAATATTTAAAACCATATTATTCATGTATTACCGGTAGCTGCTGCTGATACATTGCTGTTTAGAACAGAAATATTCAGTTTTAGCTCCTAAGCAGCACAGACAATCATTTTGTGTAATGCCATAAATACTTTAACGAATATCTGGAAAGAATCCATTGCTCAGATCAATTAAATTACACATTTGAATGTTCTAGTTTAGAAGAACAATCAAATGTATGAAATAATATTTGGGTATAAATCACTTTATAAAATGACAAATTGATTTTCTTTTTTTAACCCGTTCACTGCCCGCAGTAAGAAAGCAAATTGTACAACAAATGCTTATGCCGGCTATTGAATACGGAGATGTAGTGTATGCAGCGGCCCCACAAACACACCTCTAGAAACTTACTACATTGTATAACTCATTCTGCCGCTTTGTGCTACAATGTAGTTACATGACCCACCATTCTGACATGTTAAAAGAGCTAAATTGGCCGTCACTGGAATCTAGACGCACCCTTCACCTTTCCAACCTGGTGTTTAAGAGCTTTTCTGGGAAGCTGCCACCCTACCTGAATAGACTGCTTCCTCTAGCAGTTCCCTCGTCCTATAACCTCTGATCCAGGACCAGCACCTTACTTGCAATACCACAATACAAAAAGCAAGTGGCTCGATCCTCATTTTCCTACAGAGCACCGCAATTATGGAATAACCTCCCAGATGCCATCAAATCTTCGCCCAGTCTTCGGTCACTCAAGAGCTCCTTACTAACATACCTCAATACAGAATGCACCTGTAAACATGTAACATAGTGACTATTTCCTACATATTTATTTTCTGTGTAAATCTGTATTTTGTTTTGTTTAATATCTTACATGTAATTAGCATTGTAGTTCTGTAACAACTGTAACACTTTAATGTTCTTGAACCCAAGACATACTTGAAAACGAGAGAAATCTCAATGTATCCTCCCTGGTAAAATCCTTTATAAATAAATAAATAACTGCTGAGCCATTTGACCCATGTGTTGAGCTCATTTTGACCGTTTTGTGCTCATTGGGCACTATCAGCTGCCCTGAGCTAAAACCAGGATGCTAAGGGGAAAAATTAGCATTCGCTAACTTCCCCTTAGCGTCCCGGTTTCCCCAGCAGATCACGGGACAGGTGCCGAGTCCATGGAGCCTGCCCCTTATCGATCACTAAGCTCGCAAATGCTGGGGGCAGCGCTCACCATCATCCCTTGGTATCCTCCATTCCTTTAGCCTACCCTCTGTGCCTCCCAGGGTTCCTCTGCCATCTGAATATCTGAACTCTGCTAAAGGACTTTGACCACCCTTCTGCCAGCCATCTGCCTCGACCCCTGCTACGGACAGTGACGACTCTAATTGGATTTCCCTTTTTGTAAACCTCACCTTGTTCACCCTGTTACCCATATTGTGCCTGGGCATCTGCCCACTGTGTCTCCTGATCCTCAGCCCCCCTCCCTGTCCTGTCTGTCAGGTCTCAGGAAGTCTCCTTGTGTCTTATAGTTTCTCTGTGTCTCCTAATTACTGTTTATAGTCATCCCTCTTCCTGTCCTGCCCACTTTTTATTTATTTTGTTGTTCTGTGTATCTTCTGTCCAGCCCAGTTCCTGTCTTGTCATCCTATCTGGTTTTCAGCCCATTTTTCTGTCCTGTCTGCTTGGTGTGTTTTGCCCTGCGTACATCTGATCAGCCCCATTCCTGTCTTGCCTGGTCACCTCCTATACTTCCCTATTATTCAGTGTTCCTTTATGTTTTACTCCTGTTGCTCCTTATCCAATAAAACTTTATTTCGTTATACCCCTGTATATCCGCCTCACTCCACTTTATCTCTGCATATTGAGCTCGAACCAACAACCCCGCACACTGAATCCTGACAAGCCGCAAGCTGAGCTTGTAGCTCAAAGTAGTGTTTCCCTGCACGAAGTTATTGTTAATTAACGTCTCCTATACTTATTATGGGAGACATTAATTTTCACCTTTGCGTGGAAGCGCAGGCTGTTCCGAGGCTGTTCACTGTGAAATAATGTCTCCTCAAAACTGGTGTTAAGTGACTTTGCATTAGCAAAATCACATAACACGCTCACCGAACCCCCTATTAAAATCCCAATTAAATTACTCACCCCTCATCCTGCGTTGAAAATGACAGTTCGATCCACCGCTACTTCTCACCAGGTGCAGAGGGAGACTGGGAACAAATAGTTCCTAGTCTCCCTCCTGCGATTCATCCACAGCGTGGCGATCTCGCGAGAGCCAGGATGCACAAGGCTCCACGGAGTCCTATAGACTCCAAGAGCCGGCACGCTGCGCCGTTGCCGCTATTGACCAGCTGTGCGTTTCGATATTAGTGCCGACCCCGGATTGAGTCGGTAAAATGGAGACAATGCTTACCGTCTCCATTTTACTGACAACTATGGAATAAGGCCTGTTATGTTTTTCTCCCGTTTTGCAACATAATTGGATACTGTAATTTCTCTAAGTGTTCTTTAAGAAGACGAGCAGAAAGAGGAAAGGCTGATCCTGATGGATTTGAGTCGTTTCACTTTATGTTGCGATGCAACTAATGTTTATAATGAAAAATCATACAAATGCTACATGAATGAAGGCGTCGCAGATGATTACATTTAACGTGCAACAAGGCCTTGCACTGGAAACAGGGGGCTAAACACAACACTTGTTATTGTAGCTCCCATGCTTCATCTTGATCTATGTAAATATATATGCAGGCAAATCCATCATTTCTTCCATGTAATCGTTTATTGGAGGTTAGAGCATTGCTACAGTAACATATTAACCCTATTCACTGCCACGCTTGTTTTGTTTAAAAAAAGAAAATTTTAGTATAACAATTATTGGGAATAATTAATGTTTGAATAAAAGGAAATTATGTGTAGATTGCTGGTATAAGATATATAAGCTAAAACATGCATATCTACATAAATTAATTTTTATCCATTAATTTGTTCACGCTTTTCAAAAAATATGGTGTTAAATTTAGGCTAAATATTTTTGATGAATATGAGATGAAATGAACATAGTAAAGTTGGCATTATTAGCAGCCCAACTACAAAAATGTCAACAAAATGTAAAAATAATGTCTCTATGTACTGTTTGTCTTCATAAATGTTGTATTTCAGAAATAAAGTTTGTTGAAGCCTTCTTTTCGAATTTTATTATTTCTAAATTTTTAACACATTTCAGCGGAAGTGCCTTGTAGGGCCACGAGAACAGAGGGATTGTTGAAGCTTTTTTTATAGTGAGGAAGGAGGCCGTGACTTGCAGCTTCTCGGTATAGATACAGAGGGATAGATTGGAGCCCTGGCTGAGAAATTAGTCCATACCCTGAACGGCCAAAACATGAATCATTGCGGCTTTATGAAGGCACGTGTTTAGGTAATTAGAGCTTTATGGGGTGATTGTTTTGCCCTCTAAACATGAGTGTAAACTTTAGGTTAAGGGTGCTTGTATCCTACCATCTTATCATATCATTAACGAATCGCGATATTGGATCTTGTCTGTTATTAACACTTAAGCTCCTCTCCTAAAACAACACAACAGCCTCCTTCCAGCTCCCAGTCATGAGATCAGTTCCCTGCAATCCCCAGCTTTGTCCCCCTCGATAACCTCGAGACCTCTATTTCCATTTTTTGCCTTTCCTTTGGACCCATTTAAGGCTAGGGTCAGACTAATGCAGTGCGAACTCGCGTGCAGACGCACTTATTAATCACGGCCGTAGTAGCAGCAAATGACGGCCAATGACAGGCAATATATGAAGTACGGACACACGAAAGTGTGGCTGCACAACGCAAGCGGCAAACAAATGCATTTTTCGAGAACGTGATACCGCTAGTACTGACGTACAGAGTGCGCTGCGTCCGCTAGCGGCATGTGTGCATGATTAGGAGACGTCAGACGCTGCTAATGTCCGGCCAACATAACGTCCAGGCGCAAAAAGTGTTTTATTGATGATCCGTACAAAATCATGGACGAAAATGCGCATCGTATGACCGCTATCGCGTATTCCATGAAAAAATACGTCCATTCGTTCAAACGCACTTTTTCACTTTATCCCAGTCAGTCCCCAAGCACCACCAGACCCTGCATTTACCAACCAATTACCTCGCATCACTCCCAAGGTATACTTCTCTAATAAATTCACCATTGTACTATTCAATCCTGGTATGCAGTTGCCAGGCATGGATACCTTTCTTGTCCTGTTGCCCATGATTCAAATTGTGTTGCTTGTCTATTTGCAATAGGAAACTATTTAGGACCCAATGTCTGGCTGAATGGTACACTAGTACACAGTACACTAGTTGATGACGCTGCTTGGAGCGGCGAAACGCGTCCTGGGAGACATGTCTGTTCTTTTTTTATATATTTTGTTTTAGTGAATTTTTAAAGACCATATCCCGGAGTCCAGAGCATTTTTTATTGGGTTTATCCACTATATAAAAAATCCATAAGCATTCCACCTCGAGCTTTTGATAGCTCCACCAAGAGTAAGTTTTGGCTGAGCAGAATATACACCGCACACTGTATGCTCTGATTTGCACTAGGAAAGTGCCTTCTTTCTCTCTCCTTTCCATATGTTTCCATCTACATTATGTAGAAAACAACATTGCTATAAGGTGGGGGTCACCTGCTAACAAAGAGGAAGAAAAATTACCCGAGAGTGCTGTTCCATTCAGAGCCAGTGTTGGGGCTCAACGTTTGTCAGTGGAATACTTGTAATTAGTTGTGTGATTTTCACCTTTCATAACAAACTGCACCATAATTTTGTTTGCTTCTTTTTTTTTTTTTTTTTTTTTTTTTAAATTCAAAAGTTTTTTATTATTTTTTGAAACACGAAAAGGACAGTGGGATACAGAAAGGAAAAAATTCAGGGTATATAAATCCTTCAATTACATATAAGGGGGACAATACACACATTCAAATACAAACAAACATTAGCCACCAACTTGTAATTAAAAAGTGGTTCATCGGAAGAGAAATACCAAAATTTAACTAGCTAAGCTCCCACTATTACATGGTGGTACTGTATCCCAAGCAAGCTAGGATCCTCTCTGGGCCGGTAATCCTGAGGCTTCGGTACACTCCGCAGCTAACATGGAATCCCAGAGGGTCCAATGATCCTTGTCCGGTTACGGGAAATCATATATATGTCTAGCCATCAGCTCATAATCTCTTACATTATTCACCATATCTCGCACCTCTCGGACTGTGGGAACCCCCGTTTGCTTCCATCTACGTGCTATCAGTAACATGGTGCTAGAAGTTATTACACAGAAAAGTTTCCTTTGCAATTTGCCCATCCGAACCATTGAAGCCCCCAATAAGTAATCCGCAAGAGCGAATGGTAATATTAGTCCCGTTGCCTTTTCCACCAGACCTGAAACTCCCCGCCATAATGGCTCCAATGTAACGCAATCCCACCATACATGAGCCATGGTACCCTTTAGTAGGAGGCAGCGCCAACATATTGATGAAACCGATTTATTCATATGACATTCCCTCGCCGGTACCAGGTACCAGCGGTACAATACTTTTCTCCTAACCTCCATCAAGGAAGCGCACCGATATGCCCCCCTATCCAGACTGAACGCCCCCTCCCAAGCCTGAGAAGGTATCCGCATGCCCATCTCCCCCTCCCAAGCCGATTGGAAGGACCAGGTATGGTCTAAAGATGGAACATTCAATGCTTCATAGCATACGGAAAGGAGTTTCACTTTTGTGCTTGGTTTCACCACAAAGCTCGCAAATGGCGACAAGGGAATCTGAGGCAGGGTAGGTGGCAAACTCATACCCGGTCTACGTATTACAGACGCTATCTGATAATAAGACAGCCTCCAGGTCTCCGTTAACTTGTAGCGCTGTTTAAGCATTTCAAAGGTCATCATGTTGCCTCCTGATATCAATTGATGGAGATGTCCAATCCCCTTGGAGGTCCACCTAACACTGTCAAAATCTGTTATCCAATGCGTCAATACCTCTATAGGGGTCGCTAGCGAAAGGGAGGTGGTATTTAAAAGGAGGGCACGGCTCAAGTCCCAAACATGCAGGTACCATCTAGTTATCGGCAGTAACTCAGGTAAGGGAGGTCTCTGGCGGCGTGTGAGCCACATTACAGTCGTTATTAGATATTGTTTCGCAAAAGACTGTTCTATGGCTGTCCATTGTGGAGGGCGCGGGGAGTGGAAGTACTCCGCCAGGGACGCCAGTACCGCAGCTCTATGATATATGTGTACATTAGGCATAGCCAGTCCTCCTCTCCGTATGGGGAGGTTGAGCAGCCTGGTGGGGACCCTAGGACGTTTGCCGTTCCATACATAGCAGTTCAAAAGAGACTGAACCTCTTCAATGTATGATTTAGGTAAGCGGATCGGGATGGTCCGAAAATAGTATAAGAGTTTGGGCAATAATGACATTTTAATAGCGGCCATTCTGCCTATCCACGATAAAGATGTTTTTTTCCATTTAAACAGAAGCTGTCTGACCTGAGATAAAAATGGTTTGTAGTTGAGGTCAAATAGTTGGTCAGGAGATTTAGGAATTTTTACCCCTAGGTATTGCAAATAGTCCTCCCGCCACTCAAACTTAAAAAGCTGCATTAACGATTTCCTTGTACTGTTAGGGACATTAATAGATAATGCCTGAGACTTAGGCAGATTGATTTTATGATATGATACCTCACTATATTCCGTCAGGATTTCTCTAAGTCTTGGTAAGGATTCTGTAGGTTCCGTAATAGTCAGTAAAATGTCATCCGCAAAAAGCCCTATCTTATATGTAGTCGGGCCCACCATAATCCCCCCCACCCCATCGTCCTGTCGTATTCTCTGCGCCAGTGGTTCTATAACTAAAGCGTACAATAAGGGGGATAGGGGACACCCCTGTCTGGTCCCGTTACTGATTTTAATCTGATCCGATAAAAAACCCGCCGTTAAAACCGACGCCGTCGGAGAAGCATAAAGCGCAAAAATACTTTGCAGCACCGAGACCGGAAAGCCAAACTTCAGCAACACTTTCCGTAAAAACATCCAGTCCACCCTGTCAAACGCTTTTTCAGCGTCTAGCGCCAACAGTACACTCGGGATACGGTAAGTCTGAATCACTTGAATTAAGTCTATCAGTTTCTTAGTATTGTGCGGCCCCTGCCTCCCCCTAATAAACCCAACCTGGTCTGAACAAATCAGCTGAGGCAGTAGATCCGCTACCCTATTCGCTAGTATTTTGGCATAGATTTTGACATCAACATTTAATAAAGAGATTGGCCTAAAGTTTGGACACAAAGTAGGGGATTTGCCTGGCTTTGGGAGAGGAACAATAGTGGTGCGTAGCATGTCCTCAGGAAATCTACCCTCCTCCGCAGCAGAGACGAAAAGCGATAAAAGGTGGGGAGTCAACAGAGCAGAAAACTTCTTATAGTACGTGTCCGTGAACCCATCCGGACCTGGGGATTTATGGGATGGAAGGGATTGTATAGTCGTAGCTATCTCTAGTTCCGTGAAGGGGGACATCAGTCCGTCCCTCTGAGTGGGGGTTAGGGAAGGAAGATGGAGGTCCGATAGATACCGATCCACCCGATCCTCACAAGAAGAAGGAAGGAGTGGATCAGGCTGTAAATTGTACAGTTCCCCATAGTAGGTGGCCAGGGCATTCCCTATCTCTAGCGGCTTATACACCGTCCTCCTTCCAGAGTCTATTACCAGGTGAGAGATTCTAGAATTCGCCACCATGGGCCTAAGGTAGCGGGCCAAGAGCCGTCCTGGACGGTCCCTAAATGCGTAATATCGTGCCTTTAATCTACGCTGGGAGAAGAGAAGGGCCTTGTAATTCCAGTCTGACAGTCGCGCCTGCGCCTCCAAAAGTGTTTTCAGGTGCACCGGAGTAGGGTCAGAGCTATTCGCCAGCGCAGCTATATGGATTTGTGACAATATTGAGAGTCTATCAGCCTGACGGGCCTTGTTTAAACGAGAAGCCCATTTAAGACACACGCCTCTCAGGACAGCCTTATGCGCTTGCCATAGTATTTCCGGCGTGGTCCCTGGAGTGTGATTGAGCACGAAATATTCCTTCAGGGTCTGTTCTATTTCGGCCATAGCCCCTGGGTCCGACAAAATGGAGTCATTAAACCGCCACGTAGACTTCCCCGCTCCCCCCTCCCTTCCCTCCCCAACTGTCAAAAGGATCGGCGCGTGATCTGACCACGTGATATCCAATATCTCGCAGTGCAGAATCAGTGGTAGAGAGGAGCCTTGTAACAAGAAATAATCCAACCTGCTATACATATTGTGTACCTTCGAGTGGAACGTAAACTCCGAGTCACCCGGGTGCCATAAACGCCATACATCGTATAAGCCATGAGAAGAGAGCAGGTCCCTCAGTTTCTGTCCCTGTCTGATACTGCGCTTAGTCGGTATAGGGATCTTAGGGGATCGAACATCTCTCGCAGGATCTATACTGTAATTGAGATCGCCACAGATCAACAACACACCAGCCGCTACAGAGGACACCCTGTTTAAAACTCCAGATATAAAAGAAAGTTGTTCAGTGTTAGGTGAGTATACATTAACCAGCGTATAAGTTTTGTGATTCAGCGAACAGATCAGAATGAGATAACGACCCTGCGGATCCGAAATCTTTCTATGCAATTGGAATACTACATTAGATCTAATTAAAATCGACACTCCTCTTGCTCTGGTCGGGCCCGTAGCGTGGTACTGCGTAGTAAAGTTGCGCAGCCTCAGCAACGGGTGAGCAAGGCGTTTAAAATGAGTTTCCTGCAGGCAAACCACTTCCGCCTTCAGCCTCAACACTTCCGCCTCCAAAGAATGACGCTTAACAGGAGCGTTCAGCCCCTTAACATTATATGAGAGTATCTTCAACATTGCGCATAATAACAGTATGTGGAAAATACACTTTTTTTTCCTATTCTCAAGTAGCGAAGAGGTGGCAACACATAAAAACAAGAACAAAAACAACACCCAATCCAGGTATACACCTGGGAACTATGTACATTCTTAATCAAAAACATCTCCAGCGAGAAGCCCCAAAGTATGGGGGACCTTCTCTAGCCCCTCGCGGGAGGAGGGAGATGGGGAAACCTCTAGGTCTGCGGAGATAAAAAGGACCGCAATATAAAAAAGAAAAAAAAAGATATATCAAAAAAACCAACAAAGCAAATGGCGAGAGAGCCAGGTGAGCCCAGTTTCGGGGAACACCTGTCCATGAAGCTAACCCCTCCAGACGTGGAGACCAGTGTCCCACCCTTCTGTCAGGCCGACCATCGTGCCCCGGGCGATCCTGCAGCAGCATATTCGATCTTGGGAGCCCTCAGACAAAGCCCAGTGTATAACTCCCAGGTCCTCCAGGCCGTCAAGTAAGATCTCGTCTGTCTTTCTCGCATGAGAAGGCCGCCTTCTTCATATGCTGTATGCCTATCCGTCGCATCGGCAGGGCTCTACTCTCATTTTTTGCGCCACTCCGGATCTAGACGCTGAGTGGAGCCACGTGGCAGAGGAGCAGGAGGAGAAGAAGAACCAAGTTGTTCCATGCCCCATACTTTAAGGAGCCTTGTCCCGGCCTCCACCGAGGTGATTGCGTGGAAGGTTCCATTTCTGACCACCAATAACTTGACCGGAAAGCCCCATCTGTAAGACACGCCATGCGCCCGCAGAGCCTCTGTCACCGGGCGGAAATTCCTCCGGTGTTGTAGTGTAGCCTTGGACAAGTCGGGAAAAATAGAAATATGTTCATACTCTGGTTTAAGAACATCAGGAGTACGCAAGGCCCGAAGCACATCTTCTCGTGGTTTAAAGTAATGGAGCCTAAGTAAGACATCTCTCGGGGATCTCTCAGGCGCCGAGGGAGGTTTTGGCAACCGGTGGATCCTGTCAAAGAGGAGGGAGTCTAGAGTGGCGTCAGGCAAAAGGTGTTGTAGGATATCGGTCACATATTGCGACAGGGCTTGTGGGGTCACCGAGTCTGGCACACCTCGTATCTTTAGATTGTGACGCCTCGATCTGTCTTCTATGTCTGCCAGTTTCAATAATGCCCCCTTCAATTGTTCCTCCAGATCCTCGACTCTCCCCGCCATCTCATTGTGTGCTCCAGCCTGCTCCGCCATCTTCTCCTCTAATTTATCGGTGCGGTCTCCAATTTCCCGGATCTCTCTCTTAATATCCGCCGCTACTGAGTCTAAACGGGAGGTCAATCTGTCCGAGAGAGAGGTAATTAAGCCCTCTATGCGTGTGGCAAAGGCCTCCATACCTTGCTGGGCCAGTCCTGGATCAGCCTCCGCTCCCGGCGATGTCTGTGTAGAGCCGCCGCCATCTTGAGTACTCAGGCCTTCCTTCAGTTTCACTCCCCGCGGTGTAAAAAACTCTGCCTTAGTCGTCTTTTTTGAGGCTTTTTGTGTTGCCATCGCGTTCACCCGACCTTCTCCTGCCTGATAGAGACTTTGTGGGGTACAATCGCTTAAGATATCCGTTGATTCAGTGTCCCCTTTGACGGAGCTCTGCTCTCACACAGCCAGCTCTCTCCGCGGTCAGACCACGCCCCGTTTGCTTCTTTTTTAAACCATACTATGGAGTACAAATATGCCAGAGACATCTGAGCTCCAAAGGCATCTGTTGTTGAGCCTGCCAGATACGTATAATTTTATGTTCTATTTAGGTATAATGTTTTGGTATGCAGTACATATGTTTTCTACACAGAAGAGAAGTAATCCGGGACAGTTCTACTTTATCTATAACAGCAGTGGGGATTCTTTAATTCACCAACCTTCCTCACCCCCTCTTAGAAGAAAAAAAGAATAACATACATCACGGAAATAAGAGTGGCCTGGTCATACAAACTTACCAAGATCAAAAAAAACTCCCTCTAAAAAGAAATAAACATCCTTAGATTCTACAATCAGACAATATTATCGCAAACTGAAACGTCACAAAACTGAAGTTTTGCCGAAAGCATCGATCAATGACAATGATCATCTCGCCGCATCTGTAACCAAAAAGGCAGTGCTATGAAGACTTTGAATCGCAAGGCATATATCATTTTAATATTACAATACAATAATACAAATCAAAAAAAAAATGAGAAAAATCTCAATGGATTTTTTTTCTGCTCAATTCAGGGAAAAATACAATTTATAGATCAGGGAAGCTGGGTCAGGAGGACAAAGTTTAGCCTCGTGTCACCTCATGTAGTGTCTGAATATATCATCCTATACAATCCTGCAGTTGACAGACATAAATTTCTCTGCTGGCTGGCTTCTCACAGGAGAATGTATATTAGTGCATTCCTATCCACTGAACCACACACTGCTAAAGTCATGATCGTGTTATAGGTTAATGTATGGGAACATAAAGAACACAATAATAATGTAAAATATTCCATATGCATCATTTGAATGTTTCGCAAAATAAATATGTCCTGTACATTTTTGAGGAAAGAATTTAAAAATAATCATAGTTAACTCTTTCACTACCAAGCCTTTTTTATTGAATCGTAACATTTACTTTAAACATGGGGAGCCCTACTCTGATGTTGCTAGTAACAGGGAGCCCCTAAGAAGAAAATTGGAGCAAGCCGATATTCGTGGGGGCTTCATTGCTACTATAATTATTATTATTTATTAATATCATCATTTCTATAGCGTCAACAGTTTCCACAGCTCTTCACAATAAGCAATGGGGAATGAGATAAAATTATAAACAGAGAGACTAGAAACAAGGAGTGTAGAGGGTCCTGCTCAGATGAGCTTTCAATCGAAAGGGCATTGAATCATAATTTAAAATAATTGTGTCCTTACTGTAAAAATAGTGAAAATTAGCATTTTATGGTTTAAGCACGGCTAGATCAACGCAAAGCAGAGCAAAAATTATTCTTTCCATCCTCTTAGAAATTTTACTGACCCTATTTCGACTGAACTGCTGTACTAGGGCACGAGTTGGAATAGTTAGGATCTGCTTCAAGATAACAGCAGTGGAGACATGCGCCACCATTAGTATAGGCTTCTGGAGTCCATAGGATCCTGCACAAGCTCACCCTGAGGCTATCGAAGGACACTGGGAACTATTTGTCCCACTGTTCCGCTGAGTGCACCCAGAGGATGATGCAAATCAGGGGTAATATAGTTCTTCTTAGTGTATTTATTTCAGAGTTTGCTCCTTGCAGCTTCTTTACAGTAACACAGGATGACAAGGGAAAGTTTTCACAGAGAATTTCATTTCTCCCCAGAGAGCACACAAATCTTGCTTTAGAAAATTATGCAAATGGGATATTACTGGATAATTTCCATATTAAGACGAATTATGGCATGATGCTTTGTTTCTGCATGTTGTGTCACACGTAGCACACAGCAAAATATGTTGTAACCACGGGGATCTACCGGCCGGCATGGAAAACTTCCCAATCCAGAAACAGTGAAAAAATATAATTACAGAATCTAGCGTTGTGGTAAATAAAAAGGTTTATTCCATAGTGAGCATAGAAGAAAGACAACGTTTCGACCTATACCGGTCTTTGTCAAGTCGTAGCAAAGACACACACACACACACACACACAATAGTTATGAAGCAATTATATGTTAATTCAGAACTGCTTCATTAGGACTAAAGACTTGCACCTACTTTAACCTAAATAGACATTTTAAAAAATCACTTCATTTGTCTATTTGTAATTATTGACCGTCAGTAAAATGGGTTGGAGATAAGTCCTATGACAAAAAGTGAAACACTGCACAATTCACTTTTATTTTTTCAACAAACTCTAGAGAGGTTATTCAGAGCGAGACGATCTGGCCCCAAAATGGCACCGAACAATGAATTTCCCTGTACAGTGACATTTTGGGGCCATTTGGCTATACAGAGAGCAGGCAGTTTGCCAAATTTTGGCGAATTCCCAGCAAGTACGGTGCCTGTTCGAAGGCAGTGAAATCCCCATAGAGAAGCAATGGTTAAACTATTCAGAGAACACCGAACAGCCGAGAAATGTCAGTGAAATGCCCTGCTGTTCGGTGGTTTCGTTCAGCAGGTTTATTCATGCGAATCCCATAGACCTCAATGTTAAAAATATTCCTGTTTTTATTCAATATCTAATAAACCATTTATTCTTTTAATCTGCAGTAAAAAGTCTCTTTACTTATTGATTATTTTAGGAACTTTTAGGCATTTTTCCGTAAAAGCTTTTTGAGTTTTTTTTTTCTGATGAGGGTTTCCTTTAGTTTACTGCTGGGTGCTAGTCTGTTGTTATTTTCTCCCTTAACACTCACCCTTCCTGTTCTCTTGTTCTGTGTTTCTCGTGAGGTTCCCTTCCCTAGATAGATGGCCACCCCAAGGACCGTATTCAGATTCAGGGTTCCCTTTACTGTTCTTTTATTTTCTCCTTTTACACCTGCGGCTGCCCATCCTCTTGTCCTGTTGTCTGTTACCTGTGCTGTATTTCTGTGTATATGCTGCCAGCAGCAAACCTTCATGAGGGGGTAAACAATCTGCATAAAGTGCCCACCTTGGCTCACGCCGGGTGCCCCCATGACACAGAGAATCATGAAAGTTTTAGTTCAGAAACTTGTAGGGTTTTGGAATTTGACAGCAATGCAACTGTAACAGATCTCTGTTAATGTTGTTCCCTTGCATGACCCCTGTTCTCCCACCAGCAGTCTTTTGGGCCTTTCTCCAGCCTGTAGCCGAAGCTTAAGGATGGTACACTGAAAACATGGTGATAGCACTCCACCAGAAATGAGGCAGCAAGCAGATCTTGAGGTTAGAACAGTCAGCCTAAATTGAGCCTTTAATGATTAATATACAACGCCATGCAGAGCCTGGCCGCCAATGGAAATAACACCCTGGTGTTTTACTGCACTTCATCATTAATCCCTCCCCTGGTATATTGCTGTGACTGCTCAGAAATCATTGACTGGTGTCTGTGACATAATTAGACCAGGGACAGTTAATGGGATTAACTCTGCTCACCCAGACCCACCAATTAACATTTCAACCAACCAGTATAATAATAGGTTGTGAGGATAACTAGGGGATTCATTTTATACAGTATCAGATAATGGGATAGTGTTTACCAAACAAGAATGGCCGGCTCTGCCGCTAGGCCAACTAGGCGAGCGCCTAGAGCGCAGCACCCACCTAGGGCGCAGCGGCAGCCGGTCCGAACAACTGTAAAAAAAATAAAAATTGTAAATAAAAATGCCCGCAGGGCACCCTGGGGCGGCCGCGTGTTGCAGCCAGCCCCAATACGAGCCGGCGTCACCACCGGCGTCAAGGAGACGGAGGCGTGGACTTGGTGCTTCCAGCTTCCTGGACCAAGTCCACGCCTCCATCTCCTTGACGCCAGCACACAGAGACTGGCTACAGGAAGGAAGGAAGACAGCGCTGGAGGAAAATATCCATGTGTGAGCTGCTGGGTAAGTATTCTTGTGTGAGCCTGGGGGCAAATATCCATGTGTGAGCCTGGGGGCAAGTACCCATGTGTGAGCCTGGGGGCAAATACCATGTGTGAGCCTGGGGGCAAATACCATGTGTGAGCCTGGGGGCAAGTATCCATGTGTGAGCCTGGGGGCAAATACCCATGTGTGAGGCTGGGGGCAAATACCCATGTGTGAGCCTGGGGGCAAATACCCATGCCATGTGTGAGCTGGAGGCAATATATTCACCATGTGAGAGCTGGGGCAAATATACCCATGTGAGCTTTTTTTTTGGGGGGGGGGTGCAAGTAGCTGGTCTTGCCTAGGGCGCAAAATAGTCTAGCACCGGCCCTGCAAACAAGACAGATGAACGAAGACCACTCCAGCCTGTAACAGATGTAAACATATTCTAGATAGGAGGCGTTAGAAAAGGCTACAGCAACCCACACAGTAATCATATTAGCAGATAGTAACAGACAAACATAGACAATAATGACAATAACACTTACACCCTGCACTTAGAATTATAAGTACACGGCGACTTCAACATAGGAGAGGGCAGGGAAACAATATAAAACATCAGGCCCGCACCCGCCAAATTCCTATCTAGGTCCATGCACACCAAGTTCATAGTGACTCTCATCACAGCAACCTTTCAAGCTCAGGCTAAGGACCTATGATACAAGATGAATGGTCAAATAAATGTTAATATAACTATTTAGTGTAGATAAGAGTCACATATTTTATATTAATGAACTGTAAAGAGTATTCATTGTTTGAGGAGCTTGTGCTCTCTTCCTAGGTCAGGGATTAAAAACCTTGCTACTCCAGATGTTTTGGAACTACAGTTACAGGCATTTATACAGCTCTAGCATATTCCGTAATGCTTTACAAAGGGAGAGCAAGATCATACATGAGGAAAAGACAACCCTGCCCATAGGATAACTATCCAGGTAATACAGAACTTTAACCAAGTGCTCAGCCAGACATCCTGTGAGCTTACAATGTAAGGGATGGGGTAAGTGAAACAAATGGGAGCAGAGGAAAGGTGAAACAGGTGCCAGAACGAATATAGCAGGGTTTCCATGGGAAGGACCAGAGGCTTGGGCTTAGTAAGAGTAATTAGAGAGAGAAGTGGAGACAGCTAGAGGAGAGCTGAAATTAGAGACCGGGCCTGGGTGGGCTGGTGGATGGGGAGGGTGGGTGCGTCAGCAGAGGGAAGAGATGCAGTTCAGTCTGTGTGTGTATGCTCAATGCTTGGTTAAGGGCGCAGGGGGAAGAGATGCAGTTTAGTCTGGGTGTGTGTATGCTGTAGAGAAAGAATGAGGTTTAGTAAAAGTGCCCAGATTGTTAACCATTTATGATGTAGTGGGAGGAGGGAGAAGTAGAGGGGAATATTTTAAGAGAACGGGAGGGAGATTTAAAAGTCAACTGGTCAGCCAGAGTTTAATAAATGCACACATAAAATACATCTTCCATGAATCTTATTCACTCATTAGTTTAGCTGAGCCTTATGTAAAATGTAGTTCTGAAAAAGCTGGAAGGCCCAGGCTGCTGACTAGTGTCCTAAATAGATATTATTTGAAGAATGAAATATATCGAGTTACTAAGTTGCTTATACAGTTTTGAGGCTTCTCACTGGTGTTGCTATGCACCAGTGCTTCCCAAACCTGTTCTCTAGACCCTCAAACAGGCCAGGTTTTAAGGATTACCATGGGGAAATGCAGACTGAATCCTGCAATCACTGAGCAGTAAATGAGATCATCTGTGCCGTGCTTCAGATATCTGGCAAACCTGACCTGTTCGTAGGTTCTGGGAACAGGGATGGGAAGCACTATAAACTAAAGAAAGCTAAGTGTAATCTTTTCTTTGGACATAGGTTTTACAGCAAATTGTTGGTTTCGTTATCTCTTAATACATCCAAAATACGGGAATTGTAATTTAATAAAATGAAAAGCATAGCATGATGTTTAATATCATATATCAAGTTCACTTTCAAGTGCATTATTATATATGTGATTTAAGACCTAGCCTGCAAAATCCATAGCATAACAGAACAATACAAGGTTTTTAATGCTCACATATTTTAACAGGAACATTGCTAACATATTTCCATCTAGTTTCCCTCCAGTCATAACTGAATGTTTAGTGACCAGATGCCCATAGTCAATCAACAGCAGAAGCATTTCATACACATCTGGTATCTTTGTAAGCAATTTAAACAATATTTGCTTTTGGCCAGAACATCCAATAAAGGATACAATTTAGAGCATAGTTTATCAATTCAAAGACTAAATGAAAGACTGGAGTCTTAAACCATACTAAGAAATGCATAATGACGGAATGCTGCCAAGTCGAAATTTGATTTTATATGGGCAATTAGGATTGCTCAACTTACATTACTTGTATGTAATTTCAAACAGCAATATGATTGTCTCACAGTATATATGCACTAATACACCTCACTGACGCAATCAGTCCATCACTCTCACCTTGCAGTCCATCACTCTCACCTTGCAGTCCTCTCCTCCTGTTTCCACTTCCAACCCTTCTAGATTGTAAATTTCCACAGGAATAGGGCCCTCTTTTCCTCCTGTACTGGTTTGTCAAAATGTTGTTCAGTCTCAATGTATTGTAACCCTGTCTATATCGTGCCCAATGTTCAGCGCTGTGGAATATGCTGGCGCTATATAAAGAATAAGAATAATACACACACTTTGATTTTGGTATCTAATGATTCAGCTTTGTGCAGTATCTTCCTGCAATAGATTGTGATTATTAATGTGCGTTATGGCTTATAGGACACATACGTTTAAAAAGTGTCTGAAATACCTTGTTGAAAATGAAGAACCTATGGAATTCAAGTTAGTGAAGACTTTGGGGATAATGAACGACAACAATGTAGAACAGGGATCTCAAATTCCGGCTCCATAGTTGGTGCTAAATGGCAGGTGGATAACCCGAGCTTCTGCTGTTTTCCATTAGCAGCTGCCATTTAGCACCCGTATTATGAAGGAGCTGCTTTGTCAGCAACTGCAGACGTAATACTGGTGAGGTGTTAAGAGATAACACCTGCAGCACTAAGCGTCGCTGTTGTCTTCGGCTACAGGAGTCCATAGGACTCCAAGTAGACAGGATGTGATCTCGCACAGAGTTCGCATGAATGAGATCTAACTGGGTGCCGGAGGGATACACTGAGGTACAATGGGAACTATTTGTTCCCAGTATACCTCTCCCACAGAGCAAGGAAGTGGCGGATCGGGCGGCTCTCGCCACCTTGGGATCTAAGGTGAGTATGGGATTTAATGGGTGGTTTAAATCAATGTGTTAATTGATAGTGCAGAAGCTCAATCAGATGACACCAGGATCTGAAATAATATTATTTTTTGAATAACGTCAGGCGCAGATGGCGAGTGAGCTGGATGGAACAGATCGTTTTCCATCTGATGGGGCCACATTACCATCTCCCATACAAAGTATGGGAGACGCTAGTGTATAGTAATCTGGTGCTACATTCGGGACGCAAGCTCAGCTCGTGTCTCAGATCTAATATGCTGTTAAAAAAAAGAGCACAGCGCTAGAGGCATTTGGCTGAACGGCTCGAGCTCTGTGCTTTGTGGCAACTTTGGAATAGGTTCCCAGATTTTTCTGAACTATAAGTCCCATGATTCTCTGTCCACGTCTCTGTCCTCCTTATTCTTCTTGACCTTTCTGCTGCATTTGACACTGTACTGTTGTGACTAGGGACGTGCGTTTCGGGTTTCGGAATTTCGGAATTTACACGAAATTTCCCGATTCGTGGATTTCAGATTCACACAATTTTCTGAATCGGATCGGATTGTTAAACGAAAAAATTTCCGAGCCGAAAAGAAAACATTTCGGAATTTTCGAAAGGACTAGAAATGTGTAAAATCAAAATAATTTTTCGTTCCATTTGTGATTTCGGCTCCATTCCTGATTTCGGTTCCGTTTCGGTAATCTCAGACATTGTACTTTTCAGTTATATCGCTGATTCTGTAATTTTTTTTTTTCGTTTCAGATAATTTTGATCAACTTTTTTTCCGTTTTAGAACCTTTTGATCCGGTTCTTATTTTTAAAGTCAGACTATTTGGGTTGGGTCAGTTTTGCGTTTTTAATATCGTTTTGTTAATTTTTTTTGTTACTTTCATACCATTTTAATATGATTAAATAAAGTTGTGCAATGCATATTCATAAGAAAAAAAGGATCTTTATTTAATAAAAAAAAGCGATAGAATCGGCAGAATTATCGTATCGATAGAATTATCGTATCAACAGAAATATCGGATCTGAAAAACCATTAGTTTATGTCAAAACGAATAGAAACTTTGAAACGAGGAGAACAGATGTTCCGAAAAACACGAAAATTTCCGAAATCACGAAAAAAAGGTCGATACGAAACACTAGCAGACCCGAAAACACGAAAATGGATGATATTCCGAAAAAAAGTCGATACAAAAAATGAGCCGAAACGAACCGAAACGGAAATCGGCCGAAACGAGACGAAAACGAAAATTTAACAATTCCGAAAGAACCGAACCGAAAAAAAAATCAGTGCACAAGTCTACTGTTGACCACCCTCTCCTGCTCCTCATGCTGCGTCAACTTGGCCACAGAGACTCCGCTCTCCTTGTTCTCTTCCTACCTCTATTTGCTCCTTTAGTGTCTCCTTCACTGGCACCTCTTCCCCCCAACTCCCCTCTCAGTTGGGGTACCTCAAGGCTCTGTTCTGGGTCTCCTACTCTTCTCGATCTATACCGCCTCCCCGGGCAACCTCATCTCTTCCTTTGGACTTCAGTATCAGCTCTATGCTGACGACACGCAAATCTACCTTTCTGCTCCCGATCTCTCGCCTCCCGTGCTGGATTGTGTTACTGCCTGCCTGTCAGCTGTCTCTGACTGGATGACTTCCCGTTTCCTAAAGCTTAACCTCTCTAAAACTGAACTGCTCGTCTTCCCGTCCTCTAAAACTAACATTCCTGCACCCATTTCCCTTCAGGTGAATGGTGCCACTATTACTTCTACCTCTCGCTGCCTCAGTGTCCTCCTAGACTCTGATCTCTCCTTTACTCCTCACATTCAGTCACTAACCAAATCCTGCTACTTCCACCTAAAAAACATTGCACGCATCCTCCCCTGTCTTTATCAGGACTCTACTAAAATGCTCATCCAACCTCTTATTATCCCACCTTGACTACTGTAACCTCCTTCTCTCTGGCCTTAAGAGATCCCAGATTCTCCCTCTGCAGTCTGATATGAATGCCTGTGGCCGACTCATTCACCTCATCTCAAACACCTCTCACACCCAGGGCCGTAGGAAGGGCGAGGCGAGTGAGGCGCCTGCCTCGGGCACAGCTGTGAAGGGGCGCAGCCATGGCTTGAGTCCTGCGGGAACGCAGGTTGCGGGAACCTGCGTTCCCGCAGCTTTCCAGCAGGTCTCGAGCCATGGCTGCGCCCCTTCACAGCTGTGAAGCGCCCAGCCCGAAATGATTGCCGGCGGCCGCTTGCTTCCTGCTTGAAGGCCGCTGACAGGAAGTGCGAGCGGCTGCACTTCCTGTCAGCGGCCGCGGCTGCACTTCCTGTCAGCGGCCGTTCAAGCAGGAAGCAAGCGTCCGCCGGCAAGGAGAGGTGAGCTGGGGCAATATCCAGGAGACCTGGGGGGGACAATATCCAGGAGACCTGGGGGGCGATATCCATGAGAGCTGGGGGGCACTATCCATGAGACCTGGGGGCACTATCCATGAGACCTGGGGGGCAATATCCATGAGACCTGGGGCACTATCCATGAGACCTGGGGGGCAATATCCATGAGACCTGGGGGCACTATCCATGAGACCTGGGGGCACTATCTGGGGGCACTATCCATGAGACCTGGGGGCACTATCCATGAGACCTGGGGGGCACTATCCATGAGACCTGGGGCACTATCTGGGGGCCATATCCATGAAACCTGGGGGCACTATCCATGAGACCTGGGGGGCATATCCATGAGACCTGGGGGGCATATCCATGAGACCTGGGGGGGACATTATCCATGAGACCTGGGGCATATCCATGAGACCTGGGGCATTATCCATGAGACCTGGGGCATTATCCATGAGACCTGGGGCAATATCCATGAGAGCTGGGGGGCATATCCATGTGAACTGGGGCAATACATACCCATATGAGCTGGGGTCAATAATATCCATGTGAACTGGGGAAAATAGTCTGGGGGCTCAGGGCTGTGTATATTATTCTGTGAGGGGTGTATATTATGCTATATGTTCTTTTGCTATACGTGCATGTATTCTGTGTGTACTGTATTTGTACATGTACTAAGTGTGCACTATATATGTAGGGTACAAAGGGTGGTCCGATCCACTGCTTCTGGTCGCGGGGAGCATCCAGGGGCTTAGCACTGCACCACTGGTCGGGGACTCTGGTTTTTAAAATTATGTGGGGGGGGGGGCACAATTTTCTGTTTTTCCCTCGGGTGCAATAGAAGCTAGCTACGGCTCTGCTCACACCTCACCCCTTTGTCAATCTCTACACCGGCTTCCTGTCTCCTATACAATCCAATTCAAAACATTGGTACTCACATACAAAACTCTCCACAACCGCGCCCTGCCTACATCTCCTCCCTTATTAACAGGTACATCCCATCCCGACCACTTCGCTCTGCCAATGATTTCATGCTATCAGCTCCCCGTACCCGCATCCCCAACTCCCGTCTTCAAGACTTCTCCCGATCTGCCCCCTTCCTATGGAACTCCCTCCGCCCCAACATCAGACTCTCCCCATCTCTCCAGTCCTACAAGAAGTCTCTGAAAACACATTACTTTAGAGAAGCCTATCAACTCACTGCATGATCCCCCTCTGTTTATTTTCTGCTGCATCTTCACACACAACCCACACGCACTCCACTATTTCACATTCTCTATTAACCCTCACCTAGTGTGTCACCCCTATCCTCTTAGATTTTAAGCTCTTGACCAAGGTCCTCTCACCTACTGTACTGTGCATTTAACCTGTATGTATATTTGTTATTCTGTCTCACCCATTTTACAGCGCTATGGAACTTGTGAGCGCTTTATAAAAACTTGTAACTGTAACTGATTTATTGCAAAACCCAACAGGGTACCGTCATGAAAAAAAAGGGTAATAGAATGTATTTGAGGAACACTTTTGCATTCTTCTTTAGATCAAATTTTTTTTCTATTTCAAGTGTTATTGAACTTAATTTGTGCAGTCCTGTTAATGAGTAGCAGGGTTATTCAAAGAGAATCGAAAAGTCACTGCACATTCAGTGACTTTTCGTTCTCTTCAATTCGGTGCGATTTGGCGATCCCTTTTCGGCGACCCTGCGGTGTATTCAGCAAGCACCACAAGGCCGTTGTAGTGCAGGGAAAAGCTGCCGCAAACCCAGCGAACACTCACCGCAAAACCCGACAAACGCTCACCGAAACCCACAACATCTGGATTAACCCATCCAAACATGCCGGAGAAATCTGAGTAGCCGTCAATGACAGCGCAGAACAGCCGCTGGAAAAACCCGACACCGCAGACGAATGGAGTGAAAAAAAAAAACAGTACGCTTGAATGATTGAAAAATGAAACGCTGTTTGCAAAGAAACTACAGAACGAAAATGTCTGAAATTTACAAACAGTTGTGTTCAAAATTATTCAACCTCCACTGAAATTGAGTGTTTTGGCCAGTTTGACATTGATTTTGATCATTCAGTCATCTTGCTTACAATTAAATCAAAGAGGCACGTGTAGGTCAGACAAATATAACATAACATTTATAATGAAATAACCACAAATGTCTTTTCTGTGCTCACATCATTATCAGTTTTATTCAACCCCCAAGTGACATTCAATCTTAGTACTTAGTACAACATCCTTTTACAGTTATAACAGCTTTTAAACGTGAAGCATAGCTTGACACAAGTGTCTTGCAGCGATCTACGGGTATCTTCGCCCATTCGTCATGGGCAAAAGCCTCCAGTTCAGTCACATTCTTAGGCTTGCGCACTGCAACTGCTTTCTTTAAGTCCCACCAGAGGTTCTCAATCGGATTTAAGTCAGGTGACTGCGATGGCCACTCCAAAATGTTCCAGCCTTTAATCTGCAACCATGCTCTAGTGGACTTGGAGGTATGCTTGGGATCATTGTCCTGTTGAAAGGTCCAACGTCTCCCAAGCCTCAGGTTTGTGACGGACTGCATCACATTGTCATCCAATATCTCCTGGTAGTGAAGAGAATTCATGGTACCTTGCACACGCTGAAGCTTCCCTGTACCTGCAGAAGCAAAACAGCCCCAAAGCATGATTGACCCCCCACCATGCTTCACAGTAGGCAAGGTGTTCTTTTCTTCATAGGCCTTGTTCTTCCTCCTCCAAACATAGCGTTGATCCATGGGCCCAAACAGTTCTAATTTTGTTTCATCAGTCCGCAGAACACTATCCCAAAACTTCTGTGGTTTGTCCACATGACTTTTGGCATTCTGCAGTCGACTCTTCTTATTCTTTGGAGACAGCAAGGGGGTGCGCCTGGGAGTTCTGGCATGGAGGCCTTCATTATGCAGTGTGCGCCGTATTGTCTGAGCTGAAACTTTAGTACCCACATCTGACAAATCTTTTCTCAGTTCCTCAGCAGTCACACGGGGACTTTTCTCCACTCTACGCTTCAGGTAGCGCACAGCAGTCGAAGTCAGCATCTTCTTTCTGCCACGACCAGGTAGCGTTTCAACAGTGCCCTTTGCCTTGAATTTGCGAATGATGCTTCCTATGGTCTCTCTTGGTATGTTTAACATCTCTGCAATCTTCTTATAGCCATTGCCCTTCCTGTGAAGAGTAATCACCTCTTCTCTTGTCTTCCTGGACCATTCTCTTGACTTCACCATGTTTGTAACCACACCAGTAAATGTCTAGAAGGAGCTGAGTATCACAGTCATTTTAAAGCTGCCTAATTGGTGCTTATTATGCTTTATTGCTGCTCCGTGACATCCACAGGTGTTTTCAATACCTGATTGAAAACACTTGAATGAACCTCTGTTCTTCAGTGTGGTAGTCTTTAAGGGGTTGAATAATTGTGTCAATGAAGAATTCACAAAAGAAACATTTACTACTGTATTACAAAACCAATTGATGTCATTTTAGTTGCATATGGTTCTTTAAAAAGTCCTTGCAGGATTTCATTCTGAATACAATTACAAATGTACACTAAATTCCCTAAAACCCTTTACAGCATTGGGGGTTGAATAATTTTGAACACAACTGTATAAGATCCAATGAATGATAATAAAAAGGGCTGTTACAGAAAAAAGAAAAAACGATTAAAAAAACATTTTCACAAAAAATCCCGAAAAATGCCTAAAAGATCCTAAAAAATCTAAAAATAAAGAAACTTTTTACTGCAGAATATTATAATAAATGGTTTATCAGATATTGAATTAAAACAGGAATATTTTTAACATTGAAGCCTATGGGATTCGCCTGAATAAACCTGTCGAATGAAACCACCGAACAGCAGGGCAATTCGGCAACTTTTCCCTGCTGTTTTGTGTTCTCTGAATAGACGAAGCATTGCTTCTCTATTGCCCTCGAACAGGCAACGAACAGGCACTGTATGAGCAGGCAATTCGCCAACATTTGGCGAACTGCCTGCTCTCTGAATAGCCGAATGGCCAGGAAAAGTAACCATACGCTGAATTTCACTGTTCGGATACCTTTCGCTAGCAATTCAAATCTCTTTGAATAACCCTGTAGGTTTCCATAAATCAGTTTGATCTTCTCCATGTATATATTGGCATAAAATAATAATCTTATCTCTTTGTAGATTTTTTTCTTCCCTAAAGTAAAGGAAATAAAAAGATTTTTAATTCTCCTCTGTACCATATAACTTTCATTCTTTTTATTATTTTTGTAGCAAATTTTTGTACTCTATCCCAGGGTCCCCAACTCCGGCCCTCATGCACCCCTAACAGGCCAGGTTTGCAGGATATGTGAAGCACAGCACAAGTGATATGATTTGCTGCTCAGTGATTGCAGGATTCAGTCTGCATTTCCCCAAGGTAAAGCTTAAAACCTGGCCTGTTAATGGGCCCTGAGGACCAGGGTTGGGAACCACTTGCCTAGGCGACAAGTATTAAGCGAGAGTTCTTTTGCAGTTTAACCAAATCATTAAATCTCATCCAACCCTTATAATTTTATACAAAATATGTTGACGTTATGCAATTAAAACAGACAGGGTAATGATATAATATAAAATATAGAAATATAGAAAGAATATTGAGAATTATTTCGTACTTTAAAGCAAGCTTTTTAATAAAAAAAATGCTGCTACATTTCACTGTATCTGGTCTGAAGGGAAAAAAATGTAGCTAGAGCAGTAAAACATTAATTAGTTGCGGGGAAATTGCATAAAAAATGTGCCAAAATATGTAAGCTCTCGAACAAGGTCCTCTCTCCTTCTGTTCCGTGTGTGTAACGTGTATGTATATTTGTTATTCTGTCCTTCCCATTGTACAGCGCTAGTGAATTTCTTGGCGCTTTATAAAAACTTGTAACTGTAACATAGACTACATACTCCGTAATTGCACCGAACGATGAATTTCCCCGTATGGTGCAATTTCGTGGTAATGCGGCTATTCAGAAAGCAGGCAACTTGCCAAATATTGGCGAATTGCCAGCGAAATACGGTGTCTGTTCAACGGCAGTGAACTCCCCATAGAGAGGTAATGGTTAATCTATTCAGAGAACTCTGAACAGCAGTGAAATACCCGGATTTTCTGTGGTTTCATTCGGCAGGCTCATTCAGGCGAATCCCATAGGTTTCAATATAAAAAATATTTCCATTTTTATAAAATAGCTATTAAACCGTTTATTCTTTTAATTTGCAGCAAAAAAGTCTCTTTATTTAATTTTTAGGCATTTTGGGCGTTTTTTCGGCTAAATAATTTTTTCTGATTTTTTTAAATAGCGCTTTTTCTTTTTTCTGTAATAGACCTTTTTATTATTATTCATAGGACCTTATATGTAATTTTCAGGCATTTTTGCCCAGAATTTTATTCGAAAACAGCTTTTAAAAGTTGCAGTGTCTTTTTTTTTTTTTCACCCTGTTCTTCGGCTTGTCGGCTTTTTCCGGCGGCTGGTTGGCGCTCTGTTCAGTGGATCGTCGGCTTTTTTCAAATGCGTTCGGGTGTTTTGCGGCAGATCGTCGGGTGCGTTAAGCATTTTTTTGGTGGTTTTGCGGCGATTTTTCCGTTTGATTAGGTGTTTTTTTTCGGATGCATTCGGCAGATTTTCCCTGCATTTCGGGGACCCTGCGGTAAATGCTGAATTCACTGCAGGTTGGGGAATTTGATTCCCCAAAGTGCGGACAATGAAAGTATTCTTTGAATAACCCTGATAGGTTATTTGTCTATTTTGAATGTGAGGAAATAGCAAATTTTGTAACTGGTTATAACTTCTATGTCTACTGACTAGGGATGAGCGGTTCGGGTTCGGACGGTTCGGGGTTCGACCCAAACTTGGCCTGTTCGATTAGATCGCGAACACCGAACATTTCCGGGTGTTTGCCGCATGTTCGACCACAATGGACCACAATGCATTTTCCCACTGGCCTGAAGCTCGTAATTGGCTACAGCCTTGCACCTGACCACAGGTCTGGTGCAAGACTGGTTGAACACTATGCCAATCACCGCTCAGAGTCCTGATTGGGCAAATTTTGCCCAATCATGGGCTCACAGAGCTAAGTCCCGCAGCACACTATATAACGTTTCCACGCGCCGATTCTGCACGCATTTCAGAGGAGATTTCAAAGGAGATAGTTGTGTCTTGTTACTGCTGGTCTGCCACGCTACTGGGGGGGTCTGGGGGGTCTCATTTCTACCAAATATCAGGGAATTTAGGTGATGTGTGTCTTGTCACTATGCCAGCAAGTTTTTTTGGGGTTTACAACTTTCTTTAAAACATTTGTGAATTGAGGTGATCTTCTGGGTCTTGTCACTGTGCCAGCAAGTCTTTTTGGGGCTCACTAATTTCTTTAAAACATTTGTGAATTGAGGTGATCTGTGTCTTGTCACACAGCCAGTACCACGCAGTATTTTGGGGGTCACAAATTTCTACAAAACATTTGGGAGTTGAGATGATCTGTGTCTTGTCACTGCCAGGAAGTATTTTGGGGGTCACAAATTTCTAAAAAACATTTGGGAATTGAGGTGATCTGTGTCTCGTCACACATCCAGTACCATGCAGTATTTTGGGGCTCACTAATTTCTACAAAACATTTGTGAATTGAGGTGATCTGTGTCTCGTCACACATCCAGTACTACGCTGTATTTCGGGGCTCACTCATTTCTACAAAACATTTGTGAATTGAGGTGATCTGTCTCTTGTCACTGGCTGCCAGCTATCAGTGTGTCTCACTGAGTTAAACCAGAGTTCTTTAAATCTTTATACCAGAGTTGAATCAGAGTTCTGTATATATTAATCTATATATCACTCACCATGTCTGAAAGAACAAAAACGACAGGCATACGCTCCCAGACACAGATAAGAGGGCAAGCAGCCCCTGTGTCGGGAGGCTGTGCCTCTGGTCGTGGTGGACGTGGTGCATCCTCTGCAGGGGCACGCTTGTCCTTTCTAACTGGTGCTGGCCATCTAAGGCTAGGGTCAGAGTGGGGCAGTCGGAACGCGCGTGCAGGCGCACTAAATCACGGCGGCAGTAGCAGCACATAACGGCCAATGACGGCCAATATACGCAGTACGTGCGTACAAAAGTGCGCCGACACCACGCAACCGGCAAATGAACGCATTTTTCTCAGAACGTGAAACCGCTGCTACAGACGTACAGAGTGCGCTGCGGCCGCATGGCAGCGTGTGTGCGTGATTAGGAGACGTCAGACGCTGCTAGTGTGCGGCCTACATAACGTTCAAACAGCCGGATTTCCCTAGAATTGCGTTGGTGAGTACCTGCGACTGTGCGACTGTGGTCGTCTGACCACTTAAGCGTACTCCGTGAAAAAATGCGTGCGCACGCATCGACGTACATTTTGACGGTGGCCGCAGAAAATGCGCTCATCTGTCCCTAGCCTTAAGCAGCAGCAACATACAGAGGACTTGGTGGATTGGCTAACCAGGCCACCCTCATCCTCCGAGTCCTCTGCCAGCCAGGCTTCTAGTGCTTTACAGTCCACCTCAGCTGCCAAAGCATCTAATGCAGCCTCCATGTCCACAGCTAATCCTGCCTTAGCCTCGCTATCACACACGGAGGAGTCAGCTGAATTGTTTGACTACAATGAGAGTGACATGCTGCTTGAGGATGCGCAGCAAGTACAGTGCTCTGATTCAATCTCTGAGGTTAAGGAAGGGAGTATAATCAACCTAGAGGAAGGGGGTGCCAGTGATGACACACAAATAACTGGCACTCATGTTGTCCCAGCAGCTGCAGCACACTGCCAAGTTGGCTCCAGTGACGAGGAGATAGGGGGTGATGATGACAATGATGATGAGGTCACTGACACCACCTGGGTGCCAGATCGAACAGAGGAATTAAGTGAGGAAGAGGGGGAGGAGGAGGCACAGCAAACACGAGGCACAACATCCTCTGTGACCAACCGTAGCACTAGCCAGTCCAAGGCATCACATGTCAGAGCTGCTCCGGTGCAGAGTGCTGTTGTCTCAAAGAACACATGCAGGAACTCTGTTGTCTGGGAGTTCTTTAAGAAATGTGCAGTAGAGCACAGCATTGCTATTTGTAATCTATGTCAGATGAGGTTTAAGCGTGGGAAAGATACCGGACACTTGGGTACCACGTGCTTGAGGCGACATATGAATAAGTGCCACACATCCCGTTGGTGCAAAACTTTGCGTAGGTCCTCCTCCTCCTCATCTGTCTCTACCCCCACTGTATGTCCTGCCATGTCATTGCCTACAACCTCCACCGACAGGGATGATGCTACAGTAATGGATGTACCAGGTCCTTCCTCACAATGGGACATCATCCCAGTAGCTGAAGATTTACGCAGTCAGATTACGTTGCCGCAGCTGCTGCAGCGAAAGAAAAAATATAGTCCCAACCATCCCCAAGCACAGCGTCTAAATGCCAGCTTAGCAAAATTACTCGCATTGCAGCTGCTGCCTTTCCAGCTGGTGGACTCTGCTCCCTTCCGTGAATTTGCTGAATGTGCTGTACCACAGTGGCAGGTTCCAAAACGCCAATACTTTTCACGGAAGGCCATTCCAGCACTATACCAGCACATGGAAGACAATGTTATCGAGTCATTGGCAAAGGCAGTCAGCAGCAAGGTGCATGTGACTTTAGACACGTGGTCCAGCAAGCATGGACAGGGTCATTACATTTCCTTCACGGCACACTGGGTAACTCTGATTGCAGCTGGGAGGGATCCAAGATGGGGCTCTGTGCTGGAGCTTGTTCATCCACCACGCCTCCAAAAAGCTGCTTGAATGAGGTCTGTCTGCTCCACCACCACCACCTCTTCCTCCTCCTTCTCTGTCTCTGGCAAAGTGGCAGTTAAACTGACGCCTGACAGGGTCTACGCAATGGCTCAAGCAAAAAGATGCCATACTGTGCTTGAGCTGGTTTGTTTAGGGGACAGGAGCCACACCGGGTCAGAAATTTTGTCAGCTCTGCAGGGGCAGGTGCAGAGATGGTTAACACCACGCCAGCTTGAGCTGGGAATGATCGTCTGTGATAATGGCAGCAACCTTCTCTCCGCCCAACGCAAGGGTAAATTGACGCATGTACCATGCCTAGCACACGTCCTAAATCTGGTGGTACAGCGTTTCCTAACCAAGTACCCAGGGTTGCCAGAGCTTCTCATCCAGGCCAGAAAAGTCTGCAGCCACTTCAGACGGTCATTCCCAGCAAGCGTTTGCCTGGCAGAAATTCAAAGAGAGTTCCACTTTCCCACAAACTGTCTGATCTGTGACATGCCCACCAGGTGGAACTCGACATTAGCAATGCTGCAGCGTCTGCACAAGCAGCAGAGGGCCATCAACGAGTACCTGTGTGAGTATGGCACAAGGACAGGTTCAGGTCAACTTGTTTCCCCCCCGCAGTGGCTGATGATCAAGGATGCATGCACTGTACTATCACCATTTGAGGAGGCAACGAGGATGGTGAGCAGGGACAGTGCATGCATCAGTGACACAATTCCTTTAGTGTTCCTGCTGGAGCACACTCTGCGGGGAATTATAGATGTGGCTCTAGAGGCAGAGCAGCGGGAGGAAGAGGAGGCCTTCCCTAGCTCTCAAGGCCCCAGTCTTTCCGCAGACAGCATTCCAGCGGGTCCTACTCAGACCCAGACTCAGACCCAGATCAGACAAGAGGACGATGAGGAGGAGGAGGAATATTTAAGTAGTGGGGGCATTGAAGGTGGGGATTCCTCAAGGGAGGGTTTTGTGTGCCCAGAAACAGAAGGGCTAGTGCGTGGCTGGGAGGAGGAAGTGCACGATACGGTCATCCTCGTTAACCAGGAAGACTCGGAAGCTAATGCCATCTCCAACCTATGCTGCATGGGCTCCCTAATGATGCAAAGCCTGCTAAAGGACCCCAGGATTCGTGATATCAAGGAGAGGGATCATTACTGGTTGGCAACCCTTCTTGATCCACGATACAAGGGGAAAGTTGCAGAGCTCATCCTGCCCGCACAGAGGGAGCACAGGATGAAAAATTTGAGGACGCTCTAAAGCGACACTTGTGTAACACCTTTCCAGGCACTGGTAGATCACCAAGTGCTGACACACGTGCTTCTGAGGCTGCGGGTGATCAGAGGAATAGTGGTGAAAGCCAGGGCCGCTTGACTGATGCTTTTTTAAATTTTTTTTATTCCTCGACGCCCAGGGACGTCAAATGTAGGCACCCATTGCCAGCGTCTTCACCATATGGTGCAGGACTACCTAGGGGCAAGGGCAGACCTGGATACCTTTCCAGCAGATGATCCACTGGCTTACTTGGTGTTGAGATTGGATCACTGGCCAGAACTTAGCCAATATGCTATGCAGCTACTTGGTTGCCCTTCATCTAGCGTTCTTTCCGAAAGGACGTTCAGTGCCGCTGGAGGTTTTGTCACAGAGAAAAGAGTGCATCTGTCCACCGACTCTGTAGACCGGCTGACATTTATAAAAATGAATCAGTCCTGGATCAGCAGCTATCAATCCCCTGATGCCGAAGTAACGGAATAGATCGGGTATGTCTTCTGCATGCACAAAACCTCCAGCACTGAACTTTTCCACAATACCACAAAAGGGTTATGGTGTGAATGCACTTGCTGTCATGAAAGGCACAATATTTGGCTGCACTGACGCCTGTGCCAGATTTATATCATTTAAATTTTTTGAATAGCAGGGTCCAACCCTGCACTCTTCCACAATACCACAGAGGGGTTACTGTATGATGATACTTGCTGGCCTGGCAGTCTTGCACCAAAGGCACAATATCTGGGTGCACTGACGCCTTGACCAGAATCATATCTTTTCAATATAGGACCCCATGGTCCACCCCTGCATTCTTCCACAATACCACAGAGGGGTTACTGTATGATGATATTTGCTGGCCTGGCAGTCTTGCACCAAAAGGCAGAATATCTGGGTGCACTGACGCCTTGACCAGAATCAGATCTTTTCAATATAGGACCACATGGTCCACCCCTGCATTCTTCCACAATACCACAGAGGGGTTACTGTTTGATGATACTTGCTGGCCTGGCATTAAAGGCACAATATCTGGGTGCACTGACGCCCATTACCAGATCAAAAACTTTTCAATATAGGACCACATGGTCCACCCCTTCATTCTTCCACAATACCACAGAGGGGTTACTGTATGATGATACTTGCTGGCCTGGCATTAAAGGCACAATATCTGGGTGCACTGACGCCCATTACCAGATCATAAAACTTTTTAATATAGGACTGCAAGGTCCACCCCTGCATTCTTCCACAATACCACAGAGGGATTACTGTATGATGATACTTGCTGGCCTGGCAGTCTTGCACCAAAGGCAGAATATCTGGGTACACCGACGCCTTGACCAGAATCATATCTTTTCAATATAGGACCACATGGTCCACCCCTGCATTCTTCCACAATACCACAGAGGGGTTACTGTATGATGATACTTGCTGGCCTGGCATTAAAGGCACAATATCTGGGTGCACTGACGCCTTGACCAGAATCATATCTTTTCAATATAGGACCACATGGTCCACCCCTGCATTCTTCCACAATACCACAGAGGGGTTACTGTATGATAGTACTTGCAGGCCTGGCACCAAAACCACAATATTTGGGTGCACTGCCACTGACGCCTGTATCAGATTCATATCCTCAGAGGGGTTATGGTGTGACGGCACGGTTGTGGACGCTAAAGGACCAATTTTAAAGCACCTATTGTTACTTTCATCCAAAGCCTGCATGTATTTCACAATAATTTAGCCAAAAAAATCAGTAAACTTTTTCTGTGTGGACGAAAATGTCTCCTCTTTTCATACACACTGCCGCCCCAAGCAGTTGTTTATGGATATATAAAGGAAAAGCATTTACCGTCATATGAAACGTAATTTTTTTGTTTTTAAATGTTTCTATACATCCTAGAAATCCGCCACTTCACGGGCAGGTTATGGGGACCTCCTAGGCACGATATTTGAAGGAATTTTTGGTTTTTATTTTTAACCTTTATTTCATGGAAAACTCACTGTCCCTTTAAAAACGTTTTTTTTTTTACTTTTTGTTCTTGTTTCCTGTCCCCCAGGGCACTACCCGGACCCCCATACACCTTTTATGGCAAATATGTAGCATATATGCCCTCTTGGAGGGCACTCTAAAAATCGAATTTTCAGCCCCATTGACTTGCATTGGGTTCGAGTTCGGGTTCGGGTTCGGACCCGAACAAATGGGAAGTTCGGGTTCGGGCTCGAACCGAACTCGGGGAGTGTTCGGCTCATCCCTACTACTGACACCTGTTTGCTGGATTCCTGCTGGTGCTCTCACATCAGTTTGTAGATTATTGTTTTACAGTATTTCCTGGTGAAATATCTCACATTTTTTAACCTCTCGGTGATTATTTAAGTGGAAAATCCTTTTAATTGGTCGAAAGCAGGACTACATATGAATACTGATGTTGAGGAAGCAGGACACATTGATTAATACCAAAAGAAGGAACGCCACCTAAGCCAGAGTGACACTGAAGTGTTTTGTTATTGATAATGTCTTACTCTTAAAGCTAACCTAATCTGGCAGGTACACTTTGCCCACAATAACCCATCAGTGGGTGGATATAGTAATGTTTTTTCCAATCCCTTGATAAAATATCGAGGTCTGTATTACTCCGTCCCAGCTCTGTGTGCGACTGTGTTTCTTCTCCATGAGTGGAGCTGTAAGAGGGCAGTCCTGATCCTGAACCGCTCGCCAACTGGCCCTCAACTGTGTCATTGGCATGCTGACTCTTAGGGTACCAGCGCACTGATTGCTTGCGTGTGTCCGCACTTCCCTGCGTATCTGCCGTTTTGATGGGGAGGGCCAACCACCGGACGTGAAAAAGCCCTCCCCTTCAAAAAGCTAGACGGATGCTGACGGGGAAACAAAGCTTTGTAAGCTGAGATCACAGAGTGGAAGGAACGTCCACTCTCACGGACGTTACTTCCGCTCTTTACAAATGCTTGTGTGCCGGTAGCCTTAACACTCCTACCTGCAATGAGGTTCAATGAGTAGGCAGACGCCAGACGGCCGTTTTGTAGCATGTCACCACCAGAAGTGAGTGACAAATAAAGTTTAATAGGGAATTACTAAAAATTGCTCATTGTATGTGCTACTAAAAATATGCTATCACATATCTCAGGAGTGAAACCCTATGAATAGAGCACAACATAAGATCGGCACAACAAGTGCACTTAAAACCTTTAAAGAGATATTTATAGGAACGAGATCTCACATTTCATACATTACAACCTGTATGCTCCAGTAATAAATCTCTGGGCTAAAATGAGCTAGTTTTCTCTTAGGTAAAATCTGAAAACCAGAATACTCTCCAAACTGACATTTTCTAAGGGTTCTTTCTGCTCTGAGATGCAGACCTCGGTCCCTGCACCAGAAGCTCTATTGCAAGTTGAAGTATCGCCATCTTGCAGCGACTGAGAGGCATCATTTCCCTCTGTGGTTTCTCTGGAAGTACCTGTCGGAGCAATCTACCAACTTCCGCCTGCACAGAACTTGATCCCCTGGCCTAAGTTTTCAAGCTTGTCGGTGATGAGTACCATATTTGAGGTCTCTACGTCTTCCCCCAGTCTAAGTAGGATGCATCTGCTATTTTCAGAATACAGCTATTCCAAGAATCAGAAAATTTGTTTACTTGTACACTCATTCTCTTCTATGTCCAGATACATACTCATATATACACACACCAATACATACCTACATATATATATATATATATATATAGCTCAATCAATGAGGGGACCACAACAGGGAAATGGTGAAGTACAGAAAGCATGTACCCATAATGGAAGCAAAACTGTGATTGGTTGGAGTCATCTTCGAATGTTGAAATGTGTGTGAACAGGTGATGCCCAGATGCTGACATCTCTACTGTGATGTTCTGTGTGTCATTAAAACAACGTGTGGGAGAGTGTTCTGCCTCAATATCCCTAGGTGCCACATCAGTCTGCGAAAGGGCTTTGTCATTTTGAGAATGAGAGAATGATTCATGTCAATCCAGGAGGTTACGTCGATCTGAGGACATGCTGCAAGAATTTAGCATAGCAGTGAAATTAAATTATTTTAGGTGCTACAAAACAGTGAAATGTGTGGCTATACTCTTTCTTTTTCAATTTAAAGTTTATTCAGTTTCTAAAAACAAAAAGGGATACAGAAAGAAGAAAAAAGTAGGGAAGGGGGAACAATTGCACATCACAAAATATGAAAACATATCATAGAGAGAGTACATTTTCGCACAGCATCACTCTTCCAATCCCTATACATCAAGCCATTGTTTAGAAGTATTTTAAGAGAAATTCAGGAGGGTATCGTAGCCGCCGCTACCTCCCACAGGACCATGGATCTCGTTCAGTGCTCACTCGACCCTCCACTGAATAAGCAATGCCATCTAGCCCTCTTAGAGCATTAAGGCGGTCAGTGATTTCTTTAATTCCCGGTACCTCCAAGGATCTCCACCGGGATGCCAGGCGAGTGGTCGCCACCGTCAATATGTGGGCCAGCAATTTCCGAAGAGGGATCGAGAGATCGGAGGGAAACAGCTGTAAGCTGACATAGGCGGTCTGGGATGAGATAATGCTCCTATAGTTCCAGAAGCAGAGAGGTAAGAGTGCGGTTGTCTATATGGGAACTGAAAATCTCTCTGTGCCGAAAATTTTGCTTGAATTTGCTCATAAGACAAGATTTCTGTTGGAGAAAAAAGTTGAAAAAGTCGAGAGACTGATAAAGACCTCCAAATTTGGGGATTAAATGTGGGTATTAACTCTTTAAAGACCCGGAGTGGTGTGGCCATGGAAATAGGGTGGGTGGTCCTCATGTCTGAATTAGTAGAGTAGCACTTTGCAACAATTGAGGTTTATGGAGGCTGCGTGCACTTTCAAGCCAGAAGATTGTATCAGGGGAATATGGAAGGAATTGCAGTCCCAGGAGGCCCACCCATCCTGGCATCACCGTATGCGACAGCAGTCTACCCACAAGCAACAAAATCACAGCTGTATAATACAATTTAAGATGCGGGAGACCCACGCCCCCTAAATCTTGTGGTAGCTGCAGCGTTGATATCTTTACTCTGGGTCTCTTGTTCCGCCACACAAATTTTGATAAAAGTGACTAGAGAGTATTAAAGAAGGACGGTGGTACCGCTATCGGGAGTGCTCGAAATATATACAACAATTTAGGGAGTATCATCATCTTGACGGTGACCATTATCCCCCACCATGACACCTCAGACTTCGACCATTGAGAAAACAGAGCCTTAGAATGGGCAATAAGTGGCTGATAATTAAGGAGGAACAGGTCCTGTCTATTAAAGGCAATCTTTATCCCCAAATAGGTCAGATATTGAGTTCGCCACTCATAGTCATATGTCGCCTGCAGTGTAGTGAGTTCGGACTGCAGTATCGCGTAAGAAAGAGCTTGTGTTTTCCCCAGGTTTATTTTGTGATAGGACACTTTAGCATAGTCGGTCAGAATCTAGTGTAGGCGTGGGAGGGAGTCAGTCGGGTTAGTTAACGTTAGTAAGATATCATCCGCAAACAAGTTAATAGTGCAGGACGAGGGGCCAACAGGAACTCCAGTAATATTAGAGTCCTGTCGTATCGCCTGAGCCAATGGTTCCAGCGCCAGAGCGTAAAGGAGCATTGACAGGGGGCAGCCCTGTCTCGTCCCATTCGAAATCGGAATGGGCCGAGACAGGAAGCCAGCAGTCAGCACCCTCGCCACAGGATCAGAGTAAAGGGCCAGTATAGCAGTTATAAACTCAAGAGGGAAATTAAATTTTTGAAGAACATGTCTCATATTCAACCAATTAATGCGGTCGAACGCCTTCTCAGCGTCTAAAGATAATAGCAAAGTCAGGGTCGAAAGGTGCGCAACACAGTCAATCAAGTTCAAAAGTCGAAAAGTGTTGTCAGTACCCTGCCTGTTTTTTATAAAACCCACTTGGTCATCATATATGAGGTGGGGGAGGAGGCGCGACAACCTAAGACTTTTGCATATAATTTAGTGTCCACATTTAGTAGAGATATGGGCCGATACTTAGCGCAGGAAGACACTGGAGGGGTTGACTTCAGGATGGTGACAATTGTGGCTGAGAGCCACTCCGGCGGCGTCTGACCTGTGGAAAATATAGATCAAAATAATAGCGTCACTATATGGGGGTCAATATGTTTCATAAGATTTGTAGTACCGGGCCGAAAAGCCGTCCGGTCCCGGAGCCTTCCACTCGGGTAGGGCCTTAATCACTCCAGATATCTCTAAGGGGGATATCGGAGAGGAGAGGGACTGCTGTTGGTCCTCATTAGGGGTTGGTAGGCCTATTTCCCGAAGGAAAGGGACTATGTCCTGTAAGGTAGGCTGATGAGTATTTATATCATCCTTCAGGTTGTATAGTTTAAGATAATACTCCGCAAAGCAATCTGCAATACGTTGCGGTTGGTGGTGAGAACCTCCCGCTGCATCTAACATGGTGTTTATCCTTGACGCTGCCGTTCGCACCCGTAGTCGATTCGCCAGCATCCTACTAGGTCTGTTGCGAAAATATAATATTTAGCCTTGAGTCGGCGCGCAGCCTACACATAATCCCGTTTGTCCAAGTCCAGCATTTGTCTACGTAAATCCGCTACTTCAGTCAGCAGATGGTCATTGGGCTGCAGTTTATGCATGGTAGCCGTCTGATCTATCTGCTGCAACAGGTCTAATCTGTGGGAATTGTGCAGTCGTTTAAAGTGGGAGCCCCATTTGATCAATACACCTCTAACTACTGTTTTGGGGGGTAATCTCTGGTGTGACATTTTCTGCGAAATAGTGAGTTACCGTTTGGTGCACATCCTCCACCACCTCAGGACGCGACAACAGGGAATCGTTCAGACGCCAAGTCGAATTGCCCCGTATGGAGTAGGAGTCTGTCATCTGTAAAGTGGTCTGGGGCATGGTCTGACCAGGATATTGGCCCTATAGTACAGTCTCGAATCCCATGCAGCCCATCCCCCTTGGTCAGGAAGTAATCCAGTCAGGAGTAAGTCTTATAAGCATGAGAGAAGAAAGTGTGGCCAGTCTCCCCCGGGTGGAACACTCTCCACACATCATAAAGTCCGAATTCCGAAATCAATTTGGTCCGGGCTCTCAATTGAGCCTTCTGTCTGTTAGTAAGGGTAGAAGGAGAGTCCAAATCGATATTAAGGTCCCCGCAAATTACGAGCTTGCCTATTTGAGTCTCTGTCAGCTTTATAAACAGTCATCTAAGAAATTGGGTCTGGTTAATGTTGGTACAATATACATTCACTAAGGTGTAAAGCTGATGGTTTATGTCACAAATCAATATTACATAATGCCCATTGCTGTCCAAAATCACTCTGTGTAATGAGAATGATACCCCGTCATTTATTAATATAGAGAAGCCTCTAGATTTCGTGGGGGACGTGGCGTGGAACTGGGTCTTATAAGAAGGAATCCGCAATTGTGGATGGTCAAGCCGCCTAAAGTGGGTCTCCTGAAGACATATCACATCAGGTTTCCCCTTCTTAGTATCTGCGTATAGGGAATGCTGTTTATGGGAAGCATTCAGCCCCTTAACATTTTGTGAGATTATTTTCATAAAGGGTAAGAACAACCTCTATTAAGAGAAATAGTGGCTTATTTGCATCACCTCTCCCGGAGCCTTCCGATGCAATTCTAAATAACTGAGCTTCATTAGGGAAAAAGTGGTCAGTATACTCTCTACAGATGAGGAGGGGAGAGAAGGAGGAAATCAAGCGAAACCAAGTCAACAGGACCTGCAACAAAAAAGAAAAAGAGGATGTCAGCAGCCATGGCATGGAAGTCTGCCTGGATGGTTGTCCTGAGGTCCTGCAAAAGCACCTGGATCTGTTTCTCCATGGCCGGGGTAGAGTGAGAGCTATCCCGCAGGCCCACCTCCTCCGCCTCTCCCATGCCTTCCAAGGAGGATCCCGGGGAGCTGCCATCTTGAATCTTGCGGCGTTTCAATTTTTGGACCGTTTTGCCCTTATCCGGGACCTTTGGAGTCTTGGGAGGTGGCATTTTGCTCCCCACTGTTTCCCCGATGGTACACTGGTCACCGGTTCCTTCAACGAGCGAGTTATAGCCGCTGGATTGTATTTAAAGTTAGGCGCCGCTGGGGAGCACAGCTCACACGCGTCCGCTCGTAATGGTTGCCGGACATTGCCCCATGTGGCTAAACTCTTATAGACTATTATGTGAACATGTGCAATTTGCTAATGGGATAAAAAAGAACAAGATTTGAAATAACGCAAACATGGACTGTCATCTGTCATCTGTCTTGTAAATGCAAGTCCTACATCAAGTTTAATTCGTTGACAATTATGTAAGTAAATAATGCAGTGACGTTCATAATAACAAGTATCGTAAATAATTCTGAAAGTTTGCGAAGTGGCGCATGGATTGTTAGGTGCATAAAGTGTCAATCACAAGCAGGAAGATCTTACAAAAAGAACCCAAAATAAAAGATTAAACTGGAACTTGAAGTTGAATTTTGTGGGGAGCCTGGCCCAAAAAAGAGAGAAAAGGGCCACAACTCTTCTGGAGATGATCCTTGTATATGGTGGTCCATTTGCTGAGCAGGCGAGTAATCATTTCAGTGCACATATAGAAAAATATGTGTTCATCTGCTCGAATGGGGATTGTTAATGTTTCGTAAGCTTCTCCCCAGCATCAAGTACATTGAGCAGAACAGGGGTTCTCATCCTTGGCCCTCCAAATGTTTTGGAACTACATCTCCCATGATATTCAGCCACCCATTAGGTCAACTCTGAGGTCTGTTCAGTTCAGCAGCTGCTGAATTGCTACATTGCAGCAGTTCAGTTTGCTGCAACAGTCTCACTGAACGCTTTAGCTGTGAATATTGAAGCAAAAGGGCAGAGGATTGCTTAATGAAAGGTGCTGTTTCTGCAAAATCCAGTGTTGTCCATTTTAGTTCCACTTTAGTGTTAATGTTTACCATGTTCCAACAAATATTTGGTGTTTTGGTCCACCAAAACGTCAAACTGAACATTTCCTCACTGGATTACTTGCTCCGTGGAGGCGGCCATCTTTCCCACGTCACACTCAGCTACTCTGCAGCACCTCTCGACCTAGCTGCAAGTGCTAAGTTAGCAGTGCTGAGCGCTGAGCTGCAGCACAGCGTTCAGTGACATGTTGCAAACTTAGCACTTGCAGCAGCTGAGGAACTGAACGTGCCTCAGGGTCTTGTATCAAATGTAGTTCCAAAACATCTGCAGGGCTGAGGTGGAACACCCCTAACCTAGGGAGTCCTGCGCAGAGCATGCTCCGCCCCAATGTAGGAAGCCACAGAGTTCCAGCCCTGATTTACTCAATTCAATGCAAGATGGATATCCATGCTGTTTAAATCGAATTCTGGCAAGAACACCTCTCCAGTAAGTGTCCTTGGATAATACACCTAACGGTACATACTCGCCACCCAGGACATACCTGAAAATGAGAGAAATTTCAATGTATCCTTCCTGGTAAAATCCTTTCTCAATTTTTTTTTAAAAAAATGCAGGATTATGAAACTTAAATCAAGCCCCATGCCAAAACGTCTGTACTCAATGATACGGCAATATCTGGAATAAAACAGCAAGGCAACATATCTTTCACAACGTGTTTAGTCTGTAGTTTTAAATGGCATAAATTAAGACTGACCACAGCCTTTGTCTTATAAAAATCATCCATCTGCCGATTCTTATCTGCGTTATTCATAAATGTCAAACATGACGAATGTGACATATTGAAGTGCTGTTTAAATACACAATAACCATAATAATAAAGTATTTATGTGTGCTGTGTGTATTTAAACGTTCTGAAGGCATTTCTGTTTTTACAACTTCATTGCCCCATAAAATGTGTTCCTTGAATTATTTCCAAAAACCTGACCACCATAACGATCATTGGATTTAGTATTTAATAGAGTTATATGCAAAGGTTCTCTTTCTTTCTTTTATTTTTTTTTGTCGTAATACAACTCCCATCACCACACCATTAAGCTATAGTTTCTCCATATTGAGAAGCTGGTCAGTGCTTTAAAGGCCTTCAATGAGTAAAGCACTTTGACATATTTTCTATCCATTCCTTTCTTTCCCTCCTCCCCCATCTAGAGAGAGACCATTAAAGTGGATTTCATTGCATTCTAATGCTGCTATTACTGCAATAAAACCATCAATCTTTAACCTAAGAGAACAGCCCAAGCAGCTTTTTAAGACTCTCACAGCTGCCTAATCTTTACAGATCAAATTAAAAAGAGAGGCTTTATCAGAGCGCGGCCATAACATCATAACACAGTTATTTTGACTGAAATCAGATTCTGTGTATTGAGCCAGAGTAGTTAAGTCTTAAAATCATTATAAGAATTCAAAGAGGACAACAAAGGAGGTGGGAGGGGGACACGGAGGAGAGGGGCATAAAAGAGACTGAAATGAATTTTTCAGCTTTTTTCTGTTAAAATATTTGTGGTAAAAAAAATTGGTGAGAGGGAATGTTTTAATTAGAGACACAGATAAGACCAAGTACATATTTGTGATGCATCGATAACTGTGAATAATTCCTATGGCTCTTTTATGGTGTTTTCTAAACCAAAATCCCCTAGAATGTTAGCTCCTCTGAGCAGGGACGACTTCACTCATTGTGTCATGTGACGTGCCTCACTTTGGAATCGAAGTACATGGGCCTTGGAATGTGTTTGAGAGGTGCGAGCCTGATGTTTTATATTGTTTTCCTTCTCCCTTCTTTGTTAAAGTCTCCCTGTAGCAACAATTATAGATGCAGGGTGTTTGTGTTCTGTGCCCTATTCCCTGACGTCTGTGTTATATTAATATTCCCTCATGTATTTATTGTGAAGTCTGCTGTGATATAACTGTGTACTGTGTTATTCTTTTCCTTTGTGAGTTTGGATTCCTTTGGCTATGCTTGTATCACCCTCCCCGTGGAAACAGATGTAACCAGATTCCTACTCCCTAAGCCATTGTTTCACTGCAGGGCATGTTTCAATTGTTTCTGTAACTTCCCTGTGTGTTTGTTTGAACCAGTTGCAAAATGTAAAATAAACTCCGTCTCCATTTTGGGTTGAAACTGCAAGGATCCCCTGTGTGTTATTGCCTGCGTTCTGGACCAGAAGCGGTACTTCTGCATAATACTGAATTCAAGGGGAGCATTGTGCACGTGGACAGGAATACCCATGTTACATGTCAGTTTTCTAAGATTAAGTTGGTTAGCTTTATTTATCCTCTTTATACTACAAATTGTTGCATAAAGGATAGAGAGTTCTTATAAATTTAATAATAATAATTAAAAAAATAAGTCAATTCTTTGAAGTCATTTGCATCTTAAGGCGATCACCAAATCCATGCTAAATCCATAAATCTTTAATCCATTTATGTTATCTAATCTTTAGCAAATTTCTGCATTACTCTACTGTACTTCACTACATAGTAATTTAGATGAAAATAATAATTATTGCAATGATGGGCTCATTCTCATAGGTGGGAATACAGGGGTGGCCTGCTGGTGCTTGATTATGGCTTTCCACTGGGTCCATAGTCGGACAACCGACTTGGCCATCTGACTACGGATAACTTTTTTGAGCGATCTGGGTCATCCACTGGAAGAGAATATGGACAACCCAGATCGATCGATGGGAAGACCGTCCAATTATTAAAGCCCTTTTAACACCAGGGTCAGCACTGGAGTTCCACTGATGTTGTCGGCAGCATTCGGCAGTTGGTTGTTTTTTCTTTCCGTTCAGCAGCGAAGGAAAAAAACAATCAGCTTTTTTAAAACATCGGGAATCAAAATGTTTGTCTAAAAGATACAAAAAATACTCAATTTGTTTTTCAAAAAAAATAAAATAAAAAGGCTTTTTCCTGCAAATGAAAAGAATAAACGGTTGAATAGAAAAAAGCATTGAATATATTATTTTACATTGAATCCTATGGGATTCATCTGTTGAACTGAATCACTTCTCTGTGGGACAATTTCCCTGCCACCTATCAGCTGTTTAACTATACAATTCAACTTTTTTAATGTAAATGGTACCAGATCGTCCCAACGTCGCCTGACATACCCCATTAAAATGAGAAAGATCTCTAGTCTGTTTTAGTCATACAAAGTCATCTGAAGTTGTCTGATGAAAGCCAGAGGCAGTGGATGAGGGCTGAATTTCCTCCATATTGTGGGATTGGTCGGACGATGATGGACGACGATGGACAATTGCACGATCGCAAAAATATGGACTCTGTCACGGCAACACCAGGCTTGCGCCATGGTAGGGCCCTAGAACAAGAGGAAAGCCCCAATATGCAGAAATACTACTGCAGACAATAATGGTAAATAAGAACAGCACAGAGACTCCTGCATGGCAATACCAAAGAATCCCTAAACTGACAGGCCGGTCTTTAGAGCAGACGGATCTACGCTATATGAAAAATATCACAGCGCCGTGCAGAGTCTAGGATATACAGAGGTAGCAGGATATCAATGCAGAATTGGAACATACATAATCATAGTCATTAGGAAAGCCAGGAGTCAGAAAGCCAGAGAGAATACGATATCCAGATGCCAGGGTTCTAGAGCCAGAAGGGTAGTCACACAAGCCAATTATTGGTACACAGGAAGTCAGTATGAAACAATAAACAGAAAACCAAAACACAGCAAGGGAAAACCAACACAGGAATAACTAGAAATAAACCAGGAACACAGTAACAGCAGTAAACAGACAGACAGGGAAACAGGGCCAAACGTGTAATAAACAAAATATACAAACAGAACAGGAACAAAACAGCAGGTAGCTCTCTGAAAACAAAATACTGAATGAATCCGGAAAAGTGAAATCATGGAGTAATGCAGTATGGGAGCGTTGCTCTTAAATAGGGAGTGGATCAAGATATGGCAGACAGGTGAGCTGAGAAAGCAGAACAATTAACCCCTGAGCAGCAACCCAGGAATGGCAACATCAATCAAGGCCAGAACTGCATAACACATATACCAAGGACAGGGCTGGGAATATGGAACATGACAGGCGCAGTGGACAGCCAGCCTAAGGGCCCTTTTACATTCTTCGAGCACAATTGTGAGCGCGCAAAAATGCATTAAGGCGAGGGGCAAAACCCTTTGCGCTGAACGTCGTATTACGATGTTCGTGCACAAAATATGCATTAACATCTAACGTGAGTGACCCTGCATGAATCCCTTGCGAGCGCAATTTAGTGCGCGCATCCTATATGTAACATTGTGAGCGCAAATGCGTTTGTGCGCGCATGGTATTACAATCTTAGCGGAAACTTTAACGGTCAAACGTTTGCATGCATAATTTTAACGTCTTTGAAAAGCTGGTGGTAACGGCAAATTGTAACAACCTGACCGTACCAAACTGCGGATTCACAACAGAGAACGTCGATGCGCACGTTTTTTTTACTAGATCCGTCAAAAATGACGGCCACTACCTTGTCTTCCGTCAGAACGTACGGCTGTTGTGTGCAGTCCGCACAAAATGATGGACTCGCGTTAAAAATTACATTGCGCTCACTGATTTCTACGCTCGCAATTTCCCGACGGATGAAAAAATGCGCGAGGAATGTAATTCCAGCGGTGATTTTCGTGCGTTAACGTTTAACGCTTTGCGCAAAAAACACACGTTTAGCGTGAGTTTTTGCGTTGAGAATGTAATAGGGCCCTAAAGCTTTTAACTAATTGGTTTATGTAGAGTAAAGTTTTTCCTGGCTACCCCTTATCTTAGTAAGAATCATGTAGTACAGTTGTGTTCATAATTATTCAACCCCAATGCTGTAAAGGGTTTTAGGGAATTTAGTGTACATTTGTAATTGTATTCAGAATGAAATCCTACAAGGACTTTTTAAAGAACCATATGCAACTAAAATTACATCATTTGGTTTTGTAATACAGTAGTAAATGTTTCTTTTGTGAATTCTTCATTGACACAATTATTCAACCCCTTAAAGACTACCACTCTGAAGAACAGAGGTTCATTCAAGTGTTTTCAATCAGGTATTGAAAACACCTGTGGATGTCACGGAGCAGCAATAAAGCATAATAAGCACCAATTAGGCAGCTTTAAAATGACTGTGATACTCAGCTCCTTCTAGACATTTACTGGTGTGGTTACAAACATGGTGAAGTCAAGAGAATGGTCCAGGAAGACAAGAGAAGAGGTGATTACTCTTCACAGGAAGGGCAATGGCTATAAGAAGATTGCAAAGATGTTAAACATACCAAGAGAGACCATAGGAAGCATCATTCGCAAATTCAAGGCAAAGGGCACTGTTGAAACGCTACCTGGTCGTGGCAGAAAGAAGATGCTGACTTCGACTGCTGTGCGCTACCTGAAGCGTAGAGTGGAGAAAAGTCCCCGTGTGACTGCTGATGAACTGAGAAAAAATTTGTCAGATGTGGGTACTGAAGTTTCAGCTCAGACAATACGGCGCACACTGCGTAATGAAGGCCTCCATGCCAGAACTCCCAGGCGCACCCCCTTGGTGTCTCCAAAGAATAAGAAGAGTCGACTGCAGTATGCCAAAAGTCATGTGGACAAACCACAGAAGTTTTGGGATAGTGTTCTGTGGACTGATGAAACAAAATTAGAACTGTTTGGGCCCATGGATCAATGCTATTTTTGGAGGAGGAAGAACAAGGCCTATGAAGAAAAGAACACCTTGCCTACTGTGAAGCATGGCGGGGGTCAATCATGCTTTGGGGCTGTTTTGCTTCTGCAGGTACAGGGAAGCTTCAGCGTGTGCAAGGTACCATGAATTCTCTTCAGTACCAGGAGATATTGGATGACAATGTGATGCAGTCCGTCACAAACCTGAGGCTTGGGAGACGTTGGACCTTTCAACAGGACAATGATCCCAAGCATACCACCAAGTCCACTAGAGCATGGTTGCAGATTAAAGGCTGGAACATTTTGGAGTGGCCATCGCAGTCACCTGACTTAAATCCGATTGAGAACCTCTGGTGGGACTTAAAAAAGCAGTTGCAGTGCGCAAGCCTAAGAATGTGACTGAACTGGAGGCTTTTGCCCATGACGAATGGGCGAAGATACCCGTAGATCGCTGCAAGACACTTGTGTCAAGCTATGCTTCACGTTTAAAAGCTGTTATAACTGTAAAAGGATGTTGTACTAAGTACTAAGATTGAATGTCACTTGGGGGTTGAATAAAACTGATAATGATGTGAGCACAGAAAAGACATTTGTGGTTATTTCATTATAAATGTTATGTTATATTTGTCTGACCTACACGTGCCTCTTTGATTTAATTGTAAGCAAGATGACTGAATGATCAAAATCAATGTCAAACTGGCCAAAACACTCAATTTCAGTGTGGGTTGAATAATTTTGAACACAACTGTATATAGCGGGTGTGCCAGGTATGTCAAAGCACACCTCAGAGTGCACCTATCATAGGCAAAATTACTTTTGCCCTTATGATAGGGCACCTCTCCCTTTATGTAGGTCAATCTTTTTTCACTGACCTATATAATGTAAAAACCACTGCCAGAGATATTTCCATTTAAAATTTTCTCCCTGTCTCTAGAGTTGGCGCCATGCTGCTGAGGGTGGGAACACAGTGTGCAGAGAGCCTACCTCCCAGAGCGGCCTCCTGTACAATCAGTGTGCTGCACTGCCTGTCACTCCGACAGCGCAGGACTCACATCGAGCAGAGGGCAGTCCTGGAGGACGGCTGTCTGCTCACAACTGTCTTCCTCTCTGTGGCATGCCACAGTCAACTGGGGGACAGGGGAACTTTAAATGGAATATCTCCATTTTTTATATTATATAGGACAGAGAAACAATGATGATCTACTGTATATAAAGGGAGAGGTGCCCTGTGAAATGGACAAAAGTCATTTTTCCCATGACAGGTGCACTTTAATGCTGGTACTACCTGTTTCCAATTTAGATAGCTATATTAAATTTTCGGGGTGTTCTGTCTCTGGATGAAGATAAAAGACATGAAAATTGACTGCCTCTCTGCATGGAACTGGTTATTAATGAGCACAAAAAAGTGTATTTTGTGTTGAATTTTCTAAGCAAAAGTTTGTAATCAGTAAGTGATCCATGAGACCACTCTCTGTGTATATGAGTTGCTCATGTCTAGTGCTAAGAATACACGAACACGCCTGCCTTAATTCTATGTTTTCTCAGTTCACCTCCTCCAGAAACCACGGCCAACCTTGGTTGATAAGTTAACAGATCAGACTTGGGCTTTTTTTTTTGGGATCCGAGGTCTAAAGTCAACACCCATCCAGAAAAGGGGTCTCTGGATATGATGGATGTTACCTAGGCTATCCTGGAATATTCTGAGTTGTGGTTTGCAGTTCTCTCTATGTCATGACATAGGATCTCATATTATAAATCTGTGTTTTTAAGCGGAAACGATATAGAACTGAAAAAATATTCCACACCAAATACCAGTATTTCTTAACTGAACCACATAACTTAAAATATCTGTTACCAAGAATTTACACAATACGAAACGGCGTCTACATCACCATTTTGAGTGACACCTAACGCCGGCATAGTCATTATTGGAGGATTTAACCATATGTGACATCAACATGTAGCAAAATCACAGAGTAATGTAATAGCAATGTGCTGACACTTCTTAGCAAGGTTTATAGCTGATATAATGCAGATCAACAAATTGTGTTTTTCTCTCAAAGATAAAATATACAGAATAAAAGAAAGTGATTTTTTTTGTTCTCAGTAGCAACAAGTTAAATGGAAAATAAATAAAAAAAATTGAAAAAGTAAAATGCGTTTAGAAATGATAGTTATTTTTAATATCAGTCAGTACCAATGGTACCTTCCTAAAATATTCTTACTGAAAAAGCGACAAAGCATTCTTTAAAACCTCTGTAATTCTGGTTTACAAAAAGGTTAAAAAGTTTACAGCTTTGAAGCAAGTTGTAAAATATAGACAGCGAAGTCTGGGATGATTTAGAAAAGGATTGTAAAAATGTAGAAAATACAAAACTCATGTGTTTTATCTTAATTCTCTCAAAACTAAGGACTGTGAAATATTATCAAATGAATTTAGAATTTTGGACTGAATTATTCAAATGCAAATGGTCTTACCAGCTGTGATACAATTATCTTAAAAGTTGCAATCCCTCTATCATCATTTTCCATTGTAATATAAAAAATACAAACACTCTTGCATTCACAGGGCAGCTTAGATTTTGTGATTTTCTTTTGACTACCCAAAAGTTCTTTTTCATTTCATTCCCGGGAACACAAGAGGAATATCGTCATTGAAAACACATCAGATAGCAGGACATGTCCGGACTATACACTGTATGCTTCAGTAACAGGGTCTGAGCACGTGCAGCGAGCCGTTGGAAGAGCTTTAGGCTGTTCGTCCACTGGGTCCATAGTCGGACAACTGATTTGGCCTTCTGACTACGGACAATTTTTTTGAACAATTCGGGTCGTCCACTGCAAGCGACTATTGTCGACCCAGATCGATCAACAGGAAGACTGGCAAACACCGTCAAACTGAAAAAAGAAAAAAAAAAACAAGTGCAGCCGAACGCTGCCAAAGACATGAAACTCCAGCTGCTGTCTCTGGTGCTGAAACGGCTTATTAAAGCCGTTTCAGCACCAGGGACAGCAGCCAGAGTCTCCTCCAGGTCTTCGACAGCGTTCAGCGGTGGTATTTTTTTTTCTACAGTTCTGAAGCGAAGGAGAAAAAAAAGGATTTTTACAAAAATCGGAATAAAAATGTCTCCAAAAAAATACTCACAAAATTCCAAAACGTCGATAAGTAAAAATGCTTTTTTTCTGAAAATGAAAAGAATAAACAGTTGAATAAAAAAAGGGAATAGAAATGAAAATATTTTCGTACATTGAATCCTATGGGCTTCGCCTGTCGAACTGAACCACTTCTCTATGGGACAATTTCCCTTCCGGTAAAATGGTGGTTTAACTATACAATTCATCTTTTTTCATATTTTCTGTACCGGATCTTCGACTTTGTCTGACAAATCCCATTCAAATGGGAAAGCTCTCTAGTCTTTAGTAGTCACACGAAGTCTAATTATTTCTTCCTGATGTATAAAAATAATTGTATTTCTTCGTTACACTTCCACTTTAAGTCCAGTTTATTGTTTTAGGCTTAAAGTGGTAAAACAGCAGTAATGAATTTCATGAGTAGTGTCTTGGCGAAAGAGACTTTCAAAAATATGACAAATGCAAGTATTTAAAATAGTTTTGGTGGGATTTAGTTTACACAAGGGATCATGGAGGAAAGAGATGTTGTTTATCTTATGGTCTCAACACCAGTGATAACATAATTCAATTATGCAGGCCACCTCATTATGTTATTATTAATAAAGGCCAAGCTGAGGGCACATGAGAAGCAGTAAGACAAACACATGGTGGATGATAGCGGAATTATTGTGACTCCCACGTCTTTCTATACAATGTTTATAAATATTTTCATAGAATGGCTTTACATGATGTGAAATACCAAGTATTTACAGCTTCTAAAATTTTTCCTGAAGATTTTTCTTAGCAAACCTTATCCTTTCAGTTCATTTTTTCAATGTATTATCAGGGTGTATGCTGGAGACATTACGTGGTGAGGAAATATGGAACGAGTCAGATGTTAAACCACAAATCACTTTTTATTTACCAGCAGTAAGTTATTAATGTATCCTTGCATAAGACAAGCTGTTCGAAACATCTTAAACATTAAAAAAAATTACAAGTATAACAGTCACAGGAGATGTTAACCTGTGTTTGTCCTATGAAATATTCTTTGCTCGAACATGTTTAGGTATATTGCAAGACCTATTCTTTTGGATCCAGTCTAGGTATGCAAAATGTATTCAAATAACACAACAATTCTCAGAAGAGAACGCTGACGTCAACAAACACTGGCGTTTCACAAAAACGAGCTGCAGGAGAAGCTTCACAGTGAAGCTTCTCCATCTGGTGTTAGGAGTTTTCCTTTGTGAAGTGCTGCTGTTTGTTGCCATTGCAACAAGAGCGATTTTCACCGGTGTCTGCAACTTTGGCGAACTCCAGCACTTTCGAATAACCTCCTAAGGCTCTTAGATTTAGGCATTTGTGGCCACATTACAGTAATTCAGAAACCGATTTGGTTTTCTCATCGTAACATCAATTATCTGTTACATTTACCATCCTATTTCTGCATTTTATAATTATTTTCTTACAAATAAATATATCATAGCCTGTAACTACCAGCTGGGTGGAGTAGAGGTAACATCACAGCTCTATAACCGTGGAGACACAGGTTAGAATCCTGGCTAGAGCACCTCTCCAGTAAGTGTCCTTGGGCAAGACACCTAACGGTACATACCTGCCACACAGGACATACTTGAAAACGAGAGGAATCTCAATGTATCCTTCCTGGTAAAGTACTCTCTCAAAAAAAAAAGTACCAATAAGCAATATGTGCAAAAAAACAGCTATTTTTGAAATAAAGTCAATACTAAATTTGGCCACAGTCCATATTAATATCTGGACAAGTTATTCTATCCCAATCTCTTATTCCTATTGAAAAGGTTTTATTAATATGCCTTTCCTTGCCTCAGTTTTCGGAATGCATGGGACAAAGGATTACACTTTGCCTAAAATGTTATGTTGTTTTTTTTTCACCTCCATCTATATTATTATTATTATGTATTATTTTATTTTATTGAATTACATTGATATGTTTTAATTGGTCCAATTTTGTAATCCTCGTGAACCCTTCACCTTTCTTGCTCCAGCACTTCTCTGGGTAATCTCATTCCAGCTGCCTCCATCCCCTATGACCTCTCTATCCCTTGCAGCACTTTCTCTCCCTCACTTCAAAATGCAGGTGGGAAGAGAAGCCTTCTGCTACATAAAGCACCAAAAATGTAGAGTAACCGTCCGCTGAATATCCAATCTGCCAACAGTGCTTGAAAACATCTGTCTCCATCTATCTTCATTCAAATTCAGCGTCAGTCATTGTCATTGTGTAATTGTATTGTACACATCTTGCGTTAAACGTGTAACATTGTATCATATATGTTCTCCAGGTCACACATAGAATATAGAAACCTCAAACCTCAAGTCTTCTTGGTTAAAGGACATATACATATTAGAATCAAGTAAATATAATGTATTAAAAAGGTGCAAACAGTGTAATTTAAAGAATAGGCATAACCTGTTAAAGTTGATTTGAACCGCCGATACCTTGGTGGCCCTCATAGCAGTGATGACTTTTTGGTTGATAATGTCCATGGTTCTTGGGTTACAGCCTGAGGCAAAAACTACAGATTGCTTTAGCTTCATTGTACTGAAAGATGGGAAGAAAAAAAAGCAAATATGGTACATTTATAGTTCGACTGAGTAAAGAAACATTTTCTATTGAAAGAGAAGTCACAGTCGGCAGTCAGTAAACAAATTCTGGAATGTGCAATCGGAGCCACTAGGAAATGCTTTAACGTGAGAGAATAAGTTCCCTGTAAAACATATTGGAAAATAATGCAGCGTTTATAATAAGAGCTATCCAATGCACATTTAAATTTAATCTGAATATTTTCTGGCCCTAGGTAAAGCCTTCAGCTCGCCTTACTCCAAGGTATACCACCTCTATGCTGATGATACTCAGATCTACCTCTCTACCCCTGATCTCTCTCCTCCTGTCCTTTCCAAAGTCAGTGACTGTTTATCTGGCATTTCCTCCTGGATGGCCTCTCAACACCTAAAGATTAACATGTCTAAGACTGAGCTCCTACTAATTCTTCCCTCTAATGCCTCCCCACCTCCTGACTTTTCTATCATGGTTGATGGTATCACTATCTCCCCATCAAACCAGGTTCACTGTCTCGGAGTCACGGTTGACTCGGCTCTTTCCTTCATCCCCCACATCAAGTCTCTTTCCTCCTCCTGCCGCTACCAACTACATAATATTTCCAGAATTTGCCCATTTCTTACCGCTGACACCACAAAACAACTAATCCACACCCTTGTAATCTCCCGATTTGACTATTGTAATAATCTCTTATCTGGCCTCCCTCTCTCCCAACTCTCCCCTCTTCAATCCATTCTGAATGCCTCTGCCAGGCTCATCCACCTCACCCGACACTCAGTCTCTAATGCTCCTCTCTGCGAGTCCCTTCACTGGCTCTCCATCCACTGCAGAATTTAATTCAAAATCCTTACCCTGACCTACAAAGCTCTCACTAACAAAGCTCCTCACTACCTGTCCTCACTAATCACTAAATACACCCCAGCCCGCTCCCTAAGGTCAAACAGTGACCTGCGCCTAGCTTCTCCCCGCATTACCTCTTCCCATGATAGACTGCAGGATTTCTCACGCGCAGCTCCCATCCTCTGGAACGCTCTACGTCGTACATTTAGACTTTCCCCTAGTTTCCCTTCCTTCAAATGCTCCCTTAAGACATTCCTATTTAGGGAAGCCTACCACCCGACTCACTGACGTAACCAGTCCATCACTCTCACCTTGCAGTCCTCTCCTCCTGTTTCCAACCCCAACCCTTCTAGATTGTGAGTTCCCACGGGAATAAGACCTTCGTTTCCTCCTGTACTGGTTTGTCAAAATGTTGTCCAGTGTATTGTAACCCTCTCTATACTGTGCCCATTGTACAACGCTGCGGAATATGCTGGCGTTTATAAATAAAGATTAATAATAATTAATAATAATAATATGGGATGTGCCCATTGGCTCTAAGCTGTGATTGACCTGTTACAGTTACAGTTACAATCTTTTATTAAGCGCCAAGTTCAGTAGCGCTGTTCAATTTATTTATTTATAAAGGATTTTACCAGGAAAGATACATTGAGATTTCTCTTGTTTCCAATTATGTCCTGGGTTCAAGAACATTGAAGTGTTACAGTCGTTACAGAAATACAAAGTAATAAAATGCAAGATATTAAAAACAAAAACACAAATATACAGATTAACAGAAAATAAATATGTAGGAAATAGTCATTATGTTACATGTTTACACTCAGGCGCATTCTGCATTGAGGTATGTTAGTAAGGAGCTCTTGAGTGACTTAAGACTGGGGGAAGATTTGATGGCGTCTGGGAGTTTAGTCCATAACTGCACTGCTCTGTAGGAAAATGAGGATCGAGCCACTTTCAAGTAAGGTGCAGGTCCTGGATCAGAGGTTATAGGATAAGGGAACTGCTAGTGGAAGCAGCCTATTCAGGTAGGGTGGCAGCTTCCCAGAAAATCTCTTAAACACCAGGTTGGAAAGGTGAAGAGTGCGTCAAGATTCCAGCGACGGCCAGTTTAGCTCTTTTAACATGTCACAATGGTGGGACAATGGGAGAGACAGATAACAAATATGTATACACATTACACACAGAACAGTAGGAGAGAGGACCCTGCTTGAGAGCTTAAAATCTAAGAGGAGAGGGGTGACACGCTAGGAGAGGGTGAGTAGAGGGCATGAAGTATTGGGGTGCATGTGGGCTGTGTGGGAAAATTGAACAGGAAATGAACAATGGGGGATTATGGAGTGAGCCAATAGCTTCTCTAAAGTAATATGTTTTCAGAGACTTCTTGAAGGACTGGCGAGATGGGGAGAGTCTGATGTTACGGGGGAGGGAGTTCCATAGAAAAGGGGCAACTCGGGAGAAGTCTTGAAGGAGAGAGTTGGGGGTGCAGGTGCAAGGAACCGTTAGCGTCAGATCATTGAAAGAGCAAAGTGGTTGGGACGAGATGTACTTGCTTATAAGGGAGGAAATGTAGTCAGGGGCGCAGTTATGGAGAGCTTTGTACGCGAGGACTAGTATTTTAAAGTGGACTCTAAAGGAAATAGGGAGCCAGTGTAAAGATTGACAAAGGGTAGAGGTGTGAGAGGTGCGGGATGTGAGGTGTGTGAGTCTGGCATAGGCATTCATTATAGACTGCAGAGGGAGAATATGGGATCTTTTAAGACCAGCGAGAAGGAGGTTACAGTAGTCAAGGTGGGAGATAATAAGAGCTTGGATGAGCATTTTAGTAGATACTTGATTAAGGAGACAATTGAACGGCGCGGGTTCCCACAGATTGCCACAATGTGCCATTGTGGCAATCTGTGGGAATCCGTGGGAACCCGCGCCGTTCAATTGTCTCCATTATTGCTGTGTACAACATTAGAGTATAACCATCACGTTGTGCCCTTTGGAATATTGCATCACATGCGCCATATCGCATTCAGGGTACTGTAATTGCTATTTGCCAATTTTCTCAATATTGGTATTATACCACGTATGACAAGCAATTGGTTACCTATCCACAGTTTGGTCAATCATCATCCTCTGGGTGATATATTTTTCAAGTATATGTTTTTATACGGTTGGTTGTTTTTTGTTTATGTACACCAAATAAAGTATGATTAGGTAGCTGGTGTCTACCATTGCTATATATTTTTTCTTATAGGAAATTCCACTGCAATCAGTGAGTAAAAAACAGATATCCAGACAGAGTTCTGCTTAGCGTTACCAATTCCTGTATATTTCTGCAAAACTCCTGTTAAGTAAACAAAACAAACTATGCAAGCCAACAGAAGGTTCCAGTGATGTAAACAACAAAAAATACCCCTCAAGACCAGATATAATTAATGGTTTATAACATAAGCCGCTGGAGCATCAACTCTGTTCGGGATCTTTTTACAATAAAAAAAAAATCCAAACATTTATAATAATAATAGTTTTGTGTACATACAACAGAAATTTTTATACAAACTTTGTTTATAGATAAAATATGGGTATGATACATCCAAAAGGGTAACAGGGGGGGCATGCGTTAAAGTCACTTATTCTAGTGGTAACGCCTACTCGGTCGAACGCTACTGTTAGCACTCACTACCGAACAGTAATGTATCAAGGTAAAAACGTGATTTAAAAATCGGTAACGCAAGTCAGTTGGCCATGGCTTTTTGGAGTCTTGCAACCACTTCCCCCTATCATTTCCCCCTCCCTGTCATCACGTGGTAGGGGGCACCAGTGACAGCGGTTTTAAAACTGTGTAAGTCTCCTTCCACCGGTTGGACTGATGAGAAGAGCTAAATGCATGGTCGGCAGAGGGAGGGGAAGAAAAAGTGGCGAGGAACGGAAGAAAAAAAAAACGCAAAAGAATTTGATGTTTTGGAGCTACTTTCACATTAGTTTTCACCAACCAGTACCGGCTGGGTGGAGTAGAGGTAACATCACTGCTCTATAACTGTGGAGAGAGACTGTGTCGACACAGGTTTGATCCCGGCAAGAGCACCTCCCCAGTAAGTGTCCTTGGGCAAGACACCTAACGGTACATACTCGCCGCCCAGGACATACTTGAAAACGAGAGAAACCTCAATATATCCTTCCTGGTAAAATACTTTCTCAAACCCCCTCCCCAAAAAAAAAACTATTGAGTGGTGAAACATCAACAGAGATGTTGTTCTAAAACATCTGGTGGGTCCCTGTTGCTGACCACGGCTGTAGTTCATATAGTACTGCTGCATGCACAGAGATTCAGACTAAACAACATGAGCAGATAATCAGAGAATGTTGAGCAAGTAAAGCCTGCATGTATGAGTACATACGCTGCATTTGCCCTGTAATTTAACAGAAACTATTAATGATAATTTTGGCATCAAGGACAATGAATGTTATCCTGTAATGTGTACAATTAATTTTGGCAGCAGTTATACCATAATAAACCTTGCATGGATGGGGTTAAATTGACCCTCTTTCAGATGCCCTTAGTTTGGAATCTTTCAGCGTTTGTCAACAGCCCTGCCTTGGAAACAGAGAGGGTGTGTAGGTGCTGATAGATGGGATGTCTTTCCAGCAGAGAAAACAGGGATGGGGCCTTAAGTGTGGAATGTAAAGATATCATTGAGTTGTATATGTTGTATATGTCTTTTGTGGCTTGTGCATACATGTGTGACTGCGAGTGTGCCACCCTGAGCAAGCAATGTTTTTTTCTCTGAGGAGGCTGTGCAGTAAACAAAAACAAATGAAGTAAAACTATTTTTTTTAAAAAAAGGTAATTTTCACACGTCCCACGAAGAAGCAATGGATAACAAATGTCTCAAGCTACACTTAAATCCCGAACAAAACGGAGTGTTTATAATCCATGAGCCTGCTCGCTGCTCTAGTTCTTAATAAAACCACTAAGGGAGTTATCCACAATGTGCTGCTGTTGCAAATACTGGATACAATGCCAGTATTGAAGAGCCGGTAAATGTCGACGTGCCTCCAAACTATAATTGCAAACAACAGTAGAAGCTTTACTGTAAAGCTACTCCTTTTTGCACTTGAGAAGTGCAGATGGTTCTTGGCACTGCAGTACCGGCAATTTTAGCTAGTATTTGTATTTCCTGCAAACACTCACTGGTGCTAAGTGGATAACCCACTGTTATACCCACAACTAGGGATGAGCTGTTCGATCTGTTCGGAGTTCGCATCGAACATCGGCTGTTCGACAGTTCGCGAACTTCGATCTTTTTGGGACGTTCGCCAAAAGTTTGAAAAATAATGTTTTTTGAAAAAAGTATAAAAAAATACTTAAAAAATCTAGAAATACACAGACTCTTTACTGCAGAATATTATAGGCAACGGTTTATTAGATATTGAATTAAAACGGAATATTTTTAACATTGAAGCCTGTGGGATAAAAGATTCTTGTTACAAAAACATCAGGCAGACACGGCCCTCTAATCAGGCACTGTAGAGGGCAGCCTGCCGGGGCCTCCCAAGGATCCCCTTGAGGAGCATGCAGCCGCTGGATGACAGAGCTGCGATGACAGAGCTGCGACTATGTGGGCTAGCCGCCCAGGTGCATGTGGCAGAGACAGGCAGCGCAGGGAGGGAGCCACTGCACCTGTGGCCACGGCAGACCCCACCCACAACAAGGATCCAGGGAGCCCCCACTGACCACCAGGCTAAGGTAAGGCGACACATTTTAAAAATAAATAAATCCCAGGACATTTTTAAATGTCCCCGAGAACATAAAATAAAACTTTTTTTTCTTTCTCTACCTGGCTGAATGTATTTAATAAGTGGGGTCTCAGGCAGTGGTTTGGTTTTGTGTGTATATTTTTAGCAAATTTATAGTGGAAGGTAAGGGCAGGTATGATATATATATAGATAAGATATATATCTATATTCTTATAAATATATATCCAGACTTGTATTACACACACACATTTTGGCAACTAATTGCCCCCCCATTTGGCTGATCCCTCCAGAAGAAATGTTGAACCCGATAGAGCAAAGAATAATATATATATTCTCTGCTCTGTCGGGTTCAACATTTCTTCTGGAGGGATCAGCCAAATGGGGGGGGGCGCATTTAGTTGAGATTGTTCACATGCCACCCCCCCCATGTGCGTATGTGTATATATGGTCTGAGGTCTGTGGGTAGGTGTATATATATCTGCGTGTTGATATATACGTATATATAGCTCTGCGTGTTGATATATACGTATATGTCTGTGTGTGGTATCAATGCATCCCTACTCTATACACAGCGCTCCGTGTCCCTATAATATATATGATATGGGGTTACTTTTTTTATATTTTTATACTAAGGCGCTGTGTGGTGTTGAGATTTTGGTGGGTGTCTAGTGTTCGACCGTGCGGGTGTGCTGCCAACTGTGGGGTGGTTGCAGAGCCTTGTTGCTGCTACAGGTTGGAATGAGAGAAAAGTGTGGGAACCCCTTAGTGCGGCGCTACTCGCGGATTGTGCCTCATAAAAGAGTGATGCAATCTCTCTTTTGGAATATAGTATTCAGATACCTGATATAAACAGTGTCAATATATATGGTATATACAATGGATATTATTCCGACATATAGCGACCTGGTGTGACTTCCAGTATACCACTGTGCAGGTTGTCTTAAAAGGATGTCTTTAAATAGAGGCCGTCCTAATGAAAATAAAATTTGAAAAAAAGTAAAAAAAAGTCCTTTTATATATGCGCCACCTGGTGTTTGGGTGGTATATGACAGTCTCCAGAAAAAACAGTCTGTATATTGCACAAAAAAGGATGAAAAAAAGATTTTCTCTTATGGTCAAATTAAGTCCTTCTGATCTCGACTGCTTCCGCTTCTCTCGTCCCTTCAATATTCCTCCAAGAAAAAGAGAGGGGATTAGGGGTGCGTCCGCGTCTGTCTGATATACAGAGAATAAGGACTGATGCACTTATGCTAGTAAGATGATGGATGCTGTTCAGTCTGTTGCACTCCGCCACTACTCTATACACAGCGCTTCGTGTCCCTATAATATATGATCAGGGGGTTACCCTTTTCATATTTTTAAACTATTCCGATTAAATTAACAGTAATTTTTGATGTATTTTATTGAGTAGAAACCTTTTTTTTGCCTATATGTTATGTACTTTGTGAAAATAAAACGGTTTTGTCTGTACATTTTAATTTAGCTAGTGGATTCCTGTCCAGTGCGGGGAGAAGCAAACGTAATGCAGTGTAGACACGCTGCGAGGCGGAGCAGAGTGAAGTCAAGCCTGCAAAATGTTTGCTTCTCTTCGCTTCACTACGCTGTGCGTCGCTACATGCTCAGTGTATACAGTAGCGCAGTACAAGTGCCTAAACGTTGCTGACCCGGTTTTGTTATAGCTGCTGTTGTAACTGAATAGATCGGGGATCTCTTTTGCATTACCAAAACCTCCATCTATCTTCCATTGTTTAACACCTTTATTTTAAGATCATAGTTAAACTTTCTTTGTACTTTCTAGATTTTTGTTCCAATTTTGATCTACTGTATTTTTTCCTTTTTAGCCTATAACATTTGCATTATTTCTTGTGCATTGCTAAGTTTTTTTCCTTTCAGACTTTTTCTAAAACTTAAAAATATCGAATAAAATTAAGAAGTGATATATTTATTTATTATTATTATTATTTAGAAACAGGGCTTATTGTATTATTATTATTATTCTTTATTTATAAAGCGCCAGCATATTCCGCAGCGCTGCACAATAAGCACAGTATAGACAGGGTTACAATACATTGAACAACATTTGACAAACAGTACAGGAGGAGATGAGGGCCCTATTCCCGTAGGAACTCACAATCTGGGAGGGTTGGGGTTGGAAACAGGAGGAGAGGACTGTAAGGTGAGAGTGATTGATGGTTGCGTCAGTGAGTTGGGTGGTAGGCTTCCCTAAATAGGAATGTTTTAAGGGAGCGTTTGAAGGAAGAGAAGTTAGGGGACAGTCTGACAGTACGAGGGAGAGCGTTCCAGAGAGTGGGGGCTGCGCGTGAGAAATCCTGCAGTCTATCATGGGAAGAGGTGATGCGGGGAGAAGCTAGGCGCAGGTCACTGTTTGACCTTAGGGAGCGGGCTGGGGTGTATTTAGTGATTAGTGAGGACAGGTAGTGAGGAGCTGAGTTAGTGAGAGCTTTGTAGGTCAGGGTAAGGATTTTGAATTAAATTCTGCAGTGGATGGGGAGCCAGTGAAGGGACTCGCAGAGAGGAGCAGCAGAGACTGAGCGTCAGGTGAGGTGGATGAGCCTGGCAGAGGCATTCAGAATGGATTGAAGATGGGAGAGTTGGGAGAGAGGGAGGCCAGATAAGAGATTATTACAATAGTCAAATCGGGAGATTACAAGGGTGTGGATTAGTTGTTTTGTGGTGACAGCGGTAAGAAATGGCCGAATTCTGGAAATATTACGCAGTTGGTATCGGCAGGAGGAGGAAAGAGACTTGATGTGGGGGATGAAGGAAAGAGCAGAGTCAAGTGTAACTCCAAGACAGCGAACTTGGTTTGATGGGGAGATGGTGATACCCTCCACCGTGATAGAGAAGTCAGGAGGTGGGGAGGCATTGGAGGGAGGAATAAGTAGGAGTTCAGTCTTTGACATGTTGATCTTTAGGTGGTGGGAGGCCATCCAGCAGGAGATGCCAGATAAACAGTTGCTGACTTTTGAAAGGACAGGGGGAGAGAGATCAGGGGTAGAGAGGTAGATCTGAGTGTCATCAGCGTAGAGGTGGTAATTAAAGCCAAAGCTGTTGATGATTTTGCCCAGGGAGGAGGTGTAGATGGAAAAGAGCAGAGGACCAAGGACAGAGCCTTGAGGTACACCAACAGATAGAGGCAATGAGGAGGAGGAGTTACCAGCAAAGGACACACAGAAGGACCTGTTGGATAAATAGGAGTCAACCCAAGCAAGTGCAGTGTCACTGAGACCCAGAGAGTTGAGGGTCTGTAGAAGGAGGGGGTGGTCAACAGTGTCAAAAGCAGCCGAGAGGTCAAGCAGGATGTGAATAGAATAGTGGCCGTGTTTTTTAGCAGTTAGGAGGTCGTTGGTGACTTTGGTGAGGGCAGTTTCAGTTGAGTGTAGGGGATGGAAGCCAGATTGCAGGGGGTCAAGAAGGGAATTGGAGGACAGGAAGAGGGAGAGGCGGTTGAAGACTAGTTTTTCTAAGAGCTTTGATGTGAAGGGAAGCAGGGATACAGGGCGGTAGTTGGATGGAGAGTTGGGATCTAGGGATGGTTTCTTTAGTAAAGGGGTAACTAGCGCGTGTTTGAAGGCGGATGGAAAGGAGCCAGTGGAGAGAGATAGGTTGAAGATGTGTGTGAGAGCAGGGGTGAGGGAGGAGGAGAGGGGAGGAATTAGATGTGAGGGAATGGGGTCGAGCGGGCACGTGGTGAGATGTGAGGAGGACAATAAGGAATTGACTTCCTCCTCAGTGGCTGGGAGGAAGCGGCAGAGGGTGGCAGAGGGGACCTCCGGGAGTGGAGGTGGCAGATAACTATCATGTGTTGGGATGTTGCTTCTGATAGTTAAAGTTTTACTGAGGAAGTAGTCTGCCAGGTCTTGAGCGCTGAAGGCAGCTCTGGGGGGAGGTGCAGGTGGGTAGAGGAGGGTGTTGAAGGTGGACCAGAGCCGTTTAGGATTGGAGGACAGCGTAGATATAAGAGATGAGAAGAAGGATTGTTTGGCCAAGTGGAGGGCAGAGGTGTATGATCGGAGAATAAACTTGAAGTGAACAAAATCAGCTTCAGAGCGGGATTTCCTCCAGGCACGCTCTGCAGTGCGGGAGCATCTTTGCAGATAGCGAGTCTGGAGGGTGTGCCAGGGCTGAAGCTGGCGGCGTGGGGCCTTACAGAGTCGAAGAGGAGCAAGAGTGTCTAGAGCAGAGATAAGCGTAGTGTTGTAGTGATTAGTGGCAGCATCAGGGCAGGTGAAGGATGAGGTATGAGGGAGGTGGTGAAGTAGGTTGGAGAATTGATGGGGGTCCACAGCATGTAGATTTCTGCGAGTGTGTGTGCCGGGTGGGGGAGCAGGGTGTTTAGGAAGTCCAGATAGGTGGAAAGAGAGAAGGTGGTGGTCAGAGATGGGGAAAGGGCGACAGTTGAACTCAGAAATGGAGCAGAGGTTGGAAAAGACAAGGTCAATAGCGTGACCATTGCGGTGGGTAGGAAGGAGGGAGGATTGTGTGAGTCCAAGGGAGGATGTGAGTGAAAGAAGTTTGGAGGCAGCAGGGGCGGAAGGATCATCAATGGGAATGTTGAAGTCCCCGAGAATTAGGCATGGAAGATTAGAAGACAGGAAGTGAGAAAGCCAGGTAGCAAAGTGGTCAAAGAACTGGGAGGTTGGTCCCGGTGGGCGGTAGATGACTGCCACCCTGAGAGCCAGAGGAGAGAACAGGCGGATGCAGTGTGTCTCGAAGGAGGAGAAGGAGAGGGATGGGGGTGGAGGGAGATGCTGGTAGGCGCAGGTGGGAGAGAGCAGGATTCCGACCCCGCCACCATTTCTCTCACCCGGTCTGGGGGTATGGCTCAAGTGTAGACCGCCATGTGAGAGAGCAGCAATGGAGGCTGTGTCAGAGGGAGTTAGCCAGGTTTCAGTTAAAGCTAGGAGGTTGAAGGAGTTTGAAAGGAAGAGGTCATGGATTGCTGTGAGTTTGTTGCACACAGAGCGAGCGTTCCAGAGGGCGCAGGAGAAAGAGGACAGAAGGATTGTAAGGCCTGAGAAAGGTCTTCTTGAGACCAACTAAAGCTTCCGTTGGACAGTGAAAACCTGGATCTCATTGGTGGTTACTAGGGATGAGCCGAATGCCCCCCGTGTTCGGTTCGACTTCGAACTCGAACAATTTCAAAAGTTCGAGTTCGATCCGAACTCAATGTAAGTCAATGGGACCCGAACGTTTGATTTTTAGAGTGCCCTCCAAGAGGGCATATATGCTAGATATTTGACATAAAAGGTGTATGGGGGTCCGGGTAGAGCCCTGGGGGACAGGAAACAAGGACAAAAAGTAAAAAAAAATACGTTTTTAAAGGAACAGTGAGTTTTCCATGAAATAAAGGTTAAGAATATAAATGAAAAATTCCTTCAAATATCGTGCCTAGGAGGTCTCCATAACCTGCCCGTGAAGTGGTGGATTTGCAGGATGTATAGAAACATCTAAAAACAAAAAAATTACATTTCAAATGACGGTAATTGGTTTTCCTTTAATCTATTCATAAACAACTGCTTGGGGCGGCAGCCTGTATGAAAAGAGGAGACATTTTAGGACACACAGAACAAGTTTAGTGATTTGTTTGGCTAAATTATGGTGAAATTTATGCAGGCTTTGGATGAAAGTAACAATAGGTGCTTTAAAATTGGGCCTTTAGTGTCGGTAACAGTGCTGTCACACCGTAACCCCTCTGTGGTATTGTGGAAGAGTGCAATGGTGGACCCTGCAGTCAAATATTAAAATGATATGAATCTGGTACAGGCGTCAGTGCTTCCCAATATTTTGCCTTTGGTGACAGCAAGTGCCTTCACACCGTAACCCCTCTGAGGTATTGTGGAAGAGTGCAGTGGTGGAGGTTTTGGGAATGCAGAAGAGATCCCCGATCTATTCAGTTACATCAGCAGCTATAACAAAACCGGGTCAGCAATGTTTAGGCACTTGTACTGCGCTACTGTATATGGTGAGAATTGGCGCACACCAGTAGCAACAGGAAGCAAACAGAACAGGCAAGGAATACACAGAGAGAATAGTCAAATGGCAGGCAAAGTCGGCAACAGATCGGGTCCTCAGAACAAGCAGGGTCAGTAACAAGTATACAAACTGATTCGGTAAGCTAGCGATGCGGGAATAAAGGCTGAGACACACTGAGCGTGTAGCGACGCACAGCGTAGCGAAGCGAAGAGAAGCAAACATTTTGCAGGCTTGACTTCACTCCGCTCCGCCTCGCAGCGTGTCTACACTGCATTACGTTTGCTTCTCACTGCACTGGACAGGAATCCACTAACTAAATTAAAATGTACACACAAAACCGTTTTATTTTCACAAAGCACATGTTATATAGGCAAAAAAGTTTCTACTGAATAAAATACATAAAAAATTACTGTTAATTTAATAGGAATAGTATAAAAATATAAAAAAGTAACCCCATATCATATATATTATAGGGACACGGAGCGCTGTGTATAGAGTAGGGATGCATTGATACCACACACAGACAAATACGTATATATCAACACGCAGAGCTATATATACGTATATATCAACACGCAGATATATATACACCTACCCACAGACCTCAGACCATATATACACATACGCACATGGGGGGGGTGGCATGTGGACAATCTCAACTAAATGCGCCCTCCCCATTTGGCTGATCCCTCCAGAAGGAATGTTGCACCCGACAGAGCAGAGAATATATATAATATTATACTGCTCTGTCGGGTTCAACATTTCTTCTGGAGGGATCAGCCAAATTGGGGGGGGGGCAATTAGTTGCCAAAATGTGTGTGTAATACAGCAAGGTAGAGAAAGAAAAAAAAGGTTTTATTTTTTGTTCCCAGGGACATTTAAAAATGTCCTCGGATTTTTTTTTTTTAGAAATGTGTCGCCTTACCTTAGCCTGGTGGTCAGTGGGGGCTCCCTGGATCCTTGCTGTGGGGGGGTCTGCCGTGGCCGCAGGTACAGTGGCTCCGTCCCTGCGCCGCCTGTCTCTGCCACATGCACCCGGGTGGCTAGCCCGCAAAGTCGCAGCTCTGTTATCCAGCGGCCGAATGCTCCTCAAGGGGATCCTTGGGAGACCCTGGCACGCTGCCCTCTACAGTGCCTGATTAGAGGGCTGTGCCTGCCTGATGTTTTAGTAACAATAATGTTTTATACCATAGGCTTCAATGTTACAAATATTCCCATTTTAATTCAATATCTAATAAACCGTTGCTTATAATACTCTGCAGTAAAGAGTCTCTTTATTTCTCGATTTTTTTGTATTTTTTAAGCATTTTTTATACTTTTTCTTAAAAAAAAATTCTAACTTTTGGCGAACGTCCCAAAAAAGTTCGAAGTTCTCGAACTTTCGAACGGCAGATGTTTGATTCGAACTCCGAACAGATCCAAACCGAACGCTGATTCCTAGTGGTTACTAGCGCCTGTTGTTCCTGGTTCCTCGGAGGAATGTCCAGTGATCTCACTGGAGAACAAGCTGGGGCTGTATTCCAACTCTGGTGTAAACGTTAAGGGACATGCATGCTTTGCTAGCGTGCCTTTAAAAATCGGCAATGCCTTTTCAACGAGTCAGTAGTAGTGTCATTCAGCAGGCATAAAAAGCAAGTATATATCTTTTTTTATATTTACCTGCTTTCCTTTCTTGGAATTTTCCACGCCCACTTCAGGAGGCACTTTAAGCTAACCAATCAGTGTGTAAACCTAGGTATAGATAAAAAAACGCACTGAGCATGTGCGACTGAGTTGCTCCACCTCCCTCCTGCACTGTGAGCTGAGGGGAGGGCGGGGCTGAACGTTCACCCCCAGCTACTGCAGAGAAGGGGAAGGAAAGAAATCCATATACATAGGTAGAAAAAGAGACAGCAGAGAGAGGGACAGGAAAAAAAGCACAGAGAGAAAAGGTAAAGAGAGAAAGGCAGCAAGATAAAGCAAAGAGTGTAAGAAAAGGTGCAGTGAGAGAAAGCGCGCACAAGAGACAGCACAAGAAAGAATGTGAGAGTGTGTGACTGAGGGAGTTTGAGTGAGAAAGTGATTATGAAAACCATGAAAGAGCGCAAGTGAGCAAGTCAGTGGGTGAGTGAGCGAGTCTGCAGTTGAGTGTGTCTTCCTCCCTCACTATTTTAGCAAGAGGTACTTGGTTCCCTTTTGGCTGATCTATTGGGGATCTGCAATACCTTTCCATATAGACACAGTTTTATAAAACTAATGTTATTCAGAGAAAGGTGAAAACTAGGAGAATGACTGGAGAAGCGAAAATTCTAGGTCAAAATAGCCAAACCAGAAAAATTCTCCCATTTATCTCACTTTCCAAATTGGCTATTTGGTCTAGATAGTTCTCTTCTCCTGCCAATTCTCCTGGTTTTCATCTTTCTCTGAATAACCGCGTATGTGTCTATTTTTAAGTTTTTTCCCCCCTGGACTTAAGTAAATTGGGCAGGGCCGGATTAAGAGCTCTATGGGCCTGGAGCTGAATATTTCGGTGGCTTTTTTTGGAATTTAGTGAAATGAAAACATATCTTAGGCTATTTAATATAGCATATATATGAATATCTTACCAGGCAGATACGGTGTGAGTAAATTTCCATTCAGATTTCAATCATCACAGCGTGTAAAATAATTTTTTCATATTCTATCATTCAAACCTTTGGTTATATATATTCTATAGGGAATTCTTGTTAAAAAATAAATAAATGGGAGCCTGTAACTGCATTTTTCTGAGAAAATATACAATTTTAACCCACAGATTTGATATTTCCCATGTACTTTGGATAATGGTGTTTTATGAATTATATGACTATGTATAAAACACTGACCTTGCTCCCAGCGTGGGAAAGGAGAAGGTGAGTAATGGCAGTGGTATTGCTAATTTTATACGTGACAAATGGACAATACCATCGCTTTGGAACAAAAAATAAATAAAAAGGTTTTTTGTTTTCTTTTTCTTTTAGATTTTACATTGTCATGTTTGGTATCAATGCAAAGGCCAGACTCTGTCCTGTCTGACGCCTCATTTGACCTTGCAAGGTGTAAAGATTAGTGGCGCAGGGTTCCAATGCCCCCCCCCAGTGCACTTCGCTGCAGTGTGGCGGTTTAGGTTCTCGATGTAACAATTCGTAATAATGGATTGTACCATCACCTCCACACTTGTTAGTGACATGAAAAATGAGATGGTGAGTTAATGTAGCATCATTGTTCCCTTTATAATTGAAAAATATTGCTGTGTTAGAAAGAAAAAATAAAGAAATATTTATTATTTTATTTTCATTGTTACATAAAACCTGGTCATGTGTGGTATCATTGGAAAGATCATGCTCTGAGCTTTCCAGTGATAGCTCATATGACCCTGTAGCTGCTATGGAGGTGGAGATATAGTGGTCCAAATGCCCATCAATGCAGACAAATTTATCCTTTCTGTGGGCCTATTCTGGGGCATGGGCCTGGAGCTGCTGCTCCATCTGCCCCTATGTTAATCCGGCCCTGACATTGGGAATACATGGAAATGACAATTTCTCAGCGTTTTCCATAGGAATGGCATTCTCACGCATAAATAAGTACTGCAGCTTCTGTGACTTCTAGTAATCTTTAAGGCCGGAATGGGCAGAAATGTTGGTAAGTTCCCACACTTAGGGCTCTATTACATTCATCGCGCAAAAGCGCACACGCAGCGCTATTTTTTTTGTGCGAAGCGTAAGGCTAGGGACAGATGAGCGCATTTTCTGCGGCCACCGTCAAAATGTACGTCGATGCGTGCGCACGCATTTTTTCACAGAATACGCTTAAGTGGTCAGACGACCACAGTCGCACAGTCGCAGGTACTCACCAACGCAATTCTAGGGAAATCCGGATGTTTGAACGTTATGTAGGCCGCACACTAGCAGCGTCTGACGTCTCCTAATCACGCACACACGCTGCCATGCGGCCGCAGCGCACTCTGTACGTCTGTAGCAGCGGTTTCACGTTCTGAGAAAAATGCGTTCATTTGCCGGTTGCGTGGTGTCGGTGCACTTTTGTACGCACGTACTGCGTATATTGGCCGTCATTGGCCGTTATGTGCTGCTACTGCCGCCGTGATTTAGTGCGCCTGCACGCGCGTTCCGACTGCCCCACTCTGACCCTAGCCTTAAACGTTAACGCGTGAAAAATAACGGTGGTATTACAATCTGTGCGCATTTTTTCACCCGTGAAAAAATAAAGTGCGTAAAAAATACGTACAAAAATGCGCGCATTAACGTTGCGCGCAGAAATCAGTGTGCGGACTGTTTTTTAACGCGATTCAGCCAATTAAGAACCAATTAAGAATTAAGAATCACAATTGTCTTCCGTTCAGTTTTTGCACCTGCCAAAATCAATCTGAGTATATATGCTGCAGCAATAATAAAAACACACACAACCTCTCCTTTTTATTGTTTGGGTATGTGTAGAATGTGTAACTATACTTTCCTTTTTTTCTTTTTGTGCTGGTGTATTTGGGTTCGGCCAGGATGTTGAGATTTGCCGTTACCGCCAGCTTTTCAAAGATGTTAAAATTATGTGCGCAAATGCTGTCCGTTAAAATTTGCGCATAGATTGTAATACCATGCGCGTACCAGTGCACAAACGCATTTGCGCTCACAATGTTAAGTATAGGGCGCGCAAAGTACATTACGCTTGCAAAGGGTTCGCGCAGCTCCACCCGTGTTAGACATTAACGCACATTTTTTGCGCGGACGTTGTAATACGATGTTCAGCGCAAAGGGTTTTGCCCCTCGCGTTAATGCGTTTTTTCGCAGGCGGTAACATTTGCGCGCAGAATGTAATAGAGCCCTTCTTTTTTTAGGACTTGACCCCTGAGTATAAACCTGTGTATATCTCCACATAAGTATTGTCAAAGATCTGCATTAATAAATTGCATATACAATGACAACTGAATTTTTTTTTAAATATATTTGCATGTAAAAAAGTACGAACGCATTTATTTAACACTTCATTATATGCTTACTGAAATTCATCATTTCTAATATAACCCTGGCTTATATGCAGAGTATTTTGTATACATTGAATCACTGGGCAGAGATGATTTGTAACAATATATAATACAAATATGGTTAAAGTAATGAAACAATAATAAACAAATCAAAACTAAAATATATGAGCTGCATTATGTTCATTAAGGAAATTTACTTATTCTTGATATCGACTTTTAATTAACAATTTTATGATGCCTGTTCTTCTTCACTGTAACCTAATTAAAAATGTTTCATCACATGCATAATATTCTCAGATATTTATTGTGGAGTTCAGCATCCTAGTTTCAGTTATTGCAATTTTTATAGAAGTGTGGATTCCATTGCACCTCTTTGGATGGCTACTCATTTTAGCAGATTTTGCCCATTAAAATGAAGAGGAAAATCCTTACTTCCTTAACCCTTTCCATGCGGAGGACGCGCTCAGCGCGTCCTGCCACATGTGCACTTCGTTGCGTCCTCCCTTTGCAGTGGTGGTCGGCCAGAATCCCGGCCGATCGCCGTGCCCCCCTGGTGCGGGCTGACTTCCCCGATGTCAGCCCAGCATCCGGGACTGCCGCGGGCACTGATAGATGTCATCGTGGCGGTGCGATGACATCTATTTCAGGCGCCCCCCCGCGAGTGCGGAGGAGGTGCCTGAAAGGGAGGGGGGAGGTCCTTTGGATCTCTCTCCCTCCCGATCGCCAGGGTCCAGCGGTGAAAGGCAGGCACCGTTTGGAAGGGCACAGCCTGCCCTTCCAAATGGTGGCTGGCTTTAACCCCTTGGGGGCCAGATCACGATTGGGCGCCGAAAAGCACCGGATCGTGATCCTCTCCTGGAGCTGGCCGACATCTTGGATGTCAGCCAAGCTTCTGGGAACTCCCCCTGACGACTGGCGTCATCGTGCATAGCGCGATGACGTCAGTTCTGGAGTTAACCCCTAGCTGCCACCAATGATGGAGATAGGGGTTCCAATGAAACCCCTATCTCCCGATCCGTGGCAGCTACGGGTTAATTTTTGGTATTGTTGGATCGGCCAGAGCATGGCCTTTCCGAAGATTCCAACCATGACCATGTAAAAAGTTAGTGAAAAAAATAAAATAAATAATCATAAAAAAATAAACAAGTTTTTTTTGTTTTTTTCCGTTAATGCAGCATTATTGTTCCCATTTCAATAATAATGTGAACAAGGATGCTGCATTAACGATTTTTGTATGGGGTGCGTTTGTTAAAAATCGCGTAGTTTTCCCCCCAAAAAAATGTAACGAGACCCCATTTCTAATTTTTTTAACAAGCGCAACCCATAGAAAATATAACTGCAAACGCTTGCATGTTAAAATGTGAAAAAAAACACTTTACACTTTGTAAATTTGTGAAAATTCTAACTTTATTCAATTTTTTGTTATAATATACAGGCAGTACATATTATGAATCTACCGAGTCTGCCGGAAAGAACGATATATAATATGTCTGAGTCATTTAATAAAATAAGGCTTCAAAACGCAGTTAAACATGATGAGCGAAACCGGTAAAAATTAGCTCAGCAAACAGGCGTGAAATGCCTCAGCAGCAAAGGGTTAATCCTTAATTCGGATCTCTTTGAATAACCCTGATAAATGAAGAGAACACCAAAAGGCAATAGTAAAAGAAAAAACAACCGACAAGAAAGGTAAATTAAAAGAGTAAAGGAAGTAAGGGGAAGAAATAGTAAATGAGGGCCAAAGCGGAATGAACTAGACAAAAGGAAAACATTGAAGAATATTTTAAATACAAGGATGCTAAATGAGGCTGAAAACGTGAAAAAGATAGGACAAGCATGAAAGTTTGGAGTAACAGTAAAAGAACAGAGGTTTAGGGAGACCGTAGAAAGGCAAGCTAGGATATTGGTAAGAAAGGACTTTGTGGAAGACAAATAAATGAACTTGAAAGGACAAGGGCCAAAGGACAAAGTGATGACATGCAATATTGATTTTCAAAATGAAAAAAAGAAAAAGTTTATCTATAGCAGAAGTAGCATTTATTTATACTACCATGCTGTACGATAAATGAACGAGATATACAATTTTGACACACAGGTCACGTTAACAGAAGCAGTGAAGGCCCTGCTTTAATAAGGTTAAAGTGTAAATTAAGTGGTTGATAGTTGATAGCAACCAAATATTTGGAAAGTGTAATATCAATATAGAGTCTACAAATAACACAGAATTAAGATAAAGGAAAGAAAAGAGAAGAACTAAAAAGATGAAACGAGTGAGTGGACATGGGGTGAGTAGTTAACCAGTTAGTCAATTGACTTCTACAAGATATTGATTTTGTTAAGGACTGGTAATGACTAAACAGAAGACTAATCGGCACAGAAGAACATTTATATAAATAAGGAAAAGAGTTTAGATTGTAAGCTCACTCGAGCAGGGGTTTTTTTTTCCTATTGTTATTCGTAAATTAAACCTACAGTATCTTTCCGTATATAAGGCTATACTTTTGTCTAAAATCGTTAAGCCAGAAATTGGGGGTCGTCTTATACACGGGAGTAACTGGTACCAGTTACTAGGTGTGGGCCTGTTCTAAGTGTTGAGGTCGTCTTATACATGGAGGGGTCTTATACATGGGGGCATCTTGGAAAAATACGGGTAATTGTCAATTTTTGTTTGTGCCACCCATTGTACAGCACTGGGTATATGAAGACGCTTATAAATGTAATTGTTACAGTTGGGAATAATGCATATATAGAAAGTGTGTACCAGAGAAGCACAGGTTACTTTGAGAACGGAATGAGTGAGATGGAAGAAATAGATTTTTGGTGAATATGTTTAGGTTTGGGAGCTACACTATATTGCCAAAAGTATTCGCTCACCTGCCTTGACTCGCATATGAACTTAAGTGGCATCCCATTCCTAATCCATAGGGTCCAATATGACGTCGGTCCAATATGATGTCGGTCAACTCTTCTGGGAAGGCTGTCCACAAGGTTTAGGAGTGTGTTTATGGGAATTTTTGACCATTCTTCCAGAAGCGCATTTGTGAGGTCACACACTGATGTTGGACGAGAAGGCCTGGCTCTCAGTTTCCGCTCTAATTCATCCCAAAGGTGTTCTATCGGGTTGAGGTCAGGACTCTTTGCAGGCCAATCATGTTCATCCACACCAGACTCTGTCATCCATGTCTTTATGGACCTTGCTTTGTGCACTGGTGCACAGTCGTGTTGGAAGAGGAAGGGGCCAGCTCCAAACTGTTCCCACAAAGTTGGGAGCATGGAATTGTCCAAAATGTCTTGGTATGCTGAACATTCAGAGATCCTTTAACTGGAACTAAGGGGCCAAGCCCAGCTCCTGAAAAAAACCCCACACCACAATCCCCCCTCCACCAAACTTTACACTTGGCACAATGCAGTCAGACAAGTACCGTTCTCCTGGCAACCGCCAAACCCAGACTCGTCCATCAGATTACCAGATGGAGAAGCGCGATTTGTCACTCCAGAGAATGCATCTCCACTGCTCTAGAGTCCAGTGGTGGTGTGCTTTACACCACTGCATCCAACGCTTTGCATTGCAATGGTGATGTATGGCTTGGAAGCAGCTGCCTCAGCCATGGAAACCCATTTCATTAAGCTCTCTGCGCACTGTTCTTGAGCTAATCTGAAAGCCACATGAAGTTTGGAGGTCTGTAGCGATTGACTCTGCAGAAAGTTGGTGACCTCTTCGCACTATGTGCCTCAGCATCCGCTGACCCTGCTCCGTCAGTTTACGTGGCCTACCACTTCGTGGCTGAGTTGCTGTCGTTCCCAAACACTTCTGCGCTCTTATAATACAGCTGACAGTTGACTGTGGAATATTTAGATTTATTCACATCTGGATTTGAGGCACTGGTGACATCCTATAACAGTTCCATGCTGGAATTCACTGAGCTCCTGAGAGCGACCCATTCTTTCACAAATGTTTGTAAAAACAGTCTGCATGCCTAGGTGCTTGATTTTATATACCTGTGGCCATGGAAGTGATTGGAACACCTGATTCAGATTATTTGGATGGGTGAGCGAATACGTTTGGCAATATAGTGTATGTTGTGGAGTTATTTTACCACAGTGGTAGCAAATTATGTTGAATTATAAAAGTCAGTGTATGAAATGACATGGGGCAAATGAGAACAAGGGAACTGTTGCAGTATTTAAAGGGACTCTACCACTTACGAACACTGTAAATAGATTACTTGTGCATTACAAATAAAAACACAATATAAAATACATTACAAATAAAAACACGCTGGAGAAATGGAGATGGCGGAGCAAGCAGTGAAGACGCAGACAGAGAGTGTGAGTCTGGGAACACTTCCGGGGCTGGCTGACTATCGGCGGACGCGGTGGAGCCGGAGAGGAGAGCCTCAGCCTGCTCCAGGGGGGAGCCAGGTGAGAAACTACACCTCCTGGCATGCTGCGCCGCAGAGCGAGGGCGCATGCTAAGGTTTAGCCAATCATTGAATGATTTTCTTAAACCGAGTGATGGATCCCACCTCTCCCGAATGAAAATCTGGGACACTTGGGATTCTTGGGATAAGCCAACCTTACTGTAGTGCAGTGAATTGCATCTCTATGGAGGATTTCACTGCCGTCAAACAGCACCGTACGTGCAGGCAATTCACCAAAATTTGGTGAACTGCCTGCTCTCTGAATAGCCGTACGGCCCCGAAATGTCACCGTATGCTGAATTTCGGTGTCCAGTTACATTTCGGGGCCAGGTCGTCTCTCTGAATAACCCCTTAAAGGTGAACCTCAGAAGAATGCCTGGAGAAGTAAAAATTCTAGTTTAAGTTTCACCTTTTAGTGAACAGACCTGTATTTCTTCCTTTTTAATCTTAACCACAAAGCTGATAGATACCTGTCTGTGTTTACCATACTGTGAAATTTTGTTATAGCTTGACGTTTGATAGGTCCCTTAGGCTGGCGTGTGTCCGTACTGATGTGCCTTCTGGCGTCCGTCGCAGCCACACGCTGTTGCGTCCGTGCAGCAGCCCTCTCTGTCAAAGTGCTAGGACGCGCGTTGGCAGAGCTGCAAAGCGCGACCCTCCATAGGAGGATCGAGCCTTGCAGCGCTGAGCTCACTAAAATTTTTATTTATTTATAAAGGATTTTACCAGGAAGGATACATTGAGATTTCTCTCGTTTTCAAGTATGTCCTGGGTTCAAGAACATTGTTACAGAAATACAAAAAGTAAAATGCAAGATATTAACACAAAACAAATATACAGATTAACAGAAAATAAATATGTAGGAAATATAGTCACTATGTTACATGTTTACAGGTGCATTCTGTATATAGTCATTATGTTACATGTTTACAGGTGCATTCTGTATATAGTCATTATGTTACATGTTTACAGGTGCATTCTTTATTGAGGTATGTTAATAGGGAACTTTTAAGGGACTTTAGACTGGGAGAAGATTTGATGGCGTCTGGGAGGTTATTACATAATTGTGGTGCTGTGTAGGAAAATGAGGATCGAGGCACTTTCTTTTTGTATTATGGTATTGCAAGTAAGGTGCTGGTCCTGGATCGGAGGTTATAGGATGATGGAACTGCTAAGGGATGCAGCCTATTCAGGTAGGGTGGTAGCTTCCCAGAGAAGTTCTTAAACACCAGGTTGGAAAGGTGAAGGGTGCGTCTAGATTCCCAATGAGCTCAGAGAGGTGGCCAGACAGGCGTCGAGTGGAAGGAACGTTCACTCTCACGGACATTCCTTCCGCTTTCAAATACGTTCGTCTGACGCCAGCCTTAGTGGGGATTTTTGAATACTGGGGTCCAGGTTATAGAAAGTCAAGAAACATTCAATATAGGCAATCAGCCATATACTGTATATACAGTCATGGCCGAAATTGTTGGCACCCCAGACATTTTTCCAGAAAATCAAGTATTTCTCACAGAAAAGTAATGCAGTAACACATGTTTTGCTATACACATGTTTATTCCCTTTGTGTGTATTGGAACAAAACAAAAAAGGGAGGAAAAAAAGCAAATTGGACATAATGTCACACAAAACTCCAAAAATGGTCTGGACAAAATTATTGGCACCCTTTCAAAATTGTGGATAAATAAGATTGTTTCAAGCATGTGATGCTCCTGTAAACTCACCTGGGGCAAGTAACAGGTGTGGGCAATATAAAAATCACACCTGAAAGCAGATAAAAAGGAGAGAAGTTCACTTAGTCTTTGCATTGTGTGTCTGTGTGTGCCACACTAAGCATGGACAACAGAAAGAGGTGAAGAGAACTGTCTGAGGACTTGAGAACCAAAATTGTGGAAAAATATCAACAATCTCAAGGTTACAAGTCCATCTCCAGAGATCTAGATTTTCCTTTGTCCACAGTGCGCAACATTATCAAGAAGTTTGCAACCCATGGCACTGTAGCTAATCTCTCTGTGGGTGGACGGAAGAGAAAAATTGATGAAAGGTTGCAACGCAGGATAGTCCGGATGGTGGATAAGTGCCCCCAAACAAGTTCCAAAGAAATTCAAGCTGTCCTGCAGGCTCAGGGAGCATCAGTGTCAGCGTGAACTATCCATCAACATGTAAATGAAATGAAACGCTCTGGCAGGAGACCCAGGAGGACCCCACTGCTGACACAGAGACCTAAAAAAGCAAGACTACAGTTTGCCAAAATGTACTTGCGTAAGCCAAAATCCTTCTGGGAAAACGTCTTGTGGACAGATGAGACCGAGATAGAGCTTTTTGGCAAAGCACATCATTCTACTGTTTACCGAAAATGGAATGAGGCCTACAAAGAAAAGAACAAAGTACCTACAGTGAAATATGGTGGAGGTTCAATGATGTTATGGGGTTGTTTTGCTGCCTCTGACACTGGGTGCCTTGAATGTGTGCAAGGCATCATGAAATCTGAGGATTACCAAAGGATTTTGGGTCGCACTGTAGAGCCAAGTGTCAGAAAGCTGGGTTTGCATCTGAGATCTTGGGTCTTCCAGCAGGACAATGACCACAAACATATGTCAAAAAGCACCCAGAAATGGATGACAACAAAGCGCTGGAGAGTTCTGAAGTGGCCAGCAATGAGTCTAAATCCCATTGAACACCTGTGGAGAGATCTTAAAATTGCTCTTGGGAAAAGGCGCCCTTCCAATAAGAGAGACCTGGAGCAGTTTGCAAAGAAAGAGTGGTCCAAAATTCCAGGTGAGAGGTGTAAGAAGCTTATTGATGGTTATAGGAAGCAACTGATTTCAGTTATTTTTTCCAAAGGGTGTGCAACCAAATATTAAGTTAAGGGTGCCAATAATTTCGTCCAGCCCATTTTTGGAGTTTTGTGTGACATTATGTCCAATTTGCTTTTTTTCCTCCCTTTTTTGTTTTGTTCCAATACACACAAAGGGAATAAACATGTGTATAGCAAAACATGTGGTACTGCATTACTTTTCTGTGAGAAATACTTGATTTTCTGGAAAAATGTCTGGGGTGCCAACAATTTCGGCCATGACTGTAGAATATATTACTAGAACTTGTGAGTTAAAGCGAAAAGGAATTGGTCAGTGATTGGTTAAGAAATGTGTTAATTGTATGAATTATTATTTTAACAGGTGTGATCACTCTGTGCTTAAAAATGGTGGAAAGGCTTGGTAAGCAATGGAACCAGAATGGATGGCAAAATAAGGTGCAGGGCACTGGCTCATACACAAGGGAGAAAAAAATATCCCAAAATCTATCTATTAAGAAAGTTAATATTAAAAGAAGTTCATTGGGTGGATATTGAATTTTGCTTGTAAGTAAAGCTGATCTAGATGATCAAGGCCAGCCTAAAATGTAACGGATTCAAGCTTTATAAATACTTATAATTATAATGTTAGTAGTGATAGCAACGTAGCAGAACAGAAAGGAACATAATGCTCAATCAATGAGCTATAGCTCAAGTCAAGTTAGTTCCTTGGGGCTGCCAATCATATTACCCATCTCCCTCTCTCACAAAATAGGATCCTGTTATAATTAATGTATATCGTATAGAGGAAGAGGTTGGAATGGCTATGTGCACATACTAAATTATATTCGTTGGTAGCAGCAGCTTACAGGGCATTTGAATTCATTTACTGTACGGCTGCTATATCTACTTATATAAAGATAAGATTTGCATGTTTTTTTACTGTAAATGTAGGTAATCTGCATTCTTAAAATTACAGGAAACTCTTTGAGAAGATCTAAGCTGCAAGTAGGGTTGCCAAATCGGCCATGTTTTCCTGGACACTTAGGGCCCTATTACACTCTTTGCGCACAATTTTGAGCATGCGCAAAAACGCATTAACGCGAGGGGAAAAACCCTTTGCGCTGAACGTCGTATTACGACGTTCGCACACAAAATGCACGTTAACGTCTACCGCGAGTTACCCTGTGCGAACCCTGCGCGAGCAAAAGTTTGTGCGCACATCCCATACTTAACATTGTGAGCAGAAATGTGTTCGTGTGCTGGTACGCGGATGGTATTACAATCGATGCGCAATTTTTTACGAACGACGTTTGCACGCATAATTTTAACGTCTTTTAAAAGCTGGTGGTAACTGCAAATCTGAACGTTCTGGCTGAAACGAAATACACCAGCACGAAAAAAAAAATACAGCAAAGTATAGTTACACATTCTACACATACCCAAACAATAAAATTGAGAGGTTGTTCGTGTTTTTATTATTGCTGCAGCATATATACTCAGATTGATTTTGACAGACGCAAAAACTGAACGGGAGACAATTGTGGTTCTTAATTCTGATTGGCTTAGGCTAGGGTCAGACGAACGCAGTGCGAACGCGCGTGCAACCGCACTTTATCACGGCCGTAGTAGCAGCAAATGACGGCCAATAAACAGGCAATGTACGAAGTACGGCCGCACAAAAGTGCGGCCGCGCAACGTAAGCGGCAAACAAACGCATTTTTTTGAGAACGTGATACCGCTAGTACTGACGTACAGAGTGCGCTGCATCTGCTAGCGGCGTGTGTGAGTGATTAGGAGACGTCAGACGCTGCATTGTATGACCGCTATCGCGTATTCCGTGAAAAAATACGTCCATTCGTTCGAACGCACTTTTTCACGGACGACGCAAAAATTGTGTTAGTCTGACCCTAGCCTGAATCGCGTGCAAAGACAGTCTGCCCACCGATTTCTGCGCGCAGTGTTAATTTGCGCGCGTTTTCGCACGTATTTTTTACGCGCGATATTTTCGGACGGATGAAAAGATGCACTCGGATCGTAATACCAGCGTTAATTTAAGCGCATTTACGTTTAGCGCTGCGCGCAAGAAAAAATTGTGCTGCGCATGCGCGTTTGGGCGGAGAATGAGCCCTTATAATTTAATCACACTGATGGACAGTGCATGAAAAATGCCAGCCTGCAGGATGTATAAACCATACACTGCAGGTAAGAAATCAAAAAAGATACCCCAGGTAACCTGCTTTGATTTCCTTTCTGCAGCAGATGAGTTATACATGTTGCAGGGCAACACATTCCATGTGCTCTCCCTCTGCATGAACTAGTAATAGGTGTCCAGGAAAACATGGCAACCCTAGCTGCAAGTCTGTTTCATTCTCTTACCCACAATATGCTATTCCAATGTTTGCGTTTCTATTTTATTTTATAGAACCTGTGTGTCTGCGAGTTATTGTAATACAGACTGATGTAAAATCCCGAAAATTTTATCACCTCACCGGTTTCTGCAACGGCTGGATAACTACATAAAAAATAAATTGTTCAGAATTATATAATATTAGCATATATTGATATAGTTCTATACCATATAATCTTATGGGCTAACTACGCATTCCCATGCTTCAGAGAAGATAAAAGTCACACGCCAAAAGAACCGTTTCATGAAGGAATTTATGGCTCAGATGATATATCACCATCACAGATTCTAAATATGTAACCATTTACTTTAACATGTGGTATAAATCTATCTCTATAAATCTTTTCATACCGCTAAACTCCACATTAACAAACATATAAATGTTGATCCTTTTATTACCATTATTATTATTATATTAATGCTTTTTAAGAGGTACCCTTTATAAGAACCGACCAATAGGTAACCTGGAAATGTTTGTGTTGGTAAAAGTGTGAAGATTTTTTAAAAGATAAATAACAATTACAGCTATAATACAATAATACAATAATAATGCTTATTTTAATTCCCTATTTCAATGGGGCACGCAAAATAATAACAAAATGAGTCCTACATGACTTCTAATAGTAACTATTGGATGGAAAGATGCATAATGATTACAAGAGGAATGATGCAGAGGTAATATAGCAGGTAACAGGCATGAAGCAAAGGCATAATCTTCAATTCTTTGCTAAGGAATTTGGGCTAATCACACCAAAAATAGTAATCTCATGCATTATATCTGCTAATGTAGTAGTAACACTCCTATCCATGTTATTTATTTATTTATAAAGTATTTTACCAGGAAGGATACATTGAGATTTCTCTCGTTTTCAAGTATGTCCTGGGTTCAAGAACATTGAATTGTTACAGTAGGTACAGAAATACAAAGTAATAAAATGCAAGATATTAAAAAAACAAAGGCAAATGAAAAGACCGATAAGTGAAAATTAGTACAAAATGAGACGTATATATTTAAGTTTTTTTGATGTCCCATATCTTTGTTCGATACACGATAGGCAAAATTACATTCCTAGCGGTAAAATGGGGGCGTTAGGGAGGAAAAAGTGTGCTCGCGGCTGTTTTATCGCTAGATTACAATGCAGGCACTAAAAAATCTGCCTGCATTGTTACTGTGCGCAAAGCCCTGGGATGAGCACCACTGCAAGCATCCTCTCAATGGAGTCCATAGGTGCATTGAAGGTGGCGCAGTAGACATTGCTTATTTACATTTCAGTAAGGCTTTTGATACTGTTCCGCATAGAAGGCTTATCAATAAATTGCAATCTTTGAGCTTGGATTCCAATATTGTTGAATGGATTAGGCAGTGGCTGAGTGACAGGCAACAGAGGGTTGTGGTAAATGGAGTTTATTCGGCGCAAGGTCTTGTTACCAGTGGGGTACCTCAGGGGTCAGTACTTGGACCCATTCTCTTTAATATTTTTATTAGTGATATTGCAGAAGGTATTAATGGAAAAGTATGTCTTTTTGCTGATGACACAAAGATTTGCAACAGGGTTGACGTTCCTGGAGGGATCAGCCAAATGACAAATGATTCAGGCTAGGGTCAGACTAACGCATTTTTCACGTTGTCCGTGAAAATGTGCGTTCGAAGAATGGACGTATTTTTTCACGGAATACGCAATAGCGGTCATACTATGCGCAGTTTCATCCGTGATTTTGTACGGATCATCAATAAAACACTTTGTGCATCTCGACGTTATGTTGGCCGGACATTAGCAGCGTCTGACATCTCCAAATCACGCAAACACGCCGCTAGCGGACGCAGCGCACTCTGTACGTCAGTACTAGTGGTTTAACGTTCTCGAAAAAATGCGTTCATTTTCCACTTGCGTTGCGCAGCCGGACTTTTGTGCGACCGTACTTCGTATATTGGCCGTCATTGCCTGGCACTTGCTGCTAGTGCGGCCGTGATTAAGTGCGCCTGCACGCGCGTTCGCACTGCCTCAGTCTGACCCTAGCCTTAGGTAAACTAAAAAAATGGTTGGAGCTGTGGCAATTGAGTTTTAATGTGGATAAGTGCAAGATAATGCACCTGGGACGTAAAAACCCAAGGGCAGAATATAGAATATTTGATACAGTCCTAACCTCAACATCTGAGGAAAGGGATTTAGGGGTTATTATTTCAGAGGATCTAAGGGTAAGTAGTCAATGTAATAGAGCAGCAGGAAATGCTAGCAGAATGCTTGGTTGTGTAGGGAGAGGTATTAGCAGTAGGAAAAGGGAAGTGCTCATGCCACTGTACAGAGCACTGGTGAGACCTCACTTGGAGTACTGTGTGCAGTACTGGAGACCGTATCTCCAGAAGGATATAGACATCTTAGAGAGAGTTCAGAGAAGGGCTACTAAAATGGTGTACGGCTTGAAGGAGAAACGTTACCAGGAAAGGCTTAATGATCTTAACATGTACAGCTTGGAAAAAAGACGAGACAGAGGAGATATGATAGAAACATTTAAATACGTAAAGGGAATCCACAAGGTAGAGGAAGGGAGTATATTTAAAAGGAAACAAAATAGCAAAACAAGAGGACATAGTCTTAGACTAGAGGGGCAAAGGTTTAAAAGTAACATCAGGAAGCATTATTTTACTGAGAGGGTGGTGGATACTTGGAACAGTCTTCCAGTAGAAGTGGTAGAGGCCAAAACAGTAATTGAATTTAAGCAGGCATGGGATAGGCATAAGGCTATCCTAAACAAAAGATAAATCCAGGTAAAGTATCCATGTAATTGGGCAGACTAGATGGGCCGAAAGGTTCTTATCTGCCGACATTTTTCTATGTTTCTATGAAGCAGACGCATGCGGTCACATGACCTGCTGGATCTCACCTTGCGAGATCCGGGCAGTCAGCGTAGTGACTTTTTCCCCCAGTCTCTCCCTGCTCCCGCCGGACTGAGGAGGCGGACAGAGCCGCAGTCCTCGCCGCGGGACAGGAGGTGAGTATACGATTAATTTTTTTGTTTTTTGGCTGGTGTTAACGGATTCTGCAGAAGTGGAATCTGTTAACACCAAGTCATGGCTCTGGTTAACTTTTTGTTATCCGTGGCCAGACGTTAATCAGCGTTAGGACTTTGTAATCCTAACGTTGATTAACACTTTGCGCTCCCCTTGTTAAGTATAGGGAGCGCAAAGTACAGTAACCTCGCGCAGAAGAAAAGCGCAAGATTCCAAACGCAAACAGGTTACTTAACCGATTTCTCCAGAATTCGTCGAGGGAGGGATACTGTAGGGAAATCAACAGAGACCAAAAAAGCACCTCCTAGTGCGGTAAATTACAAATAATTTTGTGGTTTAAAAAGAGTGCCAAGTTTAAACTCACATGCAGTTGAGCCTCTATTGGCTCCGTCACAATGCACGCAGGGAGTCATATAGGTGTTCCCCAAACCTTCTTTGCAGAGTTCAAAAAAGGCAGACAGCAATTGAGTTAAAAAATAAAAACATTTATTAAAATAGATAAATCATATCTACCAGACCAGGACGCATTTCGCCAACAGTGGCTTCCTCAGCTGGATATTACATGTCTGCTCTTGCTGCTGCCTTTATACAGAATGCATAATTTGTTAAACAATTGAAAATTAATTAAAATTTCCTGTGATTGACCTCAGGTGTAATTGAATAGCGCCCGCCATTTTGCGCATGCTCAGAAGCTTCGCGTATCACCCTGGAACGCAGAAGCCACAGTTTTACATAAAGTTGAAATTTTTTTACAGACATGTAATATCCAGCTGAGGAAGCCACTATTGGCGAAACGCGTCCTGGTCTGGTAGATATGATTTATCTATTTTAATAAATGTTTTTATTTTTGAACTCAATTGCTGTCTGCCTTTTTTGAACTCTGCAAAGAAGGTTTGGGCAAACAATGACTCCCTGCGCGCATTGTGACGGAGCCAATAGAGGCTCAACTGCTTGTGAGTTTAAACTTGGCACTCTTTTTAAACCACAAAATTATTTGTAATTTACCGCACTAGGAGGTGATTTTTTGGTCTCTGTTGATTTCCCTACAGTATCCCTCTCTCGACGAATTCTGGAGAAATGGATTGAAGGGTCTATGGGCACCTAACAAAAAGTCCCTGCCTGCTTTATTCCCAGGAGCCGGTTGTGGGCTCCCCAGAATGTGAGTTGAACATCAATATAAGTTGCTCTCATTTTGGGTGCAATCATACTGCGCAATTTTTGGTCCTCTTTGTGTTTTTTCCTACAGTGCATACTTCATCTACATTTTTAAGAAGATCTACTCCTAAAGACAAGGACTATTGTTTATGGACATATTTTGTATCTACCCCACTTTCCCATGGACTCAGGTCTTTGAGCGCTGTATTGTATTTCTCTTTGCAAACTGTCACTTGGGTATTTAGAGAAACCCCCATATTCAATATTCAGCGAGTGGAATAGATACTCTTCCGGTGGGCGCTTCACCCCCTCTTCCTAGGTTACTTAACCCGTTAGCATTTGGATTGTAATTTGCGGTAACTACTAGGGCTAATGTTAATGCTCATTCAGGTTAGCAGCACCAAGTATGTAATTTGGCCTGATATCTTTAAGGCTAGGGTCATATGAACGCATTTTTCGCGTCATCCGTGAAAAAGTGCATTCGAACGAATGGACGTGTTTTTTCACAGAATACGCGATAGCGGTCATACGATGCGCATTTTCGTCCGTGATTTTGTACGGATCATCAATAAAACCCTTTTTGCATCTGGACGTTATGTTGGCCGGACATTAGCAGCGTCTGACGTCTCCTAATCACGCACACACGCCGCTAGCAGACGCAGCGCACTCTGTACGTCAGTACTAGCGGTATCACGTTCTTGAAAAAAATGCATTTGTTTGCCGCTTGCGTGCAGCCGTACTCCGTATATTGCCCGTCATTGGCCGTCATTTGCTGCTACTTCGGCCGTGATAAAGTGCGGCTGCACGCGCATTCGCACTGCGTTCTTCTGACCCTAGCCTAAGATAACCCCATAGAAAGAAGTGTTTTTTCTTCGGCGAGACATCAATTACTGCAAATGTTTATCTTGACCTTTTGACTGAATACGTGGCACCACACCTACATGACCTTCAACCAACCATCATTTTCCAGCAAGATGGTGCACCACCACATTGGGGACTGCGTGTTCATGGGTTCATAATTGAAACCTTTCCAGACCGGTGGATTGGAAGGGGTGGCCCAATTCCATGACCACCTCGTTCACCAGATATCACTCCCCTCGACTTCTTTCTATGGGGTTATGTTAAAGATATCGTGTATGGAACAAAGGTACGGGACATCACTAATCTAAAGCAGAGGATCACTGACGCCATTGCCACCATTAATGAGGGTATGTTACAGCGAACAAGGCAAGAGATCGAGTACCGTCTTGATGTGCTTCGTGCAACTAATAGTACCCATATAGAGGTGTATTAAGTGAGGAAAAAAAACTTAAATCTATACGTCTCATTTTGTAATAATTTTCACTTATCTGTCTTTTCATTTGCCTTTGTAATAAATTTCTGAAATTGTAAAGAGACTTTATGGACACCCTGTACTGTGTTTGTTCTTGATAATCTAAATACAATTTTATCATTTGTTCAGGTCTCGAGTAATACATTCTTTACATACACAATACATAATCCGCCTTGTTCCAAATCTGCTACAGCCATCTTTATCGTCATCAGCTAAGAAGGCAGCTTTTCAAATGAAAACATAGATAAAAATTGCTTATTTTTATGTAAAATGTATTTGCCTTTTACTGTGACTTTTTACTTTTATGTAACTTGTAATTTATATTTAATACAGACTGAGAAAAGTCTTACAGTGATGAGCTATATTCAGAAGCTTAGCATCTTAGTATTCTATCCATCATTTATAGGGCAGCCCCAATGTCCATCTACCTTTCCTGTTGGGTAAACCCAAAGTTCTACATTCCCTCATCTTCTGCTGGCTTGAAATGTTTTAATGGATATGTGATGAAAGACCTGTCTACGTTTAATATACATAAAAGGTAAGGAGACAGACACTGATGGATTATTCGGCATGGAATAGGTTAACATGTATCAATGAAAGACCAGGAAGCTCTTGTAGCAGCAATTAACCCCTCTTCAGATAACAGCTGATTCTGTCTGGCTCAGCTATTGTGGATTTTATCAGTGTTTATTTTACTCAAGTGCTTGTCCTTAACTGGCAGCCAGTGGTGAGTGAGCAGAAAAGCAAGACCATTTTCTCATCAATAAAGACTTTGAAGAAAAAAAAAAAGCTAATGGCAGCCAAAGTCACACACGTAAAAAAATAAAATAGCCAAACAATATTGTTTTACTATTTTTTAAATGCTATTATGGTCATTGTTGTCTTGAGCAAGTGTTCATTTATAAAGCGCTAACATATTCACAGGTTACAGTTACAGTAATTTATATAGCTCCAGCGAATTCCATAGTGCTTTACAAAGGGGGAGAAAAAACATGAGATGCAATAATGATACACAAGGAAGAGATGACCCTGCCCATAGGATAATTGTCTTGCTGATACAGCACTTTAACCAAGTGCTCAGCCAGACACCCCATGAGCTTACAATCTAAGAGAGGGAGCAAATGGGAGCAGAGGGAAGATGGAGCTGGTGACCAGAAAGAATGTAGCAGGGATTGCATGAGAAGGACAAGATGCTTGGGCTTAGAAAGGATAATCAGAGAGAAAAGTGTTAGTAGCAGGAAAGGAGACTTAAAATGTAGGACTGGTCCTGGGTGGCAGGGTGGCTAGAACAGCAGAGTGTAAAAATGGAGTCCAGTCTGTGAGTGTGTGGATGAATCAATTGCTGTATGGAGAAAGTGAAAGAGGTGAGATTTAGACCCTTAAGGACAGGCAGGGGGTGCCCAATGAAGTCAACAAGGCGTACATGTATGCAGGGGCGGACTGAGCACTCGGCCGGATCGGACCTGGACCGAGGGCCCAGGCATGGGTGGGCCCGGGCCCAGCCTAGTGGTGGTCCTTGCAGCAATGTGGTCTGTGCTTCCATGAAGCACAAAGCATCCGAGTGTTTCCGGCTGCAGGCAGACAGTCTGCCCAGCTGACTACTCCCCATCCTCCTGCACTTCCTGTCCCCGCGCTGGAGGAAGAGCAGTGAAGAGGGAGGTGAACAGAGCTCCTCCAGCAGACATCGATGGGTAAGTGGAGGGGGTGTGTGTGTTGTGAGATTGTTTTGTGTGAGTGCAGTTTGAGTGTTTAGTGTGAGTGGGGGGTAGGTTGTGAGTGCAAAGTGAGTGTTTTGAGTGAGTGGGGTGGGTTGTGAGTGCATAGTGAGTGTTTTGAGTGAGTGGGGTGGGTTGTGAGTGCATAGTGAGTGTTTTGTGGGGGCTGGGTTGTGAGTGCAGAGTGAGTGTTTTGTGGGGGTGGGTTGTGAGTGCAGAGCAAGTGGGGTGGGTTGTGAGTGCAGAGCAATTGGGGTGGGTTGTGAGTGCAGGGTGCAGAGTGAGTGGGGGTGGGTTGTAAGTGCAGAGTGAGTGGGGGTGGGTTGTGAGTGCAGAGCAAGTGGGGTGGGTTGTGAGTGCAGAGCAAGTGGGGTGGGTTGTGAGTGCAGAGTGAGTGGGGGTGGGTTGTGAGTGCAGAGTGAGTGTTGTGTGAGTGGGGGTGGGTTGTGAGTGCAGAGTAAATGTTTTGTGTGAGTGGGGGGTGCGTTGTGAGTGCAGAGTAAGTGTTTTGTGTGAGTGGGGTGGGTTGTGAGTGCAGTGTGAGTGGGGGTTGTGAGTGTTTTGTGTGAGTGGGGGATTGTGAGAGTGCAGTGAGCATTTTGGGTGAGTGTAGTGTCAGGGGGTGATTACACTTAAGTGCAATGTGAGATTGTTTTGTGTGAGTGCAGAGTGAGTGTTTAGTGTGAGTGGGGGGTGGGTTGTGAGTGCATAGTGAGTGTTTTGAGTGAGTGGGGTGGGTTGTGAGTGCATAGTGAGTGTTTTGTGGGGGCTGGGTTGTGAGTGCAGAGTGAGTGTTTTGTGGGGGTGGGTTGTGAGTGCAGAGCAAGTGGGGTGGGTTGTGAGTGCAGAGTGAGTGGGGTGGGTTGTGAGTGCAGAGCAAGTGGGGTGGGTTGTGAGTGCAGAGTGAGTGGGCGTGGGTTGTGAGTGCAGAGTGAGTGTTGTGTGAGTGGGGGTGGGTTATGAGTGCAGAGTGAGTGTTGTGTGAGTGGGGGTGGGTTGTGAGTGCAGAGTAAATGTTTTGTGTGAGTGGGGGGTGCGTTGTGAGTGCAGAGTAAGTGTTTTATGTGAGTGGGGTGGGTTGTGAGTGCAGCGTGAGTGTTTTGTGTGAGTGGGGGGGTGGGTTGTGAGTGTGTGAGTGGGGGATTGTGAGAGTGCAGTGAGCGTTTTGGGCGAGTGTAGTGTCAGGGGGTGATTACACTTAAGTGCAATGTGAGAATGTTTTGTGTGAGTGTGCAGTGCTGGGGGGTGATACACATGCATCACACCCCCTGACACTGCACACAAAACACTTAAGTGCAGTGTGAGTGTGCAGTGTCAGGGGGCAGTGGTGTATTTAGGTTTTGTGCTGCCCTAGGTCTGACTAAACTCGGGCACCCCCTAATTTAAATTTGAGGCACCCCTTCCTGTCAAGGGCACACCTCTTCCTGGTTAATCCCCACTCTTCCTCTTTAAGCTCCACCTTTTCCTCTTAGAGCTCTGCCTTTTTCTCTCTTTATATTAAAAGTGGATACCAAGTGCCTACTTGTATATTTTGTATACCATTTCAAATGTACAGTATCTATTGAGATAAATAAAATTATGAAATGTTTAAATTCAAGCATTTTTACAAAGAAGAGCCACGCATGTCAGGTATACGGGATCACAGCCGCTCTAATTGGTTGAACAATAAAATCCACAGAAACGTGCACTGCATATGAGTGTATCACAGAGCTGCACAGCAATAAAACCCACAGAAATGGGCACTGTGTATGAGCATATCAGAACTGCACAGCAATAAAACTCACAGTAATGTGCAGTGTGTATGAGCGTATCCCAGAGCTCCAGGGCAATAAAACTCAGTAATATGCAGTGTGTATCACAGAATCCACAGCAATAAAACTCCCAGCAATGACTCAGTACCACCTGACTGGCCGGACCGCGTGACCTGCATGTACGCAGCCTCACCAGGAGCCAGGCAGCTCAATGACAAATTTCTATCACTGCAGTGCTGGTCAAGGAGAGGTCCACTTTAAACAGCTGTAAGCAGACAGGGCTTCATATTCTGCTGATACCCCCCCTTTACCTGCCATTTACTGTCATCTTCTCTCTCTGCACACAAATCCCCTCCCCCTCCCCTCTCCTAGAGCTGCTGCGGGGAAGGGGAGGAGCTATGGAGGGAGGAGAGGGGGATTTTTATTCTATTTGATTTTATTCCGTATGCAAACACCCTGCTCCGCTGCTCGTTGTTTGAGAACACAGCTCAAAGCTGACACACCGTGACAGTGGCACCTCCTAGTACCCCCTAATGACACCCAAATAATCACTGGTACCTGGGGCGGCCCTCCCCCCGCCACTCCCCTAAGTACACTACTGCTCTGTGATATGCTCACACACAAGTTTGGCAAACTGCCAGCAAGTACGGTGCTGTTTGAAGGCAGTGCAAATACCCATAGAGAAGTAATGGTTAATCTATACAGAGAACACCAAACAGCAGAGAAATGGCAGTGAAATGCCCTGATGTTTGGTGGTTTCAATCAGCAGGTTTATTCAGGCGAACCCCATAGGTTTCAATGTTAAAAATATTCCCGTTTTCATGCAATATCTAATAAACCATTTATTATTTTAAACTGCAGTAAAAAGGCTTTTTATTTTTATTTTTTTTTTAGTACCTTTTAGTAATTTTTCAGCAAAATTTACCCCCCTTTTTTTTAATAGCGGTTTTCTTTTTTCTGTAACATAACTTTTTATTATCAATCATAGGATCTTATATGTAAATTCCAGACATTTTCGTTCAGTAGTTCTTTTGAAAACAGCAGGCCACGGGTTTGCGGTGGCAACATTCAGCGGCCGACTCCATGCACTTTGGGGACCCTGCGGTGAATGGTGAATTCACTGCAGGGTGGGGAAATTTTATTCCCCGAAGTGCAGGGAACTACAAAACACCAAAATGTTGGCGTCATTTCGGTGCTCTGTGAGTAACCCATTTAGTGGTTAGGTTTTTTGCTGCCCCCTGGAAAGTGAAAGTCTAGGCCTTGCATACCCAGGACATACTTAAAAATTAGTGAAATCTCAATGTATCCTTCCTGGCAAAATACTTTGCAAAAGTAAAAAAAAATAAAAAAAATTTTTTTACTTTTTTTTTAGGAGTGGGGCCACCAGTGTAGGCCGCCACCCCATGGAAAGTGCCGCCCTAGGCCTAGGCCTTGTTGGCCTAGGCCAAAATACACCACTGTCAGGGGTGTGATATATGTGTAGGTGCAGTGCGATAGTGTTTTGTGTGCAGTGTCAGGGAGGTCCACCTGTCAGATAAGGTGACTCCAGGGTCAGCTGCCCATTTAAAATATAGCCCCCCTAAAAAAAAAATTTTTTACCCTCCCCCCACAGGCTCCTTGAAGGGATCCGCGCACACAGCCGACGAATTAAAAAAAAAAAAGCCATTAAAAAAAATCCTGAATAGATTAATCATTACTTCTCTATGGGGATTCCACTGCTGCCGAACAGGCACGGTATTTCGTGGCAATTCATCAATATTTGCCTGCTTTCTGAATAGCCAAATGGCCACGACATTGTACCATACAGGGAAATTCACTTTTCGGTGCAATTTGGTGGCAAATTAGTCTCTGAATAATCCCTTAAATTTGCCTTCCCCAACAAGATTTGCCCTTTTTTTTTTTTTTTGAAGGACCTTTTTTATTATTTAAACACATCTTCGCCGAAGCTCGCTGAATTTGAAAGCACCAAAATTTCACTGATATTTCTGTGCTTTCTAAATAACCTTTATAATATGTGGTTTGTATGAGTGTATCTCAGAGCTCCACAGCAATAAAACTCATAGTAATGTGCAGTATGTGGATGTAAGTTTTATTGCTGTGGAGCTCTGTGATACGCTCATACACACAGTACATTACTGTGAGTTTTGTTGCTGTTGAGCTCTGTGATACGTTCACACACACATCACACATTGCTGTGCATTTTATTGTTGTGCAGCTCTGTGATACGCTCATACACACCGTACAATACGTGAATTTTATAGCTCTGGAGCTCAGTGAAATGCATAGGTGTGATGTGTTTTTTTAATTTTTTTTTTACAGTATTTCATTCTTGGACCCAGACAGCACAATGTCTTGGGCTGCACCGATTTTCCCTGGCTGCTGGTGACGCTGGATGGGGTGGAGGAAACTCTTCCACTTCAAGCAGCATTTTAGCTAAAATGGGCTGGGCAGGGGATTTAGATTACGCTTGTTTTTTAACTTCTTGCATTTTTTGTTTGTGCTCTGCAAAATGTAGAGGTGGGGTGCAGAGGAGGGATTTGGGTGGGGTCATGGGTAGAGTCTGACGGGGGGGCCCTTGCATTATTTGGTCCGGGGGCCCTGAGTATTGTCAGTCCGCCCCTGCATGTATGCCCTGTGGCTTCAAAGCCCTCCCACCACGAGGATGGCATAGCATGTCACGCAGCATTAAAGGGTTATGTTTCAGGAAATACTGAGGTCCAAAGGACCTGAATTTCCACCATAGGGAATTCCCTGCCCAGCTGGGGTGGGAAGTCCCATTCTGACATCATCACGCCCATGAGCAATGACATCAGTGGTGGAGGAGGCTCCTCACTGGGAGAAGACCATGTGCGGGGCACCCTACCGGGAAAGCAGAGGACACACTCAGCGTGTCGTCCTCAGGCAAGAGGTTCATTTCTAGCTGATTAGTTGTCTTTTATTTTCCCATCTCTTTTTGTTAGAATATTCCCCTCTGCTTCTCCCTCCCCATCGTCCAATGTCGTAAATACCTCCCAATACAAGCAGGCTGTACGACCATAACAGGTAGAGGGACCTGAGCATGGCCTTTCCAATGATAGCAATAATGTCAAGGTTATATGTAATAATAATAATAAATATAAATAAAAATTCCCCTTTTTTCCCCTTAATGCAGCACATTGTTCACTTTTCTATTATTAACGTGAACAATGATGCTTCTGTAGCGCTGGTTTTAAATTCCCTGTCGTTGTAGTACTTGTTTTTGGCCACCGGAGGGAGACAAGCGCGATGTAAGACACTGAACATTGGGACTACATTTTCCAGCATGCTTTGCGGGCGGGAACAGGAAGTGGGTGGGAGAGAGACACTGATATCCGCAGCCTCGTGGAAAGAGCTGGCAGAGCGCGCCAAGGAGTGAGAGGAGCAAGACGCAGTGTAGCAGAAAGTGATCTTGACCAGGCCAGAGCGCAGGTGCGGCTTAGCGGAGCTGGAGATCGGGTTTTTTCCTTCCTATTTAACGAAGACCCAGTAACCCACGCTGAAGGACCCCGAGTGAGGAGAGCCGCAGACGATTTAACAGGGAGTGCAGGCGGTGAGCTGGACATCTTGTGGCCGATACAGAGGAGCAAGACAGCGGATCCGGTGACACAGAGAACCCCAGTCAAAATTGAGCAGAGAGACGTCCTGGGTCGAGCAGAGCACCGAGTATCTGGCGGATGGGTGAGAGGCCTTCCAGGCAACGGTGAAATACTAAAGCACACTACAGTTTGTTCCAAAACCTACAGGGCCCCAACGTGACTAGTCGAAGATACCTCCTAAATAATTCACTGGCCAGTTGAATATTGTACCCGGGTACCAACACACGCATACACATACATTCCTTGGGACATAACCTGTACGGGACTCACACTCCAACCACTAAGGGGGTTAAAAATACTTTTTTTCCTTTTCCGCTGCGCGTTTCTTGCATTGCGAAGTGCTGTATTTTTCCTTTTCCGCTGCGCGTTTCTCACATTACGAAGTACTGTAAAAATATATACATATACCGTGTTACTCATTATATGCCAGTTTATTCAGTAAACTATATAATTTATAAAATCCACGACGGTGCTGGAGTATATTTATTCCCTAGTGTGGGGAGACTGACCCGAGGTTCAAATTCAGCGGCACCTCCGGGAGTGAGCGCTACACTTCACTAACACATTAATTCTCATTTCCCATGATGCCAGCAAGTGTGAAGGCGTTGTCATAATGCGTTATTAGGCATTGGTACATCGGAAACCTAAACTGCCATACTGATGCGAGGGGTGCAGGGGGCACTTTGGAACATTTTGGAGCAAGGTACCGGCTGGGTGGAGTAGAGGTAACATCACTGCTCTGCGTGGCGAGAGCCTGTGGAGACATGGGTTCGATCCCGACGAGCACCTCTCCAGTAAGTGTCATTGGGCAAGACACCTAACGGTACATACTCGCCACCCAGGACATACTTGAAAACGAGAGAAATCTCAATGTATACTCCCTGGTAAAACCCTTTAAAAAAAAAAAAAAGGTCAGTGTTTTATACATAGTCATATTATTCATAAACAGAATGTGGCAAAATACAAGCGAAAAATTTAGTTTTTTTCAGTTTTGGTTAAAATTGTGTATTTTCTCTGAAAAATGCAGTAACAGTTTCCCATTTCTATTTATTTTTAACAGTAGCGCCCCATAGACTGTATAACCACAAAGGTTTGTATGATAAAATGTGAGAAAACTAAATTTACACGCTGTAAATGATTGAAATCTGAATGGAAATTGTAATATGTAAAATAGATCTAAAAATCTTTTACTTACCTGCAATTCCGTGGTGCATTGAGTGGCATGAGGTACTGCCTACCCTGGCAGCAGAACCCTGGGAGAGAGCAGTGTTGTGCTTCACTCGTTTTGACTCCAGAAGCCAATACTATCGGAGGGACAAGGCACAACTCCATGTATCTACAAGGGGCATCCTATTATTATGGCTCAAGATACTAATACTACAATTTAGTAATAGAAGAAAATAATCTCATGGCGCATAAGAAGAATATCAGAGTAGTGTAAAAAAAAACTCTGAATCCCAAAATAGGTAGTAAGCCCACTGTCGCTCTAGCTGGAGAAAGGTGCTCCCCTGTCACCTTAAAGAACAATTAGAGACAAAAGAAGAAACATTCAGCGAGCGTCGAGTGACACACCCTTGTGTGTACTTAACTTAATAATGGACTAGTTGTTGTTATTAGACAGAATCCACCTCTTGTAGGGGGATATTCACTTCAATCCGAGCTTTTATAAACCTCAAAAAAGCAGAAAATATACAAAATAGTGCAACAAAGTTCACGTATATGAAGTCCAAATATTTAGAACGTCAGTGAAAAGCTCACTCACACAGTTCAGAGCTTCCCAGCTCTGTGTATATTCGTAGTAGGGTAGTTATTCAGGCCTACCCATAAGCCACACTCCTCCCGGTATCTACGACCTCAAAGAGAGCAGAGAGACAGACTCCATGGCACAGTATCACCACTTTCAGCAGGAATATATTGTAAAACGATCCTACTCACCCTTTTCTGGGCCTGTAGTGAGACCCCCATGTAATCACATAAGAGTTGTTAATTGTGGCACAACCCTCCAAAAGCCTTCCACCGATCCTAGGTAGCCAACTGCCAATACCCCCAGCCAGGCAAAAAAAAAAAAAAGATTAGTCCGATTTTGATGGAAAGAATGAAATATTTAATGAATAAAAAACCCTTTGACTCTTAAAAAAAAATCTAATTTTTTGCTCCCTAGCGCCCCCGTTTTAGCGTTAGGAATGTAATTTAGCCCAAAAACTGTTAGAAAATTTAAGTAAAGTTTTTTTTAAAGGATCTCAACCTGCTTGTCAGCTATGAAAGGAAGCTGCTGGTCAGTTAAAGAATCTAAGTGCTCAGTGTGAGTTCAAATTTGAACTGGGCTCTCAGAAGTCTGATCCTCTCAATGAAAGTCTATGGGAATTTAAGATTTTCGGAAGCCCCCTACCGAAAATCCCTAAATCGGATTGCTTAGAAAAGATGTAGCATGCTGAGTCAGAACAGTTTGATGGTCTGTGACAAATTGGGTGGTCTTAGCTTGAGCGCTCTAGGACAAGTTACGCTACAAAATTTGGGTCTCAGCAGAATAATAATAAGCTTAGAGTGGATAACAGTATGTAACCTTTTCAAGCCAATGTAATAACAGGAGGTGAATAAAGCATTGGAAAATGGAATTATGTAAGATGGAATTTCGTTATATGGGAACGGCTGGGCACCATTCCCCTTTGCAGCGAGTACACTCCATGATTGTTTCTTTAAAATAGAAAATTAAAAGTCTCTAGTCAGGGAATTCTAAAACTTTCTGGAATCTACGTCACAATTTGAGCTTGGGGCATTAACACAGGTTTGCCGAACAAAGTTCAAGGCAGAAATCACAAAATAGAATTTTTTTTAAATCACACAATGTGTCTATTTATAGGTCGTCAAGGTATGAAAGGGACAGGTATGAAAAGTGTCAACTTGATGATGTCTATAGAATTTAAATGGCAAATAAAGAAATCTGTTCATTAGTTAAGGTAGCATCCTGCACAAATCCTACCAACTGCTGGCCCTACATTCATATTTGCTGCCTGTAACCGAAGATCCCTCTCCATTTCCCCCCTCATCTTCCCTGCCACCCTTGCCCACACTATACATGCCGTCTACGCCTGTTACATCCAGTATGGATGCTGGACTCCTGCCAAGAGATCGTTGACCAATTTGGCAAAGCCAAAAGGGACAATGGGCATAAGTGGACACTTAAGGGTTAATGAGTTAAATGTATTCCTATCTTGAAACTATTTGTGTGCGAGATACAAGGCAGACGTATTGTTCTTGCTATCTGTTTGTCCTTAGATTGATCTGATGCTGTGTGTTTGCTAATATCGTTTAGTGTGTACTAATTAGGTTTCTGTGTCTTCTGAAGGAATTCACCCCCCCTCATGTAGACTATGTACTCTGTTGATTGTGTCATGTTACCTCCCTTTCTCTGTTCCCCATATAATGGACCCAATTTCCATTAAAGCATCTTAATTCCCCTGCATTAAACTGTGTCTGATGTTTGGGGAGAGATAGATAGAAATATACAGCACTACCTCATGTTCTGGCTGAGGGTTGTGAGAAGGAAAGCTGCTGCAGGCCAGCTTGACTGAAGAGAAGCGACAGATGCTGTAACAGGTTCGGATCTGGTCCACAAGCTGGAGACCAGTCACCCCCAGTGCTGTTACACGGCCCATTTGGAGGAAGAATTAATATGTCTCAGAAAACATGGTGAATGTTTGTGGTTTTAATAGTGCTTCATTATTGGTTGTTGAAGCATTTGATTTACTTTTTTATGTTTACTTTAATAGCTGGTTTTCCGGACTTCCTGAAAAATGCAAGTGTATGTATGTGCCTTCCTTGCTTTTCATATAGAGCGATTCAGAAAGGGCTGTTTACATGGCCTATATGATAAAATGTCATGTTCATTCGAGACATTACTTATGGTCATAAGGTGTTAGAAAACATATTATTACTATTATTTATACAGCTCCAACAGTTTCTGCAGATCCTTTTCCTATAGCATTGGGACTTAACCACTTCGCTGCGGAGGACGCGCTCAGCGCGTCCTGCCGCAGGAAGGGTTGGCTGCGGAGGACGCGCTGGGCGTCTCCTCCCGAAGCAGCCTGCGATCGGCCGGATTCCGGCCGATCGCTGTGCCCCCCGGTGCGGGCTGACATCTTGGATGTCAGCCCGTCAATCCGGGACTGCCGCGGGCACAATAGATGTAATCGCGGTGGCGCGATGACATCTATTTCAGGCGCCCCCCCGCGTGTGCGGAGGAGGCGCCTGAAAGGGAGGGGGGAGGTCCTTCGGACCTCTCTCCCTCCCGATCGCGGGGGTCCTGAGCTTAATGCCAGGCACCGTTTGGAAGGGCACAGCCTGCCCTTCCAAACGGTGGCTGTCATTAACCCCTGGGGAGCCGGATCACGAATCGGCGCTGAAAAGCGCCGGTTCGTGATCCTTTCCCGGAGCTGGCTGACATCTTGGATGTCGGCCAAGCCTCCGGGAACTCCCCCTGAGGACTGGCGTCATCGTGCATAGCACGATGACGCCAGGCCTGGAGTTAACCCCTAGCTGCCACCATTGGAACCCCTATCTCCCGATCCGTGGCAGCTAGGGGTTAAAGTTTGGTACTGTTGGATCGGCCAGAGCATGGCTGTTCCAACGATACCAAACACGACTGTGAAAAAAGTTTTTTTAAAAAAATTAAAATTAAAAATAAAAATAAAAAATATTTAAAAACAAATTATAAAAAAAAAATAAACAAGTTTTTTTCTTTTTTTTGGTTTGTTAATGCAGCAATATTGTTCCCTTTTCAATTATAATGTGAACAATGATGCTGCACTAACGATTTTTGTATGCGGTGCGTTTGTTAAAAATCGCGTAATTTTCCCAAAAAAAAATATGTAACGAGACCCCATTTCTAATTTTTTTAGCAAGCGCACCCCATACAAAATATAACCGCAATTGCTCGCATGTGAAAATGTAAAAAAAAAACACTTTACATGTTGTAAATTATTGAAAATTCATATTTTATTGCATTTTTTGTTATAATATACAGACTGGTCATGACGTATACATATAATAATGACATATTATGAATCTGCCGAGTCTGACGGAAAGAACGATATTTAATATGTCTGGGTCATATACTAAAATAAGCCTTCAAAACACGTTTAAACATGATGAGCAAAACCGGTAAAAATGAGCTCAGCACAGAGGCGGGAAATGCCTCAGCAGTGAAAGGGTTAAACTAATAAAATGAAACCCACCTTAGAAAACAGTTTGAAGGAGGTGTAGTGAGTACCTCTCACACAAACCTAAAATGTAGAGAGTTTCTGAGATTTATTTATATATTTTAAAAGGGCCCTATTACATTCTTAACGCTAACGTTCGCGCTTAACTGTGTGAGCGTTAAAGTTATGTTAAGTGGATCTAGCGCGGGCGCACCATATTACAATTCAAATGCTAACACGTTAAAAAATCCGTTAGCGATTCGGATCTTGTGATTTTCAGTGCGAGCTTACTGTACTTTGCGCTCCCTATGCTTAACATGGGGAGCGCAAAGTGTTACGTCCCGCTGCAGTTAACTCTAAAGTTACCCACAGCTTGGAGCTGTTGCTAACGGATACTGCTTCTGTGGAATCAGTCAGCACCAGCTGAAAAAACCCCCAAAAATCACATACTCATCTCTCATCCAAGCGACGAGAACAGCGGTTCGATCCCCTTCTTCTTGCCGCCAGGAGCAGAGGGAGACTGGGGGAAAAAAGTCCCCATCTCCCTTTGCGATCACTCTGCCGACCTGCTGGATCTCACGAGAGGCGAGATCCTGCAGGTCATGTGACCAGCAGTGGAGGCCTCAATGGAGTCCTAAGGACTCCACGGAGGGGATGCTCGCAGTGGCGCTTAGCGCTGGATTAGCGCCGGCCCTGTAATATCAAGCTAAAACAGGGACGCCAAGGAGAAACCCGCAGGCGCAGGTTTTCCTCCTTAGCGTCCCCGTTTTAGCGTGATGATTGTAATAGGGCCCAAAGTATTTTACCAGGAAGGATACATTGAGATTTCTCTTGTTTTCAAGTATGTCCTGGGTTCAAGAACATTGAGATGCTTATTACACGGTTACATCCGGCCCCACAATGAGATTCTAACAGAATTGCTTAGTTTGTGTGATGCAGGTGCAAAAACTAGGCAGGTATTTGAATGTCTTATAGGAAGATCTCTCTTCATGACATAGGAAGAGTGACATATTTTGCCAGAAATGCTCTTTCCCCCTTTCTATGGGTTCAGTGAAAGGGCTGCACACACTGAATCCCAGAAGGAGCTTGAAACCAGCAGATCGATGCAACCCTGAGGCAGCTGATGGGATTGCAGGATCATGGGCTACAGAAAACATTTTAGGCTTGTGGAGGGCAAGTTGGTTATTTTAATTCTGTTTATATAATGGTTCTTATGTAGCTCTCTAATCTTTACTCAGTAAATTATTACTGTTAGATTTACAAGCAGGAGGATGTATAATTAATCGAATCTTTGGTCCTTCAGGAAAGCCCTCTATTTTTTGCCAGATTAGCAAATCATATTCCTGACTAATCCATCTCCTCACCTCCCGTTCCTACATCATTATAGGTTTCATACCTTGCATTACTAGTATTCAATCACCATTTCTGGTACATAGTAGCAACTGGCACCACTAATACGATGGTAACTCCTCTTGTTTTCCTCCACCGCAACTCCCTTAGATTATAAACTCATCTGAGCAAGGCCATCTTCTACATCTCTTGCCTCTGGTTCCTAAACTTGCTTGTAATTGTGTTAGTTTAATTGCCCGCGCTTTATTGTAAATTGCTACAGAAACTATAATGATGATAATAATTATTACTCATACTGGTTCAGGATTTGGGAACCCTACCCTGAGTATTTAATCTAACATTTGCAGGGAGGCTGCTGAGCTTGTACTCTTTACGCCAATGTAGATTTTTGGGAAAATATGTAATTAAATGGATTTTTAACTGAATTATTGGAAATGATGACTGTTTTGACCAGGGAGCTTGGACTTTAAAATCAGAAGAGAATATTTGCAATCCTGATTGGTAATGCTGAGAAATTATTACCTTTTTTTGTAGCCCTCTTCTCTAAGCCAGTTTAAGTTGATAGTAAGTTCGACAGGTCTATTCAAGAAAGGTGAAACTCAGGAGAATGACCGGAGAAGTGAAAATTCTAGGTCAAATAGCCAAACCAGAAAAATTCTCCCATTTATCTCACTTTCCAAATCGACTATTTGGTCTAGATTGTTCTCTTCTCCTGCCAGTTCTCCTGATTTTCACCTTTCTCTGAATAACCCTGATAGTCTTCAATCCCTACATATATTAGTGAGAAAGCAGTGACCATTGCTGACGCGTTAATTTTTATTTAAAATAGAGGGACATTATTCAAATTAACAAAACATATAAATCCATAACAGGAGACGAAAGATATTAGCGTTCCAAATAGCAACCTTATTGACATTGTTGATAGGCAAAGTGTCAAACTGTCCGATGTACATATTTCAGTGAAAAATAACTCCTCCTGGGCACTTGTTACCTACATATTTTAGCTAAAAAGGATTGCGATCTTGAATAGATGTAATTGCTGACTGTATGCCCTCAGGCTTTCATGGCAGGTTGAGAAGAAAGTATGAAGAAGCAGCTAGACACAAGGTAACATTCAGGCCACGTTACATTACGTCCCTGTGGTTAATAATCTGAATTCCATAAATTAATCACGGTGTATGTCATGTCAACTTTAGCATATGATAATTCTGAGCCTTTTAGTGAAAATATTTTCCAAGACACAAGTGATATGCGTTAAATAAAAGAAAGCTGCAGCAACCTGCCAGGTAAAATACATTGATGCAACTGCAACATGTACATGTGCATCGACACTGCAAGCATTTATGTTAATGGTTCAATGGGTTTATGAATCCAATCTGGACGCTTAAGTTTGTGTCAGTAATGTAGTGTGGTTAATACTTAAATTAGATTTTTAAGAAACACCGTGACTCATACTGAGATTCTGAAATGGTTTACTCGAGTATACCGCTAGATTTTGGTGACAAAAATTTACCTTAAAATTAGAGGGGTTGCGTTATATTCGCAACAACTGCACCACTTGTAAAAAAAAAAACTTGCCTTGCTCTGGATCCCAAGTCTCCCAGAAGTTCCAGTAGTCTCGCTGAAGTGAATGCGGGCTCCCTGATGCTTGCAAACACTTCAGGAACTCCCAGATTCGAGAGATTTGGGATCCATCACGGCCAGAGGGCACGCTCGGTTTAAGCCAATCATTCACCTCGCTTTTTTCCGCCGGCCATCTAATCGCTAGTAAAGAAGACGGGTGGCCGGCGGCGTCATGTAAGTAACAACTGCAATCATTCTAGAGCAGAACACCCTGACCTGAGGGGCAGCCTGACTGTGATAAGAGAATCTGGAAGGATATTAATTGTTTACCAGTACAGTAAAATTTTGCTCCTATCGTTATATTCGAGTCTTGAGTATTCTCTCATTTATATAATAAATCTCTATCCATCGTGTTATATTCGGGTCGCTCTATACTCGAGTATCTACGGTATGTACAATGCTCTAGACATATACTACATATATACAGAATTCGTTATATTGCTCTAAATAATTCTATAAAGTTAAATAAAAAGAGAATTTTATAGGAGTAAGGGCAATCATGTATACTTCTAAATATTGGAAATTCATTTAATTTAAATGTTCAGTTGGAAATAATACACTGATATTTTACATTGAAAAATAAAAGTGAATGAAATAATCATAGCGCATTTTACTCAAGGTGTGTTTGACAAGCTGCTTCAGAAATAAGTTAAGTTTAGTTGTGGCCCTATAAAGACAATATCTAAAGCAAAGTCCTTGGATGCTTGTAGGTAAGTATGTAAACTTAGGGCTGAGTAGATGCGACAAGGTAACTTAGCTGTAGTCTCCAAGTTGTACTTGTTGGCTTGGCTAAATGCATCAGGAGACACTGGCTAATGCTCCTGCCTCAGACAATATTTCTGTAAGCAATCACCTTAATTGACACTGCACAACACAACTTGGCTTCTACAGCTGAATTGCTTGTGTCTACACCTACATGGTTCTTAGAGTCCTTAGAATGGCATTTTCACAGTTCTCATGAGAGTAGGTGGCAATTATTATCGTCCATGGATGGTAACAAAGCTGTTGGGATGTACTTCCTCCATGGCTTTCTGATTACTTAAAATCATTGGTCAAGTCCTTCGAAAAAAATAACTGTAGAAAGATATTAACTCACCACCATAATTGACCATAATGAAGCATTGTCACCACACTCTCAACTCTCCAACCCACACTGAAATTTGTTATTAAGACATGTTTAAGTATTATCTTAATAATTTCAGTATTATCTTAATAATATATATATTGTGACAGTGTTATTAGGGGCAGTGTGGTAGACCACAGGTTCATCAGCAGGCGGTTGGAGGACTCCCTTTCCCCCTATAGGGTTAAATAAAAGTGGATGTGTAAGTCTGTGCTGCCGTTATAGGAGAGGTGGACCCCTCTGAGAGGACAGTCTGTGTGCTGGCTACAGCGGGGAAGGAAGCAAAAACCCTGAAGACAAAAGGGAAGTACATTTAATTTTGTTCTACTTGTTGGCAAGCGGCTTAGCTGCCCAATATTTCAGTCAGGGCTGTAGAATATGTGTGTTGCATTTATACATAGCTGTGTGGAGACATGGAGGTGGAGACAGGAAGTGTAAGGGTCTTAGAAGAAACAGGAAGTAGAGGCTCACACACACAGAATTCCAGGAGAATAAAGCAGTTCTTCATAAAGCTTACCCAGTGACTCCATCGTTGTTTGTGAAGATCTACATGGTATCAGAAGTGAGATTGCTGAGGAATCATGGCTCAAAATCTAAGACGCATAGAAGCGCTTGTCTTTGATAACGACATTGCTAACAACTGGCTGAAATTCAGGAGAGAATGAGACATGTACAGCAAAGCTGGACTTTCAGACAAATTGAAAAGGTACAAGCTTACACTTCTCAATTTCGCTGGTTCAGATGCACTGGATAAATATGAATCATTTCACTTTCAAGAGAGTGAGGACAAAGAGGACCCTGATGTGTTAATCAAGAAAATTGATGACAACTGTCTACCTGAATGGAATGTGATAATGGACAGACATGTGTAGTGCTGTTTAAAACTCTGTTGCTGTATTGCTCAGTTTTGGCCTCCAGAGGGAGGCAAGCACAATGTAAACTATACTGGACACAATGGGACTACGTTTTCCAGCATGCTTTGGGGCAGAGACAGGAAGTGGGTGGGAAGGAGGAAAGGACATCCGCAGCCTCGTGGAAGGAGAGCCAGTGTGAGCCGAGGGGTGAACAGAGTAAGACGCACATGAGACTGTGAGCGATTGTTACCAGGCCGGAGAGCAGGCGCTGCCTTGCCGACGCTGGGGATCGATACAGTGACTTGCCAGAGACCTAGTAATCCACCGCTGAGAGGTTTTGCACAGACACAGAGTTCCAGATTGGACCCCGAGTTAGGAGACCGCGATGATCCACTGGGAGTGCAGGCGGTAGGCCGTAGATCCTGTTAAACAAGACGGACAAGCAGGAGAAGCGTATCCGGTGGCACAGAGTCCCAGTATAATTCAGTGGAGCGGCGTCCTTGATCGGGCAGCGGAACAGATTGTCTGGCGGATGGGTGAGAGGCCTTCCAGGCCACAGTCAAAGTTTAACGAAGCACGCTGCAGTATTGCTTAAATCTACAGGGCCCCAACGTGACTAGTGGAAGATTTATTAAATCCATTCACTGGCCAGTCGAATATAGTACCCGGGTATCTGAGCTCACACACACACACACTTTTTGGGACATAACCTGCACGGGACTTACACTCCAGAAACGAAGGGGTTAAACTTTTCTTTTACCGCTGCACGTTTCTCGCATTACGAAATCCTGTTTTCTATATACCGTGCTTACATTATATATGCCGCTTTGAGACCAGTAAAGTATATAAATTATAAAATCCACAACAGTGCTGGTGTATATTTATTCCCTAGTGCAGGGAGACTAACCCGAGGTTAAATTCAGCAGCTCCTCCGGGAGTGAGCGCTACACATGCATTTAACATGATGGCTCAAAAATCTGATGAAGGAATTCAATCCTATGTGGCCACATTGAGACTGCTGGCTAAAATATGTGATTTTGGTGCATTAACCGATGAACTATTACGTGACAGAATTGTCTGTGGAATCCACAATGATGCAGTTCGTGCTCAGTTATTGCGGGAAAAAGACCTGACACTGGACTCTGCTGTCAGAACATGTATGTCATTTGAGCGTTCTGACAAGGTTACTAAGGAACTAAAAAAAGAGACAGAAGTATTTGCGGTGCAGCAGCATGAACAACAATGCGGTAACTGTGGTGGCGAGCATGGCACTGAGCGCACCAAGTGCCCAGCTTTTAATAAACGCTGGAACCTGTGCAACAAATGGAATCATTTTGCGAAGTGCTGCAGATCCAAGCCTCCAATTACAGGTGCGTGGATGCCGCCATTTCGTGGAAATAAAAAGAAATATGTACACAGAATAAATGAAGTGGAAAGTGATTATTCCCGAGATGGTTTTCATTGTGAAAGTGTGGACCTACTTGCAAATAGAGGAGAAATATTCACCACCCTGTCAACCACATGTAACACGCAGGTTAAGCTGAAAATTGACACTGGTGCTAAATGTAATGTCATGTCCCTATCCACACTGCAAAGCATTGACCCTCGTGCCCAAATTGACCAGTCAAATAAAGTAAACCTGATAGCTTATGGAGGACAAACAATTCAGACATTGGGCACTACTACCTTGGATCTTTCAAGAGGCACGTTGTTATTCCATATAGTGGATAGAAATGTTAAAAGCCTGTTAGGCTTGCCAGACAGCATCCGGTTAAATCTCATCCAACTCAGCTCTGAGGTACATGCTGTACAACAACAAGCTTCTGTGATGACTGATTACGAGGACCTATTTCGTACTGACACTATTGGCAAGCTTCCAGACACGTATCACAAGCGCCTGGATGAATCCGTGCACCCGACAGTGTGTGCCCCCCGACGGATCCCGTTGGCTATGAAAGACAAAGTTGTCAATGAACTGGAAAGGATGATTAGACTGGGCCTCATCGCCCCAGTGGAGGAGGCTACCCCTTGGGTGTCTGCCATGGCAGCTGCAGTAAAGAAGGATGGCACGGTACGCATATGTATTGATCCTGTGCACCTTAATAAGGCTCTCCTGAGGCTTCACCACCCATTAAAGACTGTGGAACAAGTAATTGCCGATATGCCACAGGCAAAGGTCTTTAGTATTTTAGATGCAAAGTGTGAATTCTGGCAAATCCCCCTGGATGAGGAATCATCAACACTCACAACATTCATGACCCCATTTGGAAGATACAAATTCTTACGGATGCCATATGGGATTTCCACAGGAAGTGAAGTCTTTCAAAGATCCATGGAACAGCTTTTTGCCGGACAACCATGTGAAATAGTTGTGGATGATATCTTTATTTGGGGCTCTTCTGTTGAGGAGCATGACAAACGGCTTAAATGTATCCTAGATCGTGCCAGAGCCATCAATCTACAACTCAACCCCACTAAATGTCGCTTTAGAGTTTCAGAGGTGCCGTATGTAGGCCACCTTCTCACAGAAAAAGGTGTTAAGCCTGTCCCAGAAAAAACCAAGGCCATTCACCAAATGCCTGTCCCAGAGGACAAACATGCGTTAGAGGTTTCTTGGCATGACCAATTATCTCTCAAAATTCAATTACTGCTACAGCGAGATAACGTTGCCTCTCTGCCAGCTCCTGCGCCAAGATGCTGACTGGTATTGGACTGAACAACATGCTGCTGCTGTGGACACACTCAAAGCACATCTGACAAGTCCACCTGTCCTACAGTATTTTGATGTACACAAACCGGTGATATTGTCTGCTGACGCCTCGCAGCATGGTCTTGGTGCAGTCTGTCTTCAAGATGACAGGCCTGTGGCATTCACATCAAGAGCTCTTACTGAGACTGAAGCTCGTTATGCACAGATTGATTAAGAATCTAGTAAGAGGACTAGTTTTCGCTTTTATGAAATTCCATGTTTATCTATGGCCACCCAGTGACTGTGGAAACGGATCATCAGCCATTCATAACAATACTGAGAAAGCCGTTGCACACAGCATCTGCACGCATCCAGCGCATGATGCTCAAGCTTCAGCGATACAACCTGAATGTTGTCTATAAACGAGGCCGTGAACTATATGTTGCTGATGCTCTTTCGCGTGCACACCTCCCCACCACTGAGAACCCTGGAGCTGTTGAGGATTATGATGTGTTAGCTTTGGATGAGGTGTTGTCGTCCAGAAGAATTGCGGAGCTTAAGCAGAGCACTCAGGCAGATGCTACCTGCCAGCGTCTTGTGGGCACCATTCTCAATGGGTGGCCTGACTCGTTCAAGGAAATTCTGCATGACATCCAACCATTTTACGCTATGAGGGATGAATTGACGGTGGATCATGGATTAATTTTGCGTGGTCAGAGATATGTAATCCCTCACTCTCTCCAGAAATATTACTTGTCACAGCTCCATCAAGGTCACCCTGGCATTGAGTCCACTAAGCGTAGGGCGCGTGAAACAATGTTCTGGCCCACTGTATATAGTGACATTGAAAGAGAAGTTTTCAAATGTGCCCCATGTAATGCTCTATGACAGCATCAAATGAGAAAACCCTTGCATCGGCACCTCGTCCCTGACAAACCGTGGTCCATCACAGCAGCTGATGTGTTTGAGTGAGAAGGCAAGCATTACTTGGTTTTAGTGGATTCGTACTCTGGCTGGTGGGAGTTTGACATCCTTCCAAACCTTTCCAGCACCACTGTGATCACAACATTAAAGCGGCACTTTTCTACACATGGGATTCCCCAACAGTTGATGACTGACAATGCGCCATTGTTTTCAAGCAGAGAATTCAGGACCTTTGCCCACCAGTGGGATTTTCACCATGTCACAAGCAGTCCCCACTACCCGAGATCGAATGGTCTAGCTGAGCGTGGTGTCCGGTCAGCCAAGCAGCTCCTGGCAAAATGTGCCCGTGATGGTTCTGACACTTATGCAGCACTACTCAACCTCCACAACACACCACGGAATGGAATGCCTTCTCCGGCACAACGTTTATTGTCACGTTGCACCATGACTTTGATCCCCGTGGTCGCGAAACAGCTACTGCCTAAAGTTGAGACTGATGTTCAGGCTGCTTTATTTAGGGTACAAACGAAAGGGAAGATAAGCCATGACAAGTCGATGAGGCGTCTTTCACCTCTGGAGCCAGGGCAGGTGGTACGGATGGAGACTTCCCGTGGGTTTGACAAACTGGCTACGGTTCATGGAAAGGCCCGCCAACCCAACAGCTATGTTGTCCACTCTGATGGCAGGACATATGTAAGAAACCGCCGTCACCTCCTACAAGTCCCTGAATCATACAGTCCCATCCCTGCCTCATTTGCTCCTGTGGTCTCTTCAGAACCTCAAGCACGGCCATCTGCTACGGTGCCAAATGACACTCCAAAACGATGAATGTAATGCACCATAAAATAATGATGATTTCAGGCAACAGGTTTCAGATTCAGAAACCCCACTGGTTGTTACTCGATCGGGAAGAATGTGCAAACCTAACCCAAAGTCTAACGACTTCATCACATACTGATTTCTTACAGCATTTCGTGTTTTATGTTACATGTTTTTACGGTTCATTGTTATGCTGCACTCTGGTCTAGTTTCATGCAGGTTACAGTCAGGTCCAGAAATATTGGGACATCGACACAATTCTAACATCTTTGGCTCTATACACCACCACAATGGAGTTGGAATGAAACAAACACAATGTGCTTTAACTGCAGACTGTCAGCTTTAATTTGAGGGTATGTACATCCAACGCAAGTGAACGGTGTAGGACTTACAGCAGTTTGCAGATGTGCCTCCCACTTGTTATCTGCAAACTGCTGTAAGTCCTACACCGTTCACCTGAGTTGGATGTACATACCCTCAAATTAAAGCTGACAGTCTGCAGTTAACGCACATTGTGTTTGTTTCATTCCAACTTCGTTGTGGTGGTGTATAGAGCCAAAGATGTTAGAATTGTGTCGACGTCCCAATATTTCTGGACCTGACTGTATATATATGTTTTCTTTAAAAGGGGAAAGATGTAGCATATGTGTGCTGCATTTATACATAGCTGTGTGGAGACATGGGGGTGGAGACAGGAAGTGTAAGGGTCTTAGAAGAAACAGGAAGTAGAGGCTCACACACAGAATGCCAGGAGAATAAAGCAGTTCTTCATAAAGCTTACCCGGTGACTCCATCGTCGTTTGTGCAGATCTACAAGGGCATCCTGCATGTTTAGTTAGACTCCGCATGAAGGAGTAGTTGTTTGTTTTATATTTGTTTATCTGCGGTTTATGGTGTACCCTGCAAATTGTATCCCTGCACAATAAAGGAAAGAGGAAGCACTGATCCCTTCATCCAGTGTCTTTATCACAATATATATAATACACAAGGAAGGTAGCACTCAACCTTTACTAAGCACAGAGTGTGGGTGCTTCTCAAGACAATAAAATACAACAAAGAAAGAGAGCACTCCAGTTAACACATTCAAAGACTTTAACAGTAGCTTGTACATTTAGGGCCCTATCATCTGCCTACAGCTGAAACAGGGATGCTATGTGGAAAAATTAGTGCTCGCTTATCTCCCCTTAGCATTCCTGTTTTATCGGTAGATTACGGGGCAGGCACTGAGTCCATTTGAGCATTTGAGCCTTTATCAAGAAGACTATACAAACTATAAAAAAATATATATATATTTATCATATATGTATTGTGACTTAATAAGGAAATATATGACTGAGCACCTAAATAAAAGCTTTGCAGAATGTGGGTGATGTTCTCTCTGCTAAAATAGCAAAGGGACGTCACATAGGCAGTTGATCGTACTCAGCCCCTGCTTAAAATCATTTTATTTAGATGTCAAGTAGAAGAACTAATCAAACTTCTGTTCCTCCAAAAAAACTCATGGTCATCTTACAATTAAACAACCCCCATCACATTCTCAAACTGGGAATTGATATTCATCTGGGCTAGAGAATATATGGACGTGGTTTAGGAGAATCTTTATGAAAATTATCATACCATATTTATGGTGACTTAACAATGGTATATTTGACTGCACAAAAACCATATGTTTTGTTGATCCAACAGAAACTCTGTTCCTCCTGGAAAAAATAGTGGCGGATTTACGTCACCAAGTGTTCTTGCTCAACTTGACCATTGATTGTCTTGATTGAAAATTTAGTGAAGGCGCATGTGGTTAGGGTACAATTTATTTATATAATTTATTTATAAAGGATTTTACCAGGAAGGATACATTGAGATTTCTCTCGTTTTCAAGTATGTCCTGGGTTCAAGAACATTGAAGTTCATGATAGTAGACTAGATTGCGAGATCATTTTTATAGTTCGCAGTAGATGGAGCAATACTGTTTTTGATGGGTTATCCTGTGTGACTGCATATTTTTACTCCTTTTGTGGACTTAATGGGTCATTTCTGATAATGTTTCAGTTGCACCATGAGTCAAGAGTCCACAAGCAGATTCTTTTTTTTTTTTTACCATCCACTGGGTTGCAGAATTTTATTAATTATCAATAAAGTAGAATGTTTTTTTAAGGATAGTCCTTTACTTCCCAGTAGTACTGAAAATATTTTGCATACGACATATGAAGAATGACTTTGACTCCTTCTTGCCAGGTCTAAATAAGTCATGTGGCACAGGCCAAAAAGTTGGCTTACATCACTATATAATAAACACGAAGAAAAGAATAATCACTCAAGACAATAAAAATTGAAAAACATGGGATTTTATAAATAAAGGTAGTCATAAATTACTCAATTTACTTCAAACATCCCCCATTGTACCCCATGTTTGGATCATAATGTTGGATAAAAACTGATGTCAAATCTATCTCTTAATGTAAAAACTGAGAAGGGGCTCGGTAGAGTTATCCTCCCTTCCTCATCACTACCACCCCTTCTTTATCACTTAGATGGACAGATTATAATTGGTGCATGGAAAGCAATCCATCTCCTGACACTGGCTCGCTGAGCCGAGTGGAACTATTAGTGTCACATTATGACATCGGGACATCAGGATCTATGGCACTTTAAAAGCTCTCCAGTTATGAACAATTGGTGAAAGGGAAAACAATGACAAATTGATTAACCCTTCAGCCCTGTGAGTCACAGCGGTGTCAGAATTTGCACATGATCTGTGATGACAACCTTAGGATTTTGTTTTAAGCCTTAGAGGTTGCATAGTCAGAAGGAGGAGGAGATACGAGCTCTAGAGTTGGGGTTACCATTACATCCACGTACGTAGGATTATTTAGTGCTTCTTCCCGCCACCCTACCATAGTACTTAATGCATTCAATTTAATTATGTGCAGCAATGACACTTTAGATATTAATTACTGTAAATCTCTGCATAATATGGTTTTGATTACTAGATTGTCACCTTGAAGCCATGAAAATTTATACATTAGATAAAAATTTTCAGCTTTCTTTCAGCCATGGGATCCAGTAAGGAAAAAACAAATGACCTTGGCATCTTGGCATAAGTAGGGGCCCAAAACATAACAGGATTATTATTAGTACACTTTTAGGACTAGTAGACATATTGGGTCCTATTTAGACCTTGGCCTTGATTTAATTCAGCCCAAAAGCCGAAATCAGAACCTTTTTCGGTTGCATTTTGCCCATTTTTCTGTTTTGGTGATTCAAAATCAGATCAAGTAAGTTTGGATGAAATATCAGCTCTCGTGCCTAGATTTTTTAATAGAAATAACAGCTTTAGCAATTCAATTTGAGTTTATCAGTAAGCTGATTTCTGAAAAAATTTCAAATGTTGAAAAGTGTCGATAAATGGCTCTTCGGATGCTTGTAGCGCAGTTAATGTATTGGTCTGAATCTAACTGTACAGAGACTGAGCATTGTGCATTTTAATCTTAAATCCCAGGCAGGTGCATTGTAATCTTAAATACTGGAAAAGTGGGTCTTACTGTAAACCTCATAAATGTAAGTCTTACCGTAAATCCTGTAAATGCGAGCGTTACTGTAAATCTTGGACATGCGTGTTTGTACTATGACAGTTAAAATATTAATGTATGGATGTGGAATGTCAATATAACAGTGAAATATTAAAGCAGGGAGTTGCAAGTTGTAAATCTAATATGCGGAATATTAAGGTAGGGACTTGTGGGTTGTAAATATAACTTTAGAATGTTAACAGACTAATTTGCTCGTAATAACTAACAGTAAAGAATTCATTTACAAATGCACACCAACCACTTTCAAAGTCTGTCCCTGTGCCTTATTGATGGTGATGGCATAGCTCACCTTAACAGGAAATTTGAGAAAGGATTTTCACCAGGAAGGATACATTGAGATTTCTCTCGTTTTCAAGTATTTCCTGGGTGGCGAGTATGTACCGTTAGGTGTCTTGCCCAAGCACACTTACTGGAGAGGTGCTCGTACCGGGATCAAACCTGTGTCTCCACAGTCTCTCTCCACGGTTAAAAAGCAGTGATGTTACATCTACTCCACCCAGCCGGCACTAAATTGTAGATGTCTGAACTCGAAGTGGTAGTCTGATGGGATCAGAGGAATTCTGGGTATCAAAAAGGTTTCTCCCACTAACACATGTGAAAATCATTACTTCGATTACGTGTTTGTATAGAGTCTTCAACTGAAGTCTGGTGCCAGGAGGGGTTAGATTGCGTAACAGCATGATTGGAGCGCCAACCTTGAGGTAGAGGACATGAGGTGGTAATCCTGTTGGGTTGAGAGTGTGCAAGAACTCCACAGGGTAATGTACAGCATCCTCCTTCTCCATTACCGAGTCCACAGATTCATACTTCATATGCTCAGTGGACAATTTCTCCAGCAGAAAGTTGTTGATGCTGTTGGAGTCGTTTGTTGGAGTGAACCGCAATCCACTCCAACCTGATTAATGTCTAGGTATATTCTGTCTGTCAAGCTGATCAGATCTGTCACAACCTTGCAAAGGTTACTTGAAATAGATATTCTTCCCTCCCCTTCTGCAGTTGGCTAACCAGTTCTGGATTAACGCCTGGGTAGATTCCTCAACAGATGTCCCTCTCATTGTCATCATCACCAACAAAGTATATCTGCAGAAATGAAGGCTGCTGCTCTGGCCCCGCCATAATGCTCCCTATCCTGTGGTAGACCTGCTCCAGCACTTTGAATGATGGCATCAATTTTACCTCCTTCACCTCTCTGGCTCCAAAAGACGTCATTTGGAAGCATCCGTTGTACTTCCGGGCAGCAGAAGGTGCTCTGCCATTGGATGCTGGTGGGTGAGAAGGCTATGCAAGGGTTCAGGGTAGGGCTGAAGGGGAGGGAGCTGGACTTTCCTGCCACTGCAGCACATCCCAGGACTCTCATCCTGCCACTTCAGAGCACGGCACCAGGCACAAGGTAACCGAGGTCCGAGATCAACAACCTTTTCCCTGGAGTAATCAATCTGAGGTTCATATTTAAAACTAGACAAATACTTATTAGTCCAAGGCATCGATCTCATTTGTGACTCATTAACGTTCCATAGGTGGAAGGTGTGGACATCTTGGTGAAGTTGCGTCGTTTAGTGCTGTAAGGATCCCCAGACGCTCCTGAGTGAAGGAGAGCAACATCTGCCAGTTTGAACTGAGATAACGTCGTGTGAGGCAAGTGGCAGTTGGAACAGATTTATTTTCAGGTGGGGAGGGGGAGTATAACTCCTTAGCACAAGAGCGTGTTAATAACTGATGCTCTGGTGGTCATTTTGAAAAATCCTTTCTTAGTGAGCACCTAGAAGCCCAGAGAAACATACGTGCCGAATTTCAGGTTTGTAGGCTTTACGGGTTCTGGAGATATAGTGATGTTGCACGAGTGGCATTTCACTTTTATATATATATAGATCAGTGTAAGTGTTAATATTCAAACTTGCGAGATTTTAATGTAGAGTATGGAGGAGCATGTATTTTAACTGTAAACGCTGATCCTATCTGGTATTGCTTGCAGAATTCCAGCTTGAGACAAGAAAGGAGAGCTACATTGAAATAGATCGCTGTTCTCATGCTAAGGTATTATTAACTGCTCCTATACAAAGTATGGAAGCTGTTAAAGTACAGTAACCTGCTGCTAATTCAGACACAAGCAAAGTTTGCAGCTGGAGCTGCTCAGTTAATGGCAAGATCACTAAAGGGTTGCTATTGTGCAAAATTGTTTTATAACTTCTGGCATAGGTGTTTACAGTCAGGTCCAGAAATATTGGGACATCGACACAATTCTAACATCTTTGGCCCTATACACTACCACAATGGAGTTGGAATGAAAGCAACACAATGTGCTTTAACTGCAGACTGTCAGCTTTAATTTGAGGGTATGTACATCCAACTCAGGTGAACGGTGTAGGACTTACAGCAGTTTGCAGATGTGCCTCCCACTTGTTAAGGGACCAAAAGTAATGGGACAGAATAATAATCATAAATCAAACTTTCCCTTCTTAATACTTGGTTGCAAATCCTTTGCAGTCAATCACAGCCTGAAGTCTGAAACGCATAGACAGCACCAGACGCTGGGTTTCATCCCTGGTGATGCTCTGCCAGGCCTCTACTGCAACTGTCTTCAGTTCCTGCTTGTTCTTGGGGCATTTTCCCTTCAGTTTTGTCTTCAGCAAGTGAAACGCATGCTCAATGGGATTCAGGTCAGGTGATTGACTTGGCCATTGCATAACATTCCACTTCTGTCCCTTCAAAAACTCTTTGGTTGCTTTTGCAGTATGCTTTGAGTCATTGTCCATCTGCACTGTGAAGCGCCGTCCAATGAGTTCTGCAGCATTTGGCTTAATGTGAGCAGATAATATTGCCCGAAACACTTCAGAATTCATCCTGCTGCTTTTGTCAGCAGTCACATCATCAATAAATACAAGAGAACCAGTTCCATTGGCAGCCATACATGCCCACGCCATGACACTACCACCACCATGCTTCACTGATGAGGTGGTATGCTTAGGATCATGAGCAGTTCCTTTCCTTCTCCATACTCTTCTCTTCCCATCACTCTGGTACAAGTTGATCTTGGTCTCATCTGTCCATAGGATATTGTTCCAGAACTGTGAAGGCTTTGTTAGGTGTTGTTTGGCAAACTCTAATCTGGCCTTCCTGTTTTTGAGGCTCACCAATGGTTTACATCTTGTGGTGAACCCTCTGTATTCACTCTGGTGAAGTCTTCTCTTGATTGTTGACGTTGACACACATACACCTACCTCCTGGAGAGTGTTCTTGATCTGGCCAACTGTTGTGAAGGGTGTTTTCTTCACCAGGGAAAGAATTTTTCGGTAATCCACCACAGTTGTTTTCCGTGGTCTCCCGGGTCTTTTGGTGTTGCTGAGCTCACCGGTGCATTCCTCCTTTTTGAGAATGGTCCGAACAGTTGTTTTGGCCACACCTAATGTTCTTGCTATCTCTCTGATGGTGTCAGGTTGCCCTTCAGAAGATGGTGAACAACTCCAGGGACATCGTAGTAAGGCACGGAGTAAAAGGGGAACAGGCTGGGATTCGAGACTGTGGTCACAAACTTGGGACAATACAGAACAAATACTGTGAGCTCAGAGCTAGGAGAGGGAGAACTATCTCAATACTGGAGCGAGGCTGTAATGGCATTACACCACAAAACAACGCATACACGCCCTGGTAATCTCCCGACTCGACTATTGCAATAATCTCTTATCTGGCCTCCCTCTGTCCCGCCTCTCCCCCCTACAATCCATCCTGAACGCCTCTGCCAGGCTAATTCACCTCACCCGCCGCTCTCTCTCTGCCGCTCCCCTCTGCGAGTCCCTTCACTGGCTCCCCATCCACTGCAGAATTAAGTTCAAAATCCTTATCCTTACCTACAAAACCCTTACTAACTCAGCTCCCCACTACCTGTCCTCACTAATCACCAAATACACCCCAGCCCGGTCCCTAAGGTCAAACAGTGACCTGCGCCTAGCTTCTCCCCGCATCATCTCTTCCCATGATAGACTGCAGGATTTCTCAAGCGCAGCCCCCATTCTCTGGAACGCTCTCCCTCGTACTGTCAGACTTTCCCCTAACTTCTCTTCCTTCAAACGCTCCCTTAAAACGTTCCTATTTAGGGAAGCCTACCACCCAACTCACTTACGCAACCATCAATCACTCTCACCTTACAGTCCTCTCCTCCTGTTTCCAACCCCAACCCTCCTAGATTGTGAGTTCCTACGGGAATAGGGCCCTTGTTTCCTCCTGTACTGTTTGTCAAATGTTGTTCAATGTATTGTAACCCTGTCTATACTGTGTTTATTGTACAGCGCTGCGGAATATGCTGCGCTTTATAAATAATGAATAATAATAATAATAAAAACTGTGAAAAGACTTGCAAAATAATAAAACGTTTTATCTTTTCAGCAGCATTATAGAAAATGAATATTCTGTATTTTACGAATGAGCTTTAAATCCATTTACTCTGTAATCTGACATCAACTCTCTCCCCCTTGCTCAACCCAGAAGAAAACCCCACTCTTACTATGAACAAGGACATTAAATCCCTCTCCATAGTGCCGGGGGTCTGCCAGGAGGCAGGTAGGATTACACACCGCAGGCAAACATTGCAAACCCTACAGCTTTCTGGAACTCCTATGTCCCACTTCCTTTCTCAACGACTGATCAACGTTATTGGCTGCAGGGGGACTGGCTAAAACAGTCAATCACTGCAATTGTCCATTGGGAAGGGAGGCTGGCCGTAGGTGTGCCAGACAACAGCATGGCGTGTTGTATCACCATGCAACGTTTAGGCCCGACTGCCGCGAGTACGTCATAGTCTGCCCTGCAGTGTTAAGGGGTTGAGAAACATAAGAACGGCGATCTTGAAGGCTTCAGTATAAATAGGATGAATGCTTTCTGGCAGAAAATAAATGGCTAGCTGAAATGCTTATTTTACCAGACTGGATTTATTAATGGTAACGTAGAAAAATCAGAAGAATGACACTTTAAATATTTGTTTTTTAAATATGTCTAAACGTATGTATAGTCAAACCACAAAGAGCCAAAGTTTCATACACCATATACTATGATTTGCCTATTCTCTTACTTAAAGAATATATTATCTGGTCTATTCAAAGAAAGGTGAAACTCAGGAGAATGACTGGAGAAGTGAAAATTCTAGATCAAAATAGCCAAACCACAAAAATTCTCCTATTTATCTCACTTTCCAAATCGGCTATGTGGTCTAGATTGTTCTCTTCTCCTTCCGGTTCTCCTGGTTTTCACCTCTCTCTGAATAACCGTGTATATTTTTTTTAATGCATTGAAGGGACACTCTGCTCGTCCTGACCACTTTTTTTTAAAGTGGCCAGGATGTATAGAACCCCCCCCCCCCAGCTGCCCTGATCTGGCAGAATCACTGGGTGAAGTGGAGGCGTTTCCTTCACTCCACCCAGCATCACCAGCAACAGGGGATTTTGAATTTCCCGGCTTATGGTCACCATAATGGCCACTAGTGACATCAGCATGCAGTGTACGTGCCAACGTCACCCTCCCTGAGACCACCTGCTGTAGTGAGTGGTCTCAGAGAGACAGATCGGATCTGCGCCTGCACGTAGCTCCGATCCATCATTTTGCGCAGGGGCTATGAAACCTGCAAGTACAGTGCACAAGTCCCGTAGTGGTGCGTAATTTGGGGTTCCTATGATATGCAAGCTGTGTAGAAGTGCAAATTGCACAGAAAGGTTTCAGGGGCTTCCTAGTTTGGGAGTCCCTGAGCCGAAGAGGAAGAGCTGCTAGTGGTGAGGGGCACATAAAAAAAAATATTTAAAAAATGAACGGGCAGACGCTGTCAACAGCCTCTGCCTAATTATTTAAGGGCAAAAAAGGCAACTCTATTTTCAAAAGAGTATCCCTTTAACAATTTTGAATAAAAAACATGTTTCCGCAATGTTAAATCTGTCCAATTTTTGATTGTTCTGCTTTGACTATGCAAAGGTATTTATTATCATTCATTGTAATAAAAACCTTTAACATACCAACATAGTGAGTAACAGAATGTCACTCTCTACATAACCGGTGATACGAAACAAAATGCAGACACAATGAATAAAGGAAAGATCACAGCTTATAATATCATACAGTGGAACTGCCTCATTAATTTTCAGAAGTCCCTACCCTGTACCCCTGCTGTGATTGAAACACTGTAATAATATTGTACGGTTCTATACAGAACTCTGTATCTTGAGAAAATGGTAAAGGATTTTTTTCATTTTATTTTATGGATTTTTCCAAATAGGAAACGAAAGAACATATTTCTAGTTAGTCGACCAGAAAAAATACCCAATTGTAACTATAACCTTATTCCCTTAAGATTTTCGATCAATGGAACTTTACAAGAAAACAAACATATAACTAAATTAGGAATGAGCCTGTTCTAGCTTTGCCTGCCCTGCTAATCATGGTGACATATTGCAATTTATACATTAAACCCAGGAATTGAACAGAGTTGACACAGAGATTGCACATTTATGGCTAAAATATCTCAACTGGAAAAATAGCTGAGTTTTTCTTTTCTTCCCAAATCCATCTGTAGTGGCAAACCATATCAAAGCCCCTTGTCAGTTCTCCATAATTTATGTTTTGTAACTTCATATAAACAATCAAAACCGTCCATTAGATAAGAGATGAGGAAGACAATGGTTTTGAATGCACAAATTCTATCAAAGGAATATTATGTTCAATCAATAGAACGTGCTCCGTTGAGTATCGGCTGGGTGGAGTAGAGGTAACATCACTGCTCTATAACTGTAGAAGACCGTGGAGTCACAGGTTTGAATCCCAGCAAGAGCACCTCTCCAGTAAGTGTCCTTGGGCAAGACACCTAACGGTACATACTCGCCACCCAGGACATACTTGAAAACGAGAGAAATCTCAATGTATCCTTCCTGGTAACATCCTTTCTCAAAAAAAAGAAGTGGTGAAATGTTTCAAAGGCAGAATTGCAATTATCCACCAATTCACCACTTTGTGAATAAATCTTGTAAACTAATAATTCAGATTATAAATTTTGCAAAATACTTTTAAGATTGTTTTCCTCGTAAGGCCTAGCAAATCATTGGCACGTGACCAGCTCCTTGCTCTTTTCTGGCCTAAAAGACTGGGACGTGTGAGTCCTTGCTCTCTGTTTGAAAGGGCTTTTGGGTGGATTTACCGGTATTGGGTTAGGTTGAAGTTACTATGGTGCATAATAGTAAAAAATGGAAAATAACCACATGATCTTTTTTAATGAACAGGGTTATCAGGGTTTTTCAGCTCTTCTCACCTAGATGGCATTTAGTTTTCCACATTGGATCATTATTGGATGGTGACAATAAACATTGCCAAATAACCCCCCCCTTACCTACCAAACTTTTTCTCCAATAAGGAACATTTTCTACTTGAGAAGGTGATGATAGAACTCCCCTCAAAGATAGACGTCTAATTCATTATCCAATACAGGAGGCCGTCTTGAACACACGCTATAGTAGTGCTTTAGGGTAGAGGAGTTGCTCACAGGAAAGCTGTTGAATATTTAGCTTGCCGAACATCATTTGAAACATAATTCATAACAGCTGCATAGACAGTGCTTACATATAAAATGGAGAGGTGACTTTTGAGACATAATATAATAAGAACTGCACTATGATGGACAACCAATATGCTAATGGAACATCACTCACATAATTTCAATTCAACATTAGAAGAGGTCTCTCTTTCATTTTTTTAACCTAGTAAAGGTATCATAGACTGAGTTTAAATTAACTCTGTTTTTTATAAACTTGGAGTATGATACATAAGGAAACACAGTTACAGTTACAAGTTTTTATAAAGCGCTAATAAATTCCGTACCGCTGTACAATAGGAGGCAAAATAACAAATATATATACAGGTTCAACACACAGAACAGTAGAAGGGAGGACCCTACTCAAGAGCTTACAATCTAAGAGGATAGGGGTGACACACTAGGTGAGGGTTAATAGAGAATATGAAATAGCGGGGTGCATGTGGGCTGAATTGGAACGTGCAGTAAGAAATGCAGTAAGAAACTGAGGGGGATTAGGGAGTGAGATGATGGTCTCTAAAGTAATATGTCTTCAGAGATTTCTTGAAGGACTGGAGGGATGAAGAGAGTCTAATGTTGCGGGGGAGGAAGTTCAAAAGAAAGGGGGCAGCTTGGGAGAAGTCTTGAAGATGGGAGTTGGGGGTGCAGGTACGTGAAGCTTTGGTCATGTGGTCAGAGCATGGCCTTTCCAATGATATCAAACATGATCATGTGTTTTGTAAAAATTATAAAAAAATAAATACAAATTTCATATTTTCTTTTATGCAGCACTACTGTTCACGTCTTAGTTTTGAAGTGAACAATGATGCTGCATTAACTCATCTTCTCATTTCTCACGATTCCAGCAAGTGTGGAAGCGATGAAACAATGCGTTATTACGTATTGTTTTATTGAAAACCTAAACCGGCAAACTGACGCAACGGCTACCAGGAGTCCTTTGGAACCCTGCATCCGATTTTTAAACCATTATAGAACAAGTGAAAAGTCACTTGAAAAGTGAAATGTCAATGGAAATGCCTTTCCAAAAATACCAAATATGGTAATTTGTAAAAATGATTAGAAAAAATATATACATACAAAACGTCCTTTTTTTCTTGTCTGTTTTAAGGCAGTAGCATTACAGTTGTGTTCAAAATTATTCAACCCCCACTGAAATTGAGTGTTTTGGTCAGTTTGACATTGATTTTGATCATTCAGTCATCTTGCTTACAATTAAATCAAAGAGGCACGTGTAGGTCAGACAAATATAACATAACATTTATAATGAAATAACCACAAATGTCTTTTCTGTGCTCACATCATTATCAGTTTTATTCAACCCCCAAGTGACATTCAATCTTAGTACTTAGTACAACATCCTTTTACAGTTATAACAGCTTTTAAACGTGAAGCATACTTGACACAAGTGTCTTGCAGCGATCTACGGGTATCTTCGCCCATTTGTCATGGGCAAAAGCCTCCAGTTCAGTTACATTCTTAGGCTTGCGCACTGCAACTGCTTTCTTTAAGTCCCACCAGAGGTTCTCAATCGGATTTAAGTCAGGTGACTGCGATGGCCACTCCAAAATGTTCCAGCCTTTAATCTGCAACCATGCTCTAGTGGACTTGGAGGTATGCTTGGGATCATTGTCCTGTTGAAAGGTCCAACGTCTCCCAAGCCTCAGGTTTGTGACGGACTGCATCACATTGTCATCCAATATCTCTTGGTACTGAAGAGAATTAATGGTACCTTGCACACGCTGAAGCTTCCCTGTACCTGCAGAAGCAAAACAGCCCCAAAGCATGATTGACCCCCCGCCATGCTTCACAGTAGGCAAGGTGTTCTTTTCTTCATAGGCCTTGTTCTTCCTCCTCCAAACATAGCGTTGATCCATGGACCCAAACAGTTCTAATTTTGTTTCATCAGTCCACAGAACACTATCCCAAAACTTCTGTGGTTTGTCCACATGACTTTTGGCATACCCGCAGTCGACTCTTCTTATTCTTTGGAGACAGCAAGGGGGTGCGCCTGGGAGTTCTGGCATGGAGGCCTTCATTACGCAGTGTGCGCCGTATTGTCTGAGCTGAAACTTCAGTACCCACATCTGACAAATCTTTTCTCAGTTCCTCAGCAGTCACACGGGGACTTTTCTCCACTCTACGCTTCAGGTAGCGCACAGCAGTCGAATTCAGCATCTTCTTTCTGCCACGACCAGGTAGCGTTTCAACAGCGCCCTTTGCCTTGAATTTGCGAATGATGCTTCCTATGGTCTCTCTTGGTATGTTTAACATCTTTGCAATCTTCTTATAGCCATTGCCCTTCCTGTGAAGAGTAATCACCTCTTCTCTTGTCTTCCTGGACCATTCTCTTGACTTCACCATGTTTGAAACCACACCAGTAAATGTCTAGAAGGAGCTGAGTATCACAGTCATTTTAAAGCTGCCTAATTGGTGCTTATTATGCTTTATTGCTGCTCCGTGACATCCACAGGTGTTTTCAATACCTGATTGAAAACACTTGAATGAACCTCTGTTCTTCAGAGTGGTAGTCTTTAAGGGGTTGAATAATTGTGTCAATGAAGAATTCACAAAAGAAACATTTACTACTGTATTACAAAACCAATTGATGTCATTTTAGTTGCATATGGTTCTTTAAAAAGTCCTTGTAGGATTTCATTCTGAATACAATTACAAATGTACACTAAATTCACTAAAACCCTTTACAGCATTGGGGGTTGAATAATTTTGAACACAACTGTATATACTTTTACTTATAAAGCAAACAATGCTGCTGCACTAACTCACCTTCTTATTTTGCATGCCACAAGCAAATTTGAGGGTGATGGCGCAAACCGTTATTACGCATTGGTTCATCTAAAACACAAGCCGCCGCACAGCTGCGAGGATACACATGATATATTTTGAATCTGCCGGTTCTGCTGAAAAAAAAAGGATACGTAATTTGTCTGGGCCCTATAAGAAACATTTAAATATTAGGAGCACACAATGTTCAAAATGAGCTCAGCGCACAGGGGTGAAATGGCTCAGCAGTGAAGGAGTTAAGACAAATGCAATATCCATCCCTTGATTTGAGATTGCAGCAAAAGTCCAACTGGACCTGAAAGAGTTGCACTTTAACCACTTAACAACAGTCTATTCGTTCCTATGAGTAGTGTTAAAGAAGCATTATTATTACAGTTAGACAATTCTTATGATCGAAGAGGAACACTGGTGAACTCCTAGTCATTGCAGCATTTGTTTCCTCTCAATAATGTGATTGTGTATCTATCAGTAAAATGTATTTGTACCCGGTCTGCTTCTCCCCCACGTCATAAATGGTTAGCAATCTGAGCATTTTCACCAAACCTCATTCTCTTTCTACAACATACTCCCACAGACTGACTTCCATCTCTCTCCCTCTGCTGACCCAACCCACCCTCCCCATCCACCCAGCCACTGTCCCTAATTTCAGCTCTCCTTTCCAGCAGGCTCTACTTCTCTCTCTAATTACTCTTACTAAGCCCAAGCTTCTGGTCCTTCCCATGCAATCCCTACGATATTCTTCTGGCCGCCAGTATCACCTTCCCTTTGCTCCCATTTGTTTCAGATACTCCTGTCCCTTAGATTGTAAACTCACGGGATGTCTGCCTGAGCACTTGGTTCAAAGTTACCTGGACAGTTATCCTACGGGGAGGGTTGTCTCTCCTCTTTTATCATGTATGTCTCCTGTTTGTGCTTCCCCATTGTAAGGCGCTACGGAATCTGTTGGCGCTGTATAAGTACTTGTAACTTTAACTTTAACTACATTCTAAACTTCAAGCAATGATTTCGGTCCTTTAGGTGCACTTTATTTAAAGATATTCTTTCAGTAACAATACTCCCAGGGTAGAGAGGGTATGATTCACAAACCTTGAATAAAGATCATTTTTATAAAATAATTATTTTAGAAGTGTGAAAAACTGTAATATTAATTATGTAAGTATTAATAATAAAAACACATATTGATGAGGGAAAGTAAGCTCATTGCGAATTAGTTTGGATTCAGGATTTTTCTGGGTTTTTTTAGGTAAATTTGGAATAACACACCAATACTGAAGGAAATTAAAAAGCATAATTTCAAAATTAAATTTTTGTGTCAAGGTTCTGTGTACACCAAGACTGATTGCTGTCATTTATATAACAATGTGGCTCATCAGAACACCAATTCCTTATGATAATTCCATCATTTATTCTCATTTATTCTCAAATAGGTGCATAAATGTGTTTTTAGCTCTACCACCAATTAGTAAATCAGGACATAATTAACTTACCACCTTAAGGCACTATCGGGAAGGTTGGCCCTAATTATAGTCATCATTAGGTTATATTATTTCACTATTTCATCATATCTAATCTTGTTTTCACGTGTATGTTGCTATAGAGATAGATGGATCAGATATGCATGCAAACTTGAGGGCTCTGGCAAATTACAATAATGAGTTACAGAAAGTGGACTGAATCTTAGACATTAATAGTTAAAAAGGTGTGTGTATATATACATATATATATATAAATCTTGGTTACTCTGCATTTTTTGCACAAGCCAAGCATATTCAAGATAAAACTATAGCAATATATAGGCCACATTGTAGAGTTTGCTGCTACATGCAGCTACTGATTTCCTGGGAATACACGGGCCTTGATAGTTGCTTAATATAGAAATAAAGCGAGATGACTGCTACATAGAGATGGTAGGCCTGGGGATGGAAAGACATTAATAATATTTACTCAGGAATATACAGCAGGTTAGCTTTCGCACTGAGACTCCATGCTATGGTGCCAAAAGCCTTGAAATGACCCAACAGTGTCCCCCAGATTCATTGTTTCAATTCCAGGGGTACTAAATTTTTGTGTCATTATTTTTGGCTTCAAAACAAATTAGGTTTGCAGTATCCTTCCTCCTGCTGATACTGGATGGGTCCCATACTAGGTAAATTAATTAGGGTAATGGAATGCGGCAATCATTGTCACAATGCCTGTGCATCCAAGTTGACCCATACCATGCCATCTACATGTCTGTAGACAGTAAGAAAAGTGTTATCAATTTAAGATGACTTTAAGTGAAGTGACTTAAGCTGTCTTAAGTTGTGATGACCCTGATAGTGCAGTGCCGCCTAATTAGCTGTAAAGTAAGTGAGCACTGACAGACGACTTCTTGAAATTGTCTGTATAAAACGAGTCAAACAAGCTGTCAGGAAAAGAAGTCGTTCTGGTAGCATGTTAATAGACAGATATAGAGCTTGATTTAATTCATTTGATGGCCAAAATCAGCACCTTTTTTTATTGATCATCAGTCAATTTTTGGTTAGGGAGATTCAAATGTGGGTTTACCTGCATTTTGCTTCCCGATAAAAAATTTGGATGAATATTGACGTGGTTGTGTTTTCACCATATATTTCTGCACTTACAGTGAAAACATGCAACCTCTGTAATGTAAATTAAATTTTCACATTTCTGTACTAAAACATTTACACTATTATAGCAAATACTTGGGCAAAACACCGAACGGTACAAAAATTAGAAAACACAGGGAAAAGAAACAGCTTAAAAGGGGGTAACCCTTAGCATCATAGTCAGAGGAAAAAAGAAGAGATTGCATGCTGAACATTGGCATTCAGTTTATAATAAACTTTATTAATTGCCCATTGGCATCCAAAAACACAAAACTAAACGATTAAAACCACATAAAAAGAGAATGAAAAGATGGCAATCGCTGGAATAATTAGTCAGCCCTCAGTAAATACACTGAGTAGTGAGATAATATACACACTCACAGGGCGAGGTGTTTATAAGGCCAATATTGAAGAAAGCCCAATATAGAGGGTTTGGGGAGCTGAGTCAAACAAATAAGCAATGTATATAACCCAAAATCCCCAAGTGGCCAAATTAAGAGAAATAAAGAAAGCAAAAGCTGTTCTACGCTAAGGATGAGTTGTTCGGTTCGATCTGTAAGGAGTTCGCATCGAACATCGGCCGTTCGACAGTTCGAGAACTTCTAACTTTTTGGGACGTTCGCCAAAAGTTCGAAAAAAAAAAAAATTGAAAAAAGGATAAAAAATGCTTAAAAAATACTAAAAGTCTAGAAATAAAGAGACTCTTTACTGCAGAATATTATAAGCAACAGTTTATTAGATATTGAATTAAAACGGGAATATTTTTAACATTGAAGCCTATGGGATAAAACATTCTTGTTACTAAAACATCAGGCAGACACGGCCCGCTAATCAGGCACTGTAGAGGGAAGCCTGCAGGGGCCTCCCAAGGATCCCCTTCAGGAGCATGCGATGACAGAGCTGCGACTGTGCGGGCTATCTGCCCGAGTGCATGTGGCAGAGACAGGCAGCGCAGGGAGGGAGCCACTGCACCTGCGGCCACGGCAGACCCCCCCCCACAACCAGGATCCAGGGAGCCCCCACTGAACACCAGGCTAAGGTAAGGTGACACATTTCTGAAATAATAAAATCCGAGGACATTTTTAAATGTCCACGGGAACATAAAATAAAACTTTTTTTTTCCTTTCTCTACCTGGCTGAATGTATTTAATTATATATATTAGATACACTCGGCCAGGTAGAGGGTGGTGGCATGTGGGCTGCGCGGGGTCTCAGACAGTGGTTTGTTTTTTCGTGTGTATATTTTTAGCAAATTTATAGGGGAAGGTAAGGGCAGGTATGATATATATATATATAGATAAGATATACAGTATATCTATATTCTTATAAATATATATATCCAGACTTGTATTACACACACATTTTGGCAACTAATTGCCCCCCCCCCCATTTGGTTGATCCCTCCAGAAGAAATGTTGAACCCGATAGAGCAGAGAATAATATATATATATTCTCTGTTCTGTCGGGTTCAACATTTCTTCTGGAGGGATCAGCCAAATTGGGGGGGGGGCGCATTTAGTTGATATTGTCCACATGCCACCCCCCCATGTGCGTATGTGTATATATGGTCTGAGGTCTGTGGGTGGGTGTATATATATATATCTGTGTGTTGATATATATGTATATATAGGTCTGCGTGTTGATATATACGTATATCTCTGTGTGTGGTATCAATGCATCCCTACTCTATACACGGTGCTCCGTGTCCCTATAATATATATGATCAGGGGTTACCTTTTTTTTATATTTTTATACTATTCCTATTAAATTAACAGTAATTTTTGATGTATTTTATTCAGTAGAAACTTTTTTTTACCTATATAACATGTGCTTTGTGAAAATAAAATGGTTTTGTGTGTACATTTTAATTTAGTTAGTGGATTCCTGACAAGTGCGATGAGAAGCAAACGTAATGTAGTGTAGACACGCTGCGAGGCGGAGCGGAGTGAAGTCAAGCCTGCAAAATGTTTGCTTCTCTTTGCTATGCTGTGCGTCGCTACACGCTCAGTGTGTCTCAGCCTTTATTCCCGCATCGCTAGCTTACCGAATCAGTTTGTATACTTGTTACTGACCCTGCTTGTTCTGAGGACCCGATCTGTTGCCGACTTTGCCTGCCATTTGACTATTCTCTCTGTGTAGTCCCTGCCTGTTTTGTTTGCTTCCTGTTGCTACTGGTGTGCGCCGATTCTCACCATATACAGTAGCGCAGTACAAGTGCCTAAACATTGCTGACCCGGTTTTGTTATAGCTGCTGATGTAACTGAATAGATCGGGGATCTCTTCTGCATTCCCAAAACCTCCACCATTGCACTCTTCCAAAATACCACAGAGGGGTTACTTACGGTGTGAAGGCACTTGCTGCCACCAAAGGCACAATATTTGGGTGCACTGCCACTGACGCCTATACCAGATTCATATCATTTTAATATTTGACCGCAGGGTCCAACCCTGCACTCTTCCACAATACCACAGAGGGGTTACGGTGTGACGGCACTGTTGCCGACACTAAAGGCCCAATTTTAAAGCACCTATTGTTACTTTCATCCAAAGCCTGCATAAGTTTCACCATAATTTAGCCAAAAAAATCACTAAACTTATTCTGCGTGTCTGAAAATGTCTCCTCTTTTCATACAGACTGCCGTCCCAAGCAGTTGTTTATGAATAGATTAAAGGAAAACCATTTACCGTCATTTGAAATGTCTTTTTTTTGTTTTTAAATGTTTCTATACATCCTACAAATCCGCCACTTCAGCAGGCAGGTTATGGGGACTTCCTAGGCACGATATTTAAAGGAATTTTTTCTTTTTATTCTTAACCTTTATTTCATGGAAAACTCACTGTTCCTTTAAAAACGTTTTATTTTAAACTTTTTGTCCTTGTTTCCTGTCCCCCAGGGTACTACCCCCATACACCTTTTATGGTAAATATCTTACATGTATGCTCTCTTGGAGGGCATTCTAAAATTCGAACTTTCGAGTCCCATTGACTTGCATTGAGTTCGTGTTCGTGTTCAAGTTCGAACTCTTGAAATTTTTCGAGTTGGAATGGGAACTGAACACAGGAGTGTTTGGTTCATCACTATTCTACGCCTGAATTATGCCTAAATACAAATGTACGCATTTCGCTGCTTGCGGGGTGCAGCTTTATCAAGAGACTCTCGAGATGGCAGTTTTTTTATCCGTTTAATGTTTCCATTGGGGTTTTTGCTGGCTGTTCCTTAGTGGTGTTTTGCCCCTATTCAATGAGGGCGGGGTAGGGTCTCTTTTGTGCCATTATATCCCAGGCCATTATTCTTTTGCCCTGATGTTTTGTTGACACCAATTTGGCAACTTACTGTCGTACATTGGTATTTAGGCATAATTCAAGCATAGAACAGCTTTTGCTGTCTTTATTTCTCTAATTTGGCCACTTGTAGATTTTGGGTTATATACATTGCTTATCTGTTTGACTCAGCCCCCCAAACCCTCTATATTGGGCTTTCTTCAATATTGGCCTTATAAACACCTCGCCCTGTGAGTGTGTATATTATCTCACTACTCAGTGTATTTACTGAGGGCTGACTAATTATTTCAGCAATTGCCATCTTTTCATTCTCTTTTTATGTGGTTTTAATCGTTTAGTTTTGTGTTTTTGGATGCCAATGGGCAATTAATAAAATTTATTATAAACTGAATGCCAATGTTCAGCATGCAATCTATTCTTTTTATTCTCCACCTAACAGTACATACTTGCCTACCACACAATATCGACTGTGGAGTCCAGTGGTAACATTTCTACCCTTCAACGGTAGAGAAGCAAGTCAAAATACCATTCAGTACATCCCTCCAAAACAACTGTGAAGAAGTCTCGACTTTACAAGACGCGGGTTCAACCTACTCACAACGTTGCTGCTCTACAATCATGGAAAGATGACATGATCCTACTCAGAAGACACCACCAGCAGGGTCGGATTAACATAGGAGCTGATGGAGCACAACAGCTCCAGGCCCATGCCCCAGAATGGGCCCAGAGAATGGATAACTATCAGGGTTATTCAAAGAGAATCGAAAAGTCACCGCCCGTTCGGTGACTTTTCGTTCCCTGCAATTCGGTGCGATTCGGTGATCCTAGTTACCCGACCCTGCAAGCACCACAGGGCCGCCGTAATGCAGGGAAAACCCGCCACAAACCTGACTAATACTCACTGCAAAACCCGGCGAACACTCACCGAAACCTGCAGAAACAGCTGGATTAACCCCGCCGATCACGCCGGAGAAACCCGACTAGCCGCCAATCACAGCGCAGAGCAGCCGCCGGAAAAACCTGACACGCAGACGAATGAGGTGGAAAAAGAAAAAAAACAGTACGGTTGAAAGTTTGAAATTTGAAACAATTTTGCCAAAAAAATCCCAAAAAATCATGAACAGATCCTGAAAAAATCTATACATAAAGAGACTTTTTACTGCAGAATATAATATTAAATGGTTTATTAGATATTGAATTAACATAGGAATATTTTTAACATTGAAGCCTATTGGAATCGCCTGAATAAATCTTTCAAATGAAATCACTGAAGAGCAGGGCATTTCGGCAACTTTTCACTGCTGTTTTGTGTTCTCTGAATAGACGAAGTAACCTCTATGGGGATTTCAGTGCCCTCGAACAGGCACCAAACAGGCACCGTATGTGCAGGCAATTCGCCAAGATTTGGCAAACTGCCTGCACTCTGAATAGCCAAATGGCCAGGAAAGGTAACCATATGCGTGAATTTCAGTGTTCGGTTACCTTTTGGCCACAATTCGGATCTCTTTGAATAACCCTGTATATCTGCATTTATTGGCATTTGGATAGCTGTACCTCCAACTCCATAGCAGCTAGAGGATCATGTGAGGCATCACTGGAAAGGCCAGATCATGACCTTTCCAATGATATAAAACATGACCAGGTTTTATGTAACAATAAAATAAAATAATAAATATGTCTATATTTTTCTTTTTCTTTCTAACACGGCAATATTTTTCACTTTTCAATTATAAAGTGAACAATGATGTTGCACTAACTCACCATCACATTTATCATGCCACCAACAAGTGTAGAGGTTATGGCACAATCCGTTGTTATGAATTGTTACATCAAAAATCAAAACCTAAACGCCGCACTGCAGCAAAGAGCACTGGAGGGGGGACTTTGGAACAATACATTTTTAAGAGCTTTTCTGGGAAGCTACCACCCTACCTGAATAGGATTCTTCCCCCAGCAGTTCCCTCATCCTATAACCTCGGATCCAGGACCTGCAACTTACTTACAATACAAAAAAAAATGTGGCTCGATCCTCATTTTCCTACAGAGCACCGTAATTATGGAATAAACTCCCAGACGCCATCAATACCTCAATACAGAATGCACCTGTAAACATGTAACATACAGGGTAATTCAAAGAGATCCGAATTGCTTGAGAAAGGTAACTGAACGCTGAAAATCAGCGTTCGGTTACCATTCTTGGCCATTCGGCTATCCAGAGAGCAGGCAATTCGCCAAATCCTGGCGAATTGCCTGCACATACGGTGCCTGTTCGGTGCCTGTTCGAGGGCAGTGAAATCCCCATAAAAAAGCACTGCTTTGTCTATTCATAGAACACAAACCAGCAGTGAAAGGTTCCCGAAATGCCCAGCCATTCGGTGGTTTCATGCGGCAGATTTATTCAGGCGAATCCCATAGGCTTTAATGTTAAAAATATTCCCGTTTTAATTCAATATCTAATAAACCATTCATCATAAAATTCTGCAGTAAAGAGTCTCTTTATTTATAGATTCTTTAGGATATTTTAAGCATTTTTCTGGATTTTTTTTTTTTAAAAGTCCGATTTTTTATTTTTTTTAAGTTTACTTATTTTTTGTGTAACAGCCCTTTTTATTATCATTCCCTGGATCTCATATGTAAATTTCAGACATTTTCGCTCAGTAGTTTCTTTGCAAACAGCGTTTCACATTTCAATCATTCATGCAAACTGTTTTTCTAATTTATTCACTGCTTCTTCTGCGGTGTCGGCTTTTTCCCGGAGGCTGCGATCGGCTCCTGCTCGGGTTTTTCCATGGTTTTCGGCAGGTTAATCCAGTTGTTTTTGTGGGTTTTCGGCGTGCATTCGCCGGGTTTTGCGGTTAGTTTTCGTCACGTTTGCGGCAGCTTTTCCCTGCAATTCGGGGACCCTGTGGTGCTTGCCGAATACACCTCAGATCACCGAAATGGGATCGGCGAAAGGAACCGAATTGAAGAGAACGAAAAGTCACCGAACGTGTGGTGACTTTTCAAATCTCTTTGAATTACCCTGATAGTGAATATATTTATTTTCTGTTAATCTGTATATTTGTGCAATCCTCTTTTTTTATATTTTGCATTTTATTACTTTGGATTTCTGTAACACTGTAACAATTTAATGTTGCGGAACCCAGGGCATACTTGAAAACGACAAAAATCTCAATGTATCCTTCCTGGTAAAATCCTTTATAAATAAATAATCTTTACACCAGTCACAAGATCAAGTGAGGTGTCATTGGACAGGTCAAAGTCTGGCCTTTGCATTAATACCAAACATGACCACGTAAAATCTAAAAGAAAAGAAAACCAATAATTCCAAAGCAATGGCATTGTGTCACGGATCCCCCTGATTACCAAAAGTGTGGTCCCTTTACGCAGACCGCTCTCTACCCTTCCGATCCTTGAATGGTCGGTGATACTAAACAGACAAATAACCAGACAATATAAAAACAAGGGGTAACACCAGACAGAGGTATGGAATAGAGTATTGTCACGAATCTTTCTGACTACTAAGATATAAATCTCTTTATGCAGCTCCCTTTCTACTCTTCCGATCCTTGAATGGTCGGCAAAGCTATAAAGGCAACGAAACAGGTAACAGACAAAGAAAGGGAAATACCAGACAGGGGTACAGACCAGATCACAAGTCCTCCCTAGGACTTTAGTAATAGCAGAGGTAGTCTGATGCGTGCTTAGGGTGCCACACAGACTGACCTCGGTACCAACGTTAAGGGCAGAACCTAGAACAGAGTAAATGCCAATGCCAGGAGTCATACACAGGAGGGTTCGTTTGCCAATGCCAAGGGTCATACACAGGAGGGTTCGTTTGCCAATGCCAAGGGTCATACACAGGAGGGTTCGTTTGCCAATGCCAAGGGTCAATACACAGGAGGGTTCGTCTGCCAATGCCAAGGGTTATACACAGGAGGGTTCGTTTGCCAATGCCAAGGGTCATACACAGGAGGGTTCGTTTGCCAATGCCAAGGGTCATACACAGGAGGGTTCGTTTGCCAATGCCAAGGGTCATACACAGGATTAACACAGGAGATAGCCAAAAATCACACAAGAGCTCTGCGGGAGGTGAATACCACGTCAGGGCACCGGTGTATGGGAGAGACTGGGCTTTAAACCCGGCGGGTCCGCGTCACAGCGCCAGGCCCCGCCCCTGGCGTCCCACGTGAGCGGGCCCGGAAGCGCTTACATTCGGCGCCTGGCCAGCGAGCAGCGAGAAGCTGCTGCCAGGCGCCGCATCCCCTGGGTCCCCGTGACAGAACCCCCCCTCCAGGGGCGGCCACTGGACGACCCCCAGGGGCACGGGGGTGTGCCAAATAGAAGGCCTTCACTAGCCTAGGAGCATGGACCTCTGCAGCCGGAATCCAAGAACGATCCTCCGGACCGTAACCCACCCAATCGACCAAATACTGCAAGGACCCCCTAGACAGCCTGGCACCCAGAATGGCCTTAACTTCGAATTCCTCCTCGCCCTCCACAGAGACAGGAGGCGGTGGAGCATGGACTTTGGTGTACCGGTTACATAACAGCGGCTTCAGAAGGTTTACATGGAACACATTGTGTATTTTAAAATGGGGGGGTAACGCCAAAGCATAGGAGACAGGGTTGAGTCGCCGTAGTATCTTATAGGGGCCGATATACCTAGGAGCCAATTTCATGGAAGGCACTAAGAGCTTGATATTACGTGAAGACAGCCAAACCCTGTCCCCAACTTGATACACGGGTGCCTGCCTCCTGTGTCTGTCGGCCTTAGTTTTCTGGATGGCACTACTTTCCTCCAGTGCCCGTCTCACTCTCCCCCAAGTCTCTTTCAATGATGCCAGTTGTTTATCTAAAGCAGGAATCGTGGTATCAGGAAACGTGGCGGGGAGCACGGGAGGATCAAAGCCATAAACAGTGAAGAAAGGAGAATGACCTGTGGATTCACTTACTGCGCTGTTAATAGCATATTCTGCCCACGGTAGCAGATCTGACCAGTTATCTTGTTGTTCTGAGATGAAGCACCTGAGATATTTCTCTACGTTTTGGTTTGCTCGTTCTGCTGCTCCATTGGTCTGGGGGTGATAGGCCGAAGAGAAAGAGAGGTCTATTCCACGTTCTTACAAAACCCTCTCCAGAATCCGGAGATGAATTGGGTCCCCTATCAGAGACAATCTCCAGAGGGACACCGTGTATGCGGACCACAGTTGGCAATGAATATGGCACCAGTTCAGCTGCCGAAGGTAGTTTCTGAAGAGGAACATAGTGACCCATCTTGGAAAATCGATCTATGATCGTAAGTATCACTGTATTCCCTCTTGACTCAGGTAGCTCTACTATAAAATCCATGGCTACATGTGACCAGGGTCGTTCGGGGATCGGCAAAGGCTGGAGTAAGCCAATGGGTGCTGTTTTGGGACTTTTCTGCCTTGTGCACACTTCGCACACGGCAATGTAATCTTTGACGTCTCGGCGCAACGTGGGCCACCAGAGGAGTTTACTGATACTAGACACAGTCTTGGTGATACCCATATGCCCGGAAGTTTTATTGTCATGATAGATGTTAAGTACCTCTTCTCTTTCGTTCTCAGGTACAAAGAGTTTCGCAGGAGGTTTTCCCCCAGGAGCTGCGCCCTGGACGGTCTGCAACCTTTTCATTAGAGGAGACGAAACACTAATCGTGGTAGCGGCTATAATCCTCTCCTGGGGTACAATGGGATGCTGATCTTGGATATTATGTTCATAAGACTCGTACTGTCTCGACAATGCGTCTGCTTTAATGTTTCTGGACCCAGGTCTATAGGTAAGTACGTAATTAAAACTTGAAAGAAACAATGACCATCTCGCTTGTCTGGAATTTAAACGTTTGGCATCTCCAATGTACGTGAGATTCTTATGGTCGGTTATGATAACAACGGGGTCCTTAGACCCTTCTAATAAGTATCTCCATTCGGCCAAGGCCGCGATGACTGCTAACAATTCTCTATTTCCAATGTCATAGTTCTTCTCTGCCGGGGACAACTTTCGAGAATAGAAGCCGCATGGATGCAAGGGTTTGTCAGGAGCTTCCCTTTGGGACAAGACTGCACCAAGACCTAGTTCGGAGGCGTCAACTTCTAATTGGAAAGGCAGAGCCGGATCTGGATGCCGGAGAACAGGAGCAGTAGTAAAGGCTTGCTTTAGTGTCTCAAAGGCTTGAGTGGCTTGAGGTGTCCATTTCTGATTTCCCACCCCTTTCTTTGTCATAGCCGTGAGAGGGGCCACCAAGGCCGAAAAATCTTTAATGAACCTTCTGTAATAGTTCGTGAACCCTAGAAACCTCTGAATGGCTTTAAGTCCTTGGGGTAAAGGCCAGTCAAGAATAGCTGAGAGCTTCTTAGGATCCATTTGAAACCCCCAGGAGTTATAATATAACCAAGGAATTGCACAGTTACTATGTCGAATAGACATTTTTCTAGCTTACAGTACAATCCAGCCTTCAATAGTTTTTTCAAACTTGTTTTACATGGACATGATGAGTGTCCATATCAGGAGAGTATATCAGGATATCATCCAGATATACTATGACGAATTCTTGCAGAAATTCCCTTAGAGTGTCATTTATAAGGTCCTGAAAGACGGCTGGCGCATTACACAACCCAAAAGGCATCACCAGGTATTCGTAATGCCCGCTACGTGTATTAAAAGCCGTTTTCCATTCGTCTCCCTTCTTAACCCTGACCAGGTTGTACGCTCCGCGTAAATCAAGCTTAGTATAGACACGAGCCCCTTTTAATCGGTCAAACAATTCTGTTATGAGGGGTATGGGATATGCATTTCTTATAGTGATCCTATTTAAACCCCTATAGTCGATGCAAGGTCGCAGATCTCCCTCTTTTTTGGAGACAAAAAAGAAACCTGCTCCTCCCGGGGAGGAGGACCGTCTAATGAATCCTCGTTCCAGATTCTCCCTTATATATTCCTCCATAATGTCGTTCTCCCTTTGCGACAAAGGGTATACGTGACCCCTAGGAGGCATCGTACCGGGGAGCAAGTCAATGGCACAGTCATATGGACGATGTGGTGGTAGAACCTCAGTCCTGGCTTTAGAGAACACCTCCTTTACTGCCCGGTAACATTCAGGGACCTCTGTGGACAAAGGAGGGGCTGTGGCAATATTGAGGCTACCAATCACATTAACTGTGCCTAGGCACTTAGACTGACAGCTTTGACCCCAACATTTTATGTCTCTCTGGGCCCAATCGACTACTGGGTTGTGCTCTGTTAGCCATGGAAACCCAAGGACGACAGGACATGAGGGTGATTCAATGATTTGAAATCTTATGGTCTCCTGGTGCAAAACTCCTATTTTCATACATACATCGACTGTATCGTGAGTGATATGAGGACATGCCAGAGGGTGACCATCTATGGCCTCCACCCTTAGAGGCCTTTCCCTGAGAACCAGTGGTATGAGGTTTTTGGCAGCAAAATTCTTATCCATAAAATTGCCTGAGGCCCCAGAGTCCAAAAACGCCTCAGTCTTGAGGTGAACCCCTCCCAGGCTAGGGAGACCGGTAACAGAATCCTGGATTTTCTTTTTTTCATTATCCACAAAGGAGGCACATAAAGAACCGACAAGCTGGGTGTCTCCTGTTCTGAATCCCACTCTGCTATGTTCAGCCCTGCTAACCCTGGGTCTCTGAGGACATCGAAGGCGGAAGTGATCTGCCCCTGCACAATAAAAGCAGAGCCCCTTTTCTTTTCTGTGAGCTTTTTCTGCTTCTGAAATACCTGTCCTCCCTATTTGCATGGGTTCAACGACCGGTAAATCAGTTTTTTCATTCTCCGAACCACCTGATGTACTGGAGTGTCTGGGTAACGAGGGTAAAGTAGGCAAGACCCTTCTGGGTCTATCTCTGGTGTGTCTCCTTTCCCTGATTTGATCGTCCATGGCTATACAGAAATCTATCAGGTGGTCCAGACTTTCTGGTAATTTTAAGGGAGCCAGTTCAAACATAAAAGCCTCGTTCAAGCCTTCGGTAAAGGCTAAGGTTAAAACGTCGTTCGGCCAAAGTACTTCTGAAACCAAAGTCTTAAACTCTATGGCATAATCGGCAACCCTCTTATTACCTTGTTTGATATGAAACAAGGACCTACCCGCATTGGTAGCTCTTCTAGAGGGATCAAAGGTACGTTTTAACTCAGAGGTAAAACCCTCATAGTCATAAATGATGGGTTTTTTATTTTCCCACAACGGCGTAGCCCACAATAAAGCTTTTTCTGTTAAATGATTAATCAGATATCCTACTTTAGCTTTATCAGACATACAAGAACCTGGATTGTTCTCAAACAGAATCTCGAGTTGAGTCAAAAACCCCCGACATAGGCTTGGTGTACCATCATAGCGTAGGGGTGCCTTCATACTAAGCCTATGTCCTTCAGGGGGGACGGAACTGACCCTAGGTAATACTGGATCTGGAGGGTTTGTGGTACCTGTATTGGACCGATTTAACAGGGTTTGCAGAGCGAGAGAAATCTGGTCCATCCTATGGTCTTGTTCCTCTTGTCTGGCTGCGATACGTGCCAGCTGGTTAGAGAGGTCTGCGGGATCCATTGGCCCTGACGTAATGTCACGGATCCCCCTGATTACCAAAAGTGTGGTCCCTTTACGCAGACCGCTCTCTACCCTTCCGATCCTTGAATGGTCGGTGATACTAAACAGACAAATAACCAGACAATATAAAAACAAGGGGTAACACCAGACAGAGGTATGGAATAGAGTATTGTCACGAATCTTTCTGACTACTAAGATATAAATCTCTTTATGCAGCTCCCTTTCTACTCTTCCGATCCTTGAATGGTCGGCAAAGCTATAAAGGCAACGAAACAGGTAACAGACAAAGAAAGGGAAATACCAGACAGGGGTACAGACCAGATCACAAGTCCTCCCTAGGACTTTAGTAATAGCAGAGGTAGTCTGATGCGTGCTTAGGGTGCCACACAGACTGACCTCGTACCAACGTTAAGGGCAGAACCTAGAACAGAGTAAATGCCAATGCCAGGAGTCATACACAGGAGGGTTCGTTTGCCAATGCCAAGGGTCATACACAGGAGGGTTCGTTTGCCAATGCCAAGGGTCATACACAGGAGGGTTCGTTTGCCAATGCCAAGGGTCAATACACAGGAGGGTTCGTCTGCCAATGCCAAGGGTTATACACAGGAGGGTTCGTTTGCCAATGCCAAGGGTCATACACAGGAGGTTCGTTTGCCAATGCCAAGGGTCATACACAGGAGGGTTCGTTTGCCAATGCCAAGGGTCATACACAGGATTAACACAGGAGATAGCCATCACACAAGAGCTCTGCGGGAGGTGAATACCACGTCAGGGCACCGGTGTATGGGAGAGACTGGGCTTTAAACCCGGCGGGTCCGCGTCACAGCGCCAGGCCCCGCCCCTGGCGTCACGTGAGCGGGCCCGAAGCGCTTACATTCGGCGCCTGGCCAGCGAGCAGCGAGGAAGCTGCTGCCAGGCGCCGCATCCCCTGGGTCCCCGTGACACATTGTCCATTTGTCACATATAACATGAGCAATACCACTGCCATTATTCAACTTTTAAATTTCCCACGCTGGGAGCGAAGTTTATACATAGTCATATTATTCATAAAACACCATCCTCCAAAACACAAGGGAAATATTTAATTTTTTTGTTTAAAATTGTATATTTTCTCAGACAAATGCAGTAACAGATTTCCATTTAAATTTTTTAAAAAAGAATTCCCAATAGAATATATAACCAAAACGGTTTGGATGATAAAATGTAAAAAAAATATTTTACACGTTGTAAATGATTGAAATCTCAATGGAAATTTCCTCACAGTATCTGCCTGGTTAGATATACCCGTATCTGCACTATTAAATAACCTAAAATATGTTTTCATTTCACTAAATTCCAAAATAAGCCACCAAAATCATCAGCTCCAGGCCCAGAGTCTTAATCCAGCCCTGACCACCAGTGAGTGTCCTTGGGCAAGACACCTAACGATATGGATGCGTCTGCCTTACAAAATACCTGTACATCTCACAGATTGTAAATTCCCTAGGGAACAGGGACCGTATCAGGCCGTATCATCCATGTGAGCTATTCTAATGTATCAACCCCTTGTACACTGATCTTGTAAAGCGCTGCGGAATTTGTGGTGCTATATAAATAAAGGATAATAATAATAATAATTACTCCCAACTCCACAAATGATATTTTCTGTTGCAGTAATAAAGTCCGTAATTAATATTTGGCAATTATATTTTTATCCTGCAAGTCCCTGCTTTAATATTTCACTGTTATATTTCCAACCCGCAAGTTCGTACTGTACTATTGCTACTGTTACATAAAATTGGGCAAGTCTGGGATTTACAGTAGCACTCGTATTTACATCATTTAAAGTAAGACTCCCATTTACATGATTTACAGTACAAAATGTGCATGTCCAGAATTTACGGTAAGACACACATTTATGGGGTTTACAGTAAGGCGTGCGTTTGTGGGAGTTCAGATTGCAACGCACATTTCTGTGGGGGGGGGGTTCATTTTAAAAAGCACAAGTACCACATGGACTCCTTTGATCCATTCTATTTCCTGTATAGTACATAATACATGACACATTTTTTTGCCTCGTGCGCTATATTTTTTTTAAATTAAAACATCTGGTGATGTCAGCACTCTAGAATACAAAATTATTCTGTAAATCTAAATAAATGGGAGGGTGCTTGCAATTTCCTTGGCAACCAAACCATCAAATGGGGAGGTAACTCATGACTGATTTATTTATTTATTTATAAAGGATTTTACCAGGAAGGATACATTGAGATTTCTCTCGTTTTCAAGTATGTCCTGAGTTCAAGAACATTGAGTGGTTCCAGAAATACAAAGTAGTAAAATGCAAGATATTAACACAAAACCAAATATACAGATTAACAGAAAAATAAATATGATTCAATGATGATTAGCATTATTAACTTATTATTATTTTATATTTATTACAATTTTTAATGGTTTGCCTGTTGGCTTTATTTTTATTGTATGATCAATGTAATCAGAAGCATATTAGCTGGCCTCCCTCTGTCCCACCTCTCCCCCCTACAATCCATCCTGAACGCCTCCGCCAGGCTAATTCACCTCACCCGCCGCTCTGTCTCTGCCGCTCCCCTCTGCGAGTCCCTTCACTGGCTCCCCATCCACTGCAGAATTAAGTTCAAAATCCTTATCCTTACCTACAAAAGCTCACTAACTCAGCTCCCCACTACCTGTCCTCACTAATCACCAAATACACCCCAGCCCGCTCCCTAAGGTCAAACAGTGACCTGCGCCTAGCTTCTCCCCGCATCACCTCTTCCCATGATAGACTGCAGGATTTCTCACGCAAATCCCCCACTCTCTGGAACGCTCTCCCTCGTACTGTCAGACTTTCCCCTAACTTCTCTTCCTTCAAACGCTCCCTTAAAACATTCCTATTTAGGGAAGCCTACCACCCAACTCACTGACGCAACCATCAATCACTCTCACCTTACAGTCCTCTCCTCCTGTTTCCAACCCCAACCCTCCTAGATTGTGAGTTCCTACGGGAATAGGGCCCTCATCTCCTCCTGTACTGTTTGTCAAATGTTGTTCAATGTATTGTAACCCTGTCTATACTGTGCTTATTGTACAGCGCTGCGGAATATGCTGGCGCTTTATAAATAAAGAATAATAATAATAATAATAATAATTAGCTGGAATTTTGGATATGAATGAGTAAAACTGCTTAGATCAAGAGATTGGGCCAGATCAGTAGCGAACAAGAACAGACAAGTCCGCCAGACCAGTTTAATATTCCATCATATCACTGGTGGTCATAGTGGGAGAACAGTGCAACCTGCAACTCCCCACGTAACTGCCCCCCCCCGTGGTGTCAGTGCTCAGTGTTGAATGTGCCCGTAGGCTCCAGGAGGCTCAGAGGGCCTTCGCCTCCTGATGACGGCCATGAGTGCTGTTCATCAGAACATCTGCAAAGGCCGTTTCCTCTCCCCTTTGTACATATTAGAAACAAGCAGATGTTCTAGCTCATAACCTGCAATTATAAATACTATGCCAGGTCTAGAGATACCCTGGATGCCAGGTTGCCATGACATCTAGAAATTGGCTAATAGTGCCTGGATAATGCTATGGACTAGACAAACACAGAAAAGGTGAAGCATGCTGTATCCAAACCCTCATATTATCAGAGCCAGACAGGTCCAGAAAGCTGAGCTGGTCATCTATAGATCAAGCTGACCGTTTATATATTTACTTTTAAACATAAACATTCAGCCATGCATTTACACGCACAGCCATGTATGTATACACATACATAACCACACATAATATATACACAGACTGCCATACATTCGTGAACACAGACATAACCAAGCATTTTTACCTACTGTCATTCATGTACAAACACACATATACACACAGCCATACCTTTACGTACCCATCCACAGTGATACATTTACACACATACAGATAGTCATACATTTATACAGACTGGGAAACAGTTGACCAAGGCTGCGGTCGCACGAGCGTATTTTCGCGTCCGTCTGACCGCGCTGTTTGCTGACCGTCGTAGCTTTTCAAAAGAGTCAATAGAGACCAACACATGAAGCACGTGAGCAAGCTTTCACACACGGACAACGCATGTTGCAACGGACGCCAAAAATGACATCAACGTGAAAAAGCTACAACGGACGTAGAGAAACCCCTGCATACAGCTTTTTTTCTTTTTCTCAACGTCAGTCAAAACTAACCGATATAATGTAACCACAATCTCATCCCTTATAAAGTGCATCCGTTTCAACGGACACACTGTGCGCAATCAGTGTGCCCATGTGACCGCAGGGTAAGCTGTGCCTTTTACGAGCACAAACTCAACCCCAAAACCTTTCTTTTTAGGCCAGGGTCAGACAAGCGTCTTTGAGAGCGGAAGGAACCTCCGTGAGAGTGGACGACCTTCCACTTTGACGCCCGTCTGGCCACCTCGCCGAGTGTAGTTAGTGCACTCAGCGCTGCAAGGCTCGATCCCTCTATGCAGGATCGCGCTCTGCAGCCCTTCCAACAGGCATCTAGTGTTTGACGGGGAGGCTTTCTGCATGTTCAAGTGCAATTCGTGCGCGCGCTACAGCGTGTGACCGGCTCCATCGAAACATCACAACGCTGCGATGGACGCCGGGAGGCACGTCAGTACGGGCGCACCCAGTACACTCGTCTGACCTTGGCCTTATCTGTCTGATTAATTCATACCACTCCCACGTATTTGTACCTGCCTGGCCTTTGGTGCTGCATCTGTCTTCCTTCCAAACAGGCAGTACAATGCTCAGGTAGAGTTCAAGCACGGGTTTGCCAGATTTTATGGTACTGCCTGTGCTGCCACCAAGAAAGCCTACTGTGGTGGCTGGAAAATCAGGACCAGACAACTGCTTCAATTACGTACTACAGTTTTGTCTTTTACATGACAGATGACACACTTAGCAAATAAGTTGACTGATCGGCAGTCTTTCACACTCGCTGACCAGCTCTCTGGAACCTGATGTACAGCTAACCTGCACACTGGTGTAATGGCTCAACCATGCACTGACTGGTTATTTCAACCTCTCAACCTGTGATTGGTTCCCCTGTTTATGACTGACCAGCGTCCCAATAATCCCATACACACCAGTTTATTGGCTCTCCCACAATTTATTTATTTCTAAAGGATTTTACCAGGAAGGGTACATTGAGATTTCTCTCGTTTTCAAGTACGTCCACCTAACCAGCTTCCCCACACACTGGCTAAACGGTTTTCACATCCATCGACCTACAAGGTGCGCAGGAACTGCATATCGTGGTCCACTAGCTATAAAATTTACATACTTATAATAATTCTATTACCCATGTGTTAGAGTTTGAAGACTTGGATCCCTTAGTGTAAAAATAGAAATATAAAAGGAGGTCAAGCAAAACCAGTATATCAGCACCCCCATTCCTCACACCTATGATGGCCGGATCTGATACGGGCATTGCCATGGACACATTAAACAAAATATCTTAGGGTCAGCTGCCTCTTAACATTCCCTATACTTCTTGCTCCTATTCTTTTCTACAGCACCCATGGCAGCCACCATCCCAATAACTGCAGCTCATTTCTACTATACGATATGCAAACCTATCTGCACTTTAGAAACCAATGATTGAAAAAATCATCTTAAGTGTGTAATGAACGAATGAACATCATGTGTCTGCATTTGATGTGAATGTTGACTTGGGTAAAATTTGTGATCTTCTGTATGATGTGGGTCATTGTTGGCTGTATGGTTGGTGATGCCTTAGGCCAAGTTCAACATGAGGCCCTTCTTGTGCACAAAATGTAGAAATTAACCTAATACAGTTGAAGTAAGAAGGCTCATTCAGCTCTTTTGGCAGACAGGTAAAGGTAAATGTAAGGGTATTTTTGTTTGGAATGTACGTATAACGGCATTCTACAGAAATTACATCAACTGAGGCCCCAGTGGGAGCGACGCCTTAGGCTGACAACTAGACATGTGCATTCGTTTTAGTACTAAAACGATTTAGTCAGAATTTTGGGATAATTTAGTTTTAGTATGACTCAAGAGAAACGAAACTGCTCAGTACAAAAAACGAAAGAAACTAAAATAAAATGCACTACATTTTAGTTTCAGTCCTTTTTGTGATATTACATTGATGAGTGAAGGAGACCAGCAATGAAGAGCGCAACATCGCAACATCCGAAGTTCTGCACCCTCCACATGCCAATGCAGTAGGATGTTCTATACAGAGAGGGGCATTAATTAATGCAGGAGGATGTTCTATACATTATACAGAGAGGGGTATTAATGCAGGAGGATGTTGTATACATTATACAGAGAGGATCCTTTATTTTCAGCCCTTTAAATCCAGTGGCTGTGAGCGCTGAGATCGGCTGCTTGTTACATTATCTCTCAGTACAATGTATCAGGCTCAGTTGTTACAGTAACTGACTGTAACAGCGCTCAGAGTTTCAGTGAAACAAGGAAATAATATTGTTCTAACCTCTTATATATAAAAATATTATGTACTAGTTTTACTGAAACTCTGAGCGCTGTGATGAGCAGCAGTCAGTTACTGTAACAGCTTTGCCTGACACGGGGCAGTATTACAATGTTGTTGCTAACTTAACCAGAGCTGTTGTAAACTGAAAACCTCCATAGGCTATAATGGCTCTGGGAAGTTTACAACAGCTCTGGTTATGTTAGCACCAACTATGTAATATGGCCCACATTGTGCTGAGAGTGAGAGATACTGTAACAAGCAGCGATCTCAGCACTCTGAGGAGCCGCTACAATAGTAATTGTATCCATTGGTTTTCGGATGAATGAAATTAGTTTTCATACTAAAGAACTGAAAACGAATTTCTTTAGTAACTAAATAAATTGCATTTTAGGACTAATCCATTAGTTCAAAACGAAATTTTGTGCTGTGCACATGTCTACTGACAACTATTTTCTCTAGATATAAATGTGGATTTCAAGTGGGATTGTTGGGATGGGATTGTTATTTGAAAATATTGGATATAATCCTGTATGTGGCCAGGGAGTGATGCCAGTAGTGGATGTCAATATGTTACATGACAGTCCTGTGTGTGATAGGGGTGTCAGGCAGGGCAGCCATCAGAAAACTTGGGACCCCTTACGGATCCACTGATCCGTGCCCCCTTCCCACAGCTGGCTTTTTTCCATAAACTAATTAAAAATAAAACATTTTGCCTTGTTTCCTGTTTACCTTATTTTACAGGGAGTGGGCAAATACATGGCAGATAAAATGTGTTCCCTGGTGGAGAGGGTTCGCTTTGCCAGAGATTAGCCAGAGTGTTTTTATTGGCCCCAGATACCCCAGCCCAACAGGAAATTTATTGGTATCCCGATAGGTCAATTCAGTTTGGCATGGAAGGTCCATACATCTGAGGTACTTCGACATGTAGCACAGTGTTTGGTAAGGGTCAGGGCCCCCTTGAGCCATTGGACCCCTGAACAGATCATGGAATGTCACCCCCTGATGGCTGTCCTAATGTCAGGTGTTTGCTGAATCCAAAATGAGCATCAAATCGTGTTAGTTTGATACCATCGGTCATGTGAATGTGGATATAATACATTTTCGTTCGGCATGCTTTTGGATCCATTATAGCATTATCTCCATTTCAGGCAGGAAAATGTAAAGCCTTCCCAGCTTGGAAACTTTACCGGCAGCTGTTTATATCCCGTGTGTTCCCTGATGCTTTCCTTGAAGTAATTCTGAAAATTAAAAGGGACAAAAAATAAAAAAAACCTCTCAAACGCAAGGCCTGTCAGAGGCAACATACACATTTTTTTTTTCCTGGGGCTTCAAACCCCCACACCTTTGTAGGTCTGCGAGTGAGTTGGGAGTACAGGACACATGGAGTCAATGTAAAACATCATTAGCAATTTAAATATTTGGAATTCTCCTTTGAATCGTATCTCTGAGGCCCCCACCCCAGCCAACACACAGAGCTGCGGCAATTAATCATCACACAGCCTGCCACCTCCCTCCCAAACAGCTCTGTGTTTGCACAAGTATTGTGTGCCACAGACAAAAAAAAAGCCTGAAACCCTGGGTCATGTATGTGTACACAAACGAGCGCTGTAAGATATGAGTACAAATGCATACGTAGAATTCTCAAATATACATTTGTGTAGTTGTGTATGGAAGACAGGGACTGTCAGCCGGTTCGCCAACCACTGATGAAAGTCCCTTCACCAAGCTTTTGGCCTGATGTACTGTAATTAAATTGCTAGCTCTTGATTTATTCAGCCCTCATTGTTTTTAGACCACTGATACCGGCTGTGATACATACAAATCAGAAAATTGGTCTACATTGCAGTAAGTGTTTTGTTTTTTCCGCACTGAACCTAAGAGAATATCTGTTCTTATCTGCTTACTTAGCAGAATCGAAGCATCCTGTATCAAGTGGAAGTCTGTATTTGTGGAGCAGCATTATCTAGCTCTCTGTTACTGATCCCAACCATGAGCATGAATATAAATTTTGTCCTCGGGCATACAGATATATAAAAAAAAAGGTGAAATCTCCTGTTTGTATTGTTTTTATTATTTTAATTTATAAACCAAGATATATGCACGATCTCATCCTATAGAGTGTCATCTACAATGCAGTTTTACCAATGAGGTTCAGACCGCGGATGATGTAGAAAAGGAGTAGGATACGATTTAGTTTTATTTTTAAAAAAAATCGCGATCTTTAAGCTGTAGTGCTTGAAAGACCACTTAGAAGTCTGTTTCTTACACTTTTGCCCATAAAACAAGCTTGGTGCAGTGGATCAGAGGGTAGAAGCTTACTTTATATAGTGACTATACATGAATCCATTTTAAAGGGAGCATAAACGCAACGTTTTCTTAATTTCTAATTGCTAAATGAAAAGTAAAGAAAATTAAACATATACCTACCCGTGCATACACACGCAAGGCAAGACTTCATTTTTACTTACATGGAATTAATTTTTCCTTATGTATATACAGTATATATATAAAAATCACGAGTATAGCAGTACGTAGTGATACCTTTTTTTATTGGACTAACGTTACATTTAAAAGACAAGCTTTTAAATGTAACGCTAGTACAATAAAAAAGGTATCACTACATATTGCTATAAGTCGCATCTGGACTAACACGGCCTATCGAATTTACAGTATATATACAGTATATATATTGTGTATTTATATAGAAACCCCAGTATGTACTGGACGGATGCACTCAGGGTCTAAAGCAAAAAGAATCATGTTAAAATACTGCCCAAAAGCTTCTCCCGTCGTTTCGGCCCTCTCCGGAGCCTTTATTAAGGCCGAAACTTAGGGGCAGTATTTTAACATGATTCAATAAAGCATCATTTTTTTTACTTTTTAAGACCCTGAGTGCATCCATCCAGTACATACTGGGGTTTCTACATTTTTCACACAGATTTTCTGCACCTGGGCAATTGTGCAATTGGTGCATGCAGGTTCATATTGGATATTATATATATATATATATATACAGTATATCAAAGGTATGCATACAAGGGGGTGCCGGCTTAGTGAATCGCTCTTGCTTTCAACCTTAGTTCCTGATCTACACTTTTTGGAGTTTATTTATTTGGGTTCTGATAACGATCATGAAAATTACCAGTTTTTGATTATTTATAATATGTAAATAATAAATCTAAGATTTGCGCACAGCATAAAATATGCGCGTGCGAGGAATTATATATTATATACAGTATATATACATAGAGAACCCAGGTTCCGGACACACACAGAGACTTATTATTAGAAACAAATACTTTTATTATGTAGCATAATTCAACGTTTCAGTCCCTGCTGGGACTTTAATCCCATAATACTATAATAAAAGGTATTTAGGCTCTATTACATTCTCCACGCAAAAACTCCCGCGCAGCGTGTTTTTTTTTTGCGAAGCGTTAAACGTTAGCGCATGTAAATTAACGGTGGTATTACAATCCGCGTGCATTTTTTTCATCCTTCGAAAAATAACGCACATTAAAAAAGACGCGCAAAAACGCGCCCGCATTAACATTGCGCGCAGAAATCGGTGTGCGGGCTGTTTTTTCACGCGATTCAGCCAATCAGAATTAAGATCCAACAATTGTCTCCCGTTCAGTTTTTGCGCCTGTAAAAATCAATCTGAGTATATATGCTGCAGCAATAATAAAAACAAGCACAACTTCTCCATTTTATTGTTTGGGTATGTGTAGAATGTGTAACTATACTTTGCTGTATTTTTTTTGTGTGCTGGTGTATTATTATTATTATTATTTATAAAGCGCCAGCATATTCCGCAGCGCTGTACAATAAGCACAGTACAGACAGGGTTACAATACATTGAACAACATTTGACAACAGTACAGGAGGAGATGAGGGCCCTATTCCCGTAGGAACTCACAATCTAGGAGGGTTGGGGTTGGAAACAGGAGGAGAGGACTGTAAAGTGAGAGTGATTGATGGTTGCGTCAGTGAGTTGGGTGGTAGGCTTCCCTAAATAGGAATGTTTTCAGGGAGCGTTTGAAGGAAGAGAAGTTAGGGGAAAGTCTGACAGCACGAGGGAGAGCGTTCCAGAGAGTGGGGGCTGCGCGTGAGAAATCCTGCAGTCTATCATGGGAAGAGGTGATGCGGGGAGAAGCTAGGCGCAGGTCACTGTTTGACCTTAGGGAGCGGGCTGGGGTGTATTTGGTGATTAGTGAGGACAGGTAGTGGGGCGCTGAGTTAGTGAGGGTTTTGTAGGTAAGGATAAGGATTTTGAACTTAATTCTGCAGTGGATGGGGAGCCAGTGAAGGGACTCGCAGAGGGGAGCGGCAGAGACAGAGCGGCGGGTGAGGTGAATTAGCCTGGCGGAGGCGTTCAGGATGGATTGTAGGGGGGAGAGGCGGGACAGAGGGAGGCCAGATAAGAGATTATTGCAATAGTCGAGTCGGGAGATTACCAGGGCGTGTATGAGTTGTTTTGTGGTGACAGCGGTAAGAAATGGCCGAATTCTGGAAATATTACGCAGTTGGTATCGGCAGGAGGAGGAAAGTGACTTGATGTGGGGGATGAAGGAAAGAGCAGAGTCCAGTGTAACTCCAAGACAGCGAACTTGGTTTGATGGGGAGATGGTGATACCCTCCACCGTGATAGAGAAGTCAGGAGGTGGGGTGGTGTATTTGGTTTCGGCCAGAACGTTCAGATTTGCCGTTACCACCAGCTTTTAAAAGACGTTAAAATTATGCGCAAATGCTGTCCGTTAAATTTGGCGCATAGATTGTAATACCATCCGCGTACCAGCGCACAAACGCATTTGCGCTCACAATGTTAAGTATAGGACGCACGCAGTACAGTACGCTCGTGTAGGGTTCGCGCAGGTTCACCCGTGTTAGAAGTTAACGCGCATTTTGTGCGCTGGGATTGTAATACGACGTTTTACGCGAAGGGTTTTGCTCCTCGCGTTAATGCGTTTTTGCGCACGCGTTAAAAATTGTGTGAAGAATGTAATAGGGCCCTTTGTTTCTAATAAAAAGTCTCCATGTGCGTCCAGAACCTGGATTCTCTATATTTAATTTTGCAGCTGGATTGGTGTCACCAGAGCAAGCACCGTAGTATGTGGAGTGCGGGGACCCTTTGTATCTATATATATATATGTAGATAGATATATAAACATAGGGAGAGCGAGCGAACGCATCTATTTCTTTAAAAGCTGCAGAACGGCAAGGAAGGCTTTAATTATTCCCATTATATCACTTTTTGGAGAAACACGCCTTGGCAGCTACCAGGGGCCATTCCTGGAACACACTAGTTAATTATAAAAACATTAATATTCATCAGAAGTCGTCTGCAATGCATTACTGACCTCCCTTGGGGTGACGGGGTTAAATAGTTTTAAGTAAGCTGGGTCAGTCTGGTACAGAATCAGCATGACATTCTGACACTATCATAGTCGCATCATAGAGATTCTGTAGAATTATTTAAAAGTATCAGAGCGAGCTGCTCTCTCGCCTTCAGCTCCTGAGATGCATGTGTAAATCACATTTATGCTGAAATAAAATATTTGGTGGACTGTCAAATGTTAATCAATAAAATCATTATGCATTTATGTATGACATTACAGCTAAACAGGGCCTTAACCTGCTGAAGGCCAGATGTGTGTGTGTTACAGCAAAGCGACGTCAAGAAATAATGCAAAGTGATATTTAATTCATTATTTACTGGATCTTTTCTCTTCTCCTTTAGGATGCTGGTAAAAATGTATCAGGAGGGTCCAGGGTCTAGGCCTGATGTTATCTTTCTTTTTCTAAATTTTTTTTAAAGTGGGGTAGACCATAACTGTCGGACTACATTTTTTGTCAAATTTTATAGGGGGACTAGAGGTCACGCAGCAGCACTGGCTTCACGAAAATCTAAATAATAAACTTCACTTATTTTATCTTTTAGGATGGGGCTATGTTAGGTGGGGAATAATTTGGTTTAGGATAGAGGTCAGAAGAAGGCGGCCTGCAAAAGGCATTGGGATAAGGAGCCACTGGACAGCACCCGTACCTAAATTTCCTGCCCATCACCTGTGGTACAAATAGGCCCCAGTTCTCAAAACAATAATAAACGATGTTAGAAATAACTCAGTGTAAATAATACACTTTGGCCCCTATTACATTGTTCGTGCATTTGGTTTTGCGTGAACAAATGCGCATTTGTGCGAGGGGCGAAACCCTTTTGCGCTGAACGTCGTATTACAACGTTCGCGCAAACGATGCGCGTTATCGTTTATCGCGGATGGACCTGCGCGAGCGTGATGAACTGTGCGCATCCTATACTTAACATTGTGAGCGCAAATTCGTTTGTGCGCTGGATGGTGTTGTACGCGGATGGTATTACAATCAATGCGCATCTTTTTACGAACGACGTTTGCGCGCATAATTTTAACGTCTTTGAAAAGCTGTGGTAACTGCAAATCTGAACGTTCTGGCGGAAACAAAAAACACCAGCACAGAAAAAAAAATACAACACAGTAGAGTTACACATTCTACACATACCCAAACAATAAAATTGTGAATTTGTGCATATTTTTTTTACTGCTGCAGCATATATACTCAGATTTACTTTGACAGGCGTAAAAACTTAAGTGAGTCAATTAAGGTAAATTGATGTCAATTAAGGTCCTTAATTCTGATTGGCTGAATCCCGAGAAAAAAACAGTCCGCACAATGAGTTGCGTGCGCTACGTTACTGCGCGCGTATTACTCTTTGTTTTGCGTGTTGTTATTCCGAACGTTATTTTCGGACGGATGAAAAAATGTGTTCGGTTCTTAATACCACCGTTAATTTTCGCGCGATAACGTTGGACGATGCGCGCAAAACAATTTGCGCTGTGCGAATGAAATTGTGCAAAGAATGTAATAGGGGCCTATGATTTTGTTCTAAATTACATTTTTATGACTTAGGTCATTAATATTAATATTTATATCCGAATCTCGTGTTTCTCTTCACTTTTCTGTGATATCACAGCGCTGCGGAATATGCTGGCGCTTTATAAATAAAGAATAATAATATCAAGTGGGAGGGGGCAGCAGAATTTGAGGTATCTAGGGCAGCACGAGCGTTTTTAAGAGCGGAAGGAACATCCGTGAGAGTAGACGTTCTTTCCACTCTGATGCCCGTCTGGCCACCTCGCTGAGCGCAGTTAGTGCGCTCAGCGCTGCAAGGCTCGGTCCGCCTATGGTGGATCGAGCTTTGCAGCCGTGTCAAACGAGCCTCCTAGCGCTTCGACAGGAGGCTTGCTGCACAGCCGCAGCACGGCCGCTGTCGCGCGTGCAATTTGTGCGCGCGCAACAGATGGGGCCAGCCCGACGCAGCGTCACAATGCTGCAACGGATGACGTAAGGCACGTCAGTGCGAGCGCACATAGTACACTCGTCTGACACCAGCCTAAGATGTTGATGGGCTACATGTGCTATGATATTAAACAAATTATTATTTTTTAAATAGCAGACCTATAAGTATAATTATTTACTATTCTATTGACAGATTTCAGAATTCTCTCAACCGATATATAGACATGAGCTGTTTATATTCCTGCTGGGTTGACTTAGAGGATTGTAATGTTTCTGATTACCACCAAACAAATTGAAATCTTCTAAAGCGGCGACTGTATAGACTTTCTGCAGCATAGCCTAATAAATCAGGGAATAAAAATCTTCTGAATAATCTGTAATTATTATCATCCTCTAACTTCCACTGAAAAACAACCACAAAGACAAGTTCGCACACATTTAAGCCACATGTCTGCTACTTCTTCAGATCAGAAGAAAACCCGATTTCTTCATTTCCCAGGGATTTTGAGGTCATAGAACCCTTAGTGTATAACTTCCTCTGACAAAGCAAGGCCGGACCACAATATATCTGGCGAGGCTCGTGTTTTAGGAACGTGTACGGACAGTGAATGTGAGAATGGTACTTTTTTTATGTTTTTAAGTGGAGCTTGATTACTTTAGGTTCACAGAGAGATAGTATAACATTTCATCTCAGTATTCATTTTTCTCTGAGTGGTTCCAGGGATGCTTTCATTTTTTATCTGCAACGTAACAATAATGTGTTTTATTTCACTCCACATAAAGTTACAGGTATCTATACAGCGCCGACAAGTTCTGTAGCGCTGTACAATGGGAGAGACAGAATAACAAATATACATAAAGGAATAGTTAACTAAAATCTTTCTCTGAAACAAACACATATAACTCTGTGCTTGGTGATTGTGGAGAGGCACTTACTGTACCAGGCATTCTGTTTGCGTACAAACAGAACTTAATGTATCCATTAAACAATTTGCTCTTTGATGGGGTCATTTCCCTGGTTAAGAGCACTTCCGAAAAGCAGCACCTCCTCGAAGCAGTAACATGTATATTTCTATAACATCAATCCTTGTTATTGGAAACACATGCCCTGCTGCCTGTATATGTGCCTAAGGCATGTATGGAGCTTGTGACAGCAAAAATACATTAACAGCGCAACTTCACAGCAAACGCTTGCCTCTGAATCCTGAATGGCTTCCTGTAAAGCTCTCCCAGCCAGTTCCCAGTGCTATTCTTAGGACACAAAATTTGTGCATGTGCATGCATTTTGTACTCCTCCAATTACCATTTCCATCTGCAGCCACAGACAGACACACATAGGCCTGGTGTATTACCAGACACCTCTTAATATCAATCAACCCCTCTCTGCACCACATCCTTCCCTCCCCTTCGAACGTCATCTCTTATTTTCCCCTTCTGCCTCCTCTCCTCCTTCCTTTGCACGGTGGAGCAGATGGAAAATAGGACAATAGGGTCCAAACTCCCAGCAGGAGGCAGGCATAAAGCTTACACCTAATATATTCCTCCTGATCCTTCTCGTGACTTTGCATAAAATCAATTTCAGGGCGCAGCAATTAAATATTTTATAAGAAGACACTGTGACCTGAATGCAGCTGTGATAACCTCTTCGTTGCCAGCGCTGGAGCGCGGCTGGCGTCAGCAGATTGGATTATCTTCATAAGATTTACGTGTAGAGCAATATGATTCATTTTCTGCAGTTTGTATTAAAACACATATTGTTTTTCCTCTATGTAACGTATGCCGGGGAACAACGCCATATTCACATAGGAAAACGAAGGGAGAAAGCTGATTTGGGCCCCTTCACTGCTATTCAAATATTACCCATTATTTCAAACATGTATTGCACTTCTAATGCAAAAACATTGAAACAATACAGCAGTTTTGTCTGGATTTATTTGCTCATGAATATCTGAAATTGACTAATTTATCTTAACTTTTCATTTAGAGAAACAATAGGGAATTGCATTCATTAGAGATAGTACGACATCCTTTATTTGTCAATATTTCAGACAGGATAATAGCAACTATCTAGTAAAATTCCTCTTGTCTTCCTCAACCCCAATCCATTTAGATTGTAAACTCATATGAGCAGGGTCCTCTACACCGCTTGTTTCCATCATATGTTTGTTTATCTCATTCCCTTTGGTTATTGTAAAGCGCTGCGGAAACTGTGGGCGCTATATAAATGATGATGATAATAACTACATTTTTAGTCGCATACAGTAACTGTATCAAAAGTAAAATTAAAAGGTCAGATGAATATATTCTCACAATATATCTTTGTGGTAATACATCCCAAAAACAAAAATATATAGTGGAGTCGCTCAACCCCTTCACATCCAAAATCGAGCTCTCGATTTTGCATTGTATTGCATTGAAAAGCAGTCATTAGCATGTCAAAAGACCATTTTCACACCTTTTTAAAGCAAGATTAGTGTTTCCCCTGTGAAGAAATTAAAATCTTTGTTTCATGTCTCTCCAAGCACCCTGCAGAGACATAAAACCAGCTATAGATAGCAGCCCTAAACCTCACTGTGACAAAAACTTAAAATAGATTACTGCTGAATTACAACTGCCAGGGAGAGAGAGCAGAATACAGGGCGAGTTGTGGGGTCACTCACTGCAGTACAGGGATACAACTCAGGGGGTAATAATGACTGAAAATCCCAATACAGTACAGATACAAGGTGTTACTGTAATTTCCATACACAGGCATTATGCCACATACAGATATCATTTTTATATTCCAGTGGTATTTTTTGGAAGCTGCATTGCTAATAACTTCATTATGATCCTTAAAAATCCCTGTAAACTGGAGATCTGGTCATTTTTCTTTTATTTATCACAGTTACTGTATCTAGCACAAAGGTCTTTTCTCCCTGTGTGATGATAATGCAGATCCTGTTTGAATTTGTGTAAGATAAGGGACACTATCTAGAGCTCAGAATCTTAGATTTCAACAAAATCTCTATAAAGGATAAACCAATACGTGAAAAATTAAAAATGAGAAAATTAACATTATTTAAATTTTTTAACTATCTAAGAATAACAATTTCTGTAACATTTCTATTTTACCCTATATTTAAAAGTTAACCTCACATCCCATATTTCAAATAACTGTTATGATAAAAAAAATTCAACAAAAACCGCTCGGTAGTGAAGGGGTTAATTAGTATAACAATGTTACAATGATCACAAAACTTATGTGCCGCACAATAAAATGAAACAAAATTGTGCTAGAAGTGATACAGACTATGGATGGTCCTTGCGACGCAAACTATTCTAATAGCCCATATATACAAGTCAATGGGAGAGTTATATAGATATTTAAACAATTAAACTGCTATAGAAGAATTCCTTTACTACTGTTTAGCATAAAAGCACTTCAATTTTTACACTCTATCTCGCGGAAGTTTATATTTCTATTGAGTATTTTAAGATATATGCTTCTATTTTTATTATGCACGTTTGCACATTAACTGTAACCTCTCGAGCAGGGTCCTTCCCTCCTACTCTTCGTTGTGTGTAACGTGTATGTATATTCATCATTTCGTCTCTCCCATTGTACAGCGCTAAGGAATTTGTTGGTGCTTTAGAAATGCTTGTAACTGTAACTGTAACACTTGTGATATTGTATGAATATTGCCTTTCTACACATGTAACACTGTATCTGCACAATTAGATTAGATTTTGCATATAGAGTAATAGTATATTGTTGTTGTTTAAATATCTATATAACTCTCCCAGTGACTTGTATATATGGGCTATTAGAATATTTTGCGTGTCTACGAACATCCATAGTTTGTGTTTGTGGAAATACAGTTTCCCAAAAATTCTACCTGAATAAAAAATGAAAATATACAGTCAGAATAATCACATATAGTAAGTACAATCGCATGGTAAATCTCTGCAATATAGAGGCCTACTTATATGCTCAACATTACTGGTAGAGCCTTCTCTCTCCCCCCAACCCTTTGCTGCTAAGGTTCAGCCACTTACTGTTAAAGTGGGCCAACTGCTGTGTGTGATATTGCTGTGCAAGTTAAGAGCATATGTATTATATTTACTGTAATAACATTTCAAACTCTTATTACTCCAATAGACAGAACAGTTACATTGGTACCAATCTGAATGCCTACCCTAGTGATTGCTACACTTGGTTCTCTAGAACGGTGGTTCCCAACCGCTGTCCTCAAGTCCCCCTAACAGGCCAGGTTTTAAGGATTCCCTTGGTGAAATGCAGACTGAATCCTGCAATCACTGAGCAGCAAATCATATCACCTGTGCTGTGCTTCTCATATCTGGAAAACTTGATTTGTTAAGGATACTTGAGGACCGCAGTTGGAAACCACTGCTCTAGACCATGGTCAACAGCCTTGGCCCTCTGGATGTTTTGGAACTACGTCTCCCATGATGCTCAGTCATGTATTAGGTTGGATGAGCGCTATGGTAGATGTAGTTCCAAAATATCTGTAGAGCCAACATTGTTGGCTCCTGCTCGAGTTGTTTCTGGTCTAACATCCTAGGATGCTTAGCCAGCCTTAGAGCCATGCTATCAAGCCATCACTGGTCCTTGTTGGGGTGTACAATGTACTCCACCATTGTCATAGTCACTAGAGATAGAAACTTATGATCAATGTTTCCTGATAGAATATGTCTGATGGAAACATTTGCTATATATTATTTACAACATACTTTATAATATCTAATCTCATCACGCTCACTAGGCATGATCAAGAAACTGCAGAGGAGACTTTTTTTTTCTTCTAATGATAAAAAGTTGCATTACTAATGTTGATGACAACCAGAATTCTTAACACTAGCTATTGCTTCATTTTACTTCCGTAATGTAATAAGCAGTTGCTTAAAATCATTAGGGTTTGATGACATAAGTGAGATCACCCTATACAAGCTATCTCTAAGCTGCTCTTTAGCTATGGTATAATAGCAATTTAAGTACTTGTATCGTGAATATCTACGCTGCAATTTAATTTAATTTGTGCTTAGAATCAGAAAAAGTTGTAATGCACAATGTTCCTTGGATCCTGCTCGTACTGTGTGTATCAGAGAAATAGTCATTTCCAATTTCTGGCAAATAACTGATATATGAAGTTATTTTTATAATGTAAATATAATATAGATGGGATTAAATTTACACTCTAAACTTCAAACGGAGGGACGGGGATGAAGAGGTTAATTATTACCCCTTTCCACATGGGTCGCCCTACCTTTTGTATCTTCTGGTGTTTTAAAACTCACTTCCTTTCCAGTGCTTCACTTTTTTCTGGACTGAAATCTGCAGTGTGAAGCAGACTCTGCGGCTATGCCGATTGCTGATATGATTGACCGAATAATGTTGCAGAACCTGTTAAAGGCTTATCGGAACTCTGGAAGCTTGTTCCACCATGGGATGACTACCCAAGCCACTGTGCTGCCTGGATCCAAGGATGAAATGCTGCCTCCCCTAAATAAAAAAAAGCATGCGGTTTGTATTAGCGTATCACAGAGCTCCACAGCAATAAAACTCCTAGTAACGTGCACTGTGAATGAGCGTATCACAGAGCTCCACAGCAATAAATCCCAGAGTAATGCGCGCTGTGTATGAGTATCACAGAGCTCCACACATCCTGTCACACACGCGGTCACACATCCACACACACACAGTCACACATCCACTGAAACACAGTCACCCACACATCCACACACAGATCCACACACAGTCACACACATCTACATACTTACCCACACAAAGCCCTGGTCCAGGCTCGGACTGGGCACCGGCCTGGTCGAGGGCTGGACATTGAGCCAGGCGTTTCATGCCGTGACCTTTGACAGGCAGCCAAATGCCACCCCCCGGCAAAGGGCTGCCTGGAGCCATGGCACCATCCTGCTCCATGGATGGGCCGGCCCTGCTGACGGCCTTCAAAGCAGAAGGAAGCTCTCCATTTTGGAAGCCTGTCGCAGTCTGCCAGGACGTCCTTATGGCGGGGATGTCGGAAAGGGACACTCACCGTTACTAAGGTAATTTGTCCATTGTAGCTAAATTAACCCTTTAATATTTAACCTATCATTTTTTCAGCTCTGCCCACTGTAAAATGAGGAAGAAAACCAGAAACAATATCCAGATTTGAAATAACAGAAATAAGTGATATAGAAGAGCCTGCTAAACGAACCGTATGGCTTGAAAAGAAATGATCATCTCTCTTGTACAGTAAGTATTTAGTATGTAAGTATGTAGTACCATTTTGCTAATACTTTACTCACTCAACAAAGAGAGGCTTTGGGTCATGGTTTAACCATTCTAAGGATGATGGGAATTAAAATATATGGTGTCATGAGTTCATAAACTTACCATGGCTGTTTTTTGGAGTTGTTATGTTTATCAGAGTTTTGGTTAGGTTTACACAAGACTTAGAATCTGGCCTTTGGAATCTAGCCCCTAGCCCCTAGTGTTCCCCGTGGTTCAATGACTATCAGGGTTATTCAAAAAGAATCGAAAAGCCACCGCACATTCGGTGACTTTTCGTTCTCTTCAATTCAGTTCCATTTGGCGATCCCATTTCGGCGACCCTGCGGTGTATTCAGCAAGCACCACAGGGTCCCCGAATGCAGGAAAAAGCTGCCGAAAACCCACCGAAAATTCACTGCATAACGAGGGCGAACGCACACCGAAACCCGCAAAAAAAATCTGGATTAACCCTTTCAATGCGGTGGACGCGCTCAGCTCTACTTGGCTGCGGAGGACGCTCAGCGCGTCCTCCCTTTGCAGCCGCGATCGGCCAGTATTCCGGTCGATCGTGCGGCCCCCCGGTGCGGGCTGACATCATCGATGTCAGCCCAGCCTCCGGGACCCCGGCAGGCACGATAGGCGTCATCACGCATGCGCGATGACGTCTATTTAAGGCTCCCCCCCCGCTATTGCAGGGATGGTGCCTGAAGGGGAGGGGGGAGGTCCTTCGGACCTCTCCCCCTCCTCCTCCCCGCGGGCCAGTGATTAAAGGCAGGCACTGCCTGGAAGGGCACAGCCTGCCCTTTCAAGCGCCGGCTGTCTTTAACCCCTAGGGGGCTGGATCGCGATATGGCGCTAACATGCGCCGTATCGCGGTCCCCTCCCGGAGCTGGCAGACATCTTGGATGTCGGCCAAGCTTCCGGGATATCCCCCTAATGACTGGCGTCATCACGCACAGCGCGATGGCGCCAGTTTCGAAATTAACCCCTTGCTGCCACCTATGGTGGAGATAGGGGGTTCCAATGAATCCCGGTCCGTGACAGCTAGGGGGTTCCAATGAAACCCGATCCGTGACAGCTAGGGGTTAATGATTGCTATCATTGGAATGGCCAGAGCGTGGCCTTTCCAATGATACCAAACATGACCATGTAAAATGTAAAAAAAAATAAAAAAAATTAAACAATTTTTTTTAAAAAAAGGTTTTTTGTTTTTATTTCGTTTTATTAGTGCAACAATATTGTTCCCATTTCAATTATAATGTGAACAATGATGCTGCACTAACGATTTTTTCTATGGGGGGCGTTTGCTAAAAAACACGTAATTTTCCCCAAAAAAAAGTAACGATTCCCCATTTCTAATTTTTTTAACAAGTGCACCCCATAGAAAATATAACCGCAAACGCTCGCATGTTAAAATGTGAAAAAAACACTTTACACATTGTAAATTATTGAAAATTCTAATTTTATTGCATTTTTTGTTCTAATATACAGACAGGATATAATGTATACATATAATAATGACATATTATGAATCTGCCGAGTCTGTCGGAAAGAACGATATATAATATGTCTGGGTCATATATTAAAATAAGGCTTCAAAACGCGGTTAAACATGATGAGCGAAACCGGTAAAAATGAGCTCAGCACAGAGGTGTGAAAAGGCTCAGCAGCGAAAGGGTTAACCCGCCAAAAATGCCGGAAAAACTCGAGCAGGAGCCGATCACACGCAGCGCAGCCGCTGGAAAAAGCTGACACCGCAGACGAATGCAGTGAATAAATTAGTAAAACAGTTTGCTTGAATGTTTGAAAAGTGAAACGCTGTTTGCAAAGAAACTACTGAGCGAAAATGTCTGAAATTTACATATGAGGTCCAGGGAATGATAATAAAAAGGGCTGTTACAGACAAAATACCATATATACTCGGGTATAAGCCGACCCGTGTATAAGCCGACCCCCCTACTTTTTCCCAAAAAACCTGTGAAAACTTATTGACTCGCGTATAAGCCTAAGTGGGATATTGCCCCAGCTCACACATGGATATTGCCCCAGCTCACACATGGATATTGCCCCAGCTCACACATGGATATTGCCCCAGCTCACACATGGATTTGCCCCAGCTCACTGCCCCAGCTCATGGATATGCCCCAGCTCATGGATTTGCCCCAACTCATGGATTTGCCCCAGCTCATGGATTTGCCCCAGCTCATGGATACTGCCCCAGCTCATGGATTTGCCCCAGCTCATGGATATGCCCCAGCTCATGGATTTGCCCCAGCTCATGGATTTGCCCCAGCTCATGGATATGCCCCAGCTCTCACCAGGATAATGCATTAGCGGCAGCCAGCTCTCACATGGATACTTGCCCCAGCTCCGGATCCAGCAGGGGTTGAGGGGGCCCAGATGCCGGGCAGCGGGAGTGCCTGCCCGGTCCTGAAAAGCGTGTGAGTCCGTCCGTGTTGAAGGGGATGCGGCTGCGTGCGTGCGCAGGTCAGGCGGTCCGGCCAGTCAGGTGGTACAGAGACTCAGTACCACCTGATTAGCCGGACCACGTGACCGGCTGCGCCTGCACGCAGCCGCATCCCCTTCAACACGGACGGACTCACGCTGTTCAGGACCTTGACTCGCGTATAAGCCGAATCGCGTTTTTTTGACTCAAAATCTGAGTCAAATAACTCGGCTTATACGCGAGTATATACGGTAAGTAAAGTTAAAAAAATTTAATAAAATAGGATTTTTTAAAAATAAAAAATCATGAAAAATGCTTAAAATATCCTAAAAAATCTATAAATAAAAGAGACTCTTTACTGCAGAATATTATAATAAACGGTTTATTAGATATTGAATTAAAACGGGAATATTTTTAACAATGAAGGCTATGGGATTCGCCTGAATAAACCTGTCGAATGAAACCACCGAATGACAGGGCATTTGGGGCACCTTTCACTGCTGGTTTTTGTTCTCTGAATAGACGAAGCATTGCTCCTCTATGGGGATTTCTCTGCCCTCCAACAGGCACCGAACAGGCACCGTATGTGCAGGCAATTCACCAAGATTTGGCGAATTGCCTGCTCTCTGGATAGCCGAATGGCTAGGAAAGGTAACCTAACGCTGATTTTCAGTGTTCAGTTCCCTTTCGGCAGCCATTCGGATCTCTTTGAATAACCCTGTATTCCTCGATTTTGCATTCTAATATTAAACCTCTAGTTTTGGACCATTTCTACCTGGATATGCAAACCTACCCTGGGGCAAAATATTCAACCTAGACCAGAAATGTACCACTTGTAGATTTGTAATCTCTCAGAGGTACAGAAACAAGAGAGTGCAATGTCCCAGGACTATATTTAGGTTTGGTGCTGATCGTGGCACCTAAATCTGCTGCCTCTCTGATACAGTAAATGGGATAAACATAGATAATAAAATGATGACTTGTAGTGATCATAATGAGATTAGACTTTGAGTAGTCTATAAAAAGCAAAACATGCAGGTTTTTGGAAACCTGCATTTTCTGAAAACCCGCGGGTTAGTAACTACCGTTCTTAGAATCCTTATTTAATTTGCCTTCTGTCCACTCATGCAAAAGCACATTATAAAATTTGGTGTAAATTGAAAGGAAAGGGGGTTAGTTGTTCCACTGGTAAAATAATCACTTTTCTTACTGTCAGATATCAGGACACAATAGAGCATTTAAATAGGCCCCTCTAGAGTTCTTGACTGGGTCTGAGAGAAATGGTGAAAAGACCACATTCTGGAGAGTAAGTGACCTCAAGCCCAGGGCCGGATTTATAACTAGGCAGAGTAGGCGTGTGCCTACAGGCGCCTGCCACAAGGGGGCGTCTTGCTTTGTAAAAAAAAAAAAAAGTTTAAGTTTTACAATTTACAATCATTTAGACCACTGTATCTCTGGAGCTCTCAGGGCTAGAGGGACATATGAGGTATCATTGGAAAGGCCAGATTATGTATTTTTTATCAAATAAAATAATATTTTTCTTTTTTTCTAGCGCAGCACTATTTTTCAGTTTACAATTATAAAGTGAACAGTGATGCTGCGCTACCAGCAAGCCATACTCACAGCAATCTCTCTCTCTGTATCCAGCCAGAAAGGTATTCTTCAATCAACACAATTTTTGCCATATTGTTACTGCTGCTAGTTTATTTTATTTTTCCCTCTTTTTTTTTGTTGATAGTTTAATTCTGTGCTGGTTCTCAGTTTGTTCTGCTCCTCCCTGTTGTAAATTATTTGGATACAATGGCTATCTCTCTAAACTCTATATTTTCTTATCCACAGCTACGCTTCAATCCCATCTTTCCCTCTGCTGTCCCATCCGCCCCCCCAGTCCCTATCCTAATTATATAGGCTCCTTTTCTCAGCTGCTTCACTTCTTTCTCGGTTTAACCTTATCATGCCCATTGAATATGTCAAAAAAATAACCTTATCATGCCCAAGCTCTTCGTCTATCATCATGCAATGTCTGCTATACTCTTTCTGGTAATTATCTCCACACTCCCCCTGCTCCCTTTTATTTCACTTACCTCAGTCCCTTAGATTGTAAGCTCATGGGATGTCTGTCTGGGCACTTGTATAAAAAGCTGCATTAGCAGGACAATTATCCTATGGGCTGGGCTGTCTGTCCCTTATGTTTCATTATTTATTATGTCACCTGTTCCTGCTCCCCTATTGTAAAGCGCTACGGAATCTGTTGGCGCCGTATAAGTACTTGTAACTGTAACTGTTCTCATTTCCCACACTGCCAGCAAGTGTGGAGCTGATGACGCACTGCATTGCTTCATCTACAAACTAGACCGTGGCACTGCAGAGAGAAGAGACAGGGGGACTCTGGAACCCACATCTCTGGACTGTACACTGCACAAGGTTAAGTGAGGCGTCATTGGAAAGGTCAGAGTCTGGTCTTTACAATGAGACCATGTAATGTGTTAAAATAATAAATTGAAAAAAGTAAATACAAAATATATTTTATTTCTCTGTTCTACAGCATATAAAACAAACAATGCCCCTGCACTAACTCAACTAAGGCTAGGGTCAGACGAGCGCAGTGCGAACGCGCGTGCAGGCGCACTTAATCACGGCCGTAGTAGCAGCAAGTGCCAGGCAATGACGGCCAATATACGAAGTACGGTCGCACAAAAGTCCGGCTGCGCAACGCAAGTGGAAAACGAACGCATTTTGTCGAGAACGTAAAACCTCTAGTACGGTTGTACAGAGTGCGCTGCGTCCGCTAGAGGCGTGTGTGCGTGATTTGGAGACGTCAGACACTGCTAATGTCCGGCCAACATAACGTCCAGATGCACAAAGTGTTTTATTGATGATCCGTACAAAATCACGGATGCAAATGCGCATCGTATGACCGCTATCGCGTACTCCGTGAAAAAATGCGTCCATTCGTTCGAACGCACTTTTTCACAGACAACGCGAAAATGCGTTCGTCTGACCCTAGCCTTAGGCAGCAGATTCTGCCCCTTCTTTTGATGGGAGTGCAGAGAGATACTGTTTTTCAGTTTTTTAAACATGGGACAAGCCAATGGGCAATGAAATAGGGTTGCATCATTCCAGGCACATTTTAGGCATATATTCGTATAGTCTTATAGGAGTGAAGGAAACCAAGATAGCAGGTGAGTAGTAAGTGTGAAGTAAGATTTTCAGTAGAATTTCCCAACAGCTGTCCGAGTGAAGCACTATACGAGAGTATAGCGTGGCTTGTACAAGGCCCTCTCCAGATACATTGGATGTCATGTGGAGATCAGTACCCAGGCTAGGGATCCACGTGAATAAAGGCTCCCTCTTGCTGTCAGTATTCTGAAGGAGTACTAATTCTGGCCCAACCCCACCCAGTCAATAGACGGAGCTCCTTGCAGGGTGAAAACAAAACTGGGAATAATAATAACACAGACATCAGGGAAGAGGGCTCAGAAATCACACACACTGCACCTAGAATTGTAAGTACAAGGTGACTTTAACAAAGGAGAGGGCCATAGGAGAGGGCTGAGAGACAACATAAAACATCAGGATCACACCTCCCAAACACATATCTATGAGCCATGTACCCCAAGTCCAAAGTGACAATCATCACAAGTGATGTAAGTATCTAGAGCATGATGCTAGACCACCCTTTACAGGAGTGTATACTCTGGGTGACAAAATATAGAGTATATTAATGCCATGGATACAGGGGTGGGACGTTGAGGGCAAGTTAGCATGTCTATCAGTTCATACAACTTAGGCTGGGGTCAGACGAGCATAGTGTTCACGTCCGTGATTGCGCCTAAAAGTACGTCCGTGATAGCATGACAGAAAGCCCATTGGAGCCTGACACATGAAGTACGTCCGCACTGAACTGCGGACGCACAACGGCCGCGGCCCACGGACGCAAGGCAGGCAAGAACGTACAACCCCTAGAACGGCCGCACAAAGTGCGCTGCGTCCGCATAGCTTTGTGTGTGAGTGATGGAACGTGGTCAGACGGACTGCATTTATACGTCCTGCATTTTTCACGGACAAAATGGTTTTGCTTTTTAATTTATTTTCCCTCCTACATCCGTCAAAATATACGTCAGTGAATAAACAGACTGTGTGGCCACTACTGTGTCTTCCGTACTGACGTACGTCCGTGTGCACGGACGTACAGTCCGTAGAAATCATGCTCGTCTGACCCTAGCCTTACCTGGTTCTAACTGTGCCAACTGAGAATGTAAAAATGCCGTAAATTGGATATAATAAATCATATTACATGAGAAAGGGGAAATACGGACGTTACACTCTGCATATGACAGAGGTTGGAGTGTCTAGATAGTGGTTTACTAGCTGAGTGGACCAGAGTTCCAGTCTGAAATTGGAGATTGGTTTAATACAGAATGAAATACTGAGGGCTATATTCCAAAGTCGGTTACTTGACCAGAGCTGTTGTAAACTTAACAACCCCATAGACTATAATGACTCTGGTAAGTTTAAAACAGCTCTGGTTAAATTAGTACCAACTTTGGAATAGGGCCACCTCTACAAGAGGTGTAGAGGGCCCTGCTATTAGGAGTTTACAGTCTAGAGGGATTGGGGTTTAGGAAGATAAGGGAAATTTTAATAGATGGCAGGATCATTAGTGCCAGTGTTTTGGGAATGTGGGGCCCTAGAAGCGGCTTCAATCATGTGTGAGTGGGTGAGCAGAGGGATGAGTTGAGTCAGTGATGTGTTATGCTAATCTGAAGAGATGGGTTTTGAGGGATTTCTTGAAGGTCTGAAGATCAGGGGAGAGTTTGATAAGGCGAGGAAAGTCATTCTACAGGGCCTAAGCTGCCCTTGAGAACTCTTGGAGGCGAGAGTTGGCGGTGCGGGTGTAGGCACTAGCAGATAACAGGTGGAGATCGCCTGCCAACTGGAGTTGTCTAGATGGGACGTGCTTGCGGAGTAACAAAGACGTGTAGACATATGTCTGTAATTTACTGCCAAATCACAGTCAAGTTAACTCCTTCATATGAATATGGTTGCATCCATTTCAAAAGCACTATGCTGAACGATTTACATTGTCATATAAAGGTCACAAAACACTTTTAGAAATTTCGCGTCAGAATATTTTAATAAAATATGTAACATCTGTAAAGGGTACAATATTTTGGGGAACACCAACATCTACCCAAGTAGGATAGTGGGAGGTTTTGCCAGTAATTTTTTTTTTTGTAAAAGGATTTTTCCAGGAAGGATACATTGAGATCTCTCTTGTTTTCAAGTATGTCCTGGGTTGCGAGTATGTACCGTTAGGCAGTGGCGTAGCGTGGGGGGGGCAGGGGGGCCGTGGCCCCGGGCGCAGTTTTGTTAGGGGCGCATAATTTCTTTTGAAATTATGCGCCCCTAAAACATGTGGCCCGACTGACCCGCCGGGCCCTCGGGCGCCGCCCAAGGGCCCGCGGGTTGAGGGGACCCAGATGCCGGGCAGCGGGAGTGCCTGCCCGCCCCGGTCCTAAACAGTGAGTCCGACTCCGTCCTGTTAAAGGGGAGGCGGCTGCGTGCAGGCGCAGGTCACGTGGTCCGTCTAATCAGGTGGTACTGAGTCTCTGTACCACCTGACTGGCCGGACCGCGTGACCTGCGCACGCACGCAGCCGCCTCCCCTTCAACAGGACGGACTTGCACGCTGTTCAGGACCGGGGCGGGCAGGCACTCCCGCTGCCCGGGAGCTGGGGCAATATCCAGGTGAGAGCTGGGGCATATCCATGAGCTGGGGCAAATCCATGTGCTGGGGCAAATCCATGAGCTGGGGCTAATCCATGTGCTGGGGCAAATCCATGTGCTGGGGCAAATCCATGTGCTGGGGGCAAATCCATGTGCTGGGGCAAATCCATGTGCTGGGGGGCAAATCCATGTGTGAGCTGGGGCAAATCCATGTGCTGGGGCAAATCCATGTGTGAGCTGGGGCAATATTCATGTGTGAGCTGGGGCAAATCCATGTGTGAGCTGGGGCAATATTCATGTGTGAGCTGGGGCAAATATTCATGTGTGAGCTGGGGCAAATATTCATGTGTGAGCTGGGGCAATATTCATGTGTGAGCTGGCTGGGGCAAATCCATGTGTGAGCTGGGGCAATATCCATGTGAGAGCTGGGGCAATATCGATAACGTGTCCACAGGTTGGGGGGGCGCACAATTCTTGGCTGGCCCCGGGCGCTGACAACCCATGCTACGCCACTGCCGTCAGGTGTCTTGCCCAAGGACACTTATTGGAGAGGTGCTCGCTGGAATCGAACCCATGACTCCACAGGCTCTCTCCATGCAGAGCAGTGATGTTACCTCTACTCAACAATATGCAACTGTAAGTAAAACGAACCTTATTTTAATCTTTAACCGACTATAGAACAGCGATCTTTATAGGAGATTGTTATGTGATTCCTTCATTTTAGTGTTACCTTTGCATCACAAGTACAAATAGTTCTGATAATATTTTTTCCCCCCAATAAAAGTGCTTGGTGGTGAAAGGGTTAATGAAGGTCAATGCGATGTAGGTAGTAAGTAAGGAGTTCATTTTGCTTTGCAGTATAGTAACAATACCATTTAAAAACGCAAGCAGAGCTGTAAAGCTATAAAAGGTATGGAAGAACAAACTTGGAATGGATAAAGACCAATTAGAAAGGCTAATTAGGGAGGAATTGTTACGATCAATTCAAAATTTGAATTGACGGTTAAGATACATACCGCAGTAGAACATTTAGTATACCATAAGCAAATTAATTAGAGTTTTGTCTGTGTTTTTGCTCAGAATTGGATTAATTTCTGAAATTTGTTCTCAGGGAGTTTAAACTTGGCACATTAACTCTCCACTCTTGTATGAAGGCACTTGGGTTTTAGCTGCCTAATTATCATTATCTATTGCTTCACATCTTCTTTTTATCTATTTTTCCTTTTTTTTTCCTTACAGCAATCCTCTTTGTGACAAAACAAATGAAAAAGACTTTTATATGCAAAGCACATACCAGGCAACATTTGGCAATGTTTCTTTCTGCCCTGTTTATACCTTTGCTTAGTTTATTGTCTAATCTACTGCGAGATACTCAGTGCTGTTCATGTAAACCTATACATAAAGGGCCCTATTACAATCTTTGGTTTTTTTTTTTGAGAAAGGATTTCACCAGGAAGGATACATTGAGATTTCTCTCGTTTTCAAGTATGTCCTGGGTGGCGAGTATGTACCGTTAGGTGTCTTGCCCAAGGACACTTACTGGAGAGGTGCTCTGGCTGGGTTTGAACCCATGACTCCACAGGCTCTCTCCATGCAGAGCAGTGATGTTACCTCTACTCCACCCAGCCGGTACAAAACGCTTGCGCAACACGTGAATTTGTGCACCCAGCGTTAAACGTTAACGCGCGTATATCAAACCTCGCGCAATTTTTCATCCGCTGAGCAACAACGCACGTAAAACGGACGCGCACAAACGCGCGCGCAGCAACGTCGTGCGCAGAAACCAGTGTGCGGACTGTTTTTTTCACGCGATTCAGCCAATCAGAATTAAGAGCCACAATTGTCTCACATTAAGTTTTTGCGCCTGTCAAAGTCAATCTGAGCATATATGCTGCAGCAATAAGAAATGCACACACAACTTCTCCATTTTATTGGTTTGGTATGTGTAGAATGTGTAACTATACTTTGCTGCGTATTTTTTTTTGGGCTGGTGTATTTGGTTTTGGCCAGGTTGATAGAATTTGCCATTAACACCAGCTTTCAGGAGTTGCTAAAATTATGCGCGCAAAGGCTGTGAGTTACAAACTGCGCATAGATTGTAATACCATCCGCGTACCAGCGCACAAACGCATTTGCGCTCGCAATGTTAAGTATAGGACACACGCAGTACAGTACGCTCGCGCAGGTTCACCCGCAGTAGACGTATACACGCGTTTGTTGTGCTGACATTGTAATACGGCGTTCAGCGCAAAGGGTTTTGCCCCTCGCGTTAATGCGTTCTTGCGCCGGCGCAAACGTATGCGCGAACATTGTAATAGGGCCCAAAGTATTTCAAAATGAGTTCTTAAGATCCGTAACAAGTATTTACAAGTAACTCTCGAATGACTTGGGGGGAGAAGAGCAGTCTAGTGATGACATGGGAGGAAGCCATAGGGTCACTAACTTGTATAAAAAAAAAGATATTACGGCACAAGGGCGGAGAGATGATTGTCAGTTGAGAAAAGGATAACCTTATCCATAACTGTGATAACTTGCCCGGGAAGCATCAAATGAGGAGATACCATCATCAAGGTTTTAGTGCTACTACAAAGACGAAGCTAGAACATAAAGTGAAGAAAATGAAACAGAAGTTGGAAAGAGAAGAAAGCTTGAAACCAGTTAGATTAATTACTTGGTTAGTGCTCCAGCTGTAAAACCCATTGAAGTCTCAGGTCATCTTACAGCATCAACGTAATATTTTATTCTTTTATGTTGTATTAAAGTATACCTTAAGGACATCATTTTTTCAGCCACTGATTACTTTAAAAAAGTGTTTAATGAAATGTGCCATAAAAGGAGAAAAGCCACATGTATAGATTAAAGAGATATTCTAGTGTTGACTTGTACCCGAAATATATTCTGCCACCAACTGTAAAATCTGTGAATAGGCTTTCCAATTCATGACATTTCTTACCTTGTCGTGAACCAGGAAGACAAAGGAAGACGAGGTATTGACTGGCTCCTACAGGATGATAACGAGATAGGATTTTCTAAGATGCCATGACGCTACTGCTCTTATGTAATCAATAAATACATGCCCGACTGTTTATTGACTGTATATGGCCTAGTTCTCCCTGTTTCCCATCCTTTTTTTTCATTCCTGTAGCCTTACATATGTTTTTATGAAATTAAAAATACTGCCGTGAGGGAAAAAAAAGAGAGATAGGATTAACTGGTCACAGGCAGTAATTTAGTGAATAGTTTTAATTAGCTAAATGTTTCTTTTACAAGAACGTACAGGTGGAACATCCCTTATCCGGATGCTCGGGACCCTGAGCATTCCAGAATTCAGATTCTTCTGGATTTCAGTATCTGGGAGAATCCGATGTTTTAGCGGAGGGAGAGCCGCGACCCCATTTCTACTGCAGACCCCTGTGTGTATGCATGCTGGGAGCACTGTGTGGGGATACTCTGCAGATATGATGCATGACACACGCTAGGGCTGCTCAGATGATCCCAAAGTGTGCAGCGGTCTTCTGCAGTTCTAAGGAGCTGGGTTCTCAAACGACAGCACCCATCCGGCATGCCCCTAATTCAGAAATATTAAAATACATATGGCTCTGAAAATTCAGGATTTTAGGATTCAGGATTTTAGAATCATGGATAAGGAGTCTCCGACCTGTATTTATTATTATTGTCATCATTTATATAGCGCCAATAGTTTCTGCTGTGCTTTACAATAACCAAAGGGAGCGAGATACAGATAAACAAACATATTATGGAAACAAGAGGTGTAGAGGGCCCTGCTCATACAATCTAGAGGGATTGGGGTTGAGGAAGACAAGTGGAGTTTTACTGGATAACCGGCAATTAGTGATAGGGAGAAAAAAAGTCAACTTATCTTTAAGGTGAAATGCTGAGGAGGTTCCCTGGAGATGGTCCAATACTCTACACATAGACAGGAAAAAAGAATTGGAAGACCTCAGCGTCTAGAATAAGTCCCCGTTGGTCTATTCAAATGGACCACGGGTGTTGGAATCGCCAAAATTAACAAGAAGATGGGTGTAGGATAAAAACTATACATACAGTTGTGTTCAAAATTATTCAACCCCCAATGCTGTAAAGGGTTTTAGGGAATTTAGTGTACATTTGTAATTGTATTCAGAATGAAATCCTACAAGGACTTTTTAAAGAACCATATGCAACTAAAATGACATCAATTGGTTTTGTAATACAGTAGTAAATGTTTCTTTTGTGAATTCTTCATTGACACAGTTATTCAACCCCTTAAAGACTACCACTCTGAAGAACAGCGGTTCATTCAAGTGTTTTCAATCAGGTATTGAAAACACCTGTGGATGTCACGGAGCAGCAATAAAGCATAATAAGCATCAATTAGGCAGCTTTAAAATGACTGTGATACTCAGCTCCTTCTAGACATTTACTGGTGTGGTTACAAACATGGTGAAGTCAAGAGAATGGTCCAGGAAGACAAGAGAAGAGGTGATTACTCTTCACAGGAAGGGCAATGGCTATAAGAAGATTGCAAAGATGTTAAACATACCAAGAGAGACCATAGGAAGCATCATTCGCAAATTCAAGGCAAAGGGCACTGTTGAAACGCTACCTGGTCGTGGCAGAAAGAAGATGCTGACTTTGACTGCTGTGCGCTACCTGAAGCGTAGAGTGGAGAAAAGTCCCCGTGTGACTGCTGAGGAACTGAGAAAAGATTTGTCAGATGTGGGTACTGAAGTTTCAGCTCAGACAATACAGCGCACACTGCGTAATGAAGGCCTCCATGCCAGAACTCCCAGGCGCACCCCCTTGCTGTCTCCAAAGAATAAGAAGAGTCGACTGCAGTATGCCAAAAGTCATGTGGACAAACCACAGAAGTTTTGGGATAGTGTTCTGTGGACTGATGAAACAAAATTAGAACTGTTTGGGCCCATGGATCAACGCTATGTTTGGAGGAGGAAGAACAAGGCCTATGAAGAAAAGAACACCTTGCCTACTGTGAAGCATGGCGGGGGGTCAATCATGCTTTGGGGCTGTTCTGCTTCTGCAGGTACAGGGAAGCTTCAGCGTGTGCAAGGTACCATGAATTCTCTTCAGTACCAGGAGATATTGGATGATAATGTGATGCAGTCCGTCACAAACCTGAGGCTTGGGAGACGTTGGACCTTTCAACAGGACAATGATCCCAAGCATACCTCCAAGTCTACTAGAGCATGGTTGCAGATTAAAGGCTGGAACATTTTGGAGTGGCCATCGCAGTCACCTGACTTAAATCCGATTGAGAACCTCTGGTGGGACTTAAAGAAAGCAGTTGCAGTGCGCAAGCCTAAGAATGTGACTGAACTGGAGGCTTTTGCCCATGGCGAATGGGCGAAGATACCCGTAGATCGCTGCAAGACACTTGTGTCAAGCTATGCTTCACGTTTAAAAGCTGTTATAACTGTAAAAGGATGTTGTACTAAGTACTAAGATTGAATGTCACTTGGGGGTTGAATAAAACTGATAATGATGTGAGCACAGAAAAGACATTTGTGGTTATTTCATTATAAATGTTATGTTATATTTGTCTGACCTACACGTGCCTCTTTGATTTAATTGTAAGCAAGATGACTGAATGATCAAAATCAATGTCAAACTGGCCAAAACACTCAATTTCAGTGGGGGTTGAATAATTTTGAACACAACTGTATATTATTTTGCTTTTTACAATTTATATACTTGTATTGCCCTTGAAAAAGTCTATTTTATAGACAAAACGGGTTGGGCTTTGTGCATTATCCTACACCCATCTTCTTGTTAATTTTGGCGATTCCAACACCCGTGGTCCATTTGAATAGACCAACGGGGACTTATTCTAGATGCTGAGGTCTTCCAATTCTTTTTTCGAGTTTTACTGGATGCCTGGATCATTAGTGCCAGCAGTTTAGGAATGGTGTGGCCATGGAAACGGCTTCAATCATGATGTAAGTGTAGGTGAGCAGAGGGATGAGTTGCATCAGTGATGTGGTACGCTAATCAGAAGAGATGGGTTTTTAGGGCTATCTTGAAGGCCTGAAGATTAGGGGAGATATTGATAAGGCAAAGTAAGTCATTCCACAGAACCGGAGCTGCCCTTCAGAAGTCTAGAGTTGGCATCGCGAGAGTCGACAGAGTACAGACGGAGATCACCCGCCAACTGGAGGTGTATAGACAGGACATGCTTGCAGAGCAACCAAGACATGAAAAGGGGAGGTCGAGTTATTGAGCGATTTGAACGTGAGCATCAGTATTTTAAACTGTATCCTGAAACATACAGGAAGCCAACAGAGGGACAGGCCGAGGGGTGGGGGTTGTACGCAAGGTGCATCTGGTGAGAAAAATAAGTCTGGCACCTGCATTCATTACAAACTACAAAGGGGTAATACGGGAGTTGAGGAGGACAATAAGGAGTGAGTTGCAGTAATCAAGTCGTGAAATGACAAGTGCATGAACCAGCACCTTCGCGGTATATTGTGGGCAATGTTTTTGAGTTGATAGTAACAGGATTTGGTCACTGTCTGGACGTGGGAAGAGAACGTTAGGTCAGAATCGAAAGTTACATCAAGGCAGTGAGCTTGAGGCGTCAGGCTAATGAGCGTTCCATTTACTCGTAGAGAGATACGTGACATTTGGTTGTTCTTGAAGGAAGGAACAATGAGAATTTCCGTTTTGGCAAGATTGAGTAGAAGGAAGTGGGAAGACATCCAGTTCGAGACAGCAGAGAGACGCCGATCCAGGAAAGCAGGAGAGAGATCAGAGGAGGAGAGGTATATTTGAGTGTCATCAGTGTACAGGTGGTACTAGAATCCAAAGGAGCTGATCAGTTTGCCTAGTTAAAAGGCTTACATGACAAACCACTAGGATACCCCTAGTGCATACCTTCTGCATGGGCAAAAATATTCAAGTCAGATGTAATGTCACGGATAGCGTGAAACCAAGCACGCAGACAAAACCCAGCACTCAAACAAAACTCAGTTAAGCAAAGAAACCCTAATCTGACAGGCTGGTCCTTAGGATGGCCAATTTTAAGTTGAATAAAGAACATGAACAATGACAATACATAGAAGTATTTAACCCTCAGGGTCAAGAGAAAGATCGCACTACAAAATACAAAGCTAGAGGTCGGTACACAGAATCAGTATAATAAATAACCATAGAGGGAAAAAAGAGCAAAACCAAAGTCCAGTTATTAAAACCAGGGTCAGTACATAGAATCAATATAAACCAAACAAGGACATGAGCAGGAACCAGAACCGAGACTACTTAGCCAGAGGTTAAACCAAACGATCACAGATTTCCAGGAGCTTGCTGAGGGTTATACTGGAAACCACCATAGGGCCCAGAGCTCTGCCAGCTGCTCCTATTTAAATGCCTGCTAGATCTATGACCAGGTGCAGAAGGTCCAGAGGATATGTGTCCAGAACTGCACCCTCTCTGCCCAGGAGGCCTAACTGCGGCACGAGCAAGGCTAGTACCACCAGCAGGCATGACATGAATTAATTGTAAGTTCAATGGTCATCTGGCAGAGCACTTGTATAAAATGTGGTAATTGCCCTCAATTATCTCTGTATCAATATATCTTTTGTTTGAATTTACCCAATAGTAAAGCACTGCAGAAAATGTTGGCACTGTATAAATACCAATAATAATAATGTGAACAATAATAATTCAGAAATGTAATTGTGGTATGGTAGAATCAGAGCCTGTAATTAATGGAGTTTCAGAGAGTTCTCCAATAAACTAACAATTTGTTCCACAGATGAAATATTGGATCAAAATGGAACTATATGCTATGGTGCCTGTGATGTAATTTCCTCTATACACTGCTTTATGGTTTGGAGGTGCACTTTGGTAACTTGGACACCCATCAGTTTCACTGTTAACTTTAAAGATTAGACATGCCTGTTTTGGTTCAGCTGAAATTCATCTGAAACTCAGTGATTAGGAATTACTGAAGCATCTGAAGTACCAAACCGTCAAACCAAAGCGCATCCAAGAAGAATGCACCCAAAATGATCTGAATAAATTTGGATCAATTAATTTTCATTCTTAAAACGGAAAAAATGACACTATGCAATGAAAAATCCCTAACCCTAATCTTAAAACAAGCAGTGATAGTAACTCTAACCCTAAAACTAACTCTAACCATAACCCCTTCCTGCGGAGACATTTCACCCCGTGTGCTGAGCTCATTTTGACTATTTTGTGCTCATCATATTTAAACGTGATTTGAAGTCATGATAGATAGATGATTTTATGAGAGGACCCAGACATATTATATACCCTTATTTTCAGCAGTCTTGGCAGATTCAAAATATATCATTTCTATCAGGGTTATTCAGAGAAAGGTGAAACTCTGGAGAACTTTTGGAGAAGTGTAAATTCTAGTTCGAAATAGCCAAACCAGAAAAATTCTCACATTTATCTCACTTTCCAAACCGGCTAAATTGACCTAGATTTTTCACTTTTCCAAACGTTCTCCAGAGTTTAACCTTTCTCTGAATAACCCTGTATGTGTGTGTGTATACGTCATGTCCCATCAGAATGCTATAACCAAGCATGTATATAAAAAAATAATTTCCATTTAGATTTCAATCATTTACAGCGTTTAAAATTATGTTTTCCATATTTTATGATCCAAACATTTGCGCTATTGTTAAAACAAATTAGAAATAGGAACCTGTTACTGCATTTTTCTGAGAAAATACACAATTTTAACCAAAAATGAGAAAAAAAACAAAACTTCTCGCTTGTATTTTGGAGGATGGTGTTTTATGAACTTGCTCCTGGCTTAGGAAATGAGAAAGTGAGAAAAGGCAGTGGCATTGTCCATTTTATACAAGACAAATGGACAATGCCATTGCTTTGAAACAATTGAAAGAAACTTTTTTTTTGTGTGTTTTTCTTGTTTTGTGTTTCTTTTTCTCATTTTACGTGGTCATGTTTGATATCACTAGAAAGGCCACACTCTGTCCTGCCCAAAGATACCTAACTTTGTGGAGCGTAATAAATGGAAATACAGTGTGTCCAAAACACTCCCACTCTCCTCACAGCAGTCCAGCAGCGCAGCAATTCAGTTTGCTGCAGCAGTGTCATTGAACGCTTTGGATGTGAATTTTGAATCCAAAATGGCCGACGTTTTCTTAATCAAAAATTCAGATTATTTTTCAGATCACTCGGACAAAATATAATAAAGAGAAGCAGTCAGCACAATTACGTTCTGTATGCACACACCACAAATGATAGTTTTTAATGAATAAACGTTATGTTTACTTCTGAAACAATATATAAATTGAACTGTAATATATGTCTATGAAATAATAAATAAATATTTTGTGCTTTGGTGAACAAAAACCTCAAAATTAACATTGCTGTACGGAATTATTACTTGCTTCGTGGCGGCCATCTTGCTGTACGGAATTGTTACTTGCTTCATGGCGGCGGCCATCTTTAATACGGCTACTCGCAGCATCTCCTCGGGTCGCTGCAAGTGCTAGGTTAGCACTGCTGAGCGCTGAGCGGTTGAACGGCGTTCAATGGCAAGTTGCTAACTTAGCACTTGCAGCGGCTGAGGTATTGAACGCGGCTCTGGTGGCTTGTGATTTAGATGAACCAATGCGTTATATTGCTTTGCCCCCTCACTTCCACATTTGGTCCTGGTATTGAAAATGAGAAGGTGAGTTAGGGCAGCTGCATTGTTTGCTTTATTATTAAAAGTCTTAGAAATTAGAAAATAATTTTTTTTGCACACTGCATAGTCATATTTGTCATCATTGGAAAGGTTGGACTCTGACCTTTCCAATGATACCACACTTGACCCTATGCAGTATAAAAATCAGAGATGCAGGCTTCCAAAGTACGACCAGTGCTTTTCGCAGCAGTGCATTGGTTTATCGTTACAGTTACAAGCAGGGCCGGTGCAAGCTTTTTTGCCTAGTCAGGCGAAGGTCTGTTTTGGTGCCCCCCCCCCCGTCATGTCAAGCCAATCAGGATAGAGATGCATAATAATCTCTATCGTGAGTGTTCGGTGTCGTCACGCAGAGATTAAAGGATGCTTAAAGTTGGTCTTGCAAGGACAACCTTTAGCAGCGTTGTGAGTCACTGATTGGGGGGACAGCCACCAGTGCTGTCTTTATGGACTTATATAAACACTGTCTTTCTTCTGGAAAGGCAGTAGTTACATTTGTCAGACTGTAGGAACAACATATTTGGGTATATATTTGCGGCCCCCAGCTCATGTATAGGTATATATTTGCGGCCCCCAGCTGCTCATATGGGTATATTTGCGGCCCCCTGCTCATGTATGGGTATATATTTGCGGCCCCCAGCTCATGTATGGGTATATTTGCGGCCCCCAGCTGCTCATATGGTATGTTTGCGGCCCCCTGCTCATGTATGGGTATATATTTGCGGCCCCCAGCTCATGTATGGGTATATTTGCGGCCCCCAGCTGCTCATATGGGTATGTTTGCGGCCCCCTGCTCATGTATGGGTATATATTTGCGGCCCCCAGCTCATGTATGGGTATATTTGCGGCCCCCAGCTGCTCATATGGGTATATTTGCGGCCCCCTGCTCATGTATGGGTATATATTTGCGGCCCCCAGCTCATGTATGGGTATATTTGCGGCCCCCAGCTGCTCATATGGGTATTATTTATGGTATAAATTTCCCCAGCGAGTCTCTTACCTCTCTGCTCAGCTGTCTGTGTCTGATTAACTGTGACAGTGTGCACAGCACTGCTCACTGCTGCCTGCTGACTTCTGCTGCCTCACCTTGGCACTGCAGGCTCCCCCGTCGCCCGCTGGCGTTCTAGTTCTACTCAGTCCACACTCTCAGGCAGTCAGGGAGGGAGTGAGACGAGAGACCAGACCACCAGGGACAATCAGGGACCAGACCAGGTAGTAGGTTTTTTAGTAGCAACAATTTTTTAGGCTTAGCTTAAGCTAGGCACCGCCACCGTCGCTCTCTGCGTCCCCCTCGTGTGACACGTGACGTCACGTCTCGAGGCGACTGGTGCGAGCGGCCGCTGGCGCTGGCCAGGCATGTGATGCACACGTGCACACGCACCTTTCCCGCTCGCCTGTGATTGGATTCGGGAAGCAAGGCCAGGCAGGGAACCACGTGGTGCTTGTTGTCCCCTCCCTCTCATTGCCCCCTTCCAATCCCAGGCAGGGGCGGATCCAGAGACTAGTCTCGGGAGGGGCACTTACAGAAAATAAGGTGTTTTAGCAGAGAGCCCGACTCACGAGAATTTACAGAGGCCCGGCTCACAGGAGCTTACAATCTAGAGGAGCAGAGGGTCCGGCTCACAGGAGCTTACAATCTAGAGGAGCAGAGGGCCCGGCTCACAGGAGCTTACAATCTAGAGGAGCAGAGGGCCCGGCTCACAGGAGCTTACAATCTAGAGGAGCAGAGGGTCCGGCTCACAGGAGTTTACAATCTAGAGGAGCAGAGGTCCGGCTCACAGGAGCTTACAATCTAGAGGAGCAGAGGGCCCGGCTCACAGGAGCTTACAATCTAGAGGAGCAGAGGGCACCCAGGAGCTTACAATCTAGAGGAGCAGAGGGCACCCAGGAGCTTACAATCTAGAGGAGCAGAGGACACCCAGGAGCTTACAATCTAGAGGAGCAGAGGCACCCGGATTTTACAATCTAGAGGAGCAGAGGGCACCCCGGATTTTACAATCTAGAGGAGCAGAGAGCCCCCAGCTCACACATGAATTTGCCCCCAGCTCAAGGATTTGCCCAGCTCATGGATTTGCCCCCAGGTCATGGATTTGCCCAGCTCATGGATTTGCCCCCAGGTCATGGATTTGCCCAGCACATGGATTTGCCCCCAGCTCATGGATTTGCCCCAGGTCATGGATTTGCCCAGCACATGGATTTGCCCAGCTCATGGATTTGCCCCCAGGTCATGGATTTGCCCAGCTCATGTATTTGCCCAGCTCATGTATTTGCCCCCAGGTCATGGATTTGCCCAGCACATGGATTTGCCCAGCTCATGGATTTGCCCAGCTCATGGATTTGCCCAGCTCATGGATTTGCCCCCAGGTCATGGATTTGCCCCCAGGTCATGGATTTGCCCCCAGCTCATGTATTTGCCCAGCTCATGTATTTGCCCCCAGGTCATGGATTTGCCCAGCACATGGATTTGCCCCCAAGCTCATGGATTTGCCCCCAAGCTCATGGATTTGCCCCAGGTCATGGATTTGCCCCCAGGTCATGGATTTGCCCAGCTCATGGATTTGCCCAGCTCATGTATTTGCCCCCAGGTCATGGATTTGCCCCCAGCTCATGTATTTGCCCAGCTCATGTATTTGCCCCCAGGTCATGGATTTGCCCAGCACATGGATTTGCCCCCAAGCTCATGGATTTGCCCAGCTCATGGATTTGCCCAGCTCATGGATTTGCCCCCAGGTCATGGATTTGCCCCCAGGTCATGGATTTGCCCCCAGCTCTCACCTGGATTGTTGCCCCAGCTCCGGCAGGGGGTTGAGGGACCCAGATGCCGGGCAGCGCGGGAGCGCCTGCCCGATCTTGAACAGTCCGTCCTGTGAAGTGGATGCGGCTGTGTGCGTGCGCAGCCGGTCACGCGGTCCGGCCAGTCAGGTGGTACAGAGACTCAGTACCACCTGATTAGCCGGACCACGTGACCGGCTGCGCACGCACACAGCCGCATCCACCTTACAGGACGGACTGTTCAAGACCGGGCAGGCGCTCTCGCGCTGCCCGGCATCTGGGTCCCTCAACCCCCGGGCCAAATCTCGGGGGTCGGTTACACCCCGGGCCGGCGCCCCTCACACTGGCAGGACGCCAGACAGTAAGGCGGCCGCCTGTGCCGCCTTACGTTAGCGCCGGCCCTGGTTACAAGTTTTTATAAGGCTGGAACAAGTTCCATAGCGCTTAGGTTTTCGTTAAACCAGTGCATAAATATGCATTGTGCCATTGCCTTGCCATTGCCATTGTGTTTTTTGTGGCAGTTCGAGTGATCTGATACTTTGGATCGTATCAGATGCGTTTTCCGGTGGATTTTCAGCTTTTTTTTCGCCTTTTTATTTGCCGGTTTTGAGGCGGATTTTCGGGTCTGTACTCCAGAGACCCTGCAGTGAATGCTGAATTCACCACGGGGTCGGGAAATTTAATTCCCCAAATGCAGGGGAACGAGAGAGCACTGAAATGTCGGCGACATTTCGGAGCTCTCTGAATAACCCCTATATATTTTTTTTTCTTCATGGCGCAATCCACATTTACAGGGGACTGAATCAATATATGATTCCCATTTTATTTGAGTGGGTCAGTTAGGAAAATACATTTTAATAACCTCACCCCAGAGTATAATTTGTTTATTCATTGCTCGAATAAAAACAGCAAAATGGGTTTTGTAAAATGTTAAATGTCTAAAGTGTATTACTACTGAAGCATTCACTGTACAAGTTTTGCCGTCTGTTGTTCAAGGGAAGAGAATTTTGTGCTGAAAGATTTTCCATTTCCCAGACTACAACAACTCTTTATGCCATGGACAGCAAGTCAATAGGAACGGATTTACATGGCGGCATGGAAGAGTGTACTTACACAAGCATATAGATTGACCTTTAAAAAGGTAGATTTTAAAAGCAGAGGAAAAAGACAATAGCATGATATATTATATTTTATGGAGGCATCTACAGACAATCTAATCAGAGATATTGCGTATTCCCACACATGCATGAATATTTACACATCCTTCAACTCTGTCCAATAGTGTTACAGGGAACCCACACATATAGCACTCCGGGGATAGACACGCTGATCCAGAATAGAGATTAGTGAAAGGAACTGTAACATTTTATGCTTTCCTTCCATGGGAGAGTATTATAAAATACACTTCATATTTCTTTCTGTATCTAATATCCATACAAAAGACAAAGCCAATATCCTGCCTTATTTCTTATTTAATAGTCCTTCTACCATTGACAATTATATCATGGAATTGTCACGCTGGCGGCACCCGGCTTGCGCCAAGGTGAGGCCCTGGTTCAGATGAAAAGCCTCAATATGCAGAAACACGCGGACAGATGCAATATATATATGTGACGAACAACACAGGGTTAACTGGAGACCTCTGCACGGCTATTAGCACAGAAGCCCTGATCTGAAAGGCCGGTCTTTAAGAAAGCTGGATCTATGCTATAGAAATATTACCTCAAAGCCGTGCAGAGTCTATAGCATATACAAATGACAGGAATAAACACAGATACTAGGAGCTCAATATAAACAGTACAGACCAGGAACATCCAGAAGCATCGTCAAGAGGAAAAGCCAGAAGTCAGATATCCAGAACGAGTAAGTCATACATATGCCGTGGTTCAGAACCAGAAGGGAAGTCAGACAGGCCAGAAGATCGGTACCCAGGGAATCAGAATAACAAATAAACAGAAAACCAAAACACAGTAAAGACTAGAAATAAACCGGGAACACAATAACAGAGGAAACTGACAAACAAACAGGCAGATAGACAGGGAAAACAGAACCAACAGTATAACCAAAATATATACAAACAGGGACTGGAACAATTAACAGGCAGCTCTCAGAACACTACACACTGAATAATCAGGAAGATTGATATGACAGAGCAATGCACCATGGGCACATTGCTCTAAATAGGGAGGAGATCAGAATATATCACAGGCAGGTGAGCTGATAGCAGAATCCATTAACCCCTGCGCTGCAACCCAGGAATGGCAGTATGGATCCAGGCCTGCACAGGATATCATGTACACAGATGACAGGGGACAGGGCTGGATACGCAGAATGTGACGGGAATATTCTGTTCAATAAAACAAAAGAATGTTAAATTTTTCCATAGTTACATAGGTTGATGAAAGAGCTCATGTTCCTCTGATATATTCTTTTCAGTTATAAAGGAAAAAAAAATTAAAGCACATTTCAATTCAACTGAAAGAGTTTCCTCCACCCCAGCCAGCATCATCATCAGCTGGGAATTTGAACCAGATCGGTCACTAGTGATGTCAGGACGAAGACAGCGTGCCGACGTAACCCTCTCTGTGACCGCCCACATTAGCGAGCGGTTTCAGAGAGTCAGTGATCGTTCAGATCTGTGAATGCGTGCACAGATCCAAACCATCACTCTGCGGACCTGCGTACATGTCATGCCCTCATGTTAGAGGAGATCAATATGCGGCAAGATGACAACAACAGAATACAGGAGAGAAATATATGAAGGCAAAATGTCCATAGGGGAATCCAGAAGAGTTGTTGTAGGAAAGCCAAAAAGGTTGGGTCGGTGGAGTACTTTCCTGGTCGATAGTAGCTGTAGCGCTGCTTTAAGATTTTGCTTGCTGCATTTACTTGTTGTGGCCACCAGAGGGAGACAGGGGCAATATGGACTATGCGGGACACAAACGTAACTACAATTTCCATCATGCTTTGCGGTGGAGACAGGAAGTGGGTGGGAGAGAAAGGAAGGACATCCGCAGCCTCTTGCGGGGGATAGCCAGAGTGAGCCGAGCGGCGGAAGGTGAAAGACGCATGTGAGACTGCCAGAGATTGTGACCAGGCTGGAGAGCAGGTGCTGCCTCGTGGGTGCTGGGGATCAGGACAGTGACTTGCCAGAGACCTACCTACGCACCGCTGAGAGGTTTTGCAGAGGCACAAAGTTCCAGTTGGACCCTGAGTAAGGAGACCGCGATGATCCATTGGGAGTGCAGGCGGTAGGCCGTAGTTTCTCATTGTGGAGATCGGACAAGCAAGGGAAGCGGATCCGGTGGCACAGAGTCCCAGTGCAAAAGTGGAGAGACATCCTTGATAGGGCAGCGGAACAGATTGTCTAACGGATGGGTGAGAGGCCTTCCAGGCCACAGTTCCAAGTATAACAAAGCACACTGCATTATTGTCTAAATCTACAGGGCCCCAACTTGACTAGTCGAAGATTTGCTCATTCCATTCACTGGCCAGTTGAATACAGTACCCGGGTACCTGAGATCATACACACACACCTTTTTGAGACATTACTTTCACGGGACTTACACTCCAGAATCGAAGGGGTTAAACTTTCCTTTTGCCGCCGTGTGTTTTTCCCGCATTACAAAGTCCTGTCGTTCATATACCGTGTTTACATTATATATGACGCTTTATTGGGATAAGTAAAGTATATAATCTATAAAATCCACAACAGTGCTGGTGTATACTTATTCCCTAGTGCGGTGAGACTAACCCGAGGTTAATTCAGCGGCTCCTCCGGGAGTGAGCGCTACATAGCAATAAGGAAACCAGGAGGGCAGCTTGAAAAGCAGACAACCAGGTATTTGGCCAAAGGAGGAATGGGGTTTAAATAGTGAGCCTGCCAAGTGAACACCCCTGCGGGGAGGGACCATAGACTCGAGCCACGCCTCCATAGGCCAGATGGGTGTCTGGCTACCATGGCTGTCCCTTCCATCCTACCCAACCAGGAGACACACCCCCCGATGGTGAGAACCACCCATGGCTTTCCCCTGCTCCTGGTGTGTAGGGACACGGGAACGCATGGTGGCAGCCATGTGTGGCACCTCCTCCGGGCACTGTGAAATCCCAGCTGGCAGAGCTGGAGGGAAGCCCGGGCCAGACACCCAGCTAGTGCCGGAGTGCTGCGAGCGTTAGGCGACCGTCAGCGTGTAGGGAATGCTGGCCTGCACCGCCGCACCAGACACCCGCCACCATGACGCCCAGCATGTCGGGACGGGACCCCCCCCCCCCACTGGAGAGGTGAGTCCTAACAGTACATAAAGAGAGCATGTCCTATAGTGGTGCGTAATTTGAGGTTTCTACGCTGCACAAGATGCATTGGAACAAATTGCATTAGTTAGCTGCAAGGACTTCTGTGTTCGGGAGTCCCTGTGCCAAAGAGTAGCAGCTGCGTGCGCCAAGGGAGAAAAGGTAAGTAAATTCACCTAGAAAAATGAATAATAAAAAAAAATTGAGCAGAGGCTGTCAGCAGCATCTGCCCAATTATTTAAGGCCAAAAGAAGAGATCTCTATTTTTCATAGAGTATTCCTTTAAAAAATGTAATTGGTAAATCCATTTTTGTAATCAGTTAATAAATAGGACTAATTAAAGTTTATCATAGAGATACATAATTAGGTGGGCACTTATGAACTATAATTTGTAATCATGGAAGAGTGTACAGTACAGGCCTTTCTCCAGATCCTCAAACTGGAGCAGCAGGCAAAACGCTGCTTCCCATGGCAATAGTAGACAGCCACAGCAGGCATCACAAGAGATCAGTGGGGCTTTATTATAAAAAAATGTTTTAATTCTTTATTTTTGGATTTGACAGAAGTACAGAAATACAACAACCACACAAGGAAGCAAGAAGCCAGCAAGAGGCACATCCATTAACAGAACAAATGAAAGACAGAGAAAGAAAATAAAAAAGAGGATGGGGTGGACAAACAAAGATATGGGACAGCAGTACAGGAGAGGCAGCCGCGTCCACAGACAATCAACAGGTGGGGCATCTGTCCAGTAAAACAAATATAAAGTAAGGTGATGAGGGGCACCCAGAAATAAGTGGCATTCCCGACTCGCTTCAGCGACCCCTACAGGGAACTGGAGGCTGTGGAAGAGGCCACATGACCGGGAAACATAGAGACAAAGGAAGCAGTCAGAGCTATGGTATCCGCTTCATTGGCACAATCAAAGCAACCCAATGTCCCGCATACAAAAAAAGGGGGAGAGGGAGAAAAAAGTCTAACCCTAGAAACATAGAAAATGTCGGCAGGGGGGCGTGGCCGGCAGCCATACTGAGCAGCCGCATGTGAGGTGAGCTCTCTCTTCCCCGATTCTTTCTCCCGCTAAAGCGGCCCAAAACGGCGGCGGTTTGCGCCATAAACGGCTCCATACGCCTCAGGACTACTCCAGGTACCCGATGGCACCAGGCAAGACCCCAAAAGCGGCCGAGGTGGCGCGATTTGGGAAGGCGAGGGAAAGGCCGCAAGATGGCGCCCGGACCTCCCGCGATTCCGGATCACCGAGATCGATCCCGCCGGAGGAGGGGGACTTTCCTCCCCAAGCTCTGTCTGCCTCTTCACCTGCCTCTGGGCTCCAACTCCAGTCTCTGCTCCAAGACCTCAGAACCACAATTCAGGAAGATTTCCGGGCTATCACAGCTAATCTCCACCAGGAAATTCGTGATCTGGGTGAGCGTGCTGATGCCTTAGAAACCAAAACGGATGAACTGTGCTTAGCCCATAACGATCTGGTAGATGCTTATAAGGAGTTGAAATCCACGCATGAATCGTTATTACTTAAGGTGACCGATTTGGAAGACCGCTCCCGCAGGAATAATATACGTGTACGAGGAATACCTGAAACGATTAAACCTGGGGACTTGGCAGCATATATGCGGACCTTGATGCGAACTTTGCTACCGGGAAAACTGGATACGGAATTACAGCTCGACAGAATACACCGTATACCGAAGCCGCGACATCTGGACCAAACGGTTCCGAGAGATGTTTTGATGAGGGTGCACTTCTTCCGGATTAAAGAATCCCTTCTCTCCGCCATGAGAACCGCAACGACTCTTCCTCCACCATACGCAGACCTTCTGTTCTTCCCTGATTTATCCGCTACTACTATGTCAAAACGCAAAGAATTCCTACCTGTGACCAAGATCCTGAGAAACCATCAGATTCAGTATCGCTGGGGATTCCCACTGAAGCTGCTGGTAACCCGCGACGGAGAGCTGACAGTCTTGCGGAACGTCGGCGACGGCCTAGCTGCTCTTCAGACGTGGAATCTGGTGGGTGAATTCACGCCACCGCGACAAGCACCTCCGTCACCGCAAAAGGTCTCACCGGAGTGGCACCGTGTGAATACGGCGAAATAAAAGTTGCCTGGAGGTCCTATGGGTGCAGGCAGCTGGATTTCCAAGATCCGGGAGATTCCTGAGGTTATATTGTCCTGACCGCACGAGTTACGACTTGAAGACAGCGGGAGAGTCGGTGGATGAGTATCTTTTCCTGCTCTCCATCTCCATTTTTGGAGAGTGTGGATCCGAACACCCCCCTCCACTCCCCCTGGTATGACCAGGGTTGGCCCGAGTCTTCCGTGGCCTAGGAGAGGTACTGTATATATTTTTCCAGTGTCGTTTGCACTGAACGTTCTTTTTGCTATTTTTTTCAGTTTTTATTCTTTTTGTGTTTTTTCCCTTGTCCTTTTTTCTTTTGTTGTTTTCTTTGCGCCACAGTATTCTTTTTCTAAGCTTCACCTACAAGTCAGAGGCTGTTCTGGACAGGCCGGAATTTTCTGGCATCATATACGTAAATGTCAAATGATAGATGCTCCAGGGGGGATGTCTCGCCGACGAGGCAGCGGGACTCAGGAATGTGTATTTTGTCTGCTCTGCTTGCCCTATCTCATAATGTATAATGGTATTTAAAATAGTATCGCTTAATGTGAAGGGTTTGAATGTCCCGTACAAACGCCACTCTCTGTACGCTGATCTGAGACACCAACCCCCTGACGTGGTGTGTCTTCAGGAAACCCATTTTAAGACGTCGGCCCACCCTAAACTATATCTTCCACATTATTCCCATCATTTCCATGCCACGGCTCCGGTGAAGGCGAGAGGAGTCTCCATCCTAATTCATCAAAATGTGTTTTTTAACTTGCATAGGGTGATCTCAGATCCTAATGGGCGATACCTTTTTGTAATATGCGACATAAACCGTGCCCAGTATACCATCGCTAACTTCTACTGCCCTAATACGGGTCAAATCCCCTTCCTCCGTACAGAATTGGCAAAGTTGCTGGCAGGATCCGCGGGACAGCTCATAATCTGTGGGGACTTTAATCAATCCCTTGACTTGCCACCCCGACCTACCAGAGTGCAGCGAACTGCAGCGCGCAACTTTGCTGCTCTTTTGGCGGAATTTCAGCTGTTTGATATCTGGCGAATTTTAAACCCTGATGACTGTGACTATACTTTTTACTCAGGAGCACATAAAACCTACTCCAGAATAGACTACTTTTTTGTGACGGCAGACCTATTGAATTTGGTGTCTGATTGTAAACTGGGCTCTATGTCTTGGTCAGATCACGCACCTATTAGTCTGCAACTCCCTGACTCCCGTGTCCCTAAGGGACGATCACCATGGCGCCTAAATGAGTCCCTTATGTCCCGCCCGGAAGTGGTAGAGGATGTCCAACACTCCCTAGAGAATTACTTTAAAGAGAACACCACCCCAGACGTGAACCCACTTACTATATGGCAAGCGCATAAAGCGGTAGTGAGAGGAGTACTAATTAAATGGGGCTCGTATTTCAAAAAGCTGAACTCTTCCCATAGACTGACTTTACTACATCAAATACACCAGGCCACGTCCCTAAACAAGAAACAATCAGACCCGACCACACGATCCACTTTAGTTGGACTCCAACTGCAGTTGACGGAATTGGATAAACGAGATTACGTGTGGGCGGCACGCCGGTTGCGGACTAAGATGTATTTGTACAATAATAAGACTAGCAAGATAATGGCCAACAGACTGAAAAAAAGGTGGCGAAATCTAAAATTGATCATTTGACAGCGGCGGACGGATCAGCACATTATCACCCCCAGCAGATTGCAGACTCTTTTGCTGAATATTATTCCGCGTTATATAATTTACAACAGGAGACCGCGCTGCCGCAACCCACTCTATCGGGGATTTTTCCTTTCCTTCAGCGCTTGCACCTACCTGCACTGCCAGACACATACATTCCCGTCTAATCTCCTCTCCTTCCATGACAGAACTCACTTTGGCCCTCTCCTCCCTCAAATCTAATAAGGCGCCGGGCCCGGATGGTTTCACGGCGGCCTACTATAAATCCTTCTCGACCCGCCTTAACACCTCTCCTCTCTGCGTTAACCCATGTATTTACCTCAGGGACTGCGACTACTGACTGGTTGTCCGCTACTATAGTAACTATACCCAAAACGTCCCCACCGGCAGATCAATGTTCCAAATATAGACCTATCTCTCTTATTAATGTAGATGCTAAAATTTATGCTAAGATACTAGCTACTAGACTGGTCGACATCATGCCGCTACTAATAGCTGATGATCAGGTTGGGTTTATCACATCCAGACAGGGCCCTGACAACACTATCAAGGCTATGGCGTTGATGGACCATGCTAGGCGATCCAACACGCCGACCCTGATGCTCTCGCTAGATGCCGAAAAAGCGTTTGACCGACTCCATTGGAAGTTCTTGGAACATACTTTATTGAAATTTAATTTTCCCCGAGAGTTTATAGGAGCTATTATGGCGTTATATTCCTGTCCAAATGCCCGGGTATTAACAGCGGGTTTTCAATCCTCTGTGATTTCCATAACGAATGGCACAAGGCAGGGCTGCCCTCTCTCCCCCATTCTATATGCATTAGCACTGGAACCACTTGCGCAAGCTATAAGACAGGCTGATGAGGTGGAGGGTCTCATGGTAGGCCCTTCGGCTTATAAACTAAGTCTGTTTGCGGATGACATTCTGCTTACATTGACTAATCCCCTTACCTCCTTGCCTGCCCTTCACTCCATTTTGGAGACATATGGGAGAATATCTTATCACAAAATTAATGTTCATAAAACCCAGGCCCTACCATACAATATCTTGGTTTCTGATCTAACCTCCCTCAAAAAAATCTACCCATATGACTGGCGTACTAGTTCCCTGACATATTTAGGAATCAAGCTGACGTTTACTAAATCCCAACTTTTTGCGCTTAATTATACACCTCTTATTGCTCTAACCTCTAATCTGTGTCAACAATGGTCTAATGTAGAGATATCATGGGCAGGAAGGATTAATGCGATAAAAATGATGTTACTGCCGAAATTGTTGTATGTTTTCAGGGCATTGCCGATAATGGCCACGCGGTCCTTTTTTGCGGCACTTCTCTCAACCCTCTCCCACTTTATATGGCGGGGCAAGCGACCTCGCATTAAAATTGCTCTTTTGCATCAACCTGTGGCCGGTGGGGGTTTGGGTTTACCCAATCTACTCTTGTATTATAGGGCAGCGGTGATGACGAATCTTGGCCGCCTCTTTACAGGGATTAATCTCCCCCAGTGGTCTGCCCTACTCTTACCCAGCACCCTCCCACATGACTTTCTGGGTTTTCTGTGGACGCCAAAAGCCACCAGACGGCTAGTAAACGAGCTGCCTGATTTGGTAATACTTTTCATACGTGTCTGGGATGTGACGCGCTCTGCCCTGACGGCAATACACCCAATATCTTTAGCATCTCCTATAACGGTATTTACTCACCTGATCCCTAATTTTGATCCCCGCCCGTGGAATCGAGCTTCACTAGACAAATTATATTATCTATATGCCTCACATGACCTTCTTCCCTTCAGACAGCTTCAGGATAAACACTCCCTACATGCTAAACTCGGCTTTCACTTTTTGAGGTTACGCTCCTGTCTCTCGCAGTACGGTCTGTTACATCTACCCCCCAACTCGGATATCCTTACTCAGTTTGAAAAATACTGCTTACACCCCTCTCCCGAAACTCGTCTATTGTCTCTGCTATATCAACAGTTATTGACTAGACCTCAGATTAAACGGTGGAGATTCCAAGAGACATGGGAACGAGACCTGAATCACTCATTTACCCCAGACCAATGGAGAGACAGCTTTTTATTAGACTGCAAAAAGTTTAGATGTATCTCACTGACGGAAGCCAGGAAAAAGGTTCTTTACCGCTGGTATATTACCCCGACAGAGAACACCATTTTAAACCCACTGTTCCTAAGACCTGCTGGAGGTGCGGGGAGGAGGATGGGACGTTTTTCCACATATGGTGGACCTGCTCTCGACTTACACTCTTTTGGGACCAGCTAGCCTCATTGAGTACGGAGGTTCTGGGAGTGGAGATTACCCCGTCTCCTGATACTTTTCTCCTTCAAATGTTCCCCTCAACCCTTTCCCGTTTTCAGAAACAACTCCTAGCCCATATTTTATCTGTCTCCACTAATTTCATAGCTTTCAATTGGAAATCGGATAAGATACCCACAATGGGTATGGTCAAAACTATGGGGGAGCTCAGGTCCCTAGATGCCATGGCCAGGTCTTTGATGGGATTGAAAGGGGTAGGCAAAGATCATTGGACTATTTGGGATGCTTACACTGTCGCATTGTAAAGTTTGATATCGTCCAGTCGGATAATTGACGTCACATAGTACTGTGAGGCTGTAATGTAATGTTTCGCTATACTGTCTGTATATTGTGGTGCATACCTTTATCTTTATTACTGTATCTGTTTCCTTTTTGATTTTTGTACCCCCCTGTTTTTCCTTTTTCTTGAAAAATTTGTTAATAAAAATTTATATTTTAAAAGAAAATGTCGGCAGATAAGAACCTTTCGGCCCATCTAGTCTGCCCAATTACATGGATACTTAACCTGGATTTATCTTTTGTTTAGGATAGCCTTATGCCTATCCCATGCCTGCTTGAATTCAATCACTGTTTTGGCCTCTACCACTTCTACTGGAAGACTGTTCCATGTATCCACCACCCTCTCAGTAAAATAATGCTTCCTGATGTTACTTCTAAACCTTTGCCCCTCTAATCTAAGACTATGTCCTCTTGTTTTGCTACTTTGTTTCCTTTTTAAATATACTCCCTTCCTCTACCTTGTGGATTCCCTTGTGGATTCCCTTTCTATCATATCTCCTCTGTCTCGTCTTTTTTCCATGCTGTACATGTTAGATCATTAAGCCTTTCCTGGTAACTTTTCTCCTTCAAGCCGTACACCATTTTAGTAGCCCTTCTCTGAACTCTCTGTAAGATGTCTATATCCTTCTGGAGATACGGTCTCCAGTACTGCACACAGTACTCCAAGTGAGGTCTCACCAGTGCTCTGTACAGTGGCATGAGCACTTCCCTTTTCCTACTGCTAATACCTCTCCCTACACAACCAAGCATTCTGCCAGCATTTCCTGCTGCTCTATTACATTGACTACTTACCCTTAGATCCTCTGAAATAATAACCCCTAAATCCCTTTCCTTAGATGTTGAGGTTAGGACTGTATCAAATATTCTATATTTAGCCCTTGGGTTTTAAGTCCCAGGTGCATTATCTTGCACTTATCCACATTAAAACTCAATTGCCACAACTCCGACCATTTTTTTAGTTTACCTAAATCAGTTGTCATTTGGCTGATCCCTCCAGGAACGTCAACCCTGTTGCAAATCTTTGTGTCATCAGCAAAAAGACATACTTTTTCATTAATACCTTCTGCAATATCACTAATAAAAATATTAAAGAGAATGGGTCCAAGTACTGACCCCTGAGGTACCCCACTGGTAACAAGACCTTGCGCCGAATAAACTCCATTTACCACAACCCTCTGTTGCCTGTAACTCAGCCACTGCCTAATCCATTCAACAATATTGGAATCCAAGCTCAAAGATTGCAATTTATTGATAAGCCTTCTATGCGGAACAGTATCAAAAGCCTTACTGAAATCTAAATAAGCAATGTCTACTGCACCACCAGCGTCTATTATTTTTGTTACCCAATCAAAAATATCAATAAGATTAGTTTGGCATGATCTCCCTGAGGTAAACCCATTTTGTTTCTGATCCTGTAATCTATGTGTTTTTAGATGTTCAACAATCCTCTCCTTTAACATGGTTTCCATTAATTTCCCCACTACTGACGTAAAACTAACTGGCCTATAGTTCCCCGATTCCTCCCTACTACCCTAACCTTCAAACAAAAAGCCACATCCTGAATGTTCGAAATAAAGTAAAAAAATAGGATGTCCATATTCAATGTCCAGCACTCAAAAAAGAAAAGAAAGGGGGGGGGTCAGGATGGGGGAACACTTCTCAACTCGAGACAGTGCTCACGGAGCAGGCAGGCAACGGAGGCTACACTTCATCCCGTGTCCAGGAACAAGGGCAGAGGCTGCACAGGCAGGGCACTGCAGAGGGAACCGGGAAACACAGGCCTCCTAAACATGCCAACAGTGCGTGAAGCTTGCAGGGTAGGTAGGCTGCGGTCTCGTCCTCCACGGCCAACAGGGTCTTGGAGCCGCATCGCATGCAGCTCTTCCATGGGGGTCGACACAGCAAGCCCAGACAGCGCCATAGACGCAGGCGACAAGGGGAGACACATATCTGCCACGGGATACCAGCTGAGCACAACCTGATTTACTGCAGCTCCTGCAACTTCTGCACAGGCAGCCTGGTACCAGCAAGTAGGCATGCCACCCCCGACTTAGGGAGCACTTCTAGAGACAAAAAAGGCCTGATGGGACACAGCCTTCTGTCCCCTGTAACCATCACACCACTCCTCAGCTTCCTCCAGGATCATGCAGCCATGCTCGCCGGGCCCGAATGGGGCATCGCAGAAAGCACCCGCACATGGGGCACTCGCACCGCGGGAAACCTGGAGCACATCCAGCAGCACACAGAAGTGTCCCCTCATCGTTAGATGCTTGTTGTCCTTCGGCAGCGTTGCCAGCCATTTATCAAGACCTGATATCGCGGCCTGTAAGTCAGCAAGAGGGAGAAGTGGACCATCCCATGGCCAGTCCCCGCACTCCCCATTCACTCCCGCCATCAGAGTAACCGCAGAGGCCGGAGAATGTGGACCCATCATACGCACAGCCAACCTCTTCACGGGAAGGAATTCCAGGCAAAGCCGCGGTGCGGATCAGCCGGGATACAGGGAACTAGGCCCCAAAAAGCCATCCAGCCAGGGAATGTCGAAGCACCCATCTCTAAGCTGGGTCAGGCCCCAGAATGACGCCAAAAACAATGCGGGCGGTAAGAGAGAGTCAAAATGACCAAGGTGAGGCTAAAGTCCCTCAAATAGGGCAAAAAGCATGCAAAATGTCCAGATCAGGACAGAGCCTCTGTAGTCAGCATCCTCTCACCTCGGCATCCGGGCACGCCCCCGAATAGGCCTTTTTTTCTTTACTCATTGCACACAAAGCTGTTGTAATGCTGTCGGTGTAGCAGTGTCTACTTGCCCGGGCCACCTCAAGCCTTTGCGACCTCTGCAATCTGTTAGTTACGTCGCTGTGATTCTTATTGGTAGTATTCTGCTTACATGTTTATTATCGATGGTATTCTGCCTATGTGCTTCTTAGTGGTGGCATTCCTCTTATACGTTTATTGGAAATAGCTTATATACTGTATTTGTAGTGGTGTGTTATTCTGCTTATATTTTACTTTTGGTGACATTGCACCTATATGGTTCTTACTAGAGGTATAACCCTTAAATATTTCTTATTGCTGCTATTCTCCTTATGTGTTCTTATATATTTTACTTGATTTTTCTCTGCAGTATATTTTCTTTTGTGTGTTTCATAATGTGTTGGCATAAGAACGCTTAAAAAGATTAGAAGGTCCATTATCCTTGACTTGTACTTCTAATTGCAGTAATGAGATGAGTCCACGGGTTGTATTTTCATCAGTTCTAGGAATTATAATGGCGATAAGACGTATGATTAATTGCTATTTGATACTAAATGCATAAGGTCAATCATTTCCATGTCCCTCCTCATGGGTGGCCAGGGTTCTCTTTTAATGAACTGCATTAAAGCATCATTTTAATGCATAACTATGCATATTGTCTTCATTTTGTCAGGCAGATCACCTTCCATTTCCTATCATATTGTTTTAGTTGCTTAACCCTTTCAATACCAAACCTATTAGTAATAATAACACGAATAGTTCCTGGGTTGTATCTCTTGCATTGAACATTCCCTAAGATTTACTTTTTGGGGGTTTCAATATGTTTTTTATACTATCATAACATTTATTTGTAACATGGGTGCATAGTTAAAACTTAAAGAATAAAATAGCATTTTTGAAAATAATTTGTAATTCTTAGGTATGACATTGACTTTATTTTAATTTGCCTATATAAAAATTTTCATATATATTTTTACCCTTTATAGAATCATTGCTGCGATACAAGGTTCTAAATGCTAGATGTGTCCTTTATCTCAGGGCTCAAAATTTCAAGTCCCAAACTACCAGCCAGGCCTTAAGAGTTACTCTCCACTAGTTGCCCCACCTAATCCCTTATCCTGCCCTGCCTCTGCATTCCTACTTGCCCTCATGTAACTTCCACTCGCCAAATGCGAGCAGGCGAGTGGAAATTTTGAGGCCTGCTTTATCTTGCACAATTTCAAATGAGGTCTGCATTATTAGCATACAGGCAGAAAAGGCCTTTATGTCAAATACAGTAAAAGTAATAAAGATAGATAATAAAAATGATCAGATCTCCTGCTTATGGGAATTCGTTGTGATCATAATGAGATTATAAGCGATGCAACTTCCAAAAAGCAATCGAATGTAAAAATACTTGTATGTGGTCGGTCATAATGTCTTCATATTGAAATTACAGAAACACCTTGTATCTGTGCTGTGCAGGGTTTTCATGCGGCAGTTATAGCCCCCTGAAACGTATTCCCTATATAGTAGTGAGTGATTCCAGAGCTCTTCTTGTATTATTCCCTCTCTCTGGCTGTTGTAATGCAGTAGAAAAGTGTTTTTTTTTTTGGAGAAAGTATTTTACCAGGAAGGATACATTGAGATTTCTCTCGTTTTCAAGTATGTCCTGAGTGGCGAGTATGTACCATTAGGTGTCTTGCCCAAGGACACTTACTGTTTTGTTACAGTAACGGTGGGGGCTGCTTCTTGTACCTTCAGTAATATACAGTGAAAGAGCTCACCAAGAAATTGCAATTCTCTCCACACTGGACACTGAATTTGCATTAAAAATGTACGCAATTGAATGCACCTGTAAACATGTGACATAGTGAATATATTTCCTACATATTTATTTTCTGTGTTAATATGTATATTTGTGTTTTGTCTTTTATATCTTACAGTTCTTACAGAAATACAAAGTAATAAATGCAACAATTCAATGTTCTTGAACCCAGGGCATATTTGAAAATGAGAGAAATCTCAATGTATCCTTCCTGGTAAAATACTTTGCAAATAAATAAAAATAAATAAATAAAATTGGTGTTTTATGTGCTAATTTTCGTGTTCTACTCTATTTCAATACAAGATTTTTTTGATACGGTTACAGGGAAATTACCACAAATAAAACCACTTTATACAATATATGCTGCTGTTTTTTTCTTTGTTTGAAGCAATTGCATGTGAAAAAGAAACATACATTGACAGGGTTATTCAGAGAGCGTGAAAAGCAGGAGAATGACTGGAGAATGAAAAATTCTAGGTCAAAATAGCCGATTTGGAAAGTGAGATGAAAGGGAGAATTTTTCTGGTTTGGCTATTTTGACCTAGAATTTTTCATTCTCCTCTCATTCTCCTGCTTTTCACGCTCTCTGAATAACCCTGTTAGTATTTTAGCTGCTGATTCCATTTTGTTGATATTTCCTTTGATGCAACATTTGAATACATCCCACGCAATACAATGATATGAGACAGTGATGGACCCATACAGGCTTATTCAGAGAGATGTGAAAAGCAGGAGAATGGAAAATTCTAGGTCAAAATAGCCAAACCAGAAAAATTCTCCCATTCATCTCACTTTCCCTATCGACTATTTTGACCTAGAATTTACCGTTCTACAGTCATTCTCCTGCTTTTCACCGCTCTCTGAATAACCCTAATAGACTTGATTCTATGGTAAATGCCACACAGTGAGGAGCAAGTGATGGAAAGATACTGATCGGGAGGGGGAGTTTACAACAAAAAAGATCACACAATGGATGCACCCAGTGACACATATAGAGTAAAATATTTTCTTAAACATACAAAAAAAAGAAGAACATTTAAGATATCAGCAACATAAAATAAGAATAATGACATTTCATTTTTTGGTGATAGAGACCCTTTAAAGCATTTCCTGGTATTATTTATATTTATTCATTTTCCTAAACAACATACACAGCATGTTCTTGGCATAGCCAGGACATACTTGAAAACGAGAGAAATCTCAATGTATCCTTCCTGGTAAAATCCTTTATAAATAAATAAATAAATAAATAAATAGCCTCATGCACAGCCTGAACAATTAAGGATTTTTATTTTACTGTATTACTGTGCACCATTGGGACAAGAAACGTTTGATTCAGCCGTTGTGTGTGTTTGTGTGTGTGTGATTGTAGGAGTGTATATGCATGTGTAAGGTCACTGTTCCATATAACTCATCTCTCTTCTCAACTAAACAATATAAACCTACTAGAAAATATGGTTCCTGCCTGCACTGCTTCCCCACAATCCCCTTTTAAAACTAGAACAGGTCAGAGATTAATATTCAGCACAACCAGGTCCTGAACTTCGGATGATTTCTTAATCATCTAGTGTTATATTGAGCAAATAAATATTTGAACAAAAAAAAAATCTATTTGTAGTAAAAAAAATACAGTTTGGGTCAAAATATACATCAGTAATGTCATCACTCTAAAATATCTGCTCTCTTCACTAAAGGGTGAAGTCAGGAGAATAACTGGAGAAGTGAAAATTCTAGATCAAAATAGCCAAACCAGAAAAATTCTCCCATTTATCTCACTTTCCAAATAGGCTATTTGGTCTAGATTGTTCTCTTCTCCTGCCAATTCTCCTGAGTTTCACCTTTCTCTAAATAACCCTGTATGAGCACTTGAAATGCCTATTTTTATAACTAAGCAAGAGGAAACAATACTGTACGTAAATCATTTTTTACTTATTTTATCCATTTTAACTTGTCAGAAAAATTTTACCAATATCTTTTAAATTCAAACGACTTTTTTAAAACTACAGGGTTATTCAGAGAGAGGTGAAACTCAGGAGAATGACTGGAGAAGTGAAAATTCTAGGTCAAAATAGCCAAACCAGAAAAATTCTCCCATTTATCTCACTTTCCAAATCAGCTAATTGGTCTAGATTGTTGTTCTCTTCTCCTGTCATTCTCCTGGTTTTCACCTCTCTTTGAATAACCCCCTTAGTCTTATGATTATGGTTTATTGCACATAATTCAGAATACATTGTAACATGCCTCCCTTTAATACTTTAAATATACATACAGGGTTATTCAAAGAGAATCGAAAAGTCACCGCACGTTCGGTGACTTTTCGTTCTCTTCAATTCGGTGCGATTTGGCGATACCATTTCGGCGACCCTGCGATGTATTCAGCAAGCACCACAGGGCCGTCGTAGTGCAGGGGAAAACCCGCCACAAACCCGACGAACACGCACCGCAAAACCCGGCGAACTCACACGGAAACCCGCAAAAACATCTGGATTACCCCGCCGAGCAGCCGCCGATCACAGCGCAGAGCAGCCGCTGGAAAAAGCTGACACCGCAGACGAATGGATTGGAAAAAAAAAAAGACCAGTACGCTTGAATGTTTGAAAAGTGAAACGCTGTTTGCAAAGAAACTACAGAATGAAAATGTCTGAAATTTACATATAAGATCCAATGAATGATAATAAAAAGGGCTGTTACAGAAAAAAAGAAAAAACGATTTAAAGAAAACGAAAAAAACTTTCGCAAAAAAATCTCGAAAAATACCTAAAAGATCCTAAAAAATCTATAAACAGAAGAGACTTTTTACTGCAGAATATTATAACAAATGGTTTATTAGATATTGGATTGAAACGGGAATATTTTTAACATTGAAGCCTATGGGATTCGCCTGAATAAACCTGTCGAATGAAACTACCGAACAGCAGGGCAATTCGGCAACTTTTCACTGCTGGTTTTTGTTCTCTGAATAGAGGAAGCATTGCTTCTCTATGGGGATTTCACTGCCCTCAAACAGGCACCGTATGTGCAGGCAATTCGCCAACATTTGGCGAACTGTCTGCTCTCTGAATAGCCGAATGGCCAGGAAAGGTAACTGTACGCTGAATTTCACTGTTCGGTTACCTTTCGTCAGCAATTCGGATCTCTTTGAATAACCCTTATTATGGTATTATTACAATATTTACTATTACAAACTTCAAAGTAGAAGACATATGAATGTGTAATCAGCTTACTAAATCCACATTGCCCATTCACTGACATGAGTAACATAAATGGTTTGGCCTCATGACAAAGTAAGGATGTGTAAACAGGGAAATGTTTCGGTGCATTTGGCTTGCGGTCACTGGATTCGGGAATGAAACCTAAAATGCACATTTTGGTAACATTATTCATTAACATAGAACCACAGACCTGATACCTGTGGGTATTGATACTGAGGAGTCATTGACCTCCTAGATGATCTTGAACAGAGTTTCCCAAAACCAATCCACAGAAACCACTAACGATATGGAATATAAGGATTAGATTTTTTTTCTTCATATATAGATTTCCATAAATTGGCTCTAAACAGCTGGTTTGACATAAACTAGTAATTATGTTATTTTTTCTTTCTCTCCATCCAAGCACACTACTCTTTAACTTGGCGTTTTCTACTTGCACGTGTTTTCTGTGGATGATTCCCTTGCTGTAATATTCTAAGCATTGAAACCAGGGAGATCTATTCCACGGAATCACAATATTAAAAATGGAATTGTACAAAATAATTTTATACGATGAATTGCAATGAGCCAGGTCAATGCGTAATTGTTAGAACCACATCCCAGGTCAAGACAATGCTGACTCAGTACGCTAAAAATAGGATTTTAAAAGACTGGTCTGGGAAGCAATTTTTTTTATGGGGAAATAGCTTTTTAAGATATGACCTCATCTAGCACCTGACTGACAATATTTGCAGCCAAACCTTCTTGGCAGTATTTTTCTAGTAGATTATTCTTTGTGTCTCTAGTCATTCTCCAAACATTTTTCTGTCTTTACCTGGAAAAAATCTGAGGTTTTATTCTTGTTGGATGGAATAAATATTGCATTGGCTGACCAGTGTGATAAACGGATTGATTAATTGGTCTTTAAACAGGAAATATACACAGGGTTATTCATAGAGACCCGAATTGCTGGCGAAAGGTAACCGATCGCTGAAAATCAGCGTTTTGGATACCTTTCCTGGCCAATTGACTATTCAAAAAGCAGGCAATTCGCCAAATGTTGGCGAATTGCCTGCACTTACGGTGCCTGTTCGGTGCCTGTTTGAGGGCAGTGAAATCCCCATAGCTTCGTCTATTCAGAGAACAAAAACCAGCAGTGAAAAGTTGCCGAATTGCCCTGCCATTCGGTTGCTTCATTCGACAGGTTTATTAAGGTGATTTCCATAGGCTTCAATGTTAAAAATATTCCCGTTTAAATCCAATATCTAATAAACCGTTGATTATAATATTCTGCAGTAAAAAGTTTCTTTATTTTTAGATTTTTTAGGATCTTTTAGGCATTTTGTGTAATTTTTTTGCAAACATTTTTTTTCAAATCGGTTTTTTTTCTGTAACAGCCCTTTTTTAGTATCATTCATTGGGTCTTATATGTAAATTTCTGACATTTTCGTTCAGTAGTTTCTTTGCAAACAGCGTTTCACTTTTCAAACATTCAAACATACTGGGTTTTTTTTTCTCCGACTCCATTCGTCTGTGGTGTCGGGTTTTTCCGGCGGCTGCTCTGTACTGTGATCGGCTTCTGCTCGGGTTTCTCAGGCTTGTTTGGAGGGGTTAATAAAGATGTTTTTGCGAGTTCCGGGGTGCATTCGCCTGGGTGTTGCAGTGAGTGTTCGCCAGGTTTTCGTCGGCTTTTCCCTGCACTACGACAGCCCTGTGGTGCTTGCTGAATATACCGCAGGGTCGTCTAAATGGGATCGCCGAATCAAGCCGAATTGAAGAGAGCGAAAAGTCACCGAACGTGCGGTGACTTTTCGATTCTCTTTGAATAACCCTGACAGGGTTATTCAAAGAGATCCGAATTGGGGCCGAAAGTTAACCGAATGCTGAAATTCAGCGTACAGTTACCTTTCCTGGCCATTTAGCTATTCAGAGAACAGGCAGTTCACCAAATGTTGGCGAATTGCCTGCACATACGGTGCCTGTTCGAGGGCAGTGAAATCCCCTAGAGAAGCAATGCTTCGTCTATTCAGAGAACACAAACCAGCAGTGAAAAGTTGCCAAATTGCCCTGCCATTCGGTGGTTTCATTCGACAGGTTTATTCAGGAGAATCCCATAGGCTTCAATGTTAAAAATATTCCCGTTTTAATTCAATATCTAATAAACCGTTGATTATAATATTCTGCAGTAAAAAAATCTCTTTATTTTTCGATTCTTTAGGATCTTTTAGGCATTTTTGGGGATTTTTTCCCCTTTTTTTAAAATCATTTTTTCTTTTTTCTGTAACAGCCCTTTTTATTATCATTCATTGGATCTCATATGTAAATTTCAGACATTTTCGTTCAGTAGTTTCTTTGCAAACAGTGTTTCACTTTTCAAACATTCAAACGTACTGTTTTTTTTTCTCACCTCATTCGTCTGTGGTGTCGGGTTTTTCCGGCAGCTGCTCTGCTCTGTGATCGGCTCCTGCTCGGGTTTCTCCGGCGTGTTCGGTGGGGTTAATCCAGATGTTTTTGCTGGTTTTGGTGTGCATTCGCCTGGGTTTTGCGGTGAGTGTTCGTCGGGTTTGCGGCGGCTTTTCCCTGCACTACGACGGCCCTGTGGTGCTCGCTGAATACACCGCAGGGTCGCCGAAATGGGATCGCCAAATCGCACCGAATTGAAGAGAACGAAAAGTCACCGAACGTGTGGTGACGTTTCGATTCTCTTTTGAATAACACTGAATCTTAATGCAGATTGTACCATACAGGGTTATTCAGAGAAAGGTGAAACTATGGAGAGCTTTTGGAGAAGTGAAAATTCTAGGTCAAAATAGCTGATTTGGAAAGTGAGATAAATGGGAGAATTTTTTTGGTTTACTATTTTGACCTAGAATTTTCACTTCTCCAAAAGCTCTCCATAGTTTCACCTTTCTCTGAATAAGCCTGCGCGAGTGACGGTGATACAGTCTACACTCCCCAGAATGAGATATCCATATCATCGTCTTAGGCTAGGGTCAGACTGAGGCAGTGCGAACGCGCGTTCTGGCGCACTTAATCACGGCCGTAGTAGCAGCAGATGCCGGGCAATGACGGCCAATATACGAAGTACGGTCGCACAAAAGTCCGGCTGCGCAACGCAAGTGGAAAATGAACGCATTTTTTCGAGAACGTTAAACCACTAGTACTGACGTACAGAGTGCGCTGCGTCCGCTAGCGGCGTGTGTGAGTGAATTGGAGATGTCAGACGCTGCTAATGTCCGGCCAACATAACGTCCAGATGCAAGAAGTGTTTTATTGATGATCCGTACAAAATCACGGATGAAACTGCGCATAGTATGACCGCTATTGCGTATTCCGTGAAAAAATACGTCCATTCTTCGAACGCACATTTTCACGGACAACGTGAAAAATGCGTTAGTCTGACCCTAGCCTTAACCAGAGGTCAGCAACCTTAGCCATCTAGATGCTTGGGGAATACCTTTTTCATGATGCTCAGTCAATCTAAAGAGTGGCCGACATCATGGGAGAGGTAGTTCCAAAACATGTGGAGGATCAAGGTTGCGGAACCCTTTTCTAACCATAAGGACCTACCTAAACCTAAGCATATACCTCCCTCCTATTTTTAAAGTCCCTGTACTCCTACACGGTTGCAAACTAGGAGCTAGGTCCTTTAAAGTTGTACTTTCATGATGCTATGGCGTTCCTCATCATTAGCATTGCTAAAGGGCAGGGGTCTGCAGTCATGGCCCTCTACATGTTTTGGAACTACATTTCCCATGAGGCTGTGCCTTCCTAAATAGTAACTGAGCATCATGGGAGATTTATTTCCAAAACATCTGGAGGGCCAAGGTTGCTGAATCCTGCTACAATGCAATATAAGATTTTTTTTTAAACAAAACTTTATTAAGTTTGGGTTTTAACTGAATTAAAGGGAAACCTCTCTACAACATGTTTTGTACACACCTTGTGGCCACATGTGGAATTGCAAGTAAATAAAAAGATACAGGTAGCACATACAGGGCCATATTACAAAGCTGGTGCTAACTTAACCAGAGCTGTTGTAAACTTCCCAGAGCCATTATAGCCTATGGAGTTGTTAAGTTTACAACAGCTCTGGTTAAGTTAGCACCAACTTTGTAATACAGCCCAAATATTCCAACAGGTACTTGAACCCACCATCCACTACAAGAGTTATTTTGGAAGATCATTCCATCCATCCTCGTATTAATAAATAAAAACATATTGCTTCAGCAAACCTATGTAAACTGTAGATTTTGTAACATTTTCATTCTATTAATTACATTTTCTTTCTAAAATGCAAATAGACAAATGACAACCTATAGAGTGACATTTAAAGTGTAAACCACTAGCTTTGTGAGTGGGGTTTTTTTGTTTTTTTTTTTGCTTTTTCCTTAATATCTTGTAATTGTAATTAAACAAATGAAAGCAAGTGATTTACTGAGAGTACTGATGAGCTTATCAGAAAAATCCCAGGAGAAAAGGTGTATGTTGTGAAATGATTTAGGCTAGAGTCAGACTAACGCATTTTTCGCATCTTCCGTCAAAAAGTGCGTCCGGACGCATGGACGCACTTTTGACGGCAGACGCGATAGCGGTCATACGGTGCGCAAATACGGCCGTGATTTTTGACAGAGCTATAAAAAACAAATGGACGTGATGTAGGCCAGGCATGTGCAGCGTCTGACGTCTCCTAATCACGCACACACACTGCTATGCCGATGCAGCGCACTCTGTCCGTCAGTACTAGCGGTTCGACGTTCTTGCAAAAATGCGTTAGTTTGCCACTTGCGTTGTCCTGCCGCATCTATGTGCTGCTGTACTTTGTATGTTGGCCGTCATTGGATGTCATTTGCTGCTACCATGGCCGTAATAAAGTGCGGCTAAATGCATGTTCAAACAGCATTCGTCTGATCCCAGCCTAAAAGCTGTCAATTTGCAGACTGTAAGGGTAGTACAAGTACTTGTATGGTAAAACAGCCCTGGCCCCTCTTTCTAGGATTTCCATCTGAATGACGGTTGGCTTACTGAGTCAGATATATTTATTACAAATTACTAGTCATATTTCACAATGGGGGGGTGTATTAATGCCCCTGTGGGTTCTATCAGTGGAGCAGTCAGCAGACATATTTCATTGGTTTCCATAGTGATTGCTGCACATGTAAAACTTTGCATCAGACTTGTGATTCATACATGATAAAATTGTACAATAAGGCAGAGTCAGGGGAGCTCCTTGCACCATTCCCTATGCAGGATCTCAGGTGGTTGAGGTGGCAGTTGCCCAGTTATTGCTGATGGGAGTTTTAATGGACAGCAAGTTACAAATTGCTACAATTAGCTCTTGCTCCTTTGCCTCTATCCGTGTGCCTATTGGCCAGCAGAGTCACGTGACGCCCTGCCAGCAGCTCGGGTTACAGCTGAGCCGTGTGTGTGTGTCTCCCCAGCCACTGGACAACTCATGTCCCAATGTGCCTGCTGGGGATGGACGGAAACAATGCGACGTGATGAGCTCTCCTCAGCAGCCCCCATGCTCTGATTAACCCCACGGATAGCCAGCAGCCCCCTCCATCCCCTGTAGCCCAGGGCAGAGCCCACCAGATGTGCAAAGGGCATACATGTCAGGATGGTCCTGAACAGGCAGCTCAGCACTGGGTACCCAAGCTGGCAATCCAAGCCCGCTGCCTACCTTCAACCAGCCTGAAGGATGGAGGGCACAGATCTGCATCCCAACACATCCAAGGGCCAATACTTTCCTTATGTCCAGCCGCCAAGTTACACTCATACCCTCCAAAGCTGTGCCCTTCCCACAGAAAGCAATGCCCATCTCATCCAGAAGGTGCAGGTGTGCCAACAAAGGGCAGAGGGTTAGACATTCCAGACACTCTCTGGGGCAAAACCTAGGGAGAAAAGTCTCTGCAGGTGAAATGAGTAATGGAAAATCATCTGGATGAAAGTTAAGAGGAATCTTCCAAAAACAAGTAAGTGGGATTCTTCTCTCTCTTTCGCCTGTCTCTCTACAAGTGGAATGAATCAATCGCTTTCTTATTTTTTTCTGTCCCTCTCTCTCTTTACACACACTCTCTGACCCTCTCTTTCTATTTTCTCTCTGACCCTGTCTCCCCCCCCTGACTCTCACAATCTCACACACTCTCTCTCTCGCAATCTTTTTCTTTCTCTCTTTCTGTCTCTCACACTCTCTTGCTATCTTTCTTTTTTGTCTCTCATTTTCCCACTCTCTCTTTCTATCTCATTCTCCCACTCTTACTCTCTTGCTGTCTCTCACACTATCTCTTGCTGTCTCACTCTCTTGCTGTCTCTCTTTGTTTCTCCTTGTCCCCCTCTCATTCTCTCGCACTTTGTTTTAACTCTCCCCCTCAGTGTATTAATGAGTTCTCTCTGTGCTTTAATTCACTCCTTTTTTTTCCCTTCTCTCTCCATTTCGTCCTAGTTCTCTCTTCTTTCAGCGCCCTGTATCCACGTGTTCTTCATTTGCTGATTGCATGTGGATACTTTGTATCTCCAGGGAGTCATTTCCATCAGAATACAATGTAATGTTATTAGAATACTCTGAAATCAAAAGCGACACAAAAGAAAATGTGTGTGTGTGTGTAATGTGGGAATGGGTTAAATCCTTCATGCCAAACTCTCATTTAATCTTGCCTCTCACTGAAAGGGTTAATGGCAGCATTTCTGGGGCTGCAGCATTTGGGTGCTCATAGCTGAATGGAATACTCCTCTATTGTTATGTCTGGTTTTGGAGCACTTGGTGGAGTTTGCATTTGATCCTGTAATCTCCCCAAGTGTCTGTCCTGCTAATCCTGTGCAGTGATTTGTAAGAGACATCAGTAAAAGGTTTAGCAGTTTGTAAAACCCCAGGATTACAAGGGTGATTAGTGTTTCTTGTGTACTTTACCTGTAGGCACAATGGGCTGTGACCAGAAGAACTAGGACAAATTGATGGCTGTTACTGTCAGAAATGTCATTGTCACTAGTTGTCTTGTGTTCACAGTATAACTATATATATATATATGCCAGATTGTGGTGTCAGAAATGATTATCTGCTACCACAGACGTGCTAAAGTGCGGCTACACGGACGTTAACACTGCGTTCGTCTGACCCCAGCCTTAGTGACCTTCTTTACATGACTACTCTTTACATCCCCGTCTCTCACTTTGTCTCTCTGGTTCTGCTTTCCATTCGCTCACCTCTTTCTCTCTCCCCACTTTCCAGTAATATTACAAATCCTTTGCGCAGGTTCCTCCAGCTTCCAACCGGTAACTCAGCCAAGGTACAGAACCTCTTAGGCTAGGGTCAGACTAAGGCATTTTTCGTGTTGTCCGTGAAAAAGTGCGTTCGAACGAATGGACGTATTTTTTCACGGAATCCGCGATAGCGGTCATATGATGCGCATTTTCGTCCGTGATTTTGTACGGATCATCAATAAAACACTTTTTGCGTCTGGACGTTATGTTGGCCGGACATTAGCAGCGTCTGACGTCTCCTAATCATGCACACACGCCGGTAACGGACGCAGCGCACTCTGTACGTCAGTACTTTCGTGCGGCCGTTCTTCGTATGCTGGCCGTCATTTGCTGCTAGCACAGCCGTGATTTAGTGCGGCTAAACGCACGTTAATACTGCGCTCATCTGACCCTAGCCTTACCCTTAACTCAATGCCAGATTTAAAGTGCTGCAAGTGTTTAGAAATCAAGTACTCCAACTAATTTCTCCTAAGGATTAGAAAGTGACAGAAGGCGGAGAGAAGAGATTTCTGGCTGCTTCCATGCTGTCTGCCTATTTAGTAAAACATGCACATTATATGACACTGCATCCTTTCGCAGCAGCAAAGAAGGTTCCTTTTTCCCATTGACACCCAGTGTATTTTGGCTAAAGTAATGTCTTTTTCCTGCAGGTAAGTTTAGGATTAGTGTATTAGTTAAACTTTGTTATAGTTTCATTATCTGGTATAGCAAAATTGTACTATTATTATTTCTATAGCAGCAACATTTTCTGAAAACACTGTACAATAAAGAATGTGGGAATAAACGATTTTAAAAAACAGAGACAAGAATTGTAATGGGCCATGCTCACAGGAGCTTACAATCTACAGGAGTTGGATGGGGAGAACAAGAATTAATCTACTATATAAACATAACTCTGTTTTCTCTGGGGTTTTTTTTTCTTTGCTTTTAACCTTCGGCCTTCATTGTATAGTTTGCTAATAAAACCAAGGCAGTTATATAATACTAAATGTGCAGTAAGAGATGTGCCTTGGTAGGTTTATTGCAATACTTTGGCACTGCATAACAGTGCGTAATAGAACTGCACATTTTTTCTATATCCCTCAAAATTAACTTTCAGTATTTTTAACTCTCTAATGCAGTGGTTCTCAGCCGCAGTCCTCAAGTACCCCTAACAGGCCAGGTTTTAAGGATTACATTAGGGAAATGCCGACTGAATACTGCAATCCAGGGCTGGACTGGGGATAAAAACCAGCCCTGGAAAAAATTTCATACCAGCGCCATTTAATATGCGGTGTGTTTGAGGGTATCACAGAGCTGTACAGTAATGAGCAGCTCACATTTTAATATATTGCCCCCAGCTCCTATGGATATATTGCCCCCAGCTCACACATGGATATATTGCCCCCCGCTCACTCATGGATATATTGCCCCCAGCTCACACATGGATATATTGCCCCCCGCTCACTCATGGATATATTGCCCCCAGCTCACACATGGATATATTGCCCCCCGCTCACTCATGGATATATTGCCCCCAGCTCACACATGGAAATATTGCCCCCAGCTCACACATGGAAATATTGCCCCCAGCTCACACATGGAAATATTGCCCCCAGCTCACACATGGAAATAATTGCCCCCCCAGCTCACATGGTTATATTTGCCCCCAGCTCACATGGATATATCTGCCCAGCTCACATATGGAAATATTTGCCCCCCAGCTCGCATATGGATATATTTTCCCCCAGCTCACACATGGAAATATTGCCCAAGCTCATATGGATATATTTGCCCCCAGCTCACACATGGAAATATTGCCCCAGCTCACCTCTCCAGGGCCCGCTCCTCCATGACTCCCCGGCCTCGGTCTGTCACGCTGCCAGCCCTGCACGCATCACTTGTGATGTGAGGGGGCGGCACCAACACAGCGTGAGTGCCTTCCCACCTTGTGTTCGCTGGAAGGCACTCACGCGCTGCAGCGGCTATCAGCCTGGCCAAACCCCTCCTCCCTCACGCACACACAGAGAGGGGCCAGAGGCAGGGGCGGATCCAGGGGGGGCAACGGGGCAATTGCCCCCCCCCCGAGCAGTACAGTTGCCAGGTTGACCTCCAGAACTCAAATCACGATGTGTGCAGTGAATGCAGACATGGTGATTTGCAGAGGCACACACTGCGCAGAAGCACTGTGGATTGCCCCTCCCAGTCATGTGTCAGGGGCGTGTCACGTGGTGATCCTTTTCCCAGTGACCATGTGGCTGAGCCTGTCTCCTTCCATGCCTGCCTGACAGCTACAGGAAAGAGCTGGATCTGAGGCTGAGCAACAGGATCAGAGGAGAGAGGGGCTGGAGCCTCCATGCAGGGACACCAGGGAGGTAAGTAATGGGTCCCTGAGAGTTTGATCCTTCCTCCAGGGTGTATAACAAAGCTAGAGCTGCACAGTAATAAACCTCTCAGATAGGAGCCTGTAAACTGCTCCTCTAGATTGTAAACTCCTGGATGTCCTCGGCTCCTCTAGATTGTAAACTCCTGGGTGTCCTCTGCTCCTCCAGATTATAAGATCCTGGGTGTCCTCTGCTCCTCTAGATTGTAAACTCCTGGGTGTCCTCTGCTCCTCTAGATTGTAAGCTCCTGTGAGCTGGGCCGTCTGCTCCTCTAGATTGTAAGCTCCTGTGAGCCGGGCCGTCTGCTCCTCTAGATTGTAAGCTCCTGTGAGCCGGGCCCTCTGCTCCTCTAGATTGTAAGCTCCTGGGTGCCCTCTGCTCCTCTAGATTGTAAGCTCCTGTGAGCCGGGCCGTCTGCTCCTTTTAGATGTAAGCTCCTGTGAGCCGGGCCGTCTGCTCCTCTAGATTGTAAACTCCTGTGAGCCGGACCTCTGTAAATTCTAGAGCTGCACAGTAATAAACCTCTCAGATAGGAGCCTGTAAACTGCTCCTCTAGATTGTAAACTCCTGGATGTCCTCGGCTCCTCTAGATTGTAAACTCCTGGGTGTCCTCTGCTCCTCTAGATTGTAAGCTCCTGGGTGCCCTCTGCTCCTCTAGATTGTAAACTCCTGGTGTCCTCTGCTCCTCTAGATTGTAAACTCCTGGGTGTCCTCTGCTCCTCCAGATTATAAGATCCTGGGTGCTCTCTGCTCCTCTAGATTGTAAGCTCCTGGGTGCCCTCTGCTCCTCTAGATTGTAAGCTCCTGTGAGCTGGGCCGTCTGCTCCTCTAGATTGTAAGCTCCTGTGAGCCGGGCCGTCTGCTCCTCTAGATTGTAAGCTCCTGTGAGCCGGGCCCTCTGCTCCTCTAGATTGTAAGCTCCTGGGTGCCCTCTGCTCCTCTAGATTGTAAGCTCCTGTGAGCCGGGCCGTCTGCTCCTTTTAGATTGTAAGCTCCTGTGAGCCGGGCCGTCTGCTCCTCTAGATTGTAAACTCCTGTGAGCCGGACCCTCTGTAAATTCTCGTGAGTCGGGCTCTCTGCTAAAACACCTTATTTTCTGTCAGTGCCCCTCCCGAGACTAGTCTCTGGATCCGCCCCTGGCCAGAGGCCGCGGCAGCCTCAGCGGGCAGCCTCCCTGTAGTGTGTCAGATTGCAGCAGCCTACCGGGATTCCTCCCGGTATCCCGGTAGGCCAGTCTGGCCCTGCTGCAATCACTGAGCAGCAAATCATAGCACCTGTGCCTCAGATATCCTGCAAACCTGACCTGTTAGGGGTACTTGAGGACTGCGGTTGGGCACCACTGCTCTAATGAATTGACCCTAGTGATATTAATGAAGGTATAGCTATAAAAGCAAGACCAATATTTCCTTTGATTGTCAGATCAGCCATGTTTTCCTGGACATATTTTTTTACTTCATAGGAGAGGGAGAGCCCTGCAGTATGTATAATTCATATTCTGCAGGAGGGAAATCTGTTCTCTGGTCAGGGCAGGTAAACTGGGATTCCACTTTGAAGTTCTACCTGCAGCACATGAGTTCTACATACAGTACTAAGGGTTATATTTTGCTGCATTGTTCAGCTCTTATAAATACTTTTGTTAGCACTTTATAAATACTTGTAACTGTAACTAGTGCACTGCTCTTCAGCCTGAATAAATTATGTGTCCTGGAAAACATGGCCCATTTGGCAATCCTAATATTTTCCCAAATTTTTTCTTAAAAACACTTCCCATAACCCCACACATAATGAAAAAATGGTCATCATGAGACATTCAGTTTCAAAACATTTTAGATGTTGAGGTTGTTGAAACCTACCCTAAACTATTGGAACCCTTTGGGGGGTCAAGTGACCTTCTGCTGTAACCATTATCCTAACCTTGAAATGTGGCTCTGACAGATAATGTGCCTGGCAAAGAAAGAGGTTTACATGTTGCTTGTACCTTCCTTTCTTACACAAATTGATAAAAAAATATTTGCACGTTTCATATATGTAATGTTAAGACTCGGAGGCGAGGCTCAGCATCACATATTTCAACCTCAATCTATAAAGTTATTATCCAATCCTGGGGAAAAAAAATAATTGTATGAGAAATCATAGTATAGTTTATAAATCTCGGCTGAGCTGTTTGAAAAAAGAAATTAAGTTTACAGTTATATTCCTCTAAATGCTACTTAATTTCACTAGCAGCTAAGGCAGCACGTCGAAACCTCTGAGCATGATAACCCATAACCATTTACGCTTCCTCAATCACCTTCAATTCATTACCTCTCTCCATGTTTTCTCTAGTGGGGCTCAGTCCACCCAATAAATATTACACTCCAAGTACAGACTCTTTAATAACTTGCTGTGATTTCTAGACTAGGGATGTGCAACACAAACACATAGTAAGACAGGAATTCTAATTTTAGCTAATAGTGGCCCAGAAAACGAAATTTTACAATTTTTATTTTTAAAGCGTCAACATATTCTGCAGTGCTGTACAACAGGTAGGCAAAACGAAGGGAAAATTAACCAATACGTTAGACACATGATGGTGAACGATAGGGAAAAAAGGACTCTGCTGAAGAGCTTACAATCTAAAAGTGGAGTGACAGAGATGAAAGTAGTGAAGAATGAAAATTAATAGGATGCAAGGGGGCTGTATAGGAGATAGATCAGGATAGTTGCAATGGGGGGGGGGTTGTGGAGTGAGGTGATAGGCCTGGCATTTCCAGATCATTTAGAAAATCATGCAGCATCTGCTCTTCTTGGAGTAGCTTGTTTCGGCAGGATCCTCCGCTTTTGTTCTTGTAGATGGAATGTTTTTGTCTTACCTGTTGTACAATGCTACAGATCATGTTGGTGCTATGTAAATAATTCTAGTGTTTGGTAATCGTGGTGTCAAATTGAACACATTCTTTAGATTTTCTGTCCACATTTAATGTAGCAATATCCTGCCATATTAGAAAATAATCTATGAGGGTTTAGTTTTCAGTTAATGCCCTTCAAAGCCTTCGTTTCAGTCTTTTATTAACCCCTTAAGGACGGGAGTAATTTTACAACTTCGGCGCTGTTTCGGAAGTAGAAGTTTGCTGAGCTCATTTTGACCATTTTTAAGTCACGTATTATTATACGACCCAGACATATTATATATCGTTCTTTCCGGCAGACTCGGCAGATTCATAATATGTCATTATTATATGTATATGTCATGCCCTGCCAAAATGCTATAACAAAAAATGTAAAAAAATTAGAATTTTCAATAAAATTTCAATCTTCCACAGTGTGTAAAGTGTTTTTTTTTTTTAAATTTTATTATCCGAGGCTCTGCGGTCATATTCTATTGAGTAGATTTGTTAAAAAAATTATAACGGGGAACCCATTTTTTTTTTTGGGGAGAAATTGCGTGATTTTAGCTAAACCCCCCCAATAAAAAAAATCATTAGTGAAGCATCATTGTTCACATTATAATTGAAATGTGAACAATAGTGCTGCATTAAAAAAAACTAAATTTTTTTTATTATTATATTTATTATTTTTTTATTATTTAATTTATTATTTTTTTATTATTTTTATTTTTACTTTTTTTACACTTTTATTTTACTTTTACCATGGTCATGTTTGATATCATTGGAAAGGCCATGCTCTGGCCTTTCCAGCAATATCAGCCATGACCCCCTAGCTGCCACCGATCAGGAGATAAAGGGGTTCAAAGAACCCCCCTATCTCCTGCAAGGGATTTCCATAGGAAATCCCTTTGCAGCTAGGGGGTTCCCGGTTAACTGACATCATCGCGCATGGCGCGATGAGTCAGTTGACCGGGGGGTGACCCAGAGGTGGGGGCTGCCATCCAAGATGGCGGCCCCCACCGGAAATAGGCCGCGATCGGGCACAAATTAGTGCCGGTCGCGACCTGGCAACTAAGGGGTTAACCCCCCATACATCGCTGGAAAGGTCAGGCTGTGACCCTTCCAGCGATGCTGGCCACAGCCGCCGGGGACCAGGCGATCGGGAGATAGAGGGATCCAAAGGATCCCTCCCCTCCCTCCAGGCGCTTCCCCTGCTCCGGCGGGGGGGACGCCTGAAACTGACGTCATCGCGCCACCGGCGCGATGACGTCACAACGCCGGAGGAGGAAACCCTGCCGATCTGACTCCGTGGGAGTCAGAGCAGCGAGGGAGCCGCCGGAGGAGGTGAGTATTTAGCGAGGGGGGGCTATAAACGCCGAGGACGTACATTTACGTCCTGTGGCGTCAAAGCCCACCTAATGCAGGACGTAAATGTACGTCCTGCGGCGTTAAGGGGTTAAAGGGACACTCTACTCATCCTGACCACTTTATTGCCTCGAGGCACAAAAGGTGAGTAAAATAACCCCCACAAAAAAGTAATTGGGCAGCAGCCTCGGCCCAATTTATTTTATGGGCAAAAAAGTTAACTCTGTTTTCAATACAGTAAGTGGGTTTGTTTACAAAATATTCAGACAACAGCTTCAGACACCTAAAACAGCGATAACTAAGTCTAGCGTCAGACGAACGCAGTCATCACGTCCATGTTGCCGCACAGTTTAACATCCGTTGTAGCATTGATTTGTGATCAATAGAGATCAACACACGAAGTACGTGCGCACGCGCCACGCAGGTGGCAACGGCGCCATTTAGGCCTAGACGTAAAAGCGCTACGACGGATGCCCAAAGTGTGCCGTGTCCACGTAGCAGCTTGATGACGCAACATCAGATGCAGCGCATTTGCAATGTCCATAACGTTGATGTTAAGAGGTTTTTATGGTCTGGCTGACTGTACCTGTATTTTAATTCTATTTAATTTTATTTCCCATATTTCCCTTTTTTTGTTCTACATCCGTTAAAAAAAGGACCGTGTGGTGTCTACAGTTATGCACGAACGCAGAGTGCGCTCAGACTGCATTCGTCTGACATTAGCCTAAACAGGGCATCTATCGCAGTTTTAGGACATACCTCAGGGGTCAGTAGTATGGCAGATATATTGGAACTACATCTCCTTTAATGCTTAGCTACTCGCAAAGTTGGCTGAGCTTCATGGGAAATGTAGTTCCAAAACATCTGGAGGGCCAAGGTTGCTCACCTATAATCTGCATCAGTGGTCCCTCAGGTGTTTCTGATCTACACCTCCCGTGATTCTCTGGCAATTAATTGCATTCAATGAATTCTGGGAACTGTACACAATAAACATCTGGAGGAGGGGGGTTGAGATCTCTGATCTACAAGGACCACATTATGGTGGTGGTAAGCAGTGAATGTGATGTGCAGTGAAGTCAACAGCCAGGAAGGTTCCGATTGTGGAACAAGTAGTGGAGAAGGGAGGGCTGCTGCAATGAGTTTGCAAGAATTTAGATTTTATCGTGACTACCTTTTTTTTTTTTTTTTTTAAAGCGTGAATCTTCCAGGAAGAGAATAATTAAATTGCTAGTGATTCTCAGTCTGCAGCTTGATTTATGCTGGAGCATTATTGTTCTCACCTCCTATATCCATGACAGGGGAACGTTAAATAACTGGCATCATTTGGGGGGAGAAAAACAAAGCGATGGGAATGCAGGATTAGTTATACAAGCATAATCAAGTTACGAACAAGTATGTTACATACAGAAGAGTCCAACTTCAATCTCCATCACTGGTTTCCATGTTCTTCCCGTTTCAGCTGAATGGACTTGGATTCTATAATATGTTTACCTTGTTATCTAATCACAATCACAATTTTCTATAAATGGATTTCATAAACAGCTTAAAGAAATGTGACATTTGTATTGCCACAATTCCCAACAATTACATTATAGAGCACTGTGAACAAATTAATGGTTGAGAAACTAAATGGGTATATATTGCTTGGAGGCACAAGACACACCTGTTTCATTTGAGTACGTTATGTCAATATATTCCTATGCAGAATTTATCTTGCATTTAATGACTACGATTTTTGTACTTGTGTTTGTTCTAGTTGGTTTGATTTAGTGCTGCACTTTCATGGCATTTGTTAATTTTGGCTTTCAAGTAAAATTTTAACTCTTTCAATAGCTAACACATTAACCTCTAAACTCCCATTTTTTTTTCATTTAAAATTCAAGTTCGAGTAATATACATGTGAAGCATAACACAACAGATATGTGGTCTGCTGCCGATGGGAACCTCAAATATAAATGAATTTATTCATACTTTTTAACTTTAAACGTTTTGGTTTTTTCTAACGTGTTGGAAATCCCTTGGATTATGTGGCAGAGCAGTGTTTCCCAACCCTAGCCTGCAAGTCCCCCTAACAGGTCAGGTTTGCCAGATATCTGAAGCACAGCACAGGTGATATGATTTGCTGCTCAGTGATTGGAGGATTCCGTCTGCATTTCCCCAAGGTGATCCTTAAAATCTGGCCTGCTAGAGGTACACGAGGACCAGGGTTGGGAATCACTGTGGTAAAGAATCTGGAATATTGGCACAGGAGAATAAACGTCAGTTTTTATAAAATTACAGAAATTAAAATGAGCCAAGAGCATAAATAAAATGCCATAAACTCAAAATTCAAAGATTATGAGCAACATTTGCTGGAATGTTGTAGAATATATATTCCATCAGTGTTTCTCAACTCCAGTCATCAGGACCCGCTGACAGGCCAGGTTTGCCAGATATCTGAAGCACAGCACAGGTGATATGATTTGCTACTCAGTGAGTGCAGGATTTAGTCTGCATTTCCTCAAGGGAATCCTTAAAACTGGTCCTATTAGTGGGTCCTGAGGGCCAGAGTCCTAAATAACAGCAGAATGCAGCCATTGTAAAAATAATGCTCGTTATACAGTAACTACTGGCCTGTCCATGGATCCTGATGGAGCCATGGCTCCAGGCGGCACTTTGACAGGGGTGGAATATTGCCGCCCTGTCAGAGGCCACCTGTGACCTTGAGTAGACATTGCCAGCCAGGGCCTTGTGTGTGTGGTGGAGTATATGGATGTGCGACTATGTAGAGGGTGTATATGAATGTATGACAGTCTATTACACAATGCACATTACTGTGAATATTATTGCTGTGGAGCTCTGTGATATGCATGGGTATGATTTGGTCAGTGTGTGTGGTGTGTTGTTTTTTTTTTGGGGGGGTGCATTTCATCCTTGGGCCCAGGCAGCACAGTGTCTTGGGCTGGATCTGGGAAATACAAGAACAAGGCATGTGTATTAGCCAGGGCTAATGTGGGCCCAGAGCCAACCTATAGTAAATAAATAGGATTGAATATCTAGATACAAAAATAAAGAAAAAACATAGTGCGATGCATCAAGGAAACATTATACACTTGTGTTCAAAATTATTCAACCCCCACTGAAATTGAGTGTTTTGGCCAGTTTGACATTGATTTTGATCATTCAGTCATCTTGCTTACAATTAAATCAAAGAGGCACGTGTAGGTCAGACAAATATAACATAACATTTATAATGAAATAACCACAAATGTCTTTTCTGTGCTCACATCATTATCAGTTTTATTCAACCCCCAAGTGACATTCAATCTTAGTACTTAGTACAACATCCTTTTACAGTTATAACAGCTTTTAAACGTGAAGCATAGCTTGACACAAGTGTCTTGCAGCGATCTACGGGTATCTTCGCCCATTCGCCATGGGCAAAAGCCTCCAGTTCAGTCACATTCTTAGGCTTGCGCACTGCAACTGCTTTCTTTAAGTCCCACCAGAGGTTCTCAATCGGATTTAAGTCAGGTGACAGCGATGGCCACTCCAAAATGTTCCAGCCTTTAATCTGCAACCATGCTCTAGTGGACTTGGAGGTATGCTTGGGATCATTGTCCTGTTGAAAGGTCCAACGTCTCCCAAGCCTCAGGTTTGTGACGGACTGCATCACATTGTCATCCAATATCTCCTGGTACTGAAGAGAATTCATGGTACCTTGCACACGCTGAAGCTTCCCTGTACCTGCAGAAGCAAAACAGCCCCAAAGCATGATTGACCCCCCCCCCCGCCATGCTTCACAGTAGGCAAGGTGTTCTTTTCTTCATAGGCCTTGTTCTTCCTCCTCCAAACATAGCGTTGATCCATGGGCCCAAACAGTTCTAATTTTATTTCATCAGTCTACAGAACACTATCCCAAAACTTCTGTGGTTTGTCCACATGACTTTTGGCATACTGCAGTCGACTCTTCTTATTCTTTGGAGACAGCAAGGGGGTGCGCCTGGGAGTTCTGGCATGGAGGCCTTCATTACGCAGTGTGCGCCGTATTGTCTGAGCTGAAACTTCAGTACCCACATCTGACAAATCTTTTCTCAGTTCCTCAGCAGTCACACGGGGACTTTTCTCCACTCTACGCTTCAGGTAGCGCACAGCAGTCGAAGTCAGCATCTTCTTTCTGCCACGACCAGGTAGCGTTTCAACAGTGCCCTTTGCCTTGAATTTGCGAATGATGCTTCCTATGGTCTCTCTTGGTATGTTTAACATCTTTGCAATCTTCTTATAGCCATTGCCCTTCCTGTGAAGAGTATTCACCTCTTCTCTTGTCTTCCTGGACCATTCTCTTGACTTCACCATTTTTGTAACCACACCAGTAAATGTCTAGAAGGAGCTGAGTATCAGTCATTTTAATGCTGCCTAATTGGTGCTTATTATGCTTTATTGCTGCTCCGTGACATCCACAGGTGTTTTCAATACCTGATTGAAAACCCTTGAATGAACCTCTGTTCTTCAGAGTGGTAGTCTTTAAGGGGTTGAATAATTGTGTCAATGAAGAATTCACAAAAGAAACATTTACTACTGTTTTTACAAAACCAATTGATGTCATTTTAGTTGCATATGGTTCTTTAAAAAGTCCTTGTAGGATTTCATTCTGAATACAATTACAAATGTACACTAAATTCCCTAAAACCCTTTACAGCATTGGGGGTTGAATAATTTTGAACACAACTGTATATGTGATGACTGCGTATTACTTGCACTCACTAGAAGTAAGTGAATGTAGGCATATAATATATATATATATAAGCTTTTACTCTTGAACCACTCTTCAGTGTACCCAGAAACCATGAACGGCTTCTGATGTAATGAACTGCAATGATACTGCTTACTGGGAGTATCAGGGATTCCACCGCCAAACACAACTTCTTATTCAGGCTGAGGGGGAGCTAGGAATAATCTTCTTCGAATAAGTACAGCGGATATGTGGAAAAAAAATCAATATCCACACCTCCAGTGACTTTAAAAAAAAGAAAAAAAAAACATAAAAAATCAGACGGATCAGAGTTTCAAATCATTGTAACGATTGCGCAAGTTTTAATGTAAAGGAATTTAAATGGTTAGGAATAGATTTAGTTACTCCTGATTGGAGAGGGGGAGATTTCATTATGACGTTAGCAAAAAGAGAGGGGAAAATGGATTTATAAAATGTATAGATGAAAGACAGGAGGCCTAAATATGGAGTTGGATGTATTTGTTTGGTTAATGCGATTTTATAGATTTTCGTAAAAGTTATATTTTTAAAGGATTTTTTTTACATGAATATACATTTTGTATTGCATAAGATCTAATATGATACACGTAAAGTGTATGTGTGCTGCAGGGTTCACATTGCTCTATTACTATACACTCAACGGCCACTTTGTTAAGTGCATGTTGCTAGGATCGGGTTGGACCCCCATTTGCCTTCAGAACTGTCTCAATTCTTCGTGGCATAGATTTATCAAGGTGTTGGAAACATTCCTCAGATTTTGGTCCATATTGACATGATGGCATCACGCAGTTGCTGCAGATTTGTCGGCTGCACTTCCAGGATGTGAGTCTCCCGTTCTACCACATCCCAAAGGTGCTCTATTGGATTGAGATTCGGGGACTATGGAGGCCATTGGAGTGCAGTGAACTCATAGTCATGTCCAGGAAACCAGTTTGAGATGATTTGAGCTTTGTGACTTGGTACATTATCCTGATGAAAGTAGCCATCAGAAGATTAGTACACTGTGGTCCTAAAGAGATGGACATGGTCAACAACAATACTCAGGCCGTGGCGTTTAAACAATGCTCAATTGGTACTAAGGGGCATAAAGTGTGTCAAGAAAATATCCCCCACACCATTACACCACCAGCAGCCTGAACCGTGGATACAAGGCAGGATGAATCCATGCTTTCATTTTGTTTACACCAAATTCTGACCCTACCTGTCACGGATCCCCCTGATTACTATAGTGTTGGTCCCTATACGCAGGTCTCTCTCTAACCTTCCGATCCTTAGAGTGGTCGGCACGTCTAGACAGACTACTAGGATGGCAGTACAGAGCACATACAAAAAAGAGACGTCACGAATCCCTCTACTCTCTGACTAGTAGTCCCTTGAGACAGGACACTCTCTACCCTTCCGATCCTTAGAGTGGTCGGCACGTCTAGACAGATTGCTAGGATGGCAGTACAGAGCACATACAAAATACAAGGGGTGGTCTGATGTGCTTAGGGTGCCACACAGACTGACCTCCGTACCAGAATAGAGGAGTGATACAAATGCCAGGGGTCGAGACACAGAATGGTCGCTTGCGAATGCCAGGGGTCAATACACGGAATGGTTCGTTCGCCAAAGCCAGGGGTCAATACACAGAATAGTCGTTTTGCCAATGCCAGGGGTCGATACACAGAATAGTCGTTTTGCCAATGCCAGGGGTTGATACACAGAATAGTCGTTTTGCCAATGCCAGGGGTCGATACACAGAATAATTCTTAGCCAGAAACGCACAAGAGCTCTGCGGGAAGTAACTACCACGTCAGGGCACTGGCATAGTGGAGAAGCTGGGTTTTAAACCCGGCGGGTCCGCGTCATCACGCGAGGCCCCGCCTCCCGGCGTCCCACGTGTGCGGAAGCGACCGGCGCTATTTACTCGGCGCCTGGCCAGCGAGCAGCGAGGACGCTGCTGCCAGGCGCCGCCGGAACGGGGGTACGTGACAGAACCCCCCCTCAACGGGCGGCCACTGGACGACCCCCAGGGGCATGGGGATGAGCCAAATAGAAGGCCTTCACTAACCGTGGGGCATGGACCTCGGCAGCCGGAAGCCAGGAGCGATCCTCAGGACCGTAGCCCACCCAGTCAACCAAGTAGTGCAGGCCCCCCCTAGACCTCCTGGCGTCCAGAATGGCCTGCACCTCAAACTCCTCTTCGCCCTCCACAGAGACAGGAGGCGGAGGAGCACGGACCCTGGAGTAACGATTACACAACAGTGGCTTCAACAGACTCACGTGGAAAACGTTGTGTATCCTGATATGGGAGGGCAGTGCCAAGGCATAGGAAACCGGGCTGAGTCGCCGCAGTATCTTGTAAGGGCCTATGTATCTGGGGGCTAGTTTCATCGATGGTACTAAGAGCTTAACGTTCCGCGAAGAAAGCCAAACCCTGTCCCCGACTTGATACACAGGTGCTGGTCCCCTACGTCTATCGGCCTTCGTTTTCTGGACAATACTGCTCCTCTCCAGTGCCTGTTTAACCCTCCCCCAGGTCTCAGTCAATGACGCCAAGTGCTCATCCAGAGCAGGAATCGCGGTATCAGGAAATGCAGTGGGAAGCACGGGAGGATCAAATCCGTAAACCGTGAAGAAAGGGGAATGACCACTGGCTTCACTCACGGCACTGTTTAGGGCATACTCGGCCCAAGGTAGCAGGTCTGACCAATTATCCTGTCGTTCAGATATGAAACACCTGAGATACTTCTCAACATTTTGATTGGCCCTTTCTGCTGCTCCGTTCGTTTGGGGGTGATAGGCCGAGGAGAAGGACAGGTCTATTCCCACATTCTTGCAGAACCCCCTCCAGAATCTGGAGACAAACTGGGTCCCCCTATCAGAAACAATCCCAAGAGGGATACCGTGTATGCGGACCACATTGGCGATGAAAATGGGCACCAGCTCGGCTGCTGACGGTAGTTTCCTAAGAGGAACATAGTGACCCATTTTGGAAAAGCGATCTATAATCGTGAGTATAACAGTATTCCCTTTGGACTCGGGTAACTCTACTATAAAATCCATGGCTATCTGCGACCATGGTCGTTCGGGGATAGGCAGGGGCTGGAGTAAACCAATGGGCGCTGTCTTAGGACTCTTATTTCTTGTGCATACCTCGCACACGGCTACGTAATCTTTAATATCCCGGCGCATCGTGGGCCACCATAGCAGTTTTCGGATGCTAGCCACTGTTTTGGTGATCCCCATGTGCCCAGAGGTTTTATTGTCATGGTAAATCTTAAGGACTTCTTCTCTTTCCTTCTCAGGTACAAAGAGCTTCGCGGGAGGCCTCCCCCCGGAGCCTTATCTTGCACAGTCTGCAATCGGATCATCAGAGGGGACGAGACACTAATCGTGGTAGAGGCTATAATCCTCTCCTGAGGTACAATGGGATGTTGATCCTGAATGTTATGTTCATAGGATTCATACTGTCTAGATAACGCATCTGCTTTAATGTTTCTTGACCCAGGTCTATACGTGAGGACGAAATTAAAACTTGAAAGAAACAAAGACCATCTCGCTTGTCTGGCGTTCAATCGTTTCGCGTCTCCAATGTACGTGAGATTCTTATGATCGGTTATGATAACGATTGGGTCTGTAGATCCCTCTAATAAGTATCTCCACTCTGCCAAGGCTGCAATAACTGCTAACAACTCTCTATTACCGATATCATAGTTTCTCTCGGCCGGAGACAACTTCCGGGAATAGAAACCGCATGGATGCAAAGGTTTATCGGTGCCCGCCTTTGGGACAAGACTGCTCCAAGACCGAGTTCGGAGGCGTCAACCTCGAGTTGGAAGGGCAGAGCTGGATCAGGATGTCGGAGAACAGGGGCAGTCGTGAATGCCTGTTTGAGGGCCTCGAAGGCTTGCCTGGCCTGGGGTGTCCACTTCTGATTTCCCACCCCTTTCTTAGTCATGGCCGTGAGAGGAGCTACCAAGGCCGAAAAGTCTTTAATGAACCTTCGATAATAGTTGGTAAAACCTAGAAACCTCTGGATGGCTTTAAGCCCTTGGGGTAGGGGCCAGTCGAGGATTGCCGACAATTTACCCGGATCCATCTGAAACCCCTTAGGGGTTATGATATACCCAAGGAAGTGCACCATCTCTATATCAAATAGGCACTTTTCTAATTTGCAGTATAACCCGGCCTTCAATAGTCTCCTTAACACTTGTTGCACATGGGCGTGATGGGTCTCCTTATCTGGAGAGTATATCAGGATGTCATCGAGATACACTATGACGAATGTTTGCAGAAAATCCCTTAGGGTGTCATTTATGAGATCCTGAAACACAGCTGGCGCGTTACATAACCCAAAGGGCATTACCAGGTATTCGTAATGCCCGCTACGCGTATTAAAAGCCGTCTTCCACTCGTGCCCCTTTTTCACCCTTATCAGATTGTAGGCTCCGCGTAAATCGAGCTTCGTGTATATACGGGCCCCTTTCAGTCGGTCGAACAACTCTGTTATAAGGGGTATGGGATATGCATTTCTTATGGTTATTCTGTTTAAACCTCTATAATCTATGCATGGTCGCAAGTCTCCCTCTTTCTTGGAGACGAAAAAGAAACCAGCTCCTGCTGGGGAGGAGGACCGTCTAATGAATCCACACTCAAGATTCTCTTTTATATATTCCTCCATAATATCGTTCTCCTTTTGCGACAAGGGGTATACATGTCCTCTGGGAGGCATAGTACCGGGGAGTAACTCTATGGCACAGTCATACGGGCGATGTGGTGGTAAAACCTCAGTCCTGGCCTTCGAAAAAACCTCTTTTAATGCCTGATAACAGTCAGGGACTACTGTGGATAAAGGGGGTGCTGTGGCGATATTAAGGCTACCAATAACAGTGACCCTGCCCATACATTTCGACTGACAACTGGGACCCCAACATTTTATGTCTCTCTGGACCCAATCAATCACCGGGTTATGCTCAGTCAACCATGGAAACCCTAGGACGACGGGGCATGAGGGAGAGTCAATAATCTGGAATCGTATGGTTTCCCGGTGCAAAACTCCTGTTTTCATGCATACCTCTATAGTGTCGTGGGTGATATGGGGACATGACAAGGGTTTCCCGTCTATGGCCTCCACCATTAGAGGTCTTTCTTTGAGAACTAGAGGCATGAGGTTCTTGGAGGCAAACACTCTATCCATAAAGTTACCTGAGGCTCCAGAGTCTAGGAACGCCTCAGTCTCGAGGTGCACCCCCCCCAGGTTAAGGAGATGGGCACCAGAATCCGGGTTTTTTTTTTTTCGTTATCAACAAAGGAGGCATAGAGTGAACCGATTACCTGGCTAGTAGGTGTTCTCTGGCCCGGCTTGCCAGTGTCACCCCTGCCACCCCTGGGTCTTTGAGGACATTGAAGACGAAAATGCCCTGCCCCGGCACAGTAAAAACAGAGCCCCCTTTCCCTTCTGTGAGCTCTCTCAGCCTCCGAAATACCTGTTCTACCTATCTGCATGGGTTCCACGACCGGTAGATCGGTTCTTTCTGGCTCTGGAGTACCTGACGTACTGGTGTGTCTGGGTACTAAGGGTAAAGGAGGCAAAACCCTTCTGGGTCTGTCTCTAGAATGCCTCCTGTCCCTAATTTGGTCGTCCATGGCAATACAGAAATCAACCAAATGGTCCAGATGTTCGGGCAACTTCAAGGGAGCCAGCTCAAACATCAAAGCCTCGTTCAGGCCTTCGGTAAACGCCAAGGTTAAAACGTCGTTAGGCCAGTGTACCTCAGAAGTCAAGGTCTTAAATTCTATGGCATAGTCAGAGACTCTCCTATTACCTTGCTTAATGTGGAATAAGGACCTGCCTGCATTGGTGGCCCTTCTAGAGGGGTCAAACGTACGTTTTAGTTCAGAGGTAAAGCCCTCATAGTCATATATGATGGGCTTTTTGTTTTCCCACAATGGTGTGGCCCACAGTAACGCTTTATCAGTTAAATGGTTAATTAGGTAGCCTACTTTGGCTTTATCGGATACACAGGACCCCGGATTGTTCTCGAATAGAATCTCCAGTTGGGTCAAAAAACCCCGACACAAGTTAGGCGTACCATCATAGCGTACGGGTGCCTTCATACTGAGCCTACACCCCTCGGGTGAGGCCGAACTGGCCCTAGGCAATACTGGTTCTGGAGGACTTGCAGTACCAGCAGTGGATCGATTCAACAGGGTTTGCAGAGCAAGAGCAATCTGGTCCATCCTGTGGTCCTGCTCTTCTTGTCGGGCTGCAATTCTTGTTAACTGAGAAGAGAGGTCTGCGGGATCCATTGGCCCTGACGTAATGTCACGGATCCCCCTGATTACTATAGTGTTGGTCCCTATACGCAGGTCTCTCTCTAACCTTCCGATCCTTAGAGTGGTCGGCACGTCTAGACAGACTACTAGGATGGCAGTACAGAGCACATACAAAAAAGAGACGTCACGAATCCCTCTACTCTCTGACTAGTAGTCCCTTGAGACAGGACACTCTCTACCCTTCCGATCCTTAGAGTGGTCGGCACGTCTAGACAGATTGCTAGGATGGCAGTACAGAGCACATACAAAATACAAGGGGTGGTCTGATGTGCTTAGGGTGCCACACAGACTGACCTCCGTACCAGAATAGAGGAGTGATACAAATGCCAGGGGTCGAGACACAGAATGGTCGCTTGCGAATGCCAGGGGTCAATACACGGAATGGTTCGTTCGCCAAAGCCAGGGGTCAATACACAGAATAGTCGTTTTGCCAATGCCAGGGGTCGATACACAGAATAGTCGTTTTGCCAATGCCAGGGGTCGATACACAGAATAGTCGTTTTGCCAATGCCAGGGGTCGATACACAGAATAATTCTTAGCCAGAAACGCACAAGAGCTCTGCGGGAAGTAACTACCACGTCAGGGCACTGGCATAGTGGAGAAGCTGGGTTTTAAACCCGGCGGGTCCGCGTCATCACGCGAGGCCCCGCCTCCCGGCGTCCCACGTGTGCGGAAGCGACCGGCGCTATTTACTCGGCGCCTGGCCAGCGAGCAGCGAGGACGCTGCTGCCAGGCGCCGCCGGAACGGGGGTACGTGACACTACCATTCAGAGGCGTAACTAGAAACCTCAGGGCCCAGGTGCAGGAACAATGATGCCCCCCACCCCTAGGCAAAAACATGTTTTGTCCCCCTTCCTGTCAACATGCATTGGTCCCTTCCAGGTCCACAATTCTGACTCCGGACAATCGGTGTCCCATATTTTTTCCAGGTCCACTATAACCTCTTCAGTCCATCCCATTTTTAATTTAATGTGCACTATGTGTATCTCCAGAGCTCCACACAGTAATGTGTACTCTGTATGAACATATCACAGAGCTCCACAGCAATTCTGTGATACAGTAATGTGCGGTGTGTATGAATGTATCACAGAATTGCTGTGGAGCTCTGTGATACATTCATACACACCGCACATTACTGTATCACAGAGCTTCACGGCAATAAAACGCAAAGTAATGTGCAGCGTGTATGAATGTATCACAGAATTAACAGCAATTAAACTCACATTCATATACACCGCATATTACTGTGAGTTTAATTGCTGTTAATTCAGTGATACACTCATACACGCCACACATTATCACTGAATTAACAGCAATTAAACTCACAGTAATATGCGGTGTATATGAATGTGAGTTTAATTGCTGTTAATTCTGTGAAACATTCATACACGCTGCACATTACTGTGCATTTTATTGCCGTGAAGCTCTGTGATACATTCATACACACCGCACATTACTGTATCACAGAGCTTCACGGCAATAAAACTCAGTAATGTGCAGTGTGTAAGTCATAGAGGTTTAAAGCAGCAAAACTCACAGTAATCTGTGGTGTGTATGAGTGCATCACAGCGCTCCAAAGTAAAACTCACAAATAAGTATAAAATAAATTAAAAATAGAAATATATAGGCAAGCCCCCAGGACTGTGAGTGTGGACTCAACGGCCCGGGTGCGGTGGCACCCTCGGCACCCCTGGTAGTTACGACCCTACTACCATCTGAATGTCGCAGCTGAAATTGAGACTCTGACCAGGCAACCAGGGCTGGATTAAGATCTCTATGGACCTGGAACTGAATATTTTGGTGGCTTTTTTTGGAATTTAGTGAAATGAAAACATATTTTAGGTTATTTAATAGTGCAGATATGGCTATATCTAACCAGGCAGATACTGTGAGGAAAGCTCCATTCAGATTTCAATGTGCAAAATTATTTTTTTCAAATGTTATCATCCAAACCTTTGATTATAGATTTGTAAATATTGTATATAAATTCTTACATATTCTATAGGGAATTCTTGTTAAAAAAAATTGAAATGGAAACCTGTTACTGCATTTTTCTGACAAAATATACAATTTTAAATTTGTTTTTTATATTTCGCTTGTGTTTTGGAGGATGGGGTTTAATGAATAATATGATTATGTATAAAACACTGACCTTGCTCCCAGCGTGGGAAATGAGAAGGTGAGTAATGGCAGTGGTATTGCTCATTTTATACGTGACAAATGGACAATGCAATTGCGTTGAAACTAAAAATAATAAAAAAAAATTTATTTTTTTTCTTTTGGATTTTACATGGTCCTGTTTAGACTCTGACCTGTCCAAAGACACCTCACTTGAAAGATTAGTGACACAGGGTTCCAAAGTCCCCCCCCCGAGCCCTTTGCTGCAGTAGGCATTTAGGTTTTTGATCTAATAATTTTGTAATAACGGATTGTGCATCGCCTCCACACTTGTTGGTGACATGAGAAATGAGATGGTGAGTTAGTGCAGCATCATTGTTCACTATATAAAATTGAAAAGTGAAAAATATTGCTGTGTTAGAAAAAAAAAAAACAAAGGAAATATGTTCTTTTTCTTACATAAAACCTGATCATGTTTGGTATCATTGGAAAGGCCGTGCTCTGGGCCTGGAGCTGCTTTTCCATCAGCCTTTATGTTAATCCGGCCTTGCAGGCAACATTTTTCCAGTCTTCTATTGTCCCGTTTTGGTGAGCCTGTGTGGTTTGTAGCCTCAGTTTCCTGTTCCTAGCTGAGAGAAGTGGCACCCTATCTGCTCCAAGGTTTGACGTGTTGTACATCCAGAGACGGTATTCTGCACACCTTGGTTGTAATGAGTCGTTATTTCAGTTACTGTTGCCTTTCTATGATCTCGAACCAGTCTGCCCCTTCTCTTCTGACATCAAGGCTTTTTCATCCACGCAGCTGCCTCTCACTGGATATTTTCTCTTTTTCAGGCCATTCTCAGTAAACCCTAGAGATGGCTGTGCGTGAAAATCCAAGTAGATCAGCAGTTTCTTTTAAATACTCAGACCAGCCCTTCTGGCACCAACAACCTTGCCACGTTCAAAGTCACTTAATCCCATTTCTTCCCCATTCTGATGCTCTGTTTGAACTGCAGCAAGTCGTCTACACTGCATCTAGATGCATAAATGCATTGAGTTGCTGCTATGTGATTGGCTGATTAACAATTTGTGTTAACAAGCAATTGAACAGTTGTACCTAATAATAAAGTGGCAGGTGAGTGTATGTTGCTGCTTCCAAGAGTTTATTTATTTACATTAAGATTAGCTATGAGTATAAGTTTTAACAGGGTTTTTCTTTTTTCATTGAGGTTCATTAAGAGCAAATGGACATTGGTAGCTCTTGGGGTTATTGGAGGAAGAAGTGATCGAGAATTACACCGATCTGGTGAAAGGACCTTTTTAAAGCTGGCGATGGACCTGATATGCGCATGCGTGAGATGCACGATACTGGCATACAGGATTTTCCAAGATGGCACCTGGAGGATCTCGTACATGCACAAAATGGTAGAACTTGATTTGTAGGACGAAGCTAATCTGGAAATTGGAGGACAGGGGCTAATTGACTCTGTACCCAATCTCTGAAGTGGGCTGTGACCCACGAAACCCGATAGATTATGTTAAAAGTGTTTAATAAATACCCCTAGGTTTTAAAGTCAATGGAGGTGTGGATAATTTTTTATATATATTTTTTTTATTTTTGCATATCCTCTGGATTTATTCCTAGCTCCAGTTCAGCCTGAAAAAGAAGTTGTGTTTGACGGTGGAATCCCTGATATTCACAGTAAGCCGACTCATTGCATCAGAAGCCGTTCTTGGTTTCTGGGTACATTGAAGAGTAAAAGCTTATATATTATATGCCAACATCCACTTTACTTCTAAAGAGGGCTGAATGTGCCAGCGAAGGGCACCGACCAGAGATTTTTCACTGTACGTTGCAATTTCATGGTAGTTTGTCTATTCAGAAAGATGTCAATTTTCCAAGTACTGGTGAACTGACAGTGAAATGTGGAGATCACCACAATTCGGCGGCAGTCAAATCGTCCCATAGAGAAATAATCGTTAATCTGTTCAGAGGACGAAAATGTCAGTGAAATGCCCTGATTTTCAGTGATGTAGATCGACAGGTTTAAACATTATTCAATGTAAAATAATAATATTTCAATTTATTTTATTTTTTGTTTATTCTTTTCAGTTTCAGCTAAGAGCCTTTTTATATTTTTTTTATTGGACGAATAGTTGATTCCTGTTTGGTTTTTCTTCCCTGCAGTTTGGTGTCTTCGTCATTCAGCGGGCTGATCGGAGGTCGGTGGCATTCGGCTCCGCGTTTTGCGCACTTCAGGGACTTTGCGGTGCATACTGAATTCACCGTAGGGTCGGCGAACTGTAAACACTGAAGTGCGCCGTATGAAAAAGCACAGAAATTTCCCTGAAATCTCGGTGCTCCTTGACAAACCCTTTTAGTAAGTGCAAGTCATAGGGGGGCATCACATATTTAAGGGGTAATTCAGAGAGAGCCGATCTGGCCCTGAAAATGCACCGAATAGGGAATTTCCCAGTATGGTGCAATTTCAGGGCCACTTGGCAGTCTCCAAATTTTGGCAAATTGCCAGCAAAATATAGTGGTGTTCGCTGGTAGTGAAATCCCCATAGAGAAGTAATGGTTAATCTGTTCAGAGTGAAATGCCCCGATGTTCGGTGGTTTCATTCGGCAGGTTTATTCAGACGTAATCCCATAAATTTCAATGTTAAAAATATTCCTGTTTTTTTTCCCCCAATATCTATTAACCCTTTCGCTGCTGAGGCTTTTCCCGCCCCTGTGCTGAGGTCATTTTTACCGGTTTTGCTCATCATGTTTAAACGTGTTTTTAAGGCTTATTTTAGTATATGACCCAGACATATTATATATCGTTCTTTCCGTCAGACTCGGTATATTCATAATATGTCATTATTATATGTATACGTTATGTCATGTCTGTATATTATAACAAAAAATGCAATAAAATATGTATTTTCAATAATTTACAATGTGTAAAGTGTTTTTTTTCACATTTTAACATGCGAGCAATTGCGGTTATATTTTGTATGGGGTGCGCTTGTTAAAAAAATTAGAGATGGGGTCTCGTTACATTTTTTTTGGGGGAAAATTACGCGATTTTTAACAAACGCACCGCATACAAAAATCGTTAGTGCAGCATCATTGTTCACATTATAATTGAAATGGGAACAATAGTGCTGCATTAACAGACCAAAAAAAATAAAAAAAAGTGTTTATTTTTTTTTTATAATTTGTTTTTTTAATTTTTTTTTATTTTTATTTTTCATTTTTTTTTTTTTTTTTTTTTACAACATTTTTCACTTTCATGTTTGGTATCGTTGGAACGGCCATGCTCTGGCCGATCCAACCATACCAAAATTTAACCCCTAACTGCCACAGATCGGGAGATAGGGAGTTCATTGGAACTCCCTATCTCCACCGTTGGTGGCAGTTAAGGGTTAAGTCCAGGACTGGCGTCATCGTGCTATGCACGATGAGGCCAGTCCTCAGGGGGAGTTCCCGGAGGCTTGGCCGACATCCAAGATGTCGGCCAGCTCCAGGAAAGGATCGCGAATCGGCGCTTTTCAGCGCCGATTCGCGATCCAGCTCCCCAGGGGTTAATGCCAGGCATCATTTGGAAGGGCAGGCTGTGCCCTTCCAAATGATGCCTGGGTTAACCCCCGCAGAGCCGCCGATCGGGAGGGAGAGAGGTCCGAAGGACCTCTCTCCCCTCCCTTTCAGGCGCCTCCTCCGCACATGCGGGGGGGGGCGCCTGAATTAGGTGTCATCGCGCTGCCGCGATGACACCTAATACCGGCGGCTGTGGTCCCGGATGCGCGGCTGACATCCAGGATGTCAGCCCGCACCGGGGGGGCCAGCGATCGGCCGGAACCCGGCCGAACGCTGACCCCAATGGGAGGACGCGCTCAGCGCGTCCTCCGCATACCAGCGGGAATGCTGAGGACGCGCTGAGCGCGTCCTCAGCATCCAAGTGGTTAAACCATTTCTTATCTGCAGCAAAAGTGCGGTGTTTTTATTGTATTTTTTTTTTCTGTTCAGACCTCTTTATTATCATTCATGGGACCTTTTATGTTAATTTCAGACATTTTCGATCAGTATTTATTTATTTATTAATTTTCTTTTTTCTTTTTACCCTGATCTGCGCTGTGTTTGGCGATCGACTGGCTTTTTTTTTTTTTTTCCCAAATGTGATGGAGGGTTTTCGTAAATTTTGCGGCGTCACCTTTTTTTCGGATGCTTGCAGTGTTTTTGCGGTGGATTTTCGGATTCGGTCAGCAGCTTTTCCATGCACTTTGGCAACCCTGCGGTGAATGCTGAATTCACCGCAGGGTCGGGGAATTTGATTCTGAACGAGAGAGCACTGAAATTTCGGTGCTCTGATAACCCAGATAGTGTTTCCTGAAGGTATCGCACCATGTTTTCCCTTTATTTTTGTATCTAGATATTCGCCCTATTTTTATTTTGTTTACTGGCTTTACATACGTCAGGAGGAGGAGATGTTTTGGGGAATACAAGATGTGTATTTTTTAAATATATGTGCTGCTGTTATATGACCAAGCTATAATAAAGAATGTGCAATGCCCAGGTAAAGGCCATGTCATTAGAGTAATTTTCTTTTTTTTTCCGAGGGGTGGAGCAGAAGGCAAGGTAAGCGGGTTTGTTTGGTCATTCCATTTATGTTTACTTTTGCATTGAATTGTACTAACAACGCATTCTTATGCTAATCCTTGCTATTCAGAATACATTTCACAAGTTAGACTGGTTTTTCAAGTCCATGTGGCAGCTTACTTTCCATGTATAGTAAACCAGATACTTCCCCCTTAGAATCTCCACGCTCTGGTGTTTTTTTTTTTTTTTTTTTTATCCGGATCAAAGACAGCCTCCAATCACAGGAAGAATCACACAACCGCTAAAGCTCTCTTAACATACTTTGCCTTCTTATAATTTTACAAGGTGGAAAGCCTGCCCAGAGGGCAGTCTATTGTGGATATACTGCCCTCAGCTCGTGGATACTGCCCCCAGCTCGTGGATACTGCCCCCCAGCTCGTGGATACTGCCCCCCAGCTCGTGGATACTGCTCCCCAGCTCGTGGATACTGCTCCCCAGCTCGTGGATACTGCCCCCAGCTCGTGGATACTGCTCCCCAGCTCGTGGATACTGCTCCCCAGCTCGTGGATACTGCCCCCAGCTCGTGGATACTGCCCCCAGCTCTGGATACTGCCCCCAGCTCGTGGATACTGCCCCCCAGCTCGTGGATACTGCCCCCAGCTCGTGGATACTGCCCCCAGCTCGTGGATACTGCCCCCAGCTCGTGGATACTGCCCCCAGCACGTGGATACTGCCCCCCGCACGTGGATACTGCCCCCAGCACGTGGATACTGCCCAAGCTCATAGATACTGCCCTCAGCTCGTGGATACTGCCTCAGCTCGTGGATACTGCCTTCAGCTCGTGGATACTGCCCCCCAGCTCGTGGATACTGCCCCCCAGCTCGTGGATACTGCCCCCCAGCTCGTGATACTGCCCCCAGCTCGTGGATACTGCCCCCCAGCACGTGGATACTGCACCCCAGCTCAGACCCCAGACCAGACATGGGGTGGCTGTTCGAATGCTCTATCGGCATTCGGACAGCCGCCCCATGAGCTCCGCATACTTACCTTCCCGAGCGGCGAAGTGAAAGTTACCCCGCTTCCGGTCGTTGAAGGACCCAAGCCGCGGTCACGTGGGACTCCCACGTGACCGCGGCTTGGGTCCTTCAAAGAGCGGAAGCGAGGGAACTTTCCCTTCGCCGCTCGGGGGTTGGATGCATGCGGCAGCCGGGTAGAGGCTGCGAGCGCAGCCTCTACCCGGCTGCTGTGTGCATCTTGTAACCGCCGCGGCGAGCGCACAGCCGGCTCGTGCCGCGGCGGTTGCATGCGCGCGCAACCAACAGCCGCTGGTTGCGCGCGCATGCGCAGAGTAAGGCTTGGCGACGGACACGCCAAGCCTTACTCAATTATAATATAGGATTAGTTGTTTATTTACCTACTTTACATGTTTTGTAGAATTTTCGGCCTATCATTACTACTTTTGCAAGTCATTCTACAATTCTTTTTGTACTGGGCGAGTTATTCAGTGACTGCCAGTGTTGATCGAAGTTCCAAAATACCTGCGAAGAATCCTTAGGATTACAACCCAGAAAAAAGACATTTCGATAAGGTGAAGGCCGGTGTCAGACGAGCGTTTTTTAAGAACGAAAGGAACGTCTGAGAGTGGACATTCCTTCCACTCTGATGCCCGTCCTGCCACCTCGCAGAGGGCAGTTAGTGCTCTCAGCGCTGCAAGGCTCGATCCTCCTATGGTGGATTGCTCTTTGCAGCCCCGTCGAACATGCGTTGTAGCATTTTGGCGGGGAGGCTTTCAGCACGTCTGCTGTAGCGCACGCAATTGCTACTTGCGCTACATCATGTGGCTGGCCCCATCGAAGCGTCACAATGCTGCGATGGATGCCGGGAGGCACCTCCAGTATGGGCGCACCTAGTGCACTCGTCTGACATTGGCCTAAATCTAAAGAGCAGCTAGAGAGGTTTCCCAGTGCAGCTTCTCTTGCCGCTTTTTGGATTTAACGTTTTTAAACACAAGCATTTTTCATACCGGGTTATTCAAAGAGAATCGAAAAGTCACCGCACGTTCAGTGACTTCTCGTTCTCTTCAATTCAGTGCGATTTGGCGATCCTGTTTCGGTGACCCTGGGTGTATTCAGCAAGCACCACAGGGCCATCGTAGTGCAGGGAAAAGCCGCCGCAAACCCGCCGAACACTCACCGCAAAACCCGGCGAGCGCACACCGAAACCTGCCGCCGGAAAAACATGACACCGCAGACGAATGGAGTGAAAAAAAAAAACAATATGCTTGAATGTTTGAAAAGTGAAACGCTGTTTGCAAAGAAACTACAGAACGAAAATGTCTGAAATTTACATATAAGATCCAATGAATGATAATAAAGAGGTCTGTTACAGAAAAAAGAAAACTATTGGAAAAAAAAGGAAAAATGCCTAAAAGATCCTAATCAATCTATAAATAGACTTTTTACTGTAGAATAATATAATCAACGGTTTATTAGATATTGTATTAAAATGGGAATATTTTTAACATTGAAGCCTATGGGATTCGCCTGAGTAAATCTGCCGCATGAAACCATTGAACAGGGCAATTCGGCAACTTTTCACTGCTGGTTTTTGTTCTCTGAATAGACTTCTCTATGGGGATTTTACTGCCCTCGAACAGGCACCGTATGTGCAGGCAATTCGCCAAGATTTGGCGAACTGCCTGCTCTCTCAATAGCCGAATGGCCAGGAAAGGTAACCGTACGCTGAATTTCACTGTTTGGTTACCTTACGCCACAATTCGGATCGCTTTGAATAACCCTGTGTGTCTCAACATTGACAAAGAAGAGATTTTTGCCAATGTTTGCAACTTTGACAAACATTGGGGGGTACCCGAATAACCCCATTTAGAGTGATTTCTTGCAAGAAGGACACATGTTGAATGAGGATTGCCAACAGAAGGCAGTTTATGATCCCTTTGTCCAATCCAGTTAAACTCAGCCCAAAGGTGTTGTGTTCTAGTACTGGCGCATCATGAGTGCTAATTGAGAAAAATGAATATACAGGTTGAGTCTCCGCAATCTTAAATGTATTGGACAAGGAATGTTTTGAATTTTTTTTCAAGTTTTAATGAGATATCTGGGGGATGGGACCCAAGTCTAATCAAGAAATTTATTTATGGTTCATAGGCTCTATATACATACATACATACATACATACTGAAGGTAATTTTATACAATATTTTTAATAACTTTATCCCCTGTCATTTGAGGTCAACTATGGAATTTTCCACTTGTTCATGATGATGCAGAAAACCTTTTCCGATTTTGAATTATTGCAATTTCAGATAAGGGATACTGAAACTAAATACCAAACAAGAAAAAGATTTATAGTTCTTTGCAGCTGATTTTTGGAAGGCAGTTTTCTAAAATTGTATTAAAATATAAAAGAATTGTCCATATGAAGGCATCTCTAGACTGTAAGCTCCTATGAGCAGAGCCCTCTACACCTCTTGTTTCCATCCTATGTCCGTTTATCTGTATCTCGTTCCTTTTTGTTTTTGCAAAGTGCTGCAGGAACTGTTGGTGCTACATAAATGATGATGATAATATTAATCTTCACATGTAGTGACATATAGTCAGGGTGGGATTACTATAGGGTCTATTGGAGCTGCATCTCCAAGCCCACATCCCAAAATAGGTCAAGATATTCTAGTGCCAGATGACTTCCGACCCTGTAAGGGATTGAACAAAGGCACGATAGGATTGAGACAAGTGGTACAATGGGTAAAACAAATTGGCAAAAATGCTTTGACAATGATGGGGTACAGGTTCATCACCATTTTCAGCTCCTGGCCGACAAACTGGACTAACCTTCATTTTGAATTGGTTTGTAATGTATTGTTTGTGTTGTATGGAGATACAAATGGAATTGCTATGTCAATAAGGTGTCCGACATAGGCATCTCTATAGGGGGGCAATTGCCCCCCCCCAGGTTATTCCTTGCCCCACCCAACAAAAATCAGCATCCAGGTTCCCTCAGTTATTTGGACCGCAATATCTCCTGTCCCGGTACATCGCCTATGGACGATCTAGGTGTCATTGGAAAGGTCAGATTCTGGCCTTTCCAATGATACCCAACATGACCATATATCGGTGTAAAATAAAAGTCATTAAACATAAACATTTTCACAGGTTGTGAAATTGTTCAGCAGTGAAGTGGTTAATGTTCAGACTAGAGCTGCAACATCTGATCGATTAATCGATAATGGAAATAGTTGACAACTAATTTAATCATCGATTAATCGGTGTTGATTAATCATCCGGTGTACAGCATTCACTGTTTAGAGTCAGACCGAGTTATACGTAAATAACCTCAGCTTTGGAGCTGATTGGAGAAGACGCGTTGCTGCTTTACTCTGTATGATTTAGTTCTAGGGTTATGTCAGACACAACCAGTTTGTTTTTATTCCTTTTACAACAGTAGAACTATAACACAAACAATAGGATGCTGCCACTGGGTGAAGGAGCTGTATGCCTGTGATTTATCCTTACTTGAAGCTGGAGTCCTGTGCCACCACCCCACCCTACCTTTCACACCCCCTTTGATCAGGAACTGCCATTCCCTTCCTTTGGTCTGGTCCCTTTCCCCAAACTCATTGCCACACTCAGATCCGGTGTTTTGTCCATACCCACTCCCTCTCACACTCAGGTCAAGTCACTTGAGCAAAGTCACTCCCTTCCACCTCCAGTATACCTATCACCTGGTGTGGGCATGGTTTTGTGTTAGTGCCAGGTTAATTCAGTCTAGCGCCTGACCAACAGAGCGTTAGCTTCCCGCTAGAAACGGGAAAAATCACTTAGCGATTTGTAGCGCGAGCTTACTGTACTTTCCGTGTCCTATACTTAACATGGGGAGTGCTAGAGATCTCTAGCGCTTTTGCAACTAACAGACCACTTGGTGCCAGCACTAAATTTTTTGAGGAGTGCTAATTGCAACATTTTACTTACTGCTCAACCATGGTGCTAACTCCAAAAAAAACATAAACAGGTCCAAAATTAAAAGGCAATGTAAAGGAATGCAGCACAGGTGTTCTGTTGGTCCCGTACACCATAGTAATGGATCTGGTAAGCAATGTTGCTGCTGTTGCAGTAGGCTCTACTATGATATAAATGTATCCTTTATGGACATGTATCCTAAATCTAATATATTGCCTAATTTTAAACATTTTATGCTGGGGGTTATTCATTGCATGTAAGCGGCGGAGTATTAGGGTTAGGACCATGTTTAAAGGAACACATGGATAAGTCTTGCCCCGAAACATGTATTATTTATATCCTGCAGCAGGGACATTGTCGCTCACCGGACCTTCCTTTTGGATCTATTAAATGCAGTGTAATGATTCTAATTGCTGTTGGGTGGTATTTATCATGCAATGTCCATCAGCCTTAATTAATATGTGTGCATATAAATATGGATGATATGGCCATCTTGGAGGATTTTAATAATGATTGAGTCTGAGGGCTCTTTGCTAGATGTGTTTATACTTCTACAAGCCTGTGAGGGCAAGGGATAGGTATGGCCCGACACTCTACACTGGAAAAAAACAGTTCTATCCTGTACTCGACTGCATTTAGCGCTGGGTCTCAGCCCGGGTCTTAGCGTTTCCCTGGCGTGCGCCAAACTACCTTGTACATGGACTACCATGGACAAAGTGCCTGACAACCTACTAACACATCACTAAGTTTCAGCAACTCGTGCAAAATTTTTCTTTTAGCGATTTCGGGTTTTACCTCACACCAGGTGATAGGGCCCTTCATTTTTTCCAGTGGTATGGTACAGTGGTGAAAATTATTAGTGCCCCCCCCCCCCGTTTTGACTGTGGTATCTTATGTGCCCCCCTAAATATTGTTCCTAGAGTCGCCACTGTCCGACATCTATAAACATTGCTAGGTATGAATGTATGAAATGTATGAATAAATGTATATGCACAAAATTTGCTTGTCTTATTTTATGCACAAAAATAACTTTCCTACTTTTATTTAGCTAAAATGCATATCATACTTTAAAGTAATGCTATGCACTCTTTTAAACAAAAATAACTTGTTAGTGAAGGAAATAATCCCCCCAGAAAATTATTTATGTGCCCCTTTACTGAAAGTAGAATCTGCTATACCGTAGAACTGTGGTTTCCAACCCTGGTCCTTGGGACGCTCTAACAGGCCAGATTTTAAGGATTCCCTTGGGGAAATGCAGACTGAATCCTGCAATCACTGAGTAGCAAGTCATATCAACTGTGCTGTGCTTCACATATCTGGAAAACCTGGCCTGTTAGAGGGACCTGAAGACCAGGGTTGGGGGATCATTGCTGTAGAAATAGAAAATTAATGTCCATGAAAATTCAGTTACTCAAGAGCATTGTAACCAACTTTTCTTCAATTTTCTCATTTGCAGCCCGACCTATAGGATGTGAATCTACAATGGATTTCCTTACATCACCCAGGAGGACTAACTTCACAACCAGGCAATTAACCAAACCGGAGATGGAGTTCTGCTTTTCCCATTATTTAAATCAGACCAGACATGTTGAGATTGGTTCTGTGCCACAACTTGGTGAGATCCCGGTGAAGATTTGGATCCTGAACTGCATGATGAAGCAAAAAAGAAATTCTAGGGAAAATGTGGGGTGCACTTAGAAGAACTGCCCCAAATAAAGAAACCCGATAAATTCCTTTGCCTTGTAGTAAACCTGTTACATTAGTTCACTTCTTGGACCTTGGCTTCTCTGTCCAACCAGTCAATGGGAAAGTAATATTTTCATTTATCTTGTGAAATAAAAAGCCTCCAATAATAATAATTTTTGTATTTAGTTATACAATGCATGGAACCTCACGTTACCAGCTCTATGGCACCCAGATGACTGATAAACTCAAATGCCTGTAAATGTAATAAGGTGACTTCATGAATGAAACCTGCCATGGAGTATAAGGTCATTTGTTTTGTTTATAGGATTTTATTTAAAAAAAAAAAAAAAAAAAATTCCTCCCAGAAGCGGGTGACATAGTCCTGACTCCTGATGAAGCTGGGATCAGCAGTCACTGAACGGAGTCCCTGGGCAGGACTAATCCTCCACATTTAGGGGGCTTAATTAGCCCTCTGAGATGAGGGCTCTCTGACCACTCATTACCTTGAATGGTCAGAGTCTAGAGTGTCCCTTTTAGTGCGATGGACAGATTCTTATTTTTAACCTACATTACTATGTAAATATAAGAACTCTCGGATATAAAAAAAAGACTTTACACTTTTCTGGGTTCTTCCCATTCATTTCTTTCTGAGCTATTACAATGCTTTCAGTGATTGTGTCACGAATGTACTATTCCCACAAACCCCTCTTTCCGAAGGAAATATATTGGTTTTCGACAAGATGAGTGTTTAACCAGGAATTGCCTGAGATTTCTCATAGATTACATATGTATCGAGGGAGGTGACCACTAGTTACTTGTTTTGAATGCAGGAGTATTGTAATGGGGGGGGGGGGTTTCACTAAAAGGAAATTATGGATGAATGCAGTGGAATTAAAATTTTACACCAAATTAAACTCCTCTTCAGCGTACCTTGAATATTTAGCCTAAAATATGTGCCTCATATGAAATTCTCCACCAACTGATTCTTAGCATATGTCACATCATTCTATAACATCGACAGCTGTCCAATAAAACCATATAACAGGGGCCCGGTAGCCATGTCCTCCTAAAATTTTACATCTGGCTCTTGCATTTCTAGATTTGTATGATGATTTTTAATACAAAATATTGTTTGGCTCATACATATGTAGTTGTCTCCTACATTTTCACTGCTGTTCTTTATAGGTCTATTCTGAGTTAAAACATGCCGGCTGGGTGGAGTAGAGGTAACATCACTGCTCTATAACCGTGGAGAGAGACTGTGGAGACACAGATTTGAATCCCGGCCAGAGCGCCTCTCCAGTAAGTGTCCTTGGGCAAGACACCTAACGATACATACTCGCCACCCAGGACATACTTGAAAAATAGAGAAATCTCAATGTAATCCTTCCTGGTAAAATCCTTTCTCAAAACATGAGGGGTTAAACATTAACCCCTCCTGACTCGCTCCGCATTGACCTTTACCTGTTTTTACCTCCGAGCATGTATGTAAACTCCCCTTTATTCCAACACTAGGCACCCTCCGCGGTGGTTGGACTGTGACTGGCAGGAGGCTGGAATATTGAATAATCTCACTTCCGGGACCTTTCCATGAAGCTAAAATCATCGATCGCAGATCGGGGCGGAGCTAAATCCCTGCAATCAGAGGGAAATATTAGCACACTGAGGCTAGGGTAAGACGAACGCATTTTTCGCGTTGTCCGTGAAAAAGTGCGTTCGAACGACTAGACGTATTTTTTCACGGAATACGCGATAACGGTCATACGATGCGCCTTTTCGTCCGTGATTTTGTACGGATCATCAATAAAACACTTTTTGTGTCTGGACGTTATGTTGGCCGGACATTAGCAGCGTCTGACGTCTCCTAATCACGCACACACGCCACTAGCGGACGCAGCGCACTCTGTACGTCAGTACTAGCGGTATCACGTTCTCGAAAAAATGTGTTTTCCACTTGCGTTGCGCGGCCGTACTTTTGTGCGGCCGTACTTCGTATATTGGCCGTCATTTGCTGCTACTACGGCCGTGATAAAGTGCGGCTGCACACGCGTTCGCACTGCGTTAGTCTGACCCTAGCCTGAGACCCCCATAAGAGCGAGAGATGTGAGGACACACAGCTCCGTATGACCACTCAAATTACGTGGAGTAGTGCTAACGCCGAGAGTGTGCCTTTAACATGGATACAAATTTTTTAACCAATGCATTACAGGTATTTGGGTAATGAAAAAAATTTGTATTTATTATATGATCTATAAACCTCATTTCATGCCTTTATGCATTTGTACTCATACATTTTTGTTTGTTATAAAGCAAGTAAAAACACAAGTCAGTTACATAGAACGCCAAAGAAGCAATACTGTATGTGTAGTCCGTTGGGAATGCATACTCGCCACCCAGGACATACTTGAAAACGAGAGAAATATCAATGTATCCTTCCTGGTAAAATACTTTCTCAAAGAAAAATATATACTGTTGTGTTCAAAATTATTCAACGCCCAATGCTGTAAAGGGTTTAAGGGAATTTAGTGTACATTTGTAATTGTATTCAGAATGAAATCCTACAAGGACTTTTTAAAGAACCATATGCAACTAAAATGACATCAATTGGTTTTGTAATACAGTAGTAAATGTTTCTTTTGTGAATTCTTCATTGACACAATTATTCAACCCAGGATCGAGTCCTAAAAAAGAAGTGTGGGAACTCACCAGGATTTCTGTCTCCCAATAAGCAATTATCACGTCGCACGTAACACAAACACACACTCAGCTCTGATAAATTTATGTATATATGTCAATAAGAAAGCAGATTGTACAACAAATGCTTATGCCGGCTATTGAATACGGAGATGTAGTGTATGCAGCCGCCCCGCAAACACACCTTCATAAACTTACTACATTGTATAACTCATTCTGCACTTGCATTACAATGTAACTACTAGCTACATGACCCACCTTTGTGACATGTTAAAAGAGCTAAACTGGCCGTCGCTGGAATCCAGGCGCATCTTTCACCTTTCAAACCTGGTGTTTAAGAGCTTTTCTGGAAGCGGCCACCCTACCTGAATAGACTGCTTCCCCCAGCAGTTCCCTCATCCTATAACCTCCGATCCAGGACCAGCACCTTACTGGCAATACCAAAATTCAAAAAGAAATTGGCTCGACCCTCATTTTCCTACAGAGCACCACAAATATGGAATAACCTCCCAGACACCAACAAATCTCCCCCAGTCTAAAGTCCCTTAAGAGATCTCTATTAACATACCTCAATACAGAATGCACCTGTAAACATGTAACATAGTGGCATATTTATTTCTGTTACTCTGTATATTTGTGTTTTGTTTTTAATATCTTGCATTTTATTACTTTGTATTTCTGTTCCTACTGTAACATTTCAATGTCTTGAACCCAAAACGTACTTGAAAACGAAAGAAATCTCAATGTATCCTTCCTGGTAAAATACTTTATAAACAAATATGTGAAATATAGCAAAAATATATGATAAATCCTATATTTATTATGACTTAATAGAGAATATGTGATTGAACACCTGACTACAAGCTTTATAGAATATGGGACCAAAGGGAACTCAGTCCCTCTGCAAAATTAGTGCAGGAACTCCGTTCCCACGCGTTCCCCTCGACTTGACCCCTGATTCAACCCTTAAAGACTACCACTCTGAAGAACAGAGATCATTCAAGTGTTTTCAATCAGGTATTGAAAACACCTGTGGATGTCGCGGAGCAGCAATAAAGCATAATAAGCACCAATTAGGCAGCTTTAAAATGACTGATACTCAGCTCCTTCTAGACATTACTGGTGTGGTTACAAACATGGTGAAATCAAGAGAATGGTCCAGGAAGACAAGAGAAGAGGTGATTACTCTCACAGGAAGGGCAATGGCTATAAGAAGATTGCAAAGATGTTAAACATACCAAGAGAGACCATAGGAAGCCTCATTCACAAATTCAAGGCAAAGGGCACTGTTGAAACGCTACCTGGTCGTGGCAGAAAGAAGATGCTGACTTCGACTGCTGTGCGCTACCTGAAGCGTAGAGTGGAGAAAAGTCCCCGTGTGACTGCTGAGGAACTGAGAAAAGATTTGTCAGATGTGGGTACTGAAGTTTCAGCTCAGACAATACGGCGCACACTGCGTAATGAAGGCCTCCATGCCAGGACTCCCAGGCGCACCCCCTTGCTGTCTCCAAAGAATAAGAAGAGTCGACTGCAGTATGCCAAAAGTCATGTGGACAAACCACAGAAGTTTTGGGATAGTGTTCTGTGGACTGATGAAACAAAATTAGAACTGTTTGGGCCCATGGATCAACTCTATGTTTGGAGGAGGAAGAACAAGGCCTATGAAGAAAAGAACACCTTGCCTACTGTGAAGCATGGCGAGGGGTCAATCATGCTTTGGGGCTGTTTTGCTTCTGCAGGTACAGGGAAGCTTCAGCGTGTGCAAGGTACCATGAATTCTCTTCAGTACCAGGAGATATTGGATGACAATGTGATGCAGTCCGTCACAAACCTGAGGCTTGGGAGACGTTGGACCTTTCAACAGGACAATGATCCCAAGCATACCTCCAAGTCCACAAGAGCATGGTTGCAGATTAAAGGCTGGAACATTTTGGAGTGGCCATCGCAGTCACCTGACTTAACTCCGATTGAGAACCTCTGGTGGGACTTAAAGAAAGCAGTTGCAGTGCGCAAGCCTAAGAATGTGACTGAACTGGAGGCTTTTGCCCATGACGAATGGGCGAAGATACCCGTAGATCGCTGCAAGACACTTGTGTCAAGCTATGCTTCACGTTTAAAAGCTGTTATAACTGTAAAAGGATGTTGTACTAAGTACTAAGATTGAATGTCACTTGGGGGTTGAATAAAACTGATAATGATGTGAGCACAGAAAAGACATTTGTGGTTATTTCATTATAAATGTTATGTTATATTTGTCTGATCTACACGTGCCTCTTTGATTTAATTGTAAGCAAGATGACTGATCAAAATCAATGTCAAACTGGCCAAAACACTCAATTTCAGTGGGGGTTGAATAATTTTGAACACAACTGTATATATATTCCATTTCACTTGTTTAGCTGAGATTTTTCTGCGAGCATGCGTGTTGTGTTTTTCATTATCCGGGATTCAAATGGCAAACTGGAAACGATTTCATCATTTCATTTCAAGACGCTGCAAACAATGCAACAGATATATAATAATAATAAATAAAAAATGGCACGACAGGAAATATTGTTGCAATACAGTGACATATCTGGACAGCACCAACAACTAGTCGTCTTTCACAGACCTTGGTTTGTATGCAAAAGTGGCACTGCACGACACGTACTCTCACTGGCGCGTTTGATAATGCCATCATTCAGAAAGAGCAATGATGGGACTTCTCGCAATCAATGCTAGAGCAGTTCACGATCAATGAGATTATCAAATGAGAAGCATCGCTCTCTTGTTTTGCAGAAGGAAGCACCTTGTTATTTTAATGCATCCGTACACTCCAGAAATAAATTATTACAACATCTATTTAATTAAAAACTTGTATATACATATATATATATTTACATCCATACGGTTGAGCTAGGCAGTGAGGGAACCATGCTCCTCTTTATCCTAAAAGACTGGAGGCACAAATGGAGACGGCAAATGCGCTTTTGTTGATCAAATGAACGCTTCGATTACATCCAAAAGATTTGCTGCTCACAGTACGCTGTTATGAGCCAATCATGTCATGCTTTTAATCATGAGCATGCTCACGATATTTTATAAGCATGTGCAAACATGTATTTAAAAAATAATAATTAATATTATGATGAATAATTAATAAAATTAAAAGCCTTCAAGTAAAAAATATCAAGTAAGAGATAAAGTATTTGTAAAGAAACTGTCATTTTTCACATTTGGAATTTTGTATCAGATTAGGAATTTCCAAATAGGATAGGTGATGGACTAAGTAGGGAGAAGGAAACAGATTTCGACCCCCTCCCTAAGGTGTGCCTAGGCCCTCTAGCACACACATATTAGTAAAATGATTGAAAGTAATTGTATAATATATATTACCTGGTTATTTAACCTCCCTGGCGGTGTTCCCGAGTGTGTCTCGGGGTTAAATGTAACTGCTGAGAGCTCGGGCTGTATACATCACCTCTCCCTGCGCTCCCTTGATGATCTCTGCAGTCTCCTTCGGCGATCGCAGCATTTTACTTCCTGGATTCCTTCTCACGAGGAAGGAACCAGGAAGTATAAGGCCGCGATCGCCGGAGGAGGCAGCTGGGGACTTCGAGGGAGCGCAGGGAGAGGTGATGTATCCAGCGGCATCCTGAGTGTTACCACTTCCAACATAGGAATTTAACCCCGAGCCACACTCGGGATGCCGTTAGCCCACTTTTAGATGCGGTTTTTCACAAACATCAGACCGCCAGGGAGGTTAAAATAATACAAATATTAATAAACGTTGCAAATGCAATTTATGATATGGATGCAAGAGACAAACTGCTATCAAGGTTTAATGGTATGGCAACCTTGGAGAGTAGAGATGCATAGAGAGAAAGATATCGGAAAATAAGGGGCAGCCTCCAAACAAAACCCGCAGTGGGGGGGGGGGTAACCCAAAACAATGACCTATATTTATTAATTGTTGGAGGTTGCAAAGGCCAAATCTCCTTTGTGGTTCCTTGGTATCCATTCCTTACACCTTGAGGTTTTTCTTGCGGTTTTATTGTAAATGTTGGGTCCATTCACCATTTTTATAGTATTTTCCTTTAAAAGTTACGTTTTATAGACCCACATCCACTCTCTCAGAAGGAGATTTGGCCTTTGCAACCTCCAACAATTAATAAATGACTGCATATTAGAAGCTTATTTAAACATTGTGTAACCATCTTTTATAGGCAGCGTGCCATAAACACCATGGTTCTCTTAAAACATTCTTAGGGAACAATTTTCACCAGAATCAGCCATGTCGCATAGTAGCAGAGCTCACGTGGGTGAATTTATCTTATCTCCGCCGTTATCTTCTCCTAGAAGGACTTCATAATTTAACGATCCGCGTGTGATACCTTTGCCAGTAAAGTGCCTGTGTAAACATCATGATAGTTTATGCTGCTCATATCCCTGTTTATACAACAATTTGTGAGCATTGTTATCACAAACGAGATTAAAGGATTTGCTGCTCACTTGAGAAAATATCAATCAACTAATTTCAGTCAACATCTGCTTGGCATTCAAAACGAAGATTGTCAAACAGTAGTCGAATATCCCAGCAGGGGATGCTGCACAGTTGATGATATTCACCAAGGACCAATTCTGTGAACATGATATGAGCAGTTTTTAAGGGCTTGTTTGCTAAACAGTGAAACTCTGGAAAATGCATATAATTTACACATTTAAGCTCAAATACTAACATTGGAAATATAAGCAAAGGAGAACCACCTTCATTTCCATCACTCTGAATGTCAATTTGGTTGTCATTTCAGTACAACTCTCATTTTATGGATTGAAACACATGGGGACCTATTATGCCTGAGCTGCTATGGGTGAAGAGTGATGTGTTATTATGATCTCATTTGTTAACCATAATGGCTCCCATTCTTTCTAAAGGAAGGCACACTTTGCTTGTGGCACCTCCTCCTCTAGCAGCAAGCAGAAGAACACAGAGAACAGATAGTTCCCAGTGTCCTTCCACTGACATCGCAAGTCTCCATGGAGTCCCTGTATCAATTAGCGGTGCCCTGATATTACAAGTACGGCCTGCTTGTAATAAAGCCAGTAATAGGAAGCCGCACCAAAATGTTACATTAACGGCTATCTATATTTGGCTTGGCCAGAATAAGGCTCATGACAATTTAATTATCGCAGTATCAATAATGATGGTAAGAGATGCGCAAAAATAAACTCATGACAGGATAGGGCCTCCATTAACAGTTACTAGCCATAAGAGAATTTTCTGGGATCTCAATGTCCTCCACTTTGCTTGAAAAAAAGGTTTCTAAGGTTCGTTACCTTAAGTAGATTCATCATCATGACATCTGTATACCTAGGGCTCTACCACTGAATGTACGCTACAGCTTATCCCATCACGAGACACATCCTTCTCCATTTTTTATGCACTATAAGCTGTGATCTCCAGTTGCATCAATTAAGCTTAAATGTTTTTTTTAAAGTTTTATTTATATTTGTATAAAAAAAAATCAATAAAATTAGATTCCAGAGGTAAATTTCATGAAGATGAAAGGGATGTGGGTATAAAGCTATATACCCTAAAGCGTGGGCGCCTATAAAGTTATATATTGTTTTTACCAATAAATGCAGTTATGATAATAAGGTATAACCAGTAAGTGATATGATGCCGCCCTGGGATAAAAAAACACAGAAAAAAAACAACCAAAATCTGTGCTAAACAAAGATGAGGGAGGTGTGGCAGGTATCCCTGACAGCGCATCAATAGTGCAAAACACTGGAATGCAATTGGAACATTTGCATATGCATATATAAATAATGAAATAAAGTGCATCAATAGTAGGCACAATAGTGAAATAAAGTGCAACAAAACAGTAAAGTGCAGCGGTGCCTTAAAAGAATAAAACCAGCAGGGCTAAGTGCAATAGTGCATATAGGAGGATACGTAGATAACCTGTAGATAAAAATCAATAAAGTGCACAAATTAAATGTCCAATGCTAATCCGATGGACATGGGCAAAAAGTGTCCAATATTTCAATTGAGTGCAATAGTGCGTATAGCAGTCCGTGAAGATGGAAGATAAAATACTCAGGAGTCCCAATGCTTGTGGTGCTCCTTCTTATTCCGGTGGAAAGTTCGTCACGTCCTCGATTTCATAAAAGAGAAGGGAGAAGCACACGGGGAAATCTTTGGTGCAGGAGATCTTATGACAAATTAGGCAAAGATTATTACTGGTAGAGGTATATACCACTCACATTTAAATGAGCCTAAAGGTTTCCCGGCTCTAGGTTTAATCGCCTATGGCCATGTAGAGAGTGGCACTTCCCTTCTTTACCAAGTAACAGGACGTATACGAATTAAGAACAGATGGGAGACAATGCTCCCATAGCGTAATACTGCAGTGTAACTAAACAGGGGTAATTACACAGTGCACTTACCAATTAAGGAGCCTTTCAATCTCAGGCTCAGTCAGTATAGCCTTAGGCACTCTTAGGTAGGTGCCCTGGACCTCTTTTCCTCGTTGGTAGACCGAGTGGTGTTTTTCCCATGAGGTATCAGGTTGGAATTAGCAAAACACAGCCAATGAAGGGTTAAAAGTAAAAAATATACATTTATTCCATAAAAAGGGACATAAAAATACCGAGTTTCGGTGTGCATTCGCCGGGTTTTGCGGTGAGTGTTCGGCAGGTTTGCGGCGGTTTTTCCGTGCACTACGACAGCCCTGTGGTGCTTGCTGGATACACCGCAGGGTCGCCAAAATGGAATCGCCAAATCGCACCGAATTGAAGAGAACGAAAAGTCACCGAACGTGCGGTGACTTTTCGATTCTCTTTGAATAGCACTGATTGTTTCTAATTAACATTGAATCTAATTAATCTTACAAAATTACTTGATATCGTACACGTTTCAGCATAAATTGAGTGCTCCAGTCTTAGGAGTAGATCCCTTATTCAACATCAGGTAATTTTCGAAAAGAGTTAAAAAAAAATGAAGTAGTGCCCTAACTATTACAGTTGTTTCTGCTCTGCTTTGCCTTTAAAGAATATGTGGAATGAAACCAACAAAAGAACAATTAATTTCTGTTGATCCATGTGTTCTATATAAACTTGACCTGGAAGCATAGTTGGACCAACTATTTTCCTTTAACCCTGAAAAACCATTTGAAATAATTCATCATTTCACACATTTTCGTCTAACAATGCCAACAGAGGGTTGTGGTAAATGGAGTTTATTCGGCGCAAGGTCTTGTTACCAGTGGGGTACCTCAGGGGTCAGTACTTGGACCCATTCTATTTAATATTTTTATTAGTGATATTGCAGAAGGTATTAATGGAAAAGTATGTCTTTTTGCTGATGACACAAAGATTTGCAACAGGGTTGACGTTCCTGGAGGGATCAGCCAAATGACAAATGATTTAGGTAAACTAAAAAAATGGTCGGAGTTGTGGCAATTGACTTTTAATGTGGATAAGTGCAAGAAAATGCACCTGGGACGTAAAAACCCAAGGGCTGAATATAGAATATTTGATACAGTCCTAACCTCAACATCTGAGGGTTGGGATTTATGGGTTATTATTTCAGAGGATCTAAGGGTAAGTAGTCAATGTAATAGAGCAGCAGGAAATGCTAGCAGAATGCTTGGTTGTGTAGGGAGAGGTATTAGCAGTAGGAAAAGGGAAGTGCTCATGCCACTGTACAGAGCACTGGTGAGACCTCACTTGGAGTACTGTGTGCAGTACTGGAGACCGTATCTCCAGAAGGATATAGACATCTTAGAGAGAGTTCAGAGAAGGGCTACTAAAATGGTGTACGGCTTGAAGGAGAAAAGTTACCAGGAAAGGCTTAATGATCTTAACATGTATAGTTTGGAAAAAAGACAAGACAGAGGAGATATGATAGAAACATTTAAATATGTAAAGGGAATCCACAAGGTAGAGGAAGGGAGTATATTTAAAAGGAAACAAAGTAGCAAAACAAGAGGACATAGTCTTAGATTAGAGGGGCAAAGGTTTAAAAGTAACATCAGAAAGCAATATTTTACTGAGAGGGTGGTGGATACATGGAACAGTCTTCCAGTTGAAGTGGTAGAGGCCAAAACAGTAATTGAATTTAAGCAGGCATGGGATAGGCATAAGGCTATCCTAAACAAAAGATAAATCCAGGTCAAGTATCCATGTAATTGGGCAGACTAGATGGGCCGAAAGGTTCTTATCTGCCGACATTTTTCTATGTTTCTATGTTTCTAAAGTTAAGAAAACACTTTTATTTTCCAATCATGGAGTCAGAAGGAACTTGTGGCATCCTAGAACACCAGAGATCCTAGGAATCTTCGTTGGGAAGATGTGTGTTTCAAAGGGACATCAAGGTTGGGGAATGAAGGAGTGCGGAAAGAATGTCCATGAGAATGTGCGCCCTTTCCATATGGATGCCCATTTGGCCACCTCGCTGTTCACACATCTGTGCGCACAGCTTGACAAAGCTAGAGCCACCTATAGAGGCTCGTGGTTTGTAAACCCATCTGATGTCCGTTGTAGTGCTTTGATGAGATGAGAAATCCACCTCATCTGTTCTAACATGCGTTATACAGGGTTATTCAAAGAGAATCGAAAAGTCACCGCACGTTCGTTGATTTTTTGTTCTCTTCAATTCGGTGCGATTTGGCGATCCCATTTCGGCGACCCTGCGGTGTATTCAGCAAGCACCACAGGGCCGTCGTAGTGCAGGGAAAAGCCACTGCAAACCCGACGAACACTCACCGAAAAAACTCGGCGAATGCACACCGAAACCCGCAAAAACAACTGGATTAACCCCACCGATCACGCCGGAGAAACCCGTGCAGGAGCCAATTACAGCGCAGAGCAGCCGCTGGAAAAAGCCGACACCGCAGACGAATGAGTGAAAAAAAAAAATAGTACGCTTCAATGTTTGAAAGTGAAACGCTGTTTGCAAAGAAACTACAGAACGAAAATGTCTGAAATTTACATATAAGATCCACTGAATGATAATAAAGAGGGCTGTTACAGAAAATAGAAAAAACGATTTAAAAAAAAAACAAGATTTTTTTGTAAAAAAACCTCCGATAAATGCCTAAAAGATCCTAAAAAAAGCTATAAATAAAGAGACATTTTATTGCAGAATATTATAATTTACGGTTTATTAGATATTGAATTAAAACGGGAAGCAACTTGTCACTGCTGGTTTGTGTTCTCTGAATAGACAAAGCATTGCTTCTCTATGGGGATTTCACTGCCCTCGAACAGGCACCGTATGTGCAGGCAATTCGCCAGGATTTGGCAAACTGCCTGCTCTCTGGATAGTCGAATGGCCAGGAAAGGTAACCGTACGCTGAATTTCACTGTTGGGTTACCTTTCGGCCACAATTCGGATCTCTTTGAATAACCCTGTTAGCGTTTTGGATGGATACTTTTAACGGCGCTTGGAGGGGGTTCAAAACGGATGCACTTAGTGCATCCATGTAGGCCCAGCCGACATCAGGCCATTATAAGCCACCATGTCCAAGCTTAAAGAGCTTAAAAGACTTCTAATCTACCCACTGGTGTTGTCCTTTGAATACATCCCCATGATTGACCTATTCATGTCGTTCTATGGCCAAAGTCACAGTGTGAGAAGCAAGTGATGTAAAGATACTGTTGGAAGGGGCAGTTTACAACATAAAAGGTCACACAATATATGTGTCACTGGGTGCATCTAGAGTAAAATATTCTTAAGTGAACAAACAAGAGAAAAACAAAGCACATGTAAGATATCAGCAACACGAAATAAACACAATAAGAACATTTCATTGTTTGGTGGTAGTGGCCCATTAATAAGAGTGTCTATTTAAGCTTGGCAGAGTATTATGGGTGTTGTAAACTACTGTACGTATCAAGGTTAGTTAGGAGTACAATAAAAGTAAATGGCAATATATAACAGGTAAGGGGGAGCCATCTAAGTTGAAGATTAAAAAATGACCATCAAATGTCCGTTTTGTTTCTGGCACTGGCAGTGAATGAATATACTCATTTCCAGTGTCAAATACCACGAATATCACTATAAACATGTGTTTGTTTTGTTTTTCCTTCAAACCGTGAACTGGTCAAGAAACATGTCCAAAGCCTGAATAAACTCCACATTTAGATTTTTGCTGGAATAACGTCACGCATTCACTGACATGTAGTATAGTGAAACACGAAACTACCTCCGTTCTCAATAATGTATGGTTGAGTTTGAACTAAAGTTTGCGATTAGTTTTATCAAGTATGTTAATGTACAGCTTCTGAATAAAGATATATTTTTTGAAGTGTCATTTTGTGTAAATTCATGTAAAAAAGCATAGATCAGAAAGCAGAGGAATAGCAGGATTTTGATGGGTTGAATAATGTGACAATTGCTAGTTGATGTGATAAATATTTTGTGAAATTGACTTTTTAAAACTGCATTTAGATGCTATATTTTGTTTTAAATGATATAAATAAAGGAACTACTAAGAAACTCAGCAGGAATATCTGTGTACATATCCGCTTAATGTCACTTGGCAGAGTTTACTGATGTTCTGCTGATTGGTTTTTATTATTTGCAGTGAACACGTTGGCATTTTTTGACAGATAGAAAATGTTCTGTCATTTGCATGAAACACAGGAGATATACAATGGAAATGGTTACGCATGGAAGAAGGTATGACAATGGTACTCTGTACAAAATGCATTGTATCCAACCCTGGTTTAATCGTAACCAGAGCTGTTGTAAACTTAGCAACTCCGTGACTTTAATGGCTCGGGTAAGTTTACAACAGCTCTGGTCAGGCATGTACAGGCCATCGGGACTACTGGGAGATTCCCGGTGGGCCGATGGCTCAGTGGGCCGGTGTGAATGCTGTTTCACCTCATTGCTCACACCACCTTTAACCCCTTGGCTGCGGAAAACACCTGGGGGACATCATGGGAATTCCTCGCATGTGTGAGATGACAACAGAAAGGGACCCCCCCTCGTTCCTGGCCAGGTAGGGCATATCCTATGCAAGGGTCATTTGCACCCATGTGTCTCTGCAAACGTAGTAGCAAGAGAGTCATGCCCTTTAAAAACACACACCAGTTTTGGGTTTACTGGTTTCAAGAAGCACTGCCTGATGTGAACTATGCCTCACAGAAAAGAGCTCTCAGAAGACCTACGATCAAGAATTGTTGGCTTGCATGAAGCTGGAAAGGGTTACAAAAGTATCTCCAAAAGCCTTGATGTTCATGTGTCCACGGTAAGACAGACTGTCTACAAATGGAGAAAGTTTAGCACTGTTGCTACTCTCCCTAGGCATGGTCGTCCTGTAAAGATGACTGCAAGAGCACAGCGCAGAATGCTTAATGAGGTAAAGAAGAATCCTAGAGTGTCAGCTAAAGACTTACAGAAATCTCTGGCCCATGCCAACATTTTTGTTGACACATCTACAATAAGGAAAACAGTAAACAAGAATGGAGTACATGGGAGGACACCACGGAGGAAGCCATTGCTGTCCAAAAAGAATATTGCAGCACGTTTGAAGTTTGCAAAAGAGCACCTGGATGTTTCACAGCACTACTGGCAAAATATTCTGTGGACAGATGAAACCAAAATTGAGTTGTTTGGAAAAAACACACAACACTATGTGTGGAGAAAAAAAGGCACAGCACACCAACATCAAAACCTCATCCCTACTGTAAAACATGGCGGAGGGAGCATCATGGTTTGGGGCTGCTTTGTTGCCTCAGGGCCTGAACTGATTGTTGTCATTGATGGAAAAATGAATTCCAGAGTTTATCAAGACATTTTGCAGGAAAACGTAAGACCATCTATCCGCCAACTGAAGCTCCGCAGAGGATGTGTGATGTAACAGGACAATGACCCAAAGCATACAAGTAATTCAACAAAAGAATGGCTTCAACAAAACAAAATACGCCTTCTGGAGTGGCCCAGTCAGAGTCCTGACCTCAACCCGATTGAAATGCTGTGGCATGACCTTAAGAGAGCGATTCACACCAGACATCCCAAGAATATTGCTACACTGAAACAGTTTTGTGAAGAGGAGTGGTCCAAAATTACTCCAGATCCTTGTGCAGGTCTGATCTGCAACTACAGGAAACGTTTGGTTGAGGTTATTGCTGCCAAAGGAGGGTCAACCAGTTATTAAGTCCAAAGGTTCACATACTTTTTCCACCCTGCACTGTGAATGTTTACATGTTCTGTTCAATAAAAACATGAAAACATATAATGTTTGTGTTGTATTATTTTAAGCAGACTGTGTTTTTCAAATTGTTGTGACTTAGATGAAGATCAGAGCACATTTTATGACCAATTCATGCAAAACTCCACGTAATCCCAAAGGGTTCACATACTTTTTCTTGCCACTGTATGCTATAACGGACGTGATCAGTGCGCTCGTCTGACCCTAGCCTTATTGGACAGGTCAGAGCCTGTCCTTTCTAAGGATGCCAACATGACCATGTAAAATGTCATGTAAAAAAAAAAAAAAACACACACAAACAAACATAAAAGAAATTGCATTTATTCATTTTTTCTGCATGTTTGCATAATAAAAATGGGTTGGATCCAGGCCCGATTTTTTTTTCTTGTCCTAGTCCAGCCCTGGCACCAGTTAAGTTTACACCTGGGTTGGAATACAGCCCAGAGGGTGTTGGTTATAGGGGTTACTGTGAAGGCAACATCCATGTGGATAACAATGGCCTGCCACATCAAAAGAGAAATAGATTATAGCTACCGTATTTTTCGCTCCATAAGACGCACTTTTCTCCCCCCAAAAAGTGGGGGGAAAAGTGGGTGCGTCTTATGGAGCGAATGCCCCATGATATGCCTCAGCTCACCTGTCGCCGCCGCGTTCGGCTCCTTCTGAGCGTGCGTCCGGCGGCAAGGAGCTTGGGCACTCGCCTGGGGGAGCCACGTGACCGCGATCTCGCGAGATCGCGGTCACGTGGCTCCCCCAGGCCAGTGCCCAAGCTTCCTGCCGCCGGACGCACGCTCAGAGGGAGCCTAACGCGGCGGCGACAGGTGAGCTGAGGCATATCCATGCGCTGCAGGGGCATATCTATGAGCAAGCTGGGGCATATCCATGCGCTGCGGGGGCATATCCATGAGCGAGCTGGGGCATATCCATGAGCGAGCTGGGGCATATCCATTTGTTGGGGCATTATCCATGTGCTGGGGCAATATCAATGAGCTGGGGCATTATCCATGTGCTGGGGCATATCCATAAGTTGGGGGCATATCCATAAGTTGGGGGGCAAATCCATGTGCTGGGGCATATCCATGAGCTGGGGCATTATCCATGTGCTGGGGCATATCCATAAGTTGGGGGCATATCCATAAGTTGGGGGGCAAATCCATGTGCTGGGGCATATCCATGAGCTGGGGCATATCCATGAGCTGGGGGACAGTATCCATGAGCTGGGGGACAGTATCCATGAGCTGGGGGGCAGTATCCATGAGCTGGGGGACAGTATCCATGAGCTGGGGGACAGTATCCATGAGCTGGGGCAGTATATCCATGAGAGGAGCTCATTATTACACTATTTGATTTCAGAATATTTTCCTGTTTTCCTCCTCTAAAAATTAGGTGCGTCTTATGGTCAGGTGCGTCTTATGGAGCGAAAAATACGGTACTTTCAGTGGGGTGCTGTAGTGTGTACGCAAGTGTGATTCAACACTACAAGCAAAGCAGTAAATTATGAGGAGAAAAATAGCATATCAAAGAGATTTTAAAAATATTTTGCGAAAATCTTGCCATTTCACTTTCTCCCCCTCCCCCACATCCATATCATATAGTACATAGCTCTCGTTCGCTCTCTACATACTTATTGCATTTAGTTTCCTGTCTACACCTCTTTCTTTGATCACCCTCCTGCACGCTCAGTGCTAATTACAGGTGTATTATTTAATTTTACAGGCGGGTTTCTGTTCTTTTCCAGACATCTAATAGTTAATGCAGTTAATTTGCAAGCAAAGCCTGGAATGATCTGCTGCCACCTAATGGTGAAGAAGATATATGCTGCTGTAAACTGGCATTGATAGCTACTGGGAGGCTGCTATAGGATGGGGAAAGCTGAGTGAATGAGCTCTGTGTACAGCATATCTCTGGCGAACAATTCCATGTATCAAACCAGGAAATTTAAAATCAATTCAACAATTATTGTCCCTGCTCCTCAATATAAGTTATATATATATATATATTGCAATTATATATTTTTTTATTATTGCAGAAGCCATCTGCACATCACAGCAATTCAAAGAACTGCATCCCAGAGCCCCTGTGCGGCATTCCCCATATAGAGCAAGGAACTCTGGGTAGGATATGCAAATGACCTCTGTCTCATTTTTATTGTGTCTGGTATTACACCGACCCTTTAAATCAATGCCTTGCCATACTATGGCCTTTTAGAGATATATATATATATATATATACACACACACAATATAACAATATAAACCTTATAATGCAAAATATATATATAATTTACAAAATCTAGCACTAACTTATAAAAAAAACCAAAAAAACTGTTAAAAGCTGGTTGCCCCATGCTGAGGTCCAGGAAAACACAGATACAAACATCTTGAGCTTTAGATGAAAATTAGGATTTTTTTAAAAATAAAGATTCATGCTATAGAAACATAGAAACATAGAAAAATGTCGGCAGATAAGAACCTTTCGGCCCATCTAGTCTGCCCAATTACATGGATACTTTACCTGGATTTATCTTTTGTTTAGGATAGCCTTATGCCTATCCCATGCCTGCTTAAATTCAATTACTGTTTTGGCCTCTACCACTTCTACTGGAAGGCTGTTCCATGTATCCACCACCCTCTCAGTAAAATAATGCTTCCTGATGTTACTTTTAGGCTAGGGTCAGACGAACGCATTTTTATGTTGTCTGTGAAAAAGTGCGTTCGAACGAATGGACGCATTTTTTCACAGAATACGTGATAGTGGTCATACTATGCGCATTTTCGTCCGTGATTTTGTACGGATCATCAATAAAACTCTTTTTGTGTCTGGACGTTATGTTGGCCGGACATTAGCAGCGTCTGACATCTCCCAATCACGCACACACGCCGCTAGCGGACGCAGCGCACTCTGTACGTCAGTACCTGCGGTTTCACGTTCTCGAAAAAATGCGTTCATTTTCCACTTGCGTTGCGCAGCCGGACTTTTGTGCGACCGTACTTCGTATATTGGCCGTCATTGCCCGGCATCTGCTGCTAGCACGGCCGTGATTAAGTGCGCCAGAACGCGCGTTCGCACTGCCTCAGTCTGACCCTAGCCTTAAACCTTTGCCCCTCTAATCTAAGACTATGTCCTCTTGTTTTGCTATTTTGTTTCCTTTTAAATATACTCCCTTCCTCTACCTTGTGGATTCCCTTTACGTATTTAAATGTTTCTATCATATCTCCTCTGTCTCGTCTTTTTTCCAAGCTGTACATGTTAAGATCATTAAGCCTTTCCTGGTAACTTTTCTCCTTCAAGCCGTACACCATTTTAGTAGCCCTTCTCTGAACTCTCTCTAAAAGGTCTATATCCTCCTGGAGATACGGTCTCCAGTACTGCACACAGTACTCCAAGTGAGGTCTCACCAGTGCTCTGTACAGTGGCATGAGCACTTCCCTTTTCCTACTGCTAATACCTCTCCCTACACAACCAAGCATTCTGCTAGCATTTCCTGCTGCTCTATTACATTGACTACTTACCCTTAGATCCTCTGAAATAATAACCCCTAAATCCCTTTCCTCAGATGTTGAGGTTAGGACTGTATCAAATATTCTATATTCAGCCCTTGGGTTTTTACGTCCCAGGTGCATTATCTTGCACTTATCCACATTAAAACTCAATTGCCACAACTCCGACCATTTTTTTAGTTTACCTAAATCATTTGTCATTTGGCTGATCCCTCCAGGAACGTCAACCCTGTTGCAAATCTTTGTGTCATCATCAAAAAGACATACTTTTCCATTAATACCTTCTGCAATATCACTAATAAAAATATTAAAGAGAATGGGTCCAAGTACTGACCCCTGAGGTACCCCACTGGTAACAAGACCTTGTGCCGAATAAACTCCATTTACCACAACCCTCTGTTGTCTGTCACTCAGCCACTGCCTAATCCATTCAACAATATTGGAATCTAAACTCAAAGATTGCAATTTATTGATAAGCCTTCTATGCGGAACAGTATCAAAAGCCTTACTGAAATCTAAATAAGCAATGTCTACTGCACCACCTGTGTCTATTATTTTTGTTACCCAATCAAAAAAATCAATAAGATTAGTTTGGCATGATCTCCCTGAGGTAAACCCATGTTGTTTCTGATCCTGTAATCTATGTGTTTTTAGATGTTCAACAATCCTTTCCTTTAACATGGTTTCCATTAATTTCCCCACTACTGACGTAAGACTAACTGGCCTATAGTTCCCCGATTCCTCCCTACTACCCTTCTTGTAAATGGGCACAACATTTGCTAATTTCCAGTCTTCTGGGACGAACATCAACGTTTCGTTCAGCAAGAGGTCTTATCTAGTTATGTCTCGATAAAGACCAATTGCTGAGCAAAACATCCCAATTCTTACAGCATGCATCTTCAGACTAAAAAATAGGATAATTTATTAATGCCCTCAAGTGCGTCTTTCAAGATATCTGTATAATAGGTGTGTTTGGTTGTGTACAGTTACAAGTTTTTATAATGCGCTAACAAGTTCCGTAGCGCTGCACAATGGGAGAGGCAGAATAACAAATATACATACGGGTTTAACACACAGGACAGTAGGAGAGAGGACCCTGCTCAAGAGCTTACAATCTAAGGCTAGGGTCAGACGAGCGCAGTGCGAACGCGCGTGCAGGCGCACTTAATCACGGCCGTAGTAGCAGCAAGTGCCAGGCAATGACGGCCAATATACGAAGTACGGTCGCACAAAAGTCCGGCTGCGCAACGCAAGTGGAAAACGAACGCATTTTGTCGAGAACGTAAAACCTCTAGTACGGTTGTACAGAGTGCGCTGCGTCCGCTAGAGGCGTGTGTGCGTGAATTGGAGATGTCAGACACTGCTAATGTCCGGCCAACATAATGTCCAGATGCACAAAGTGTTTTATTGATGATCCGTACAAAATCACGGATGCAAATGCGCATCGTATGACCGCTATCGCGTACTCCGTGAAAAAATGCGTCCATTCGTTCGAACGCACTTTTTCACAGACAACGCGAAAATGCGTTCGTCTGACCCTAGCCTAAGAGGATAGGGGTGACACACCCACACCAGATGGCCACTATATTTGGATACTCGCTCTTTAAATTAACCCCTTCCATGCGGAGGACGCGCTCAGTGCGTCCTGCCGCATGTACACTTCGCTGCGGAGGATGTGCTGAGCGCGTCCCCCCTTTGCAGCGGCGATCAGCCGGGATTCCGGCAGCCCCCCCCGGTGCGGGCTGACATTGCGGGGCCCCCCCGGCCAGCGCGATCACGTCTATTACAGGCAACCCCCGCCAGTGCGGGGAAGGTGCCTGAAGGGGAGGGGACCTCTCTCCCTCCCCATCTGTGCGGGCTCCAAAAATGGCAGGCACTGCTTGGAAGGGCACAGCCTGCCCTTCCAAGCGGCGGGTGTCTTTAACCCCTAGGGGGCTGGATCACAATTCGGTACCAAACAGGCGCCGGATCGTGGTCCCCTCCTGGAGCTGGCCGACATCTTGGATGTCGGCCAAGCTTCCGGAATATCCCCCTGATGACTGCCGTCATCGCGCATAGTGCGTTGACGTCAGTTCTGGAATTAACCCCTAGCTGCCACCTATGGTGGAGATAGGGGGTTCATTGGAACCCCCTATCTCCCGATCCGTGGCAGCTAGGGGTTAATGTTTTATATCTTTGGAACGGCCAAAGCATGGCCTTTCCAATGATACCAAACATGACCATGTAAAATGTAAAACAAAAAATAAATAAAATTTAAATTTTTTAAAATAAAATACATTCCTCCCACTCGACGCCCATCTGGCCACCTCGCTGAGCGCAGTTAGTACGCTCAGCGCTGCAAGGCTCGAACCCCTATGTAGGATCGCTCTTTGCAGCTCCGTCGAACGTGAGTCTAGCGTTTTGACGGGGAGGCTTTCTGCACGGACGCTTGTAGTGCGCGTGCTACAGAGTGTGACCGAGCCCGATGAAGCATCACAACACTGCGACGCAGGGAGGCACGCCAGTACAGGTGCACCTAGTGCACTCGTCTGACCCCAGCCGAAGTTGTTAAATACATCTACAGCAACTTGTGACGCCACGCCACCTCTCCTAGGCCAGTTATAGGACCTTGTCTGTTTTTGGTAAACCTTAGCACCCTATTGAATAGAAAATCTATGCTGTCTACCTCCATTTAATTCACTTTTTGGGATTTTTAACATTTTGTAGTTTATTTTAACCCTTTCGCTGCGGAGGATGCGCTCAGCACGTCCACCCGCAGGTAGCCAGCGATCAGCTGGATTCCGCAGCCGGATTCTGGCCGATCGCTGTGCCCCCCGGTGCGGGCTGACATCCTCGATGTCAGCCCAGCACCCGGGACCGCCGCCGGCACCATTAGATGTCATCGCGGCGGTGCGATGACATCTAATTCAGGCGCCCCCCTCGCGTGTGCGGAGGAGGTGCCTGAAAGGGAGGGGGGGTCCTTCGGACCTCTCTACCTCCCGATCGCCGGCTGTTACAGGGTTAAGGCAGGCACGGTTTGGAAGGGCACAGCCTGCCCTTCCAAACCGTGCATGCCTTTAACCCCTTGGGTGCTGGATCACGATTCGTTGCCGAAAACGCCAAATTGTGATCCTCTCCCGGAGCTGGCCGACATCTTGGATGTCGGCCAAGCTTCCGGGAATACCCCGAGGACTGGCGTCATCGTGCATAGCACGATGACGCCAGTCCTGGAGTTAACCCCTAACTGCCACCAATGGTGGAGATAGGGGGTTCATTGGAACCCCCTATCTCCTGATCCGTGGCAGCTAGGGGTTAATGTTTGGTACTGTTGGATCGGCCAGAGCATGACCTTTCCAACGATACCAAACATGGCCATGAAAAAAGTTTTTTAAAAAAAATAAAAAATAAAAATAAAAAAATATTTAAAAAAAGTTATAAAAAAAAAAATCAAGTTTTTTTTCTTTTTTTTGGTTTGTTAATGCAGCAATATTGTTCCCATTTCAATTATAATGTGAACAATGATGCTGCACTAACGATTTTTGTATGCGGTGCGTTTGTTAAAAATCGTGTAATTTTCCCCAAAAAAAAATGTAACGAGACCCCATTTTTAATTTTTTTAACAAGCGCACCCCATACATAATATAACCGCAATTGCTCGCATGTTAAAATGTGAAAAAAACCACTTTACACATTGTAAATTATTGAAAATTCATATTTTATTGCATTTTTTGTTAGAATATACAGACAAGACATGACGTATACATATAATAATGACATATTATGAATCTGCCGAGTCTGATGGAAAGAACGATATATAATATGTCTGGGTCATATACTAAAATAAGCCTTCAAAACACGTTTAAACAAGATGAGCGAAACAGGTAAAAATGAGCTCAGCACAGAGGCGGGAAAAGCCTCAGCAGCGAAAGGGTTAAAATACAGATTTTTTTTAAAAATGAGTCCAATTTTATAATTAATAAAAATGATGAACAGCCAAATTAAATTGCAATTTATCTCTTAATACAAAATTTAAAAAGTAGGTTACCATATTGATCATGAATCAAGCTTTAGGCAATGGAATCACTTTTCAAAGAGCAATCTAAAAATAATGTGCATCTCCTTATAATTTATTTACCTCATATTTTGTGAGGTATGAGATCGGGTCGCAGTGGGTGGGTCTAGTCAGGGCGTGCCAAATCCAATGACACCGCTTGCGTTAGTGAAAAACCCAGTAAAGCAGGTCCATCTGGGAAAGGGGATGTGTCAGCCCCCTAGGCATGAATGAAAAGGACATTTCCACCTGGAAAAGGGGCAAGCACACCTCAAAAAGGAGTATGGGTGTCGGTAAATGAGGCGTGTCTCAGTGGGAAAGCAGGGAAGATTGCTGCCCCAGCGGTATAGGCCTCAAAAATCAGTACTGTCTCACCTTAAATGGTACAGTTGGAAGGTATGAAATAAGAGAAATGTAGAAAATCAAAGTCACAAAATGTTTTTAAAGTACTTATATTGGCCTTCATCCTGATTTCTGTAATGACTAAAAATTTCAATGTTCTTGAACCCAGGACATACTTGAAAACAAGAGAAATCTCAATGTATCCTCCCTGGTAAAATCCTTTATAAATAAATAAATAAATAGATTTCACCACTTCATCCAATGCAAAGCAAGAAAGGAGTTATTCACTAAGCAGGGTATTTAGAAAATTATTGCTAAGGAACCTTACAGGGTAATTCAAAGAGAATCGAAAAGTCACCGCACGTTCGGTGACTTTTCGCTCTCTTCAATTCGGTTCGTTTTTCCGATCCCATTTCGGCGACCCTGCGGTGTATTCGGCAAGCACCACAGGGTCCCCGAATTGCAGGGAAAAGCTGCCGCAAACCTGACGAAAACTAACCACAAAACCCAGCGAAGGCATGCCGAAAACCCTCAAAAACATCTGGATTAACCTACCGAAAACCACAGAAAAACCCAAGCAGGAGCCGATCACATGCAGTGCAGCCACCTGAAAAAGCCGACACCGCAGACGAATGGAGTGAATGAATTAAAAAAACAGTTTGCTTGAATGTTTGAAAAGTGAGACGCTGTTTGCAAAGAAACTACTGAGTGAAAATGTCTGAAATTTACATATGATCCAATGAATGATAATAAAAAGGGCTGTTACAGAAAAAATAAGTAAACTTAAAAAAGAAAAAACAACAAATCGGATTTAAAAAAAAATTTAAATCCAGAAAAATGCTTAAAATATCTTAAATCTATGAATAAAGAGACTCTTTACTGTAGAATTTTATAACAAATGGTTTATTAGATATTGAATTAAAACGGGAATATTTTTAACATTTTAGCCTATGGGATTCGCCTGAATAAACCTGCCAAATTAAACCACCGAATGGCAGGGCATTTCGGGAACCTTTCACTGCTGGTTTGTGTTCTCTGAATAGCTGAAGCATTGCTTTTCATGGGGATTTCACTGCCCTCAAACAGACACCGAACAGGCACCGTATGTTCAGGCAATTCGCCAGGATTTGGCGAACTGCCTGCTCTCTGGATAGCCGAATGGCCAAGAAAGGTAACCGAACACTGATTTTCAGCGTTCGGTTACCTTTCTCCAGCCATTCGGATCTCTTTGAATTACCCTGACAGTATTGCTTGAGAATTCATCACCTGATAATCAGCGATTAATAACCTCCCTCAGGAGATAAAACAGGAGACACATACACAGACAGGGCTAAGGGTGAGCAGCCACTTATATTCAAGTTTTGCTGCCCAGTGGCATTTCTCCTTTCTATTAAAATACCTGCCAAAGTAAAATTTAGAACTGAAGCCTTTTTATTGTATCGTTAGCACCATTTGTAATTAGAGCATCTAGGAAATCAATCTAGAATCATTGAGCAAGTCAGGCAATTCAGCTGTTCTTCTTGATGCTAATTACTGGCCTTTAGCATTACAAAAAAAATTAACATTTCATTGAACATAAATAATATCAATATATATCTATAGCAACCTGTATTAAGGACACTTTGAGGCACGTAAGAGTGGTGGGTCAATCTTAGCCACATGTGTTGTAACTTCAAGCCTTTTGGCTATATTTTTAGTAGTGATTACTTAGATTTTTTTTCTTTTGGATTATTTCTCAAAATCTGGAAGTATGGAGATTTCTCAGGCAGAATAAAAAATTTCCACCTAATTAGAACTACAATTTGCATTTCCTTGTTTTATCAAATCACTTACCGGCTGGGTGGAGTAGAGGTAACATCACTGCTCTGCGTGGAGAGAGCCTGTAGAGACATGGGCTCAATCCCAGCAAGAGCACCTCTCCAGTAAGTGTCCTTGGGCAAGACACCTAACGGTACATACTCGCCACCCAGGACATACTCAAGAGAAATCTCGATGTATCCTTCCCGGTAAAATCCCGGTAAAAGTACGTTTACATTCCCAGAGGTCCCTCAAATGTTGTCTGATGGGAATTGTATCATAGATTAGGATTAGGTTGGTAGAGAAAGTTCATAAAAAAACAATGTTCTTATAGTGTTCCCAGGTCTCTCAAAAATTTCTATTTTTTTGCCTTTAAATATGACATTTATAAATTTTATATAAGTAAATGGAGCGTAGTATAAAAATATATGTGGAAATGAGTGGACTTGTTCTTCCTTCCCACATATCCTTGTTTACAATGGATGTGTGCAGATTATATTTCATGGTGCACATTAATTACCATCTGTAATAGTTGCAAATCATTCTTTATAATGAACCAAATAAGAATACCCAAAAAGTGTTGATTGGAGTCTAAAAGGTCAAGAGTAGGGCCAATTAACCAACCTGCAAACCCTTCTGTGCACGCCTATGTTGTTTTCGTAAAGGAACATTTGATGTAAAATTTACCACCCCCTTTCTCCCCATTGTTCACAGCACCAATCCCTGTGCGCTGCTGCCTAGTTTGGTAAGTGATCGCAACATTGAGCATATGCGCAGACTGATCGACTGAGGTCTCGCCAAGTACTCTGACACCACAAAGCAACTCATCCACACCCTTTTAATCTCCTGATTTGACTATTGTAATAATCTTCTTGCTAGCCTCCCTCTCTCCCACATCTCCCCCTACAATCCATTCTGAATGCCTCTGCCAGGTTCATCCACCTCACCTGCCGCACTGTCTCTGCCGTTCCAATCTGCGAGTCCCTTCACTGGCTTTACATCCACTGCAGAATTAAATTAAAAATCCTTACCCTGACCTACAAAGCTCTCACTTACTCAGCTCCCCACTACCTGTCCTCACTAATCACATGATAAACTTATTAGCTATACAGCTTCCAAAAAATATTAAGAGAATATAAATGTGACTAAATGTATGTGTACATAAAGCTTGTATATTGAAATTACAGTAATACCTTTTATCTGTACTATAGAGGGACTTCTTAAAACTCTACAGTATTGTGTGTACAGTGTTTATCTGGAATCTCCTCCTGGATGGCCTCTCACCACCTAAGGATTAACATGTTGAAGACGGAGCTCCTACTAATTCCTCCCTCGAATGCATCCCCCACCTCCTGATTTCTCTATCATGGTCAATGGGATCACTATCTGCCCATCAAGCCAGGTTCACAGTCTCGGAGTTACACTTGACTCGGCTCATCCCCCACATCCAGTCTCTTTCCTCCTCCTGCCGCTACCAACTACGTAATATTTCCAGAATTCGGCCATTTCTTACTGCTGACACCACAAAGCAACTCATCCACGCCCTTGTAATCTCCCTACTTGACTATTGTAATAATCTTTTAGCTGGCCTCCCTCTCTCCCCCCCTACAATCCATTCTGAATGCCTCTGCCAGGCTCATCCACCTCACCCGCCGCTCGACATCTGCTGCTCCTCTCTGCGAATCCCTTCACTGGCTTCCCATCCACTGCAGAATTAAATTAAAAATCCTTACCCTGACCTACAAAGCTCTCACTTACTCAGCTCCCCACTACCTGTCCTCAATAATCACTAAATACACCCCAGCCCGCTCCCTAAGGTCAAACAGTGACCTGCACCTAGCTTCTCCCCGCATCACCTCTTCCCATGATAGACTGCAGGATTTCTCACGCAAAGCCCCATCCTCTGGAACGTTCTCCCTCGTACGGTCAGACTTTCCCCTAAAGACATTCCTAAAAAAATAAAAAATTCAATTTTTTTAAAATTTTTTTATTTTTTTATTTTTTTATTAATGCAGCAATATTGTTCTCATTTCAATTATAATATGAACAATGATGCTGCACTAACGATTTTTTCTATGGGGGGCGTTTGCTAAAAAACACGTAATTTTCCCCCCAAAAAAAGTAACGAGTCCCCATTTCTAATTTTTTTAACAAGTGCACCCCATAGAAAATATAACCGCAAAGGCTCGCATGATAAAATTAGAAAAAAAACACTTTACACAATGTAGCTGATTGAAAATTCAATTTTCATTGCATTTTTTGTTATAATATTCAGGCAGGACATGACGTATACATATAATAATGATATATTATGAATCACAGCACCAATCTCTGTGCACTGCTACCTAGTTTGGTAAGTGATCGCACCGTCGAGCACATGCGCAGACTGATCGACTGAGGTCTCGCCAAGTACTCTGACACCACAAAGCAACTCATCGACGCCCTTGTAATCTCCTGACTTGACTATTGTAATAATCTTCTTGCTAGCCTCCCTCTCTCCCGCATCTCCCCCCTACAATCCATTCTGATTTATTTCATAAAACCTTTAATCCTTTCCATGCTGGATATACAGATAGCGCATTGATATCAGAAATCCAGTGCACGTGATAAAATGTTGCCACTGATGAACATTACAACAATTATTGACACATATATTAAAATATGACACAATCTGAATTTAGGAGCAGAAAGGGCAAAATACCTACAGCAATCTAAAAAAACTCTTTCCACTATAGTAGAGGGTGCTCACAAATCCCTGGTGGCTGGTCCGCACATATGTTAAAAGATAGAAAGGAAAGAAAAGTGGGTACAGTGGCAGAGGTTTATTTGATGAATGTTAAAAGCAGTGTTTCGGCTAGCATAGTAATCTGGATAAAGCTTAATAAAGGCTACTGTGCTAGTAAACCTGTGCCACGTTACCCACTTTTGAAGACTGCCCTAATCCTATTTGCTGTTACAACCCTAAATTAGGTCAAAACAGGTGGCACAGTGCTTATTTTTATAAACTATTTTTACATAGCATATAAACTAACTATGCAGTATCCCCATCGCTTCATTTAGGGCCCTATTACATTCTTGGCGCACAATTGTGTACGCGAGCATTAACGCGAGGGGCAAAACCTTTTGCGCTGAACGTCGTATTACGACATTCGTGCACAAAAAGCGCGTTCACATCTAACGCGAGTGACCCTGCGCGAACCCTTTTGCAAGCGCAATTTAGTGCGCGCATCCTATACTTAACATTGTGAGCGCATATGCGTTTGTGCGCTGGTGCGCGCATGGTATTACAATCTTACCGCAAAATTTAACGGACAACATTTGCGCGCATAATTTTAACATCTTTGAAAAGCTGGTGGTAACGGCAAATTGTAACAACCTGACCGTACCAAACTGCGGATTCACAACGGAGAACGTCGATGCGCACTTTTTTTTTTACTAGATCCGTCAAAAATGCGGCCACTACCTTGTCTTCCATCAGAACGTACGTCTCTTGTGCGCAGTCCGTAGGAAAATGCGTTTGTCTGACGGACTTGCGTTAAAAATTACATTATGCTCACTGATTTCTGCACGCAACGGTACTTTGCGCACATTTTTGCGCGTTGTTTTTATGAGCGCAATTTCCCGATGGATGAAAAAATGCGCGAGGAATGTAAATCCAGTGGTGATTTTCGTGCGTTAACGTTTAATGCTTTGCGCAAAAAACACGCGTTTAGCGTGCGTTTTTGCGTTAAGAATGTAATAAGGCCCTTAGTATTCCATCCAGAAACAAAACACTTTGCTTTATTCATGTCTCGTAACAATATTACATTATTATAGGAATACTTGTACAGTCCGGGAGCGTGTAACATACCGTATTTTTCGCTCCATAAGACGCACTTTTCTCCCCCCAAAAAGTGGGGGGAAAAGTGGGTGCGTCTTATGGAGCGAATGCCCCATGATATGCCTCAGCTCACTTGTCGCCGCCGCGTTCGGCTCCTTCTGAGCGTGCGTCCGGCGGCAAGGAGCTTGGGCACTCGCCTGGGGGAGCCACGTGACCGCGATCTCGCGAGATCGCGGTCACGTGGCTCCCCCAGGCGAGTGCCCAAGCTTCCTGATGCCGGACGCACGCTCAGAGGGAGCCTAACGCGGCGGCGACAGGTGAGCGGAGGCATATCCATGAGCTGCTGGGGCACATCCATGAGCGAGCTGGGGCACATCCATGAGCGAGCTGGAGCACATCCATGAGCGAGCTGGGGCACATCCATGAGCGAGCTGGGGCACATCCATGAGCGAGCTGGGGCACATCCATGAGCGAGCTGGGGCAAATCCATGAGCGAGCTGGGGCAAATCCATGTGCTGGGGCAATATCCATGAGCTGGAGGACCATATCCATAAGCTGGGGGGCATATCCATGAGCTGGGGGACAGTATCCATGTGCTGGGGCATATCCATGTGCTGGGGCATATCCATAAGCTGGGGGACAGTATCCATGAGCTGGGGGACAGTATCCATGAGCTGGGGGACAGTATCCATGAGCTGGGGGACAGTATCCATGAGCTGGGGGACAGTATCCATGTGCTGGGGGGCATATCCATGAGCTGGGGGACAGTATCCATGTGCTGGGGCATATCCATGAGCTGGGGGACAGTATCCATGAGCTGGGGGCAGTATCCATGAGCTGGGGGACAGTATCCATGAGCTGGGGCAGTATCCATGAGCTGGGGGACAGTATCCATGAGCTGGGGGACAGTATCCATGAGCTGGGGGACAGTATCCATGAGCTGGGGGACAGTATCCATGAGCTGGGGCAGTATATCCATTATTACACTATTTGATTTCAGAATATTTATTTTCCTGTTTTCCTCCTCTAAAAACTAGGTGCGTCTTATGGTCAGGTGCGTCTTATGGAGCGAAAAATACGGTACATGTGTCCTGCAAAAATATGGTAGTCGAGTCACCCTAGTCTCATTTTGCTTGCTAAATCAATACGACAACCTAATGAATAATCTACAAACACATAAAACACACAGATTTGCAGATCTGCTATGGCACATTAGGGTTAACAGCATCCCAATCTGCTTGGTCCGTGTGCCAGGAGTTTGTAATAATGTAGATAACGAATTATAGATTTCCTCTCAGTTCCATATCTGCAGACAGTGTCCAGGCTACTCGTAAAATATCCCTATTGACAGCAAGACCAGCAGCATCCTCTACGCAGCAGGGAGAGCTGGTGCAGAATAATCATTTGTACCCTGTATAGGAGATACACCAGCAGTTTTGGTGACACTGCTCTTTGTGACTTATCTGTTAAACCTCAAATTGCATAGTATTTATAAGTGAACTGCAACGGTCGCAGAAGAACCACTCTCTAACCCAAGAAATATACATATTACAAATACTAGTAATTCAGACAATGGGTTACTAGTAAATAAAGGATTTTAAAGGATTTTACCAGGAAGGATATATATATATTATACTGTACATGTGAAAAAGAAAGTAGTTGAACAATTATTATTACTATTCTTTATTTATAAAGCGCCAGCATATTCTGCAGCGCTGTACAATAGGCACAGTATAGACAGGGTTACAATACATTGAACAACATTTGACAAACAGTACAGGAGGAGATGAGGGCCCTATTCCCGTAGGAACTCACAATCTAGGAGGGATTGACCCCTTAACGACAGGCACGTGTTGGGAGGGGGTTAACGCTGGGGGGCTTCTTTCTAGCAGTGGCGTCACTAGGGTTGGTGTCACCCGGTGCCGTAACTCATGGTGTCACCCCCCCCCCGAGGTTTACGATTTCTTTTTTTAACTATTCTTACTCATAACTCAGTAACTCCCATATAACACTGAATGCTCTTACACGGCGCACATTACTGTGAGGTTTATTGCTGTGGAGCTCTGTGATATGCTCACACACAAATTTTGGCGAACTGCCAGCAAGTTCGAAGGCAGTGAAAGTCCCCATAGAGAAGTAATGGTTAATCTGTTCAGAGAACACTGAACCGCATAGAAATGTCAGTGAAATGCCCTGATGTTCAATGGTTTCCGAATCCCAGAGTTTCAATGTTAAAAATATTCCCGTTTTTATCCAATATCTAATAAACCATTTATTCCTTTAATCTGTAGTAAAAAGTCTCTTTATTTATTGATTTATTTATTTTTAGTATCTTTTAGGCATTCTTTTAAAAAAATTCCATTTTTTTTTCTAATAGCGTTTTTTTTTTCCTGTAACAGCCCTTTTTATTATCATTCATAGGACCTTGTATATTAATTCCAGACATTTTCATTTAGTAGTTTTTTTTTAAAACTGCGAGCAACGGGTTAGCGGCGGCATTCAGTAGCTGATTCCCTGCACTTCAGGGACCCTGCGGTGAATTCACCAGGGAAATTTGATTCCCCAAAGCGCGGGGAACAGCAGAACACTGAAATGTCGGCGTCATTTTGGTGCTCTGTGAATATCCACTTTAGTGGTGGTTTTATTACCGCCCCCTGGAAAGTGCCAACCTAGGCCTTGCCTACCCAGGACATACTTGAACATGAGAGAAATCTCAATGTATCCTTCCTGGTAAAATATTTTTGTGCAAAAAAAAAAAAATATATATATATATTTTTTAGGGTGTTACCATAGGGGGCGGTTTCACCCGGTGAGGGCCGACCCACCGCCCCCTTTGTGACACCACTGCATACTAGTACGCCCCGCTGTCAGGTGCTGTGGCAGGCCTCTGCTTCAGGCCACCCACGCAGCTGATGCATGAGGCCCATCATTGACTGCAGGGGGACGGTCTGATTTCAGGCCGTCTTGCAGTAGCCAATGGCACGCAGTGCCGCCAGCCCATAGAAGTAAATGGGCGTATTAGTACACAATCCGTCTTCTAAGCCCACCTGCCTCAAGGTGGCACAGTACGCCCTGTGGCAGGAAAGGGTTAACAAACACAAGGCCAAAATGGAGCAGCCATGTGTGAGAAACTAAGTACACCCTTTCTGCTTCCAAAAGAATTAAGAGGTTAAGTTGGAGCACGGAGCTGCTAATCAAATGTCCTTGATTAATTGATCATCAGCAAGTATGACCACCTCTATGAATGCAGATGTATTGGCAGTTTGCTGGTCTGGAGCATTCAGGTGTGTGTTAGCACAATGCCAATGTCAGGAACCATGCCTGCTGCTGGATTAGCTCCATGAACTACCAACACTAGCAGTAACCCCGAGCACACACTCGGGCTGGATACATACCTTTACCTGCGCTCCCTCGCTGACCTCTGCATTCGCATTCTCCTCCGACGATCGTGGCGTCCTGCTTCCTGGTCCCCTTCACATGAGAAGGGAACCAGGAAGTCGCAATCGTTCGGAGGAGACTGTGGGGGACAGCGAGGGAGCGCAGGGACAGGTATGTATCCAGCGGCATCCCAAGTGTGGCTCAGGGTTACTGCTTTCTGCAATGAAATTAACCCCGAGCCACACTCTAATACCGCTAGTGGGCTGGATTAATCGTACCGATTCTGACGTATAAAATATGTCAGAATCGGAACACCAGGGAGGTTAACTAATTGAGCTATCTAACACTCACACCATGTTTTTAGGTTCACTAAATTGTCGAATTACAGGGAAATCTAATGGTTTTCTTAACTGTGTGAGGACATACTTGAAAACGAGAGAAATCTCAATGAATCCTTCCTGGTAAAATCCTTTATAAAGTCATGCTTTTATTAAAGACATTTGAGCAAGTGCTAAGCTCATCTCTTTCTCAACTGACAGAAAATAGCAGAATCATTAACAGCCAAACATTAAAAACAGAGAAAAATAATCCATAGTAATATAATGTATCAACAGTTTGCAGTGGTCGTAAAGGGTAAAGTCTGACATATCCTAACCTCTTTGTTTGCGGCAGGTCGCCAAGATAATTATTTTTTCTTCAGTTCTATATGGGATAAAAATAGATGAGCTAAAAAAATATTGGAATGTTAAAAAAAATTAATTCATTTCTTTTGACCTGCAATTACATTGCAACACAATTATAATACCCTTGAATTCCCCACCACTGAATAAGCCAATTTGTGAATTTGGCTCCAGTTTGAGTTTTGCAAGTCGGTATTAAACAGACTTTTAAAGGGGGAGACACTAGTCACCATAACCCCATTAAACGTGAGAGAGTGATGACACCTCCAGCCTAGAGGAACACCAAGGTAAACTGAGGTGAAGGTACAAGCTTTGAGTTTAAATCATAGGCTAAACCTGTAGAACCGGTGGTGTTGGTGTTGGGGTGGATTGGAGTGGGGGTTTTCAGGAGAGTTTAATAATTAACACTTCTAGTCCTCCTCTCTCTTTTTTTTCGTCACCTAGAATTGGGATCAGCAAACTTGACCCTCCAGATATTTTGGGAATGCATCTCACCTGTTGCTTGGTCACTCATTAGGTTGGTCAAGTCTCATGGGAAATCTATTTCCAAAGCATCTGAAGGGCCAAGGTTGCCGAATCCTGACCTAGTGAACATGTCATTGAAGGATGGGTCGTCTTATGGATCATAAAGAAAAATGTAATATCTCACCGTTTCAGGAGTTATTTGAAACCATAACTTACCTTAGCCCAGTTGACCACTGTGCCAAGGGAATTAATTAATCTCTAATTTTTAATAGGGTATTAAAACAAAATCGATACATTTGCCAGCCAATTTATAGATGGAATTTAAATCCCTATAAAATGAGGGAAATATGTGAACTTGGCTGCGACAGGGTCATTTCAATTTTTTTATGAACTGGAAACTTTAGAAGTAGCGAAGGCCAGACCAGTTTTGTTTCCATCCATGAGTCCGCTGTTCACTTTTTACAAGCACCACGCTACAAGAGTCACAGCACCATAGGGAATACCAAATTGAGATAAGCACATTATTCGCATCACGAGCAGCTGTCAAAGACAAAACACTTACTGAAGAATTACTAAGCTACAGTCACTATTTACGTTATAAAATTACATGTAAAAAAAAGGCGAAAAAAATTGTGTAATTCCCTGAAGTAAAAGGAATTTAACTTTGATACGTGCACTGATACAAAGCATGAGGGATAACAAAGTAGGAAGTGGAATAATTAGAAACAAAAAACAGAATCAGCTTGGTACATAGAACTTAAAAATAATAGCAATAGAGCAATGAAACATTATTAGCTTTGAAAAAAGTCCTTCTCTTTCTACATATTCACTTATCCGCCTTCACTACCACGTGATTTTTGTTGAATTTTTTTTATCATAACATTTATTTTAAACATGGGATGTGAAGACATTTTTGGAAAATCATAAGTAACATACAAGCACCCCCCGTCCACTCCCAACCGGCTGCTGTCAAAGTAAACAACCAAACTGTACAACACCCCCTAGATGTAGCAAATGCCTTTTAATAATTATTTTGTTGAATGCGCCACCACCCTGATTGCTAAACTAGGTAATGACACTCAATCAGAAAAGCCGCACACAGGTCAGGCCCCGGCAACTGTGCACAGACCCTGTAACACAGAGAAATTCAGTTTTAGACCAGTGCCTGTCAGTGTCATCACTAAACTTCTCCGTAACCAAAAAATGAAATACCAGTCTGGACCTGATCAAATCCCAGCAATACTGCTGAAAATCAGTGTGCCGGCTATTGCAAAACCTGTCGCAACCCTAATCAATGAATCACTGGCGACTGGATACATATCTATCCATAAAAGTGGAGACTATACTTTGGTATCCAACTACCGCCCGATATCACTGTTCCCTGTAATGTCAAAAATTCGGGAAAAATGTGTCTACACTCAATTATGTGATTATTATCAATATCTGAACTATTTAACCCCAGATCAATCAGGCTTTTGTCCAAATCATTAAACTACAACTGCCCTTTTAAAAGTTTGTAATGATATCCAAGCTGGCATAGAACAAGGAAACCTAACTGGAGTCATCTTCCTTGATTTTGCCAAGGCCTTAAACACAGTAGACCATGGCATCCTATTACAAAAACTTAAAAACTCCGGTATTGGTGATAGCACACTAACCTGGTTCCAATCATATGTGTCTGATCGGTCGCAATATGTGTCCATTTCTGACAGCACTTCCCTTCCCTCCCAGTCACGTGCGGTGTACCCCAAGGCTCAATACTCGGCCCCTTCTATTCACGATATTCATAAATGATCTGCCCAATGTCTGCAAAGCCTCAACTGTACACATGTACGCAGACGACACTGTAATCTATACCATGAAACCAAATCTCCCGCAGCTGGAGGCCGTGCTGCAAGAACAATTCACAGGGATAGAAAAGTGGATCGCAGATAGCAAACTTTTCGAAATACTGACAAAACTGTAACAATGCTCTTTGGAACAGCACCTAAACTACACAAATTGCAAACACCCCATCTATGTGTCAGGACAAGATCAAATGACACGCTGACTACAGTCACTTCTCTCAAATATCTAGGTATGTGGTTAGACCCAAATCTATCCTTTTGCCCCCACATCGAAAAACTCTCAACTAAACTCTACCCCAAACTAGGTGCCCTGTACAGAAACAAATCCTGCCTGAGCCCCACGGTAAGAAAGCAGATTGTAGGCTTGTGCACCGATTTTTTTTCGGTTCGATTCGGTTCGATTTTTCGGATTTTTAAAATTTTCGATTCGGCTCGTTTCGACCGATTTCGGTTTCGATTCGATTCGGTTCGACCTGTTTTTCGGGTACATTTTTTTCGGGATTTCGACCATTTTTCGTATTTTCGTGTCACTGTGCTCGGTTTTTGTATCGACTTTTCGTTTTTTCGAAAAATTTTCGTTTTTCAGAAAATTTTCGTTTTTACAAAATTTTCGTTTTTACAAAATTTTCGTTTTTCGGAAAATTTTCGTTTTTCGGAATTGCACATTTTTCGGCATATCGACTTTTTTTTGTATTTTTAGTGTCATTTTGCCCGTTTTTTGTATCGACTTTTCGTTTTTTCGAAAAATTTTCGTTTTTCAGAAAATTTTCGTTTTTACAAAATTTTTCGTTTTTACAAAATTTTCGTTTTTCGGAAAATTTTCGTTTTTCGGAATTGCACATTTTTCGGCATATCGACTTTTTTTTGTATTTTTAGTGTCATTTTGCCCGTTTTTTGTATCGACTTTTCGTTTTTTCGAAAAATTTTCGTTTTTCAGAAAATGTTCGTTTTTACAAAATTTTCGTTTTTCGGAAAATTTTCGTTTTTCGGAAAATTTTCGTTTTTCGGAAAATCTGTTCTCCTCGTTTGCCACATTTCAAGCCCATTCGAAAAATCCGAAAATATTCCGTTTCGGCTCGGAAAACATTTCGGATCTGAACTTTTCGGATCTAAAATTTTTCGGAAATTCGGCCGCATCCGAAAACACGAATCGGGAAATTTCGTGAAAATTCCGAAATTCCGAAACCCGAAACGCACATCCCTAGCAGATTGTACAACAAATGCTTATGCCAGCCATTCAATACGGAGATGTAGTGTATGCAGCTGCCCCTCAAACACACCTCCAGAAACTTACTACATGTATAACTCATTCTGCCACTTTGTGCTACAATGTAACTACATGACCCACCATTGTGACATGTTAAAAGAACTAAACTGGTCGTCGCTGGAATCTTCACCTTTCCAACCTGGTGTTTAAGAGCTTTTCTGGGAAGCTACCACCCTACCTGAATAGGCTGCTTGCCCCAGCAGTTCCCTTATCCTATCACCTCCGATACAGGACCAGCACCTTACTTGCAATACCACAATACAAAAATAAAGTGACTCGATCCTCATTTTCCTACAGCGCACCGCAAATATGGAATAACCTCCCAGACGCCATCAAATCTTCTCCCAGTCTAAAGTCCCTTAAGAGTTCCCTATTAACATACCTCAATACGGAATGCACCTGTAAACATGTAACATAATGACTTTATTTCCTACATATTTATTTTTCTGTTAATCTGTATATTTGTTTTTGTGTTAATATCTTGCATTTTACTATTTTGTATTTCTGTAACCACTCAATGTTCTTGAACCCAGGACATACTTGAAAACGAGAGAAATCTCAATGTATCCTTCCTGGTAAAATCCTTTATAAATAAAGGAGGCTGAGGAGGCTTGCAGAATGCAAGCGAAACGCGTCTCGGGTTTTTATTTGATATTTTCTACTGTTATTTTATTAAATAAATTTCTTTCATTCTTGGATGATGCTCTCTCTGGAATATATTAATGATCAACAACCATTGCTCCATGACTGAGGACGGACCCCCTCTGAAAGGATAAGAGGTCCATACGCCATTTTACAGAGCCACCATTCCAGGAGGCTCTGGATCACATGAGTTGAAAACCATCGGCACATAATTTCTTTATATGTAAAAACAATAATACACCATATCGATATATTTTTTATTTGAGGTGTACCTGTTGCTGAGAGTCCATTTGGGATATCTATATGTTGGGCGAGGTCCCCCCCTTTAAAGAGACCTGCAGGCAAAATACTACGAGCCATTTGGAACTCTTTTCTTGTGAGTGAGACGACCACTCTTTTTTCTACTATAATTGTTGTATACCAACTGTACTACGCGATTAGGTTTCCATCTTTTTTCTTCATAGGATCCATCCAAACAAAGAATTCCTGTTTGGAATATACCTCCATATGCTGATACATATAAGCTAAGTTTACCTATATTTTTTCTGTGTGTACATATACAGTAATCCCCTGAAATTCGCGGGGGTTACGTTCCAACAACCCCCGCGAATTTTGAAAAACCGCGAATTGTGGCTGTGCTAAAAAAAGCACAGCCATGCGGAGTTAGGACCCAGGAGCCGCCGTTCTCCTGCCAGAATGGCTGCTCCTGTGCATCGCCAGACTCAAGATCGCGTCCAGGGCATTCTCCTCTCTCTGCATCGTTCAGAGAGAGGAGATGCCGAGACCCCTGTGCAACCCCGCAAGCGTGGTCCGGGGATCCAGGAGCCTCGGCATCTCCTCCCGTAACAATGCCGAGAGAAAGGAATGCCCTGGCCACGATCGTGCGCCCGGAGATGCACAGGAGCAGCTTCTCTGCCAGGGTGTTCTGTCATCTATGGTTTCTTATCGGATACTGTTCCAAGGAGCCCTCGGCAAAGAACGGAACTCCACCTCCCCAGGCTCCAACACATCAGGGGGCTGCACAAAGGTGTGTGTTTGGGAGGCGCTGATGTGTTGGAGCCTGGGGAGGTGGATTTCCGTTCTTTGCCGAGGGCTCCTTGGAACAGTATTCGATAAGGAACCATAGAGGACACACTGGGATGATACTACCACGTGGTAAGCGGAAAAATCCGCGAATGACTGAGTCCGCGATTACCGAACCGCGAATATGCGGGGGAATACTGTATATATATTTCAGCGCTCCCTATTGGACACATTTTATATGTGCCTTTCTCTAAGACTGCTTCATACCACAATACAAAGAGTTCATTTTTGCTGGTCAAACTGTAACGGCTGGAGTGACTTTTCTGACCTTGCCTTAAGCTGAGCTTGTGGCTCGGTTACTATGCATGTTTACTGTAAATTAATGGTTCCTATATATTGCTGTTAATTTGCACTCATGATGTTCGCCCATCGAATTTGAAGTGGACCTTGACATCTAACAGGTTGTGGGTTGTCGACGGTGTGTCCACAGATGGCTGGTGAGGCCTATACGAGCATGAAATGTTCTGCCACATGTCAGGCAGAAATGTGTAGGTACCCCTGTCGCAACATTTGCAACTCTGGCTTTCCGAAGTGCTTGCTTCTCCTGTGCTGTAGTTGTTCTTCTGTCCTCAAATATCTGGCAGCCTTGGAGGATCAGCATGCGCCATGTCGATCGATCTTGTGCCAGGGTTTCCCAGGAGGTGATATCAATATCCATGGACATGAAGGAGGATTTGCACTCATAATGAGAAGAACGAGCTATTCCATGATAGTTCGTTCTTCTCATATGGAGACAGTATTTATGAAAGAAACACTGACTCCCAGAATGTGTTAATACACATTAAATCCAATATTTACCTCTGATCCCGCCGTACAGAGGTCCGCATAATTCATTGCTTCCTCAGTCCATGAGCAGAGGAAGACTTTGAACAATTAGCTTCCAGGATCCTTCCCTGATTCCTCAATGCCTGAGTGATACTTGCTCAGGCAGAGCTTGCAGCAGGGTCGTGCTTGGCTCCATGGAGTACTATGCGCTCCTGCCACTATCAAGTTCCAGCTGCCTCTTATTACGACTCCACCTGCTAATACCTAATACCGCCTGTTGGGTCGGAATAGGTACGGTAACAGAGAGCGAGGGGTGCTATCGGCTCAAACTTCCTGTTACTGGCAACTATGGAATAGAGTCCAAAGAGTATGATAACATACAACGAACGAGGAAAATATATCAGTAGAGTAGTTCAAAATGTCCGCTAGCAAGAGATTGAAAGAGAGAAGGGAAGGAGTCATATGGGAAAACAGAGTATAATATACAATTAAGTACCGTGTTTATAAAGACAACGCCCATGTGGGATTAATCCTTACCAATAACCTCCCTGGCAATATTCCCGAATGTGGCTCGGGGTTAAATTTCAATGCTGAAAGCAGTAACCCTGAGCCACACTCGGGCTGGATATATACCTGTCCCTGTGCTCCCTCGCTGTCCTCCCGCAGTCACTTCTGGCCGATCGCGTCATCCCATCCTGAGAAGGGAACCTGGATGCCACGATCGGCCGGAGGTGACTGTGGGAGGACAGCGAGGGAGCACAGGGACAGGTATGTATCCAGCCCAAGTGTGGCATGGGGTTACCGCTTTCAGCATTGAAATATAACCCCGAGCCACCCCTGGAAACCCCACCACCAGGAGCCTGAATAAATGCACTGATTTTGACATATAAAAATATGTCAAAATCGGACCGCCAGGGAGGTTAATATTTTGCATAAGTTCATCACTGAGTAAAATCAAATACAGTAAAGCAGAGCGTGCTGAGCAACGAGAGCCCCCAATGGCCAGCCATTGCAGCACGGTGCTCCACCACAGAGGAGCCACTTCTCCAAAATATACTAATATAAAATACAGGTTACTGAGCAACCCAGATCTGACAATAACGTGGGCATTTATTGGAGACAAAAAACAACAAAAACAACATGTTTCAGCTTCAATCCTGCTGATCCGTATCCTGATATGGTTTCAGTATGATTAAGGCCTTGTGAGGCTGAAACGTTGCTGTTTTTGTTGTTTTCTGCCTCCAATAAAGTCCCATGCTATTGTCAGCACTGGGTTGCTCACTGACCTGTATTTTATACGTGTAAATTTAAAGTCATTCCTGTGGTATCAAGGCTTTCCTGCTTGTAGGCCAAAAAACCTTTGAGAAGCCACAAGAGACTCCAGTATCAATGATCTTGACTCACTGTAGAAAGCATGAATGTTGTGTGGGCAGTGGACACTGATGACATTTAATTGTTCAGACCATAATAATATGCATTTTGATGACTTAATCATTGCTGTTCACCCAACAAAGCTGTTGCTCACAGCACTTGTGTGATGCCTGGATTCCCCTTTTATCCCCAGCTTGTGCATAGGAGTTGGCTCTCTGGGATGTCATTTGAGCACCTCAGAGTGGTAAGGTATGTGAACAGGTTAACTGAGCGCCTTGCTGCATTTTGTATATACTGTATGTGAGAATATGCATGGCACGCTCAACTGAAGCCAGTAACCCCTGCCTAGCCGCTGGCCTGGGCTTTATAAACTTTATATTAAATACAAAAAGCATTTAAAAAGTAATTATGTTCTAACCAGTCTGATCCATATAAATAACTAGTTTAACAGATGTTAAGCTTCTATAAAATATATACAGTGAGTGCACATCCTACACTCTGCTCTGATGGGTGGGAGTGAATGTTGAGCAGCTGTGGGATTGGACTGCTTTTGGGGTTGGCTGTGTATGATATGGAAGTGAGTGTGGGGCAGGCTATGTGGGAAAGTTGGGTTGGCTGTGAAAAATTGAGTTGTTGGGAGGGAGGCTATGCAGGTTAGGAGTTAGTGTGGGGCAGGCCGTGGGTTGATATCAGTAAGTATATGGGTTTGCTGTGTGGTATGGGAGTGTGAGTTTCGTTGTTTGGAATGGTAGTGATTGAGCGGCTGGCTGGGCAGGATAGGAGTGAATGTGTGATTGGCATGAGTGTGTTGTTAGCTGTATGCGATTGGAATAGTTGTGCAGCTTATTGTGTGGTATGGCAGTGCGAGCGACTATTACCCCCACACCTAACCTCTTGGTGAGTGGCATATGCTAGGTGGAGCTAGGAACCACTGGACAAGTATCACTTTTTTCCTCTCAACAAGATTCCATATAATTCTTTCCCTAAATGACTAGCATCTAATCAAATCTCTCGTGTATTGCTTTTTGTGAGCTGCTAGTGAAGAAGATTCCACATGCGTCACATGGCCTGCAAGCCCCATGATTTGGAACAGTATCATAAAGGAATACTGTCGTGGAAGTGAAGAGAATACACAAGAAACATCAAAAGCTGCAAGGTCAAGAATGACAAAAAGATGAGAATTAACATCCTATACTAGTTACAAACTCAGGAACAGGATAATTGGAGAAGACCCCTGACGGACCTTAGATTAGTCATGGGTGGTATGTACGAAAGCTTTTAGATGTACGTTTAGGAAAAATACCATTAAATTGGCTAAGCTGAATTCACATGGTTTCCTAGACATTAAATAGTTTTGAGGATGTCCATTTAAATAGAACTTTCCCATAATCAGTCAGAAAATCTGTAAACTGTAAAAACAGCTGAGTTGGATTTTTTATTTTTTTGCAAAAGCTGTTTATACTCGAACTTTGTAAATCCCTCCTGCTATTTTCATTTATTGGTTTGGTGAATAACCCCAGGTGATTCTTGTTAGATTTTATTATAGAAACAAATAATAATAATAGAACATGATGCTCTAACAATTGACAATGAAAAAATACACAACTACAAAATTAACAATTTAAATGAAGGAATAAACAGTGGTGTACAAATTCCTAAAATATTTGGGTTATGTTCAACCTGAATAAATATTGAGGGCTCTATTACATTCTTTGCACACTTTTTTGCGTGCGGGCAAAAGCGCATTAACGTGAGGGGCAAAACCCTTCGCGTTGAACGTCGTATTACGACGTTCGCACATACGATGCGTGTTAACGATTAAACGCGAGTGACCCTGCGCGAACCCTGCGCGAACGCAAGTTTGTGCGCGCATCCCATACTTAACATTGTAAGCGCAAACGCGTTCTTGCGCTGGTACGCGGATGGTATTACAATCGATGCGCAACTTTTTACGAATGACGTTTGCGCGCATAATTGTAACATCTTTGAAAAGCTGGTGGTAACTGCAAATCTGAACGTTCTGGCCGACATGAAATACACCAGCACGAAAAAAAAAATACAGCACAGTATAGTTACACATTCTACACATACCCAAACAATAAAATAGAGAAGCTGTGCGTGTTTTAATTATTGCTGCAGCATATATACTCCGATTGATTTTGACAGGCGCTAAAACTGAACGGGAGACAATTGTGGTTCTTAATTCTGATTGTTTGAATCGTGTGAAAAAACAGTCTGCCCACCCATTCCTGCGTTCAACGTTAATGCGAGTGCGTTTTTGCACATCTTTTTTCCTCGCGATACTTTTTGACAGATGAAAAAATGTACTCGGATCGTAATACCTGCGTTAATTTACGCGCGTTAACGTTTAATGCTGGGTGCAAAAAAAATTGTGATGCGCGTACGAATTTGCGCGCAGAATGTAATAGAGCCCTGATTGTTTTGGGGCATTCCTGGGCACAAGGGCCACAACAAGGCTAGAGAGGAGACTTACAGAAGCAACCATGGCTACAGCCATTAATAGGAGTTCCCACAATATTGCACCCTTGTTAGAAAATCTATACAGAGAACCTACTCTTTCCCTCACCCCTGACCTGATGACCCATGGCTGGCCTCAGGACAGGTCTGACCTGGTCACAGGCTGACCCTGAGCCAGTACGAGGCCCTTATTACCATAAAACATGGTTTGGTGGCAGGTTGACAGATTATAAACTTGGTATTATTATAAGGTCTGTAGAGCAACATGGGATAAATGGTGAATCTGTGGATTTTAATATCCCTCGAGGCCTGAGTTTTAGCTCGCTACTGAAACTAACAGTGACCTATAATACAATAAGATGTATAGATGATAGGATATGATCAAGTAACATCCACAGGCAGAAAAAAAAGCCCTAGACAAAAGACAAGAAGATCAGCAGAAATACAGCTAGCATTTATTAGCCAATGCATTTTTATTTACCAGAGGGTGTTATGGTAAGATCAGAGTTACAATAAAAGGCTTTCATTATAAACTATTTTTTAAAATATATGTATCATATTACAGTTAAACTATCCAGGTTTATATATATTTGCAGGATTTTTGGATGTCATTGATTGAACAGAAATCATTTTTATTTGATAGAAAACTAAATAATGGAACAAGAGAGCAGACATTATGCAAGTACAAACATGGAAACATGCGGATTTGCATTGCTTTAATTATTTATATTATTTTTATTTAGCTTTCCTCACATAGGACCCAGGGCAGGCCTTAGGGGTGTGTGAGCTATGCGACTGCACGCGGCTAAAAGGCAATAGAGTTGCCCTGCATCCAGCACCCCTTAATGTGCTCTGCCTCTAGGTCCCAAGCTGAGGGGGCACTTGTTGAATAATCAGAGGGAGAGGTTTGGGAACATATTTCCTATGTATACGATATTTCCATGCCTCCTAGTTGGTTCTCTGTGGTCACAACACTGCAAGCTGGGGGAAGCCACCTACGCTTCATCTGCACCTTGAACCAGACCAAACCAAAAGAGGGTGGCCGGGGGAGAGCAGGACCTCAGTGAGCTGAGCGCAGAAAACCACTGAGCCTGCGAACTGCATGCAAAACTCTTCCTCCATCTGGAGCCAAACATATGCAGAGAGATCTTCTCCCCTCAATTGCACAGTGGTGAGCAGTGGCGTAGCGTGAGGGGGGGCGCGGGGCAGTCGCCCCGGACGCAATTTTCTTAGGGGGCACAAAATTTCAAAATAAATTTGAACCACAAATATTTTCCAGCAGGGATCATCAAGGTGTCTGCTCACAGACACTGGGCAGCCTTGCAGCCTTGCCTTGCATGGGCAGCCGCCAGTTTTGTGGTGCCGGCGGTGACTTAGCACTCAGCGTCCAGAAGGGAGGACCAGGACAGAAAATTCTGGTCCTGTCGTGACTCCTTCTTAACGCTGACATGAGTCACGTGAAGCAGCGCAGCATTATCCGACGGAACATCCTGTACCACACTTGTCAGCCCCCATTGAAGCCCTGTTCCAGCCCCGCTGCCGCTGGCAGCCCTGCAGTCGCAGAACAGGAAGGAGAGAGGGAGGCACCTGCCCTGCAGCACATTTAAAATCCGGTCTCCACTAACCCCCCTGGACAGTTTTTCCCCCAGGCCACCAGCAACTCCACACAAGTAGGCGACACTGTGTGACACAAGAGCAGCATAAACAACACACAGTGAGGGGGTGCTGGGGGTACGGGTAGAGGGTAATTTGGGGTACTTGGATGGAGAGAGAGATTGACTGGGGTACTGGGAGAAAGTGGGGGTACTGAGAGAGTGACTGGGGGTACTTGGAGAGAGAAAGTGACTGGGGTACTGGGAGGGTAACTGGGGGGTACTGGGAGATGGTGACTGGGTATAGTGTGAGAGTGGAACTATACTAGGGTATACTGGGACAGGGTGACTGGTAGTAGTGGCGTATCGTGGGGGGCATGTGTGTATTATATCAGTATTTTGTTAATATACAATACATGTGCTTGTGGGGTAAGGGGTCAATACTCTACTGGTAGAAGGGAATCAGGGTGTGTTACCATGTCCACCGGTTGGGGGGGGGAGCACAATTCTTGCCTTGCCCCAGGTGCTAACAATCCACGCTACACCGCTGGTAGTGAGGGGTTCCTGTGTATGGGAGAGAAAGGGTTTTTTCATGGTCTTTGTGCATGTGGGGGGGTGATGTCAATGTTTGTGTGTCAGTGTTTGTATACATCAGTGTCTGTACATGTGTGTCAGTGTGTGTGAGTGTGTCTGTGAGTTAGTCCCTGTGTCTTTGTGTGTGTCAGTGTCTCTGTGTCTCTGTCAGAGTCTTTGTCACGGTCAGTGACTCTGGGCCACATTACAATCCTAGGGTTAAAATGCGGGCGCAAGGGAGGAAAAACTGCATCCGCAGTTTTCCCCCTTGCGCCCGCGTTTTAATGCTGGATTACAATGCAGGCACAAAAAATGCTGCTTGCATTGTTTGCAGGCGCAAAGCCCCGGCCGGGATGCTCGCGGGATCCGGCCAGTCGGCGTAGTGATACACAGGGAGAGACTGGGGGGACTTTTCCCGCAGTCTTTCCCTGCTCCTGCCGGTCTGAGGAGTAGGTTGGAGCCGCGGTCCTCGCAGCGGGACAGGAGGTCAGTATACGCTTCTGTTTTTTAGGCTGGTGTTAACGGATTCTGCAGAAGCGGAATCCGTTAGCACCAAGTCCAGGCTGTGGTTAACTTTTTGCTAACCCCAGCCGAACGTTAATCAGCGTTAGGACTTTGTAATACTAACACTGATTAACACTTTGCGCTCCCCATGTTAAGTATAGGGAGCACAAAGTACAGTAACCTCGCGCTGAAAAGCACAAGATACCAAACGCAAACGGGTTACTTAACCCGTTTGCGTTTGGATTGTAATATGCGGTAGATACCGCAGCTAACGTTAGTGCTCACGCAAGTGAGCGTTACCGTTAGCAACAAGAATGTAATGTGGCCCTCTGTGTTTCTACCAGCTTCTTTGCATGGCTTTTAGCGTCTTTGTCAAGTTTTTTTTGTCTTGCCTGTCCAGGCTTTGCCCTCTCCACATCACTTGACAAACTCACTCCTGCCTCTCTCCGCTCTCTCCGTCCTACACACAGGCCTAACCCTCCACTTGTGGCATACTAAATACACCCGCTATCTTCGGCGGTGTTCTAGGGCAGTTGTACGTGGTTGGAGGAAGTCTCGCACATTGGCTGACGTCCTGCACTACAAATTCATGCTCCTTTCCTACAGTCTCGCTCAATCCAACGCTAAACAATCTTACTTCTCCTCTCTTATCTCCACCTTTTCTCATGATTCTAGACGTCTGTTTCATACTTTCAATCTGTTAATGCGCCCCTCTTCTATTCAACCTTCCACAGATCTCACAGCTGTCTGCTTTGCTGGTTACTTCACCGATAAGATTACTAAACATTAGACCACTGTACTTTATTCACTCAGTCACTCCCTGCCCCCTCTTCTACTATGTCTTACTTTAATCTGGTCTTGGAGGAGGTTGTCTCAGCAGGTCTCATGTCCTTCTGTCCAACCACCTGTCCGCTTGACCCCATCCCCTCGCATCTTATTCGATCTGTCCTACCAGTCATTGTCCCTGCTTTGACTCATATCTTCAACCTCTCCTTCTCCTCTGGACTCTTCCCCTCTACATCCAAGCGTGCTCTGATCACCCCCATTCTAAAGAAGCCATCTCTTGATCCCACCTCCCTTTCAAACTACTGTTCCATCTCTTTGATCCCCTTTGCCTACAAAATCTTAGAACGCCTGGTCTATAACCTGCTCGCCAGTTTTCCTGCTGCCAACTCTCTACTTGACCCACACCAGTCCGGCTTTTGCTCCCAGCACTCCACTGAAACTGCTCTGCCCAAGGTGAATAATGATTTAGTTGCTGCTAAAACTAAAGGTCACTTCTCCCTGCTTATTTTTCTTGGCCTTTCTGCTGCATTTGTCACTGTCGACCACCCTCTCCGGCTCCTCACACTGCCGTCAACTTCCTCAGTGATACAGCTCTCTCCTGGTTCTCTTCCTATCTCGCTTTTCGCTCCTTCGGTGTCCTTTGCTGGTGTCTCTTCACCACCGCTTCCTCTCTTGGTTGGGGTGTCTCAAGGCTCTGTTCTGGGCCCCTTCTTTTCTCAATCTATACTGCTTCTCTGGGAAACCTAATGTCTTCCCATGGACTCCAATATCATCTCTATGCTGACGACACTCAAATCTACCTTTCCTCCCCCGATCTCTTTTCTCCTGTGTTGGACCGCATTACAGCCTGCCTGTCTGCTGTCTCCGACTGGATGACTTCCCGTTTCCTAAAGCTCAACCTCTCTAAAACTGAACTTCTTGTCTTCCCTCCCTCTAGATCCTCCATTCTTGTGCCCATTTCCCTTCAGGTGAATGGTGCCAACATTACTTCTACCTCTCAGACACATTGCCTAGGGGTCCTCTTGGAATCTGATCTATCCTTTACTCCTCACATTCAGTCTCTAACCAAATCTTGTTACTTCCACCTAAGAAACATTGCACGCATCCGTCCTTTTCTTAATCAGGTCTCTACTAAAATGCTTCTCCAAGCTCTTATTATCTCCCGCCTTGACTACTGTAACCTCCTTCTCTATAGCCTTAAAAGATCACAGATTCTCCCTCTGCAGTCTGTTATGAATGCCTGTGCCAGACTCATACACCACACATCGCACACCTCTCACACCTTACCCCTTTGTCAATCTCTACACTGGCTCACTATTTCCTTTAGAATCCACTTCAAAATACTGGTCCTCACGTACAAAACCCTCCATAACCGTGCCCCTGACTACATTTCCTCCCTTATTAGCAGGTACATCCCATCCTGACCACATCGCTCTGCCAATGATCTGACGCTATCAGTTCCTCGTACCCGCACCCCCAACTCCCACCTTCAAGACTTCTACCAAGCTGCCCCCTTTCTATGGAATGCCTTCCCCCGCAACATCAGACTCTGCCCATCTCTCCAGTCCTTCAAGAAGTGTCTGAAAACACATTACTTTAGAGACGTCTATCGGCTCACTCCATAATCCCCCATTGTTCATTTCTTGCTCCATCTTCCCACATAGCTCACATGCACCCCAATACTTCTTGTACTCTACTCACCCTCCCCTAGTGTGTAACTCCTCTCCTTTTAGATTGTAAACTCTCAAGCAGTGTCCTCTTTTCTATTGTTCTGTGTGTGTAATGTGAATGCCTATTTGTTATTCTGTCTCTCCCAGCACTACAGGAACTGGTTGGTGCTTTATAAATGGTTGTAACTAACTGTAGTCTCTACATAATGTCAGTGTAGCTGTCATTTTTTGCTGGGGTGTTTGTCATCTGTATCTGACATGCGTCTGTCTTTGTCAGTGTTTCTTTTTGTTTCTGCCAGTGTCTCTTTCAGATTCTTTGTCATCTTCTGTGTGTATGTCAGTAGTTTTCTCATAGTCTTTCTTTGTATTTGTTAGTGTTTTTGCTAGTGTCTGTGACAATGTGTTTCAGTGTCTGTATGTGCTTGCCGGCATCTCTTTCTCTGTCAATGTTTTTGTCATTGCTTTGTGCCTCTGTCAATGTATTTGTATCTGTCAATGACTTTGCTAGTGTCTCTACATTTGTCTATTACAGGGTTATTCAGAGAACGGTGAAAACCAGGAGAATTGGCAGGAGAAGAGAACAATCTAGGCCAAATAGCCGATTTGGAAAGTGAGATACTGGGAGAATCTTGCTGATTTGACTATTTTAACCTAGAATTTTCACTTATCCAGTCATTCTTCTGAGGTTCACCTTTCTTTGAATAGACCTGTTAGTGTCTGTATCTTTCACTGTTAACCCCCTTGGCTGTATTCCCGAGTGTGGCTCGGGGTTAACTTCCAGTGCTGAAAGCGGTATCCCCGAGCCACTATCTGGCTGGATACAGACCTTTCCTGCACCCCTCGCCGACCCCTGCGATCGCATTCTCCTCTGGCGATCGCAGCGTTTTGCTTCCTGGTTCCCTACTCGCGAGAAGGGAACCAGGAAGTGTGACGTCACGACTGTCCAGAGGTGACAGCAGGGGTCAGCGAGGGAGCGCAGGGCCAGGTAATGTATACCTCCCCGAGTGTGGCTCAGGGATACCGCTTTCAGCACTGAAAGTTAACCCTGAGTCGCACTAATACCTTTAGGGGGCTGAAAAGAATTGTAATTATGTCAGAATCGTAACGACAGGGAGGTTAAGCTGTGAATCTCTCATTGTGGCTGTGAAAACATGTCCTTGTGTATATTATGTCTATTGATGGCAATCTAATCTCCTTTTTGGGGATTAATAAGAATGGAAGGTTTCATATGGTGGGAGTTACTGGGTGTGCAACCAGCAAGGGGATGTGGCACAGGAGGGGAGGCTGGAAAGATTTATTACACAAAAGAGTTTAAGGCTGGCCCCGATAAGACCTTCACACAAATTGCTCTACATTATAGCAATAACACAGGACTTAATAAAAAAAAATGACAGTGTAATCATTGAGTACATAAGAAATTGGAACATTATAGAAATAAACAGATCTCATGAAACCTTAAACTCAAGTGTAGTCAGACTGGATGATATGATAATCTTGTAATTATTGAGGCAAGTCCAGGCAGCTTTATGGCTGTAGGTTGGAAACAGTAAAAAATGATCAATATACTATAACGACAGACCATTTATAGACATATTGATAGTACTAAAGGGACTAATAATTTCTATTATTTTAAAAGTGGAAATTGGTAAATTATTCATCGATTGGCATTTTAACATGAATGTACTTTCCCCTCATAAAATGCAAGGTTCAGCCATTGTTCGTTTGAGGTACATGATTATAATGTATAATGTTTTTCAAAAGCACAGGCATGCTGGTAAATATGATTTAATTTAGGGTGCTGCACTCTGTATATATTGTACATCCATACTATTATAAATTCAGTTTAATTAAAGGGTCGAATTTGCCACCGAATTGCACTGAACAGTGAATTTCACCATATGGTGCAATTCCGTGGCAGTTCGTCTATCCACTAAACTGTCAATTCGCCAAATACTTGTGAATTGATAGTGAAATACAGTGCAATTCGCCAACCTTCGGTGATCTTCGGCGGTAGCGAACTTGTCCCATAGAGAAGTAAGGTTTATTCTATTCAGTGAATGCCACTGCACCGAAGTGTCATTGAAATGCCCTGATTTTCGATGATTCAGTTTGACAGGTTTAATAAACAGGTGAATCCCATAGGATTCACTGTAAAAATTTTTTTATTATTTATAAATAAATGTATTTGTTTTATTTTTCATTCCATCGTTCATTCCTTTAATTTTCAGCAAACTGTCTTTTTATTTATTTTTGTATATATTATAAAAAAAAAATTTATAAGGCGTTTTTATCCATTTATATATTTGCTAACAGACCTTTTTTTATTATTTAGACACTTTTTAATGTATTTTTATTGATTTAAACACCTATTAGAAAAATAGCAGACATTTTTGTTTCAATTTTTGCAGTCTGGCGGTGTTCGCAGGCAGTTTAGCTGTCTTCGGCGACTCCATCTTCGGCACACTTTGGTAACCCTGTGGTGAATAGTGAATTCACCACAGGGTCAGCGAAATGGAATCACTGTAGCGCAGCCACCAAGGTGCGCCAAACTAGAAAGCAGTGAAATTTTGGTGCTTTCTGAATAACACCTATAGGCAGGTTTTAGGAGCAGAAACCAGATTATTGGGAACTCACCGCATTGTATGAATGAGGTATAGCACGCATGTGTTGCCTGTCATACACTAAATAATACCCAGCGCAAAAAGAGACCCGGGGCACCATTCTCCCTGCAAAATCTGTCTTGTGGTCTGGCAGCGAATACCCCTCGATCCATCCACATATCTTTGCATAATTTCTATTGATCGCATCAAAGAGGAGGGATGTGGACCCCCAAACACAAAGCAATTACCCTATAAATTCTAATAGCACAATAAGGTTTTCAGTCCCCTCATAAACATGCACCCTCAGGCAGCAGCCTACAGCCCGGGATGTCTGCTGTGAAGCTTGCCACTGGCCTGTCATAGATATTTATTAGTCCCAAATTGTGCATTTTTGCTGAAGATGTTGCCATATGAAAAATAAACGATAATAATAAGGAAAAGAGCTGCCAGTTATACTCAGCCTTTATTCTTTCATTGAAGAGATTAGTATGAAGCGCGCCACGCGCATGTCATGCTTTTTTAAATCTCTCGCTTTCGCTGACATTTCTTGCTTCAGGCACAAAGATATAATGTGGCTTGACCGACTTCCCCATACATAGAATATGCTGATTACATGGGGTTAAAGGTTCTTAAACACAGCGGCACGCCGGCCCGCTTCTGTGTATGCCATGTCTTGATATACCACTGTCATGCTCCTATAAACAAGATGATGCTATGTGCCCCCTGCTTGTTATGCGAATTGATAAATAAGCAAAAAAAAAAATCATGATATAAGCAAGAAAATATATTTATAGAACTCTCTAATGTTGATCCATTCTGCAACATACCGAAATAGTGGCTTTAGAGCTAAGGGATTGAAAAGTCATTGGATCATTGAATAACATAAAAAAAAAAATGTTATAACATTATTTTCAACATAGTTGAGGTTAGCTCGGCGATCCAAGGCAGGGGTTTGCATTGCCTAATTTAAAGTCTGTGTGTGCTGTTTACCTATTTACAGTGGAACAATCATTCAAAGGGCGCTCAGTATTACCAGATGTATTAGTATTAGGGTTACGCAGACAGCAATACATCTGTCTAGGTGAAGTACAAGGAAAGTCATTCTTTGCAGGCCTTTTTTCCAGATGGAGGAGAGGGCATCCAGTGATTTGCAAGATTCACTCAAACCTCAGACGACCTTCTAAATGCACATTTACTCAGACAGTTCTATTTTTAAGATATGACCTTACAGGTCACACTACACAAATCTGCCATGACTATGTCTAGTCTTATCATTTGAGTTGCAAAGGGAGTCATAGTCGTTCTACATAATCAGATCCGCTAAGGCCCAAAAGCAGGGCAAACATAACACTTCCTGGTACCCGAGGTAAGCCATGGTGCTATGGGTCCGGCAAGCCGTTATTCTTGAAGAGAAATGCTATCTGAAATGAATATCTGAAAAGAGGAAGGAATTATTTAAAAAGTAAAATAATATGTGTCACTGTACAGATTGCTCGATTTTTTTTTTTTTTTATTTTACCTTGAATTTTCTTTTTTGTAATAATCGCCTATTGTCTATGTTCCAGATATGAAACATAAAATCCTGCATCCACATAAACCCAATGGAAGGAAATTCTCTGAACGAATGTTTAGTGGAAATTAATTTTCCTAACAATTGTCAGGGAAACAGTTACGCTTTCCCTACCAATAACTTTTTGCTGAAAAAAATAATATTATCATAGCATTAACTTAGAACATGGAATGTGTAATTAAAACTTAAATGAAGCCTAAAAAAAATCAAAAGTTTGCATACATATTGTTATTCTGAGACAACAATTACAGAGATTTACATATTTTTAATTTGTTGATCATTCACATGCAAATTGATTGGTTGAAAGGTTCTAGACTCTAGATGGTGTCTCTTGTCTTGCACAATTTCAAACAAGGTCTGCATTATTAGCATACAGGCAGAAAAAGGCTTTGTGTTAAATGCACTAAATGTGAAAAAGTTAGATAATAAAAATAGTCAGAAATCTCGATAATGGGGATTTATATTTATAATGATAAACTTATTAGCTATACAGCTTCCAAAAAATATTAAGAGAATATAAATGTGACTAAATGTATGTGTACATAAAGCTTGTATATTGAAATTACAGTAATACCTTTTATCTGTACTATAGAGGGACTTCTTAAAACTCTACAGTATTGTGTGTACAGTGTTTATCTGGAATCTCCTCCTGGATGGCCTCTCGCCACCTAAAGATTAACATGTTGAACACGGAGCTCCTACTAATTCCTCCCTCGAATGCATCCCCCACCTCCTGATTTCTCTATCATGGTCAATTGGATCACTATCTGCCCATCAAGCCAGGTTCACAGTCTCGGAGTTACACTTGACTCGGCTCATCCCCCACATCCAGTCTCTTTCCTCCTCCTGCCGCTACCAACTACGTAATATTTCCAGAATTCGGCCATTTCTTACTGCTGACACCACAAAGCAACTCATCCACGCCCTTGTAATCTCCCTACTTGACTATTGTAATAATCTTTTAGCTGGCCTCCCTCTCCCCCCCCTACAATCCATTCTGAATGCCTCTGCCAGGCTCATCCACCTCACCCGCCGCTCGACATCTGCTGCTCCTCTCTGCGAATCCCTTCACTGGCTCCCCATCCACTGCAGAATTAAATTCAAACTCCTTACCCTGACCTACAAAGCTCTCACTTATTTAGCTCCCCACTACCTGTTCTCACTAATCACTAGAAGCACCCCAGCCCGCTCCCTAAGGTCAAACAGTGACCAGCGCCTAGCTTCTCCCCGCATCACCTCTTCTCGTGATAGACTGCAGGATTTCTCATGCGCAGCCCCCATCCTCTCGAACGCTCTCCCTTGTATGGTTAGACTTTCCCCTAGTTTACCTTCATTCAAACACTCCCTTAAGACATTCCTGTTTAGGGAAGCCTACCACCCGACTCACTGACACAACCAGTCCATCGTTCCCACCTTGCAGTCCATCACTCTCACCTTGCAGTCCTCTCCTCCTGTTTCCACCCCAACCCTTCTAGATTGTGAGTTCCCACGGGAAAAGGGCCCTCGTTTCCTATTGTACTGGTTTGTCAATTATTGTTCAATGTATTGTAACCCTGTCTATATTGTGCCCATTGTACAGCGCTGCGGAATATGCTGGCGCTATAGAAATAAATAATAATAATAATAACACCGTAGTGAACAACACCAGTATTCTCCTTCAGATCTGTCCAGTCAGTTATGTTGGTGCAGTAACATTTGTTGAACTTTCTTTTTTCTCTCTTATTAAGGTATTGTCTTTCACAAACCTTTGCAGTCACATGAGGTGACAAGAGTGAGTTCTAAATTATAATTTTCTTTCTCCAAAGGGAGAACATCAGTCGTGCTATAAAATTATTTGTGGGATCTGTCACACACGCGCGACGCGGCGAGGAGGACACAGGGTTAAAAATCACTATCCGTCTACACTAGACCCAAAATAATGGCTATGTGGCCCACAATCCCCCGCATGCTCTTGCCTAACAGTCACGCCAACACCTTCACTCCAGAAGAGCACGCAATGTGATGAAGTGGACACAGGAGTAAAACTCACTATCCATCTGCACTCGACCCGGAATACTGATAACGTTGCACACAATCCTCCGTACCCACTTCCCTTATAATTTATCAACACTACCACCACAGACCAACGACTTTTTATCCAGGATGCCTAATGCCTGAACCAGAGCTGGCCTGAGACTCTGACTATGCACCCCAAAATAGGAAACAGTCCAAATGACTGACTTCACCCCAACTCACTGTTTAGTAGATCGACTCGAGCTTAAAGAAACACAAATCTCTGTGATAATCCAGTCCTTCAGTTAGCGTGGTTCGAATATCAGGCAGAAGCAAATCTTAATAAGTTTTGTATTTTATTATTACGAAAAAATGTCACAGGCATATGGAACAAGATATTACAATTAAAAGTTATATACTCAAGCAGAGAAATAAAAAGAAGATAAACAGCAGATTCTTGTTAATTACAATACAAGCTAGACAATCAGCTACCTGGGGGGGCTCCAGCAGGAGATGACTATATTCCTCAATTGTTCGATTGACCTCCAAAAAATAAGCAAAGCCGCATAGCTTGTTTCAGAATGTCTGCATGTTCCCTGCTCCTCCAAGGTACAGGCAATAGATGGTACAGCCCACCCACTACACTTCCCAGAATCCCCCTTCCTGTTATTTCGTGGGCATGCTCCGTTCACTTCTTATTTAATTCAAAGATATAATAACAAGTATTACAAGATCGTCTCTGGCTATCAAAGGGCATATTCGCTTCTTGTGAAATGCACTTTTGGTCACAGCGGTGCCGCTCCGACTGGCTTTTCCCCTCGATATGAGCTAGTGCACCTACCCTCTGCTGAGCAGAACAAATGGGCAATTTCTTCCATCTTGCAGTTACATTCCCCATTCACACCTACCATGGCTTCAAAGGACGTTACTGGAGACAAGACAGAAAGGCTATTCACCTTCTAATTACTTCCTGGAACACGTCAGAAAATCAGTCTTGCCTAGGCAGCAGCGTTGTATTTTCAATTTATATACACAAAATATTGCCAGTCCTTTATGGCGATTTTATATATATATATATATATACTCGTGACAGGGTCTATTGGAATAAATTTCCCTTTTTTTTAATGTTTTTCAGTAATAAAATGTGTATAGACAGTTTTTTGAAATGAAGGGGTTATAGGTGTGAAAACTCCAATGAGGATTAAGAAAGTTTAAAATCCCTTCTACATAAATAAGTCAATCAACAGAACATGCACGGCAAGTAAGAAACAGTGGGCATTATTCCATAGTTGGTGCTAATGTAGCATTTCGATATGTAATCGTTAGTGCTAAGAGAAGTAAATTTAATGTCTGCAAGCGATATTCCAAACCTGACACTACGCAGGTGCGAAATCAGCACCTCGCAGCTTGCACGAGTTTACTACATAGCGTCTCCTATACCTAACATGGGGAGCGCGATCAATTTGTAGCGTCTCGACAAGTGAGGTATTACAAAGTGCTGGCGCAAGTTACAGTCAGGACACAAAGTGAAAAATTGTAACAACTCCTAAAGGCTGGTGCTAATTCCAAACTTGGATAACCTGGCCAAGCACAAGATCATGAGCCTATAAAAAGGAATTCTGCACAGCCAATGTCCTAAGGGCCTTATTCCATAGTTGATCCCACAATGGATATAGCCAGGCATGTCAGAATCATTGCAGCTGCCTACCTGCTTGTACGTCGCCATATTTAGTGAAACCGTGTCCGACGCCAGCAGGAGGTAGAAAGGGCACCTTGGGTCCAAAGGACATACCCCACTTTGGATGATGTGACTGATGATGAGCGTCGCCCTGAGCAAATGTGCAGGCTCTATCAAGAGCAGCACCCTCTGGAGTCCAGGTCTGGCTCACGTATATCTGTGTCAGGGATGACAAAGTTGCTCTGGTGCCTCAGGTTTCTGGCCACTGGGACTTTTCAGCATTCCCTGTCTGAGCCAGCCAGTGCAGCCAGAGTGCCTTTTCCAAGATGCTCCACCGCTTCCTCATAGCTATGTGGGGCAAGTGCACCAATACATTGGGTACCCTACCACCCCTGAGGGATGGCGCACAGAGAAACAGGGGTTTTATGAGATTGGAGGGGTTCCTTATATCCTGGGGGCAATCGATTGCACCCACATAGAGATCTGTGCACCCTGGAAGGATGCTACGGTTTATATCAATCACAAGCACTCCATTTCATAAACGTGCAAATGGTTTGTGACGCCAATATACACATCCTGAATCTGTTTGCAGCATTTCCTAGGAGTGGCCATGATTCAGATATCCTGGCTAATTCTTCAGTAATGCGTGATTTCCAAGACAGGCGATTCCCCGATGGTTGGCTATTATGTGGGTATACATTTTCATTACAAAATATATCCTAACTGGAAAGTATTGGAAAATTAAAAAAATATTAAAGTGTGTAATGTACCATGTATTAGGTGATTCAGGATACCCACTGAGGCCATGGCTTCCAGGAGGATTGAGGGGCCTGCGCAGGAGGCCTACAATAATGCCCACCAAAAGGCCAGGAGCGTCGTCAACAGGACCTTTGACCTGCTCAAGATGCACTTAAGGTGTTTCGACAGGTCCGGAGGAGCGCTGCAGTATCAGCCAGACAAAGTGGTCCTCATTGCACTGACATGTGCTATGTTGCACAATCTGGCACTAACTGATGGGACTTTGTCAGAGGGGAAGAGGATGCTGCTGTAGCGGGAGATGATGTCTCAACACTCCACCACGATGAATCAGAGGACGTAGGCACAGAGGTCCGACACAGTATAATACAGAAATATTTTGCAGATAAGATGCACATGCATGTATCTCCCTTGCTTGTGTGTTTATCTGCATATTATATATTGGTGTGCCAGATAGGCCATGCTTTCCTGGACACATACACTGCCCTTCAGCATGAATGAAGTATATGAAAAATGCCACCCCCCGCAGCATATACATTCCATTCACTGCTCTCGGTAGGCTCGGTAATTGGGAGCGCTAATATTTAACACCTTTTAATTTTTAGCTGTAGTGTCTGCCTTTTAGCATCCACTATGGAATATAGCTCAGTAATTTAAAACATTCTTAGGTAAAAGAATGTCACAAAAAGTTGATCCACCTAAATGTGGGCAATATTCCAAAGTTGGTGCTAACTTAACCAGAGCTGTTGTAAACTTAACAACTCCATAGTCAATAATGGCTCTGGTAACTTTACAACAGCTCGGGTTAAGTTAGCACCAACTATGCAATAGGGCCCACTATTGGCTAGAGTGGTATTATTCCAGGATTAATAATGTGATCTGGGATTCAGAGATTGAGGAAACACACAAAGGGGCTCTGGAAGCTTTGGCCAATGGCATAATATTTAGATTCCACCAAGCTGTGCTAGTTTTGCCTGCTAGTCATCACCAATGAGTTTAACAGCACTGGCATCTGAAAGACAAATAAAGCAGTGTTCAAGTTTTTTTTAACACAACACAAACTAATTGAAATCCAGATGCCTGGACGACTTTACACTAAACCCAGCTGGAGCACTAATGTTTAGACAAAGTCTATGAAGGAAATGCTATGTAACTCATGATTCTCTGGATTAAATAACTGTATTATGGTTTATCAAACTCTTGATTAGGGATGAGCCGAACACTCCCCGAGTTCGGTTCGAAGCCGAACTCGAACTTTCCAAATGTTCTGGTCCGAACCCGAACTTGGACCCCATACAAGTCAATGGGGCTGAAAATTCGGTTTTTAGAGTGCCCTCCAAGAGGGCATATATGCTAGATATTTGCCATTAAAAGTGTTTGGGGGTCTGGGTAGTGCCCTGGGGGACAGGAAACAAGGACAAAAAGTTAAAAAAAAATACTTTTTAAAGGGACAGTGAGTTTTCCATGAAATAAGGGTTAAAAATAAAAATGAAAAATTCCTTCAAATATCGTGCCTAGGAGGTCCCCATAACCTGCCCGTGAAGTGGCGGATTTCTAGGATGTATAGAAATATGTAAAAACAAAAAAATGACATTTCAAATGACGGTAAATGCTTTTCCTTTAATCTATCCATAAACAACTGCTTGGGGCGGCAGTCTGTATGAAAAGACGAGACATTTTCGGACACGCAGAAAAAGTTTACTGATTTTTTGGCGGTGAAAAGCAGGAGAATGACTGGAGAATGGAAAATTCTAGGTCAAAATAGCCAAACCAGAAAAATTCTCCCATTTAGGCTAGGGTCAGACTAGCGAATTTTTAACATGCATTTAGGCGCACTTAATCACGGCCGCACTAGCATCAAATGATGGGCAATGATGGCCAATATACGAAGTACGGTCGCACGAAAGTCCGGCTGCGCAACGCAAGTGGAAAATGAACGTATTTTTTCGAGAACGCAGAACCGCTAGTACAGACATACAGAGTGCGCTGCGTCCACTAGCGGCTTGTGTGCGTGATTTGGAGACGTCAGACCCTGCTCATGTCCGGCCAACATAATGTCCAGACACCCAAAGTTTCCTGGTTTGGATCCGTAAAAAATCATGCACAAAAATGTGCATCGTATGACCGTTTTCGCGCATTCCGTGAAAAAATAAGGCAATGCGTTCGGACGCACTTTTTGACGGTCGCTGTGAAAAATGCGTTAGTCTGACCCTAGCCTTATCTCACTTTCCAAATCGGCTTTTTGGTCCAGATTTTTCTCTTTTCCTGCCATTCTCCTGGTTTTCACCTTTCTCTGAACAACCCTGAGAGAGAGGTGAAAGCCAGGAGAACTGGCAGGAGAAGAGAACAATCTAGACCAAATAGCCAATTTGGAAAGTGAGATAAATGGGAGAATTTTTATGGTTTGGCTATTTTGACCTAGAATTTTCACTTCTCCAGTTATTCTCCTGCTTTTCACCGCTCTCTGAATAACCCTGTGACTGTTTAATCCTGAGGTGAAAAATAACATTGCTTAAGGCTGGGGTCAGACGAGCGAAGTTATCACGTCCGTGTTGCCGCACATTTGTACGTCCGTGGCAGCACAGCATTCTGACCAGTGGAGCCCCACACACAAAGTACGTCCGCACGGAAGTGCGGATGCATGGCGGATGCAGCAAACGGACGCAGATTAGGCAAGAACGTAATACTGCTAGAACGGACGTGCGGAGTGCGCCACGTCCGCAACGTCCGTGTAGCTTTGTATGTGAGTGATGAAACGAGGTCAGATGTTCTGCATTTAGGCTAGGGTCAAACGAAAGCATTTTTACACGCGAACGTAAAAAATTGCGTCCGAACGAATTGACGTATGTTTTCACGGAGTGCGCGAAAACGGTCATACGATGCGCATTTTTCGTGCGTGATTTTTTCGGATCATCAATAAAACTCTTTTTGCGTCTGGACGTTATGTAGGCTGGACATTAGCAGTGTCTGACATCTCCTAATCACGCAAACACGCCGCTATGCCGCAGCTGCGCACTCTGTACGTCCGTACTAGCGGTTCGGCGTTCTCGAAAAAATGCGTTCGTTTTCCACTTGCGTTGCGCGGCCGGACTTTCGTGCGACCGTACTTCGTATATTGGCCGTCATTGCCCGTCATTTGCTGCTAGTGCGGCCGTAATTATGTGCGCCAGAACGCGCGTTAAAAGTGCGCTGGTCTGACCCCAGCCTTAGGCTAGGGTCAGACTAACGCATTTTTATGTTGTCTGTGAAAAAGTGCGTTCGAACGAATGGACGCATTTTTTCCCGGAATATGTGATAGCGGTCATACGATGCGCATTTTCGTCCGTGATTTTGTACGGATCATCAATAAAACTCTTTTTGTGTCTGGACGTTATGTTGGCCGGACATTAGCAGCGTCTGACATCTCCAATTCACGCACACACGCTGCTATGCGGACGCAGCGCACTCTGTACGTCAGTACCTGCGGTTTCACGTTCTCGAAAAAATGCGTTCATTTTCCACTGCGTTGCGCACGGACTTTTGTGCGACCGTACTTCGTATATTGGCTGTCATGCCCGGCATCTGCTGCTAGCACGGCCGTGATTAAGTGCGCCAGAACGCGCGTTCGCACTGCTCAGTCTGACCCTAGCCTTATACGTCCAGCATTTTTGACGGACAGAATGTTTTTTCATTTTAATTTATTTTCCCTGCTACATTAGTCAAAACATACGTCAGTGAAAAAAACGGACTGTTTGGCCACTACCTTGTTGTCAGTCAGTAAGTACGTCCGTACTGCACGGACGCACAGTCCGTACAAAATGCGCTCATCTGACCCTAGCCTTAGATGTTATTTTGAATTTTTTTGAAACACAAGTTAACCACTTGGCTGCTATGGACGCGCTCAGTGCGTCCAGCCAAGTGGTTCTCCTATGCTATGGACGCGCTGATTCCTGTGGATTGCTGCGCCCCCCGGTGCGGGCTGACATCTTGGATGTCAGGCCAGCACTCCGGGACCCCGGCGGAGCATTTAGATGTCATCGCGGCGGCGCAATGACATCTAATTCAGGCCCCCCCCCCGCATGTGCGGAGGAAGCGCCTGAAAGGAAGGGGGGAGGCCCTTCGGACCTCTCTCCCTCCCGATCGCCGGGGGCAGAGGGTTAATCCAGGCACCATTTGGAAAGACACAGCCTGCCCTTCCAAACGGTGGCTGTGATTAACCCCTGGGGAGCCGGATCATGAATCGGCGCTGAAAAGCGCCGGATCGTGATCCTCTCCTGGAGCTGGCCGACATCTTGGATGTCGGCCAAGCCTCCAGGAACTCCCCCTGAGGACTGGCGTCATCGTGCATAACACGATGACGCCAGTCCTGGAGTTAACCCCTAGCTGCCACCAATGGTGGAGATAGGGGGTTCCAATGAACCCCCTATCTCCCGATCCGTGGCAGCTAGGGGTTAATGTTTGATATCGTTGGATCGGCCAGAGCATGAAACATGAGCATGAAAAATGTTTTAAAAAAAATATTAAAAAAATAAATAAATAAAAATATTTAAAAAAAGATTCTAAAAAAAAATAAACAAGTTTTTTTTTGTTTTTGTTTTGTTAATGCAGCAATATTGTTCCCATTTCAATTATAATGTGAACAATAATGCTGCACTAATGATTTTTGTATGCGGTGCGTTTGTTAAAAAAAGCAAAATTTTCCCCCAAAAAAAAATATAACAAGACCCCATTTCTAATTTTTTTAACAAGCGCACCCCCATACAAAATATAACCGCAAACGATCGCATGTTAAAATGTGAAAAAAAAACACTTTACACATAATAAATTATTGAAAATTCAAATTTTATTGCATTTTTGTTATAATATACAGACATGACATAACGTATACATATAATAATGACATATTATGAATCTGCCAAGTCTGCCGGAAAGAACGATATATAATATGTCTGGGTCATATATCAAAATATGGCTACAAAACGCGATTAATCATGATGAGCGAAAGCGGTAAAAATGACCTCAGCACAGAGGTGTGAAAAGCCTCAGCAGCGAAAGGGTTAAATGCAGCATATTAGGATGTTTTAGGGAAATTAATTCTCAAATCTCAATCAGAAGCAGACACCACCCCACCCTCAGTATGTTGTACAATGTATCAAATTGATTACAGACTAAAAACACCTGGTGTTATGCTCGTTTGTGAACAGAGGTCATTTAGAGTTGATAATCTTTCCATGTACACATTAGTTTTTAATTCAATATCTAATAAACCGTTGCTTATAATATTCTGCAGTAAAGAGTCTCTTTATTTCTAGATTTTTTAGTATTTTTTTAAGCATTTTCTATACTTTTTTCAAATTTTTTTTTTTTTCGAAATCGAACCGAACAGACCCAAAAAGTTCGAAATTTGCAAACTTTCGAACTGCCAAAGTTCGGGTCGAAGTCCGAACCGTCCGAACCCGAACAACTCATCCCTACTCTTGATATGCAACACATTATTTGCTGAACTAGATACAACTTGTGTTTTAGCTCACTGTATTTTGAGTGTATGAACAAATTCCTTTGTAGCCAGTTACTTTAACCCCTTTGCTGCAGAAACGTCCTGCAGACATGCTCTGGTTTCCCTCTAGGATGCAGGGGATGCATCCAATATGTAGTTGATGTCCCTCAGCCCAGCATAGATTAGAGGCCGATCTTGGGCTTCATCCACAGCAGGCTGGCAATTGGGATGTCAGCCCACAATGTGGGACTTCTCCCTGCCCACTGACATCAACATGCATGGGCTTGATGATGTAAAAAATGGGGCTAACCCCACCTGGCAGGGAAACCCCTTTTCAGGAGATACAGTGATCCTTTGGTCCCTTGTATCTCCTGTACCATATATCCCACAGGGTAATTTGAGGCATCATTGGAAAGGTCAAATGACTGTACCAAATATAACCTTGTTGTTCACAACAGTAAAACAAATGACATAAATAAATTTAAAATATCCCCCCATGGCAGTGACATTGACCACTTTTCACTTATAAAGCGAACAATGCCCCTGCCATTACCTTCTCATTTCCTATGCCAGGCGTAAGTACATTGTTTTATATATATATATATATAGTCATATTATTTATGAAATGCTATGCACCAAAAAACAAGTAAAAAAAGGTTTTTACATTTGCTTAAAATTGTGAATATCCTTCGAAAAATGCAGTAACAGCTTCTCCATTTCTGTTTATTATTTATTTTATTTTTTTAAATGAGCACCCTGTAGAATCTATAACCACAAAGATTCTGGTGCTAAAATGTGGGAAAATAAATTTACACTCTGGAGAATGACTGGATAAGTGAAAATTCTAGGTCAAAATAGTCAAATCAGAAAAATTCTCCCATTTATCTCACTTTCCAAATCAGCTATTTGGTCTAGATTGTTCTATTCTCCTGGTTTTCACCTTTCTCTGAATAACCCTGTTAGGTTTCCTATGAAATAATAGAAAGTGAAATAAAGCTTGTTTGAGACGTCCTATGTGGGATTTACACCCAAAAGGCAAGTGATTCATCTTTTGTCTACTCTCAGTGGGTATCTCTGTATTCTTAATTCCCTGTGGTGAAAAAGCCAAGCTGCTAATTGTCAGAAAAATACATGGATTTTCTGTGGCAAACATCCTGTCTGAGTTAAGTCCGTTGTTATTTTAGAAAATATACTGTATATAAATGTGCGGATTGCTGCTTGTTACATGATTTCTTATGTTACCATTTATAGTACAATGTGTGAAATAGTTTGCATATTATGCAACATTTGTAATGCATATTTGTGTGTAAAAGAACAGCTATTTCTGACGAGCGCAATTGGAGCCAAAACAGCAGATCTTTGTTAAATAAATTCAATATGTGAACTTGGAATTCAGGTCCTGGCAATGGTAAATCCCATCATGAATTGAGGTATACAAACAGCCATACATGAAAACGAGGCTTTCCATTTAAACTCAGATCAGTCATATTGCAGCCAACCATTAGATTCCTGTAGATTTTCTTTAAATTAAGCGCATAACTGTGTCAGTTTGATGGTGAAAAACCTGATGACCCCAGCATGAAGCACCTTGTTTATTGTGTGTCTAAAACAAATTATACCGATGTGTGGATTATTTTAAGAGTTTGATCCTCTTACACCTTTACTCCCACAACTCTGAAAATTCGCCCATACATTACTCGCATCCTATGGAAAAGCAAAGTCCTTTGAAGTATCTAAAACTCTTATTTGGCCCCTTTGTTGATGAGAGGAGAGAGATATAACAGATGATACTATGTTTGAATATTATATCAAACACTGTTAGGTGTATATCATAGTCTTTAATCTAAGTGACACAGTTGACTATATTTTTCAAGACCTGAGTTTTAATATTAGTGTCACTATAAATACTATTTAATAGTATAGTCCACTCATATTTTACATTACAGAACATATAATAGAATACTATATGATGGGAGGTCAAAAGTAAAGTTGGAATCATAAAAATAATGATGCTTTCTCAAAATGTTTTTTTTTCAAAGAGAGCTTGTTTATTCGTCATTTCTCTATATAATTGCCACCAGTCTCCATGCATTTTTTTAAAGCAATGCACCCACTTCTCAAAACACCCCACCCAAAATCACCTTTAGTCACTGCAGCCAGCTGCTTTTGGTCACCTTGAATGATGCCTTCACGGCTCTCGTAGGTCTTTATTCTCATGCCTTTCTTCATCAAGCAGTTTTTTGTTCTGCGTTCAACTGGAACCCAACGGATGCATTTCTTGCTGAAGTCCAACTCTTCATCATGCATGTTTTTGGAATTTATTTATTTATGAAGTATTTTATCAGGAAGGATACAATGAGATTTCTCTCATTTTCAAGTATGTCCTGGGTTCAAGTACATTGAATGTCAAACTCTTCCACAAGCTTTTTGAAAATGGTTTGAGATTGCTGATCTAGGCATTCCTTCACCTTAGTGCAGGAGGGGTGGAGTCGCGCCTATTCCCCGAAGGGTTGGCTGCAACCACCAAATGCATCCAGCCCAACAACATGTGTAGAACATAAGAAAAAAATGTTATCTGCTCTTACTCCGATTATACCGTGTGACACTAAACACAATTAGAGGTTTGGTTTCTTATCAATGGCCATTATAAGACTAGCTCGCCCGCCAACGTCACGGCACCTCTATAAGGGCGAGTCCTAACCAAAATGAAACCACAGGCTGCTACATAGCAAACCATACCTGCTCATGCTGCTTGTCAAACATGAGGTAGACTGGTGGGCCTTTATTAATGCTCCCCCAGAAACAAAATCCACTTTGGGATCAAAACAAAGACACGGAGCGGAGTCTTGCTGCAGGGATGACCTGGCTGGAAGTACATTGAAACATACATAGTGCAGGAGGGGTGCACCTTGGCCACCATGTTGTCATCTGTGGATGTGTGGAGGACTCCCTCTCTTGGTTTATCTTAGATGTCAAAATGCCCAAACTTGAATCTGCTATGCCACTTATGGACCTTCTGGAGACTTGGGGTTTCTTCGCCATGGTGGGTTTTGAGGTTATCAAAGCAATGTTTTGAAGAGAAACTACAGTGAAATTATAAGAACATGATGGTCCGGTTTTGCTCCTTTGAAAATTGTAAGTTTTGAGTCAATTCGTGTCACCATGACCGTCTGTGGGAATATCAGTTTTGTTTTTACGAGTATTAGAAAAATTAGGCTTTCTTCAGAAAAATATTGAGTTTGCATCATTATTTCATTGATTTTAACCTAACGTTTGGACCTCTCGTTGTATAGTTTATTATATACCTTAAATATGGAATTCTGGACTTCAGGGGAAGATACTCAAAATTCTGAGCATGCTCCTGCTCAGTTACACCAAAGGCATGAGTAAATCTTAAAGGGACATGCATGCTTTGCTAGTGTGCTTTTAAAAATGTGCAAAGCCTTTTGAATGAGTCAGTAATGGCATTCAGCAGGCATATTAAGCAAGTAAATATGATATTTTTCCATATTTACCTGCTTTTCTTTCTTGGCATTTTCCACGCCCACCTCAGGAGGCACTTTGAGCTAACCAATCAGTGCGTATACCTAGAAAAAGATAAAAAACGCACTGAGCATGTGCGTCTGAGTTGCTCCACCTCCTTCCTGCACTGTTAGCTGTGGGGAGGACAGGGCTGAGTGCCATTCCATTCTGTAATTCTTTCACCCCCAGTTACTGCAGAGACAGAAAAGTAAAGAAATCAATACACACAGGGAGAAAAGGAGACAGTAGAGAGTGGGACAGCAAAGAAAAGCACAGAGGCACAGCAAGAAATGGTAAAGAGAGAAAGACAGCGAGATAAAGCAGAGAAAGTGCACGAAAAAACATAGTGAGAGAGAGCGTGCAAACAAGAGACAGACAGCAAAGAAAGATTGTGAGAGTGAATGAATGTGTGTGGGAGTTTGAGTGAGAGAGTAACAGGGTTATCCAAAGAGATCCGAATTGCTGGAGAAAGGTAACCGAATGCTGAAAATCAGCGTTCGGTTACCTTTCTTGGCCATTCGGCTATCCAGAGAGCAGGCAATTCACCAAATCCTGGCGAATTGCCTGCACATACGGTGCCTGTTCGGTGCCTGTTCGAGGGCAGTGAAAACCACATGAAAAAGCACTGCTTCGGCTATTCAGAGAACACAAACCAGCAGTGAAAGGTTCCCCTAATGCCCTGCCATTCGGTGGTTTAATTCGGCAAGTTTATTCAGGAGAATCCCATAGGCTTCAATGTTAAAAATATTCCCGTTTTAATTCAATATCTAATAAACCGTTCATTATAAAATTCTGCAGCAAAAAGTCTCTTTACTTATAGATTTTTTAGGATACTTTAAGCATTTTTCTGATATTTTTTTTTTTTTTTTAAAAGTCCGATTTTTTTTTATTTTTTTTTCAGTTTACTTATTTTTTTTGTAACAGCCCTCTTTATTATCATTCCCTGGACCTCCTGTGAAAATTTCAGACATTTTCGCTCAGTAGTTTCTTTGCAAACAGCGTTTCATTTTCCCAGATTCATACAAATGGTTTTTCTAATTTATTCACTGCCTCCTCTAGGTCACAGCTGCTTCGGCTCTGTGTGATTCGGCTCCTGTTCGGCTTTTTCGAAGGTTAATCCAGATGTTTTTGCTTGTTTTCACCGTGCATTCGGTTAGTTTTCGTCAGGTTTTCGGCAGCTTTTCCCTGCAATTCGGGGACCCTGTGCTGTTTGCTGAATACACCGCAGGGTCACCGAAATGCAATCGGCAAAAGGAACCGAATTGAAGAGAACGAAAAGTCACCGAACGTGCGGTGACTTTTCGAATCTCTTTGGATAACCCTGTAAGTGTATGAGTCAGTTTGTCAGTCTGTGTCTGAGCGAGCATGAGTATGTGAGCGAGTGTGAGTGTGTCTTGCTTTCAAAGTTACAAAGATGCTAATATTCAGCTCCTCACTTTCCCCAGTCTGTGGTCCTGAGCGCGCACAGGCTTTCACATGCACAGCTTGTGCTAGCTCTTGTGAAGCTTTGATTGGTGCAGGAGTGTGCGGCGAGGAGGCGGGGAATATTCAGGAAGTGGGAGCTGAAGAAACACCCCCTAACTAAGGGGCATGTCCAGAGAAGATGAAATGACAAAGTTTGTGTATACCATTGGTGAGATGGAAAAGATCAATATCAAATTTTTATGGGTCAAATGTGATACCATTTTGTATACCATAGTAGATTGTAAAAAATAGGTAATAGATAGGGATGGTTATTCAATAGTTGGTTAAAAGGCCACCACTACCAAAAAATGAAATGTTCTTATTTTGTTTATTTTATGCAGCTGATATCTTACATGTGCTTCGTTTTTCTCATGTATATTTAGTTAAGGAAATATTTCACTTTATATGTGTCACTGGGTGCATCCAATGTGTGATATTTTCAGGGTTATTCAAAGAGATCCGAATTGTGGCCGAAAGGTAACCGAACAGTGAAATTCAGTGTACAGTTACCTTTCCTGGCCATTCGGCTATCCAGAGAGCAGGCAGTTCGCCAAATGTTGGCGAATTGCCTGCACATACGGTGCCTGTTTGTTGCCTGTTCGAGGGCAGTGAAATCCCCATAGAGAAGCAATGCCTCGGCTATTCAGAGAGCAAAACCCAGCAGTGAAAAGTTGCCAAACTTCCCTGCTGTTCGGTGGTTTCATTCGACAGGTTTATAATAATAATAAAAATATTCCCGTTTTAATGCAATATCTAATAAATCGTTGATTATCATATTCTGCAGTAAAAAGTCTCTTTATTTTTAGATTTTTTAGGATCTTTTAGACATTTTTCGGGATTCTTTTGCGAAATGTTTTTTCCGGTTTATTTTTTTTAATCGTTTTTTCTTTTTTCTGTAACAGCCCTTTTTATTATCATTCATTGAATCTTATATGTAAATTTCGGACATTTTCGTTCTGTAGTTTCTTTGCAAACAGCGTTTCACTTTTCAAACATTCAAGTGTACTGGTTTTTTTTTCACTCCATTCGTCTGCGGTGTTGGCTTTTTCTTGCAGCTGCTCTGCACTGTGATCAGCGGCTGCTCGGGTTTCTCCGGCGTGTTCGGTGGGGTTAATCCAATGTTTTTGCGGGTATCGGTGAGCGTTCGCCAGGTTTTGCGGTGAGTGTTCGGCGGGTTTGCGGCGGCTTTTCCCTGCACTATGACAGCCCTGTGGTGCTTGCTGAATACACCGCAGGGTCGCCGAAATGGGATCGCCAAATCGAACTGAATTGAAGAGAACAAAAAGTCACAAAACGTGCAGTGACTTTTCAATTCTCTTTGAATAACCCTGGTTGTGTTGTAAACCGCCCCCCCACAGTATCTTTACATCATTTGCTCCTCCCTCTGTGGCATTGGCCATATAATGGAGACGATCACTGTCTCAAATCATTGTATTATGTGGGATGTATTCCAACTACACCAGGGTGTAGATTAGAAGTCTTTTAAACTATCTCAATCAGCTGCCATCTCTAATCTTGAGTAGCCTGGAGAACACAATAGCATTATCTAAACATTCCTCCACCACCTCATTAACTGTTAAATACTGTATAGGATAAAACATGGCAACAAAGTAAAACTCGCCAAAAGAATTTGGTAAATGTATGCATCATGGGAAATGTCCATGAAATGGAAACCAGAGATAAAAAAAAACTAATTTCATTTTTTCTTTTTACATGCAATTACTTCAAAGAAAAACAGCAGCATGCGCTTTATAAGGTGTTTTTATTTGTAATGCACAAGTAATCTAGTTACAGCTTATGTAAGTGGTAGTGTCCCTTTAAATGGGAAGAAAGTAAAATATTAATATTGTGTATCAGCTGTGTAGAATAGTTTCAAAATCACTGCATTTCAAGCCGTGGAAACGAAGAATTGAATCCTAATTACCGCATTTCTCCAGCAAATGTCCCTGAGTAACACACCTAATGATATACTGTATACAGGGTTATTCAGAGAAAGGTGAAACTCTGGAGAACTTTTGGAGAACTGAAAATTCTAGGTCAAAATAGCTGATTTGGAAAGTTAGATAAATGGGAGAATGTTTCTGGTTTGGCTATTTTGACCTAGAATTTTCACTTCTCCAAACGTTCTCTAGAGTTTCACCTTTCTCTGAATAACCCTGATAGTTGCCATCCACCAAATAATGGCTCCCTAGTGGTAATGCCTGTGCTCTACAACCATGGAGAAGCAGGTCAATGCTTTAAAACTTTGAATAAGAAGGGTCAAACTCACCACCCTGTAACAGTAGAAAGCAGATGTGGATCCCGGGCAGAAAGAACACTTCACCAGCAAATGTCATTGGGTAAGACACCCAATGATATATGCAGTTCTCTCGGGGACTGGGGACCATACTGTGTCTTCTTTCTTAAGCTATGCCTGTTGTTCTAATGTATCATTCCCTTGTTCACATATTTTGTACAGCTCTGCAGGATTTGTTGTCACGATGCAAATAAAGTATAATACACAATTCTTGGCAAATTTCTCTGAATCTCTATACTACAAAACATATCAATGTACCATGGCATACCACGTCTCCATCTTGACTTTTCCCTGAAACCCTTAAAACAAACTTTTTTTAAAAACTGAGCTGAAAAAATGCACACACACACAGCTTCATCCCAAATATTACGTTTTGTTTGTTCATTCTTTCATTCTGATTCACTTTTTAAATAAAATGTGTGCATCGCAATTCGCAAATCCTTTTTTTCTGTGTAGTTTCCAGTCATGTACAGTATATTTTTCATAATTTTGCTTCATCCAAACGCCCATGTTGCTTCCTTGCTCCTGTCCAGACCTACGCTGTGCTCCTTTTTATATGGAAACGTTTTCTTATAACACCCCCCCCCCCCCACATTCATCTCGATCTCATCTTCACTCTGTAACGCCCAATTGTTACGATTTGCTACAATCTGATACAATCAACAGCAGGCATCTATAGATTGCTTTAGCAGTTTGGTATATACTATACGGTGATTTACTTATTACCTATGCATAAACAATAATCTTGGTGCAGCGCTGTGTATATGCAGTACATACAATAAAGGTATGCGGTCATTTTTCCAAAGAATTGCCACATCTATCTGGATTTGTCCGATGGAAATTGTAAAAAAATACATGTTGCAGGCAATTTTTGTACCAAACGGGTTAAGCGTAGACTGACTGTTGCTTATCTCCCACAATCCTCTTGGCCTGATGTGTTTTGACATCTGTGTCGCGGTATTACAAACAGTGGAGAAAAATATTTGTGCGCGGGCACATTCCTCCATATGAACCCAAATAAACGGCTCTGAACTGCAGACACTCGCAGATTAATCCTCGCTGACAAAGACACGGATTTTGTGGCCACGTTCCAGGGGGTTGCAAAATGGTTAAAATGGCCTACCACTGTCCGTTTCTCCAAGGCCCGGGAGGGTTTTCCAGCGCGGGGGTGACTGGCAGAGTAATTGCTCTGCACAATGCCGAATATGACAAATGAAGCTTACAAAACGGCAGTGTGTTTGCCTCTGCGTTGACGGAGGGAAATTGCCCAGCAGCGGCCCAAGCTATTCATTTATATACACAACAGGAGCGGTATTGAGAAGCGGGAGTGCACAGCTTACACTGACTTAAGCCAGACAGGCGCAATGCCTACCCATGCTCTGCTATTACACAGGCTAACTAGCTGCAGCCTTCCAGTCTACATACACACATACCCCGCACTCCTTTAAAGGGAATCGATCATTAGTTAATGCTACAATGCTGTTTATATTTTAACATAGTCTTGTTCTGGAGATTTCTGTTTCATTGCTTGCATAAAAATGTTACACTTTTGACTGTTGTATACATTAGATGAAGGTCTCCATCCCTTTTTTTGATCGTTGTTATTATAGACTGTAGGCAGGATGGAGCAGGACCCTTGTCTCATCTGGTCCCAGTACGTCAAACTTGTTTTGTCACAGTTACTTGTATGTTTAGTTTTTGCCTTCTCCTGTGGTGCATAATAATATATTCAAAAAAATGAAAACCTCAGCTGTCAGCTCTATTGTATAGTAAATTAATTTGTATTTACACTGGATATTCTATAAACAGACTTTAACCTATTTTTTGGACTGTAAAAATGTCAAGCTGACTCGACTTTGGTGTCAAATCTGAAAACTTAATTACAGCAGACCTTTTCTGTTTCTTCATGTTTTATGTGTGTTCATTTTTTTTTACCTGTCCAAATGTGGATAACCATGACACCCCAAATGTTTCATCACTACATGTGTAATGGGACTCCGTGTGTTGAGAACTTTCCCTTTCGTACAGAGTTTTTGGCGGGAAACTGAGACACCTTAAGAAAGAAGATTCCTGGTGCCGTTCTGTCATCTCCCCACACTTTCCCAACATTATCTCATCTCAGTGTGCTTTCTGAACACTGCATCATCCTTTCCCAATGCCCTCTAGCTGACACGGAGGTTGTAACCATAACAGAGCCTTGAGAATTCAACAGGGAACAAACATGCTTTTAACTATATACGGTATTGAATAACCAAGTAATAACACATTGATAAACACTAATACTGTAAGCGGTTGACTCAGCATTGGAATATAGAAGACACGGTTACAAAGCAAGCAATTACAGGTACAGGTTTTTATAAAGCGCTAACAAGTTCGATAGCGCTGGACAGTGGGAGAGGCAGAATAACAAATAAACACACAATTTAAACACACAGAACAGTAAGAGATAGGACCCAGCTTGAGAGTTTACAATCTAAGAGCTAAATTACAATCCCTGCGTTAAAACGGGGGCGGTAGGGAGAAAAAACACTGTGCCCGCAGTTTTCCCCCTACTGCCTCCGTTTTAACGGGGATAACAATGCAGGTGCAAAAAATGCTGCCTGCATTGGTAGCGGGCTCTACACCCTGGGATGTTCACGGCAGCGTTGAGCGCAGCCACGAGTATCCACTCGACGCCAGCGGTCACATGACCAGACGGATCTCGCCTCGCCTCTTTCCCTGCTCCCGCTGGACGGAGGAGGCAGTTGGAGCTGCGGTTGGAGCCGTGGGACAGGAGGTGAGTATCTGATTCTTTTTTGGTTTTTTTAGGCTGGTGTTAACGTGTCCTGCAGGACAAAAAAATATTGGGTTATTCAACCCAAAAATAGGGGCTGTCCCTCTCAAATTGGAATACTTATTTACTTACTAGGCTGCACATTGTCACAATCCTCGTGTATAAATATAAATCTGTTCCCTGTACGCAGCATGACTATCTTACCCTTCCGATCCTTAAGATGGTCAGCACAACTACCTATAGCCAGAATCAGTATAAGGTAACCACAAATACAGCGGGGGTTGAAACCTGACACACAGGGTTAACATCAGTCTGACACACAGGGTCAATAGAGGAATACCAAGGGTCAATATCACCAGAGAGTGTCTGCCGTATGCCAGAGGGTTGTATTGCCAGTGAGAGTAGTCAGGGCATGAGTCAAGCGGTTAGGAGTCGGGAGAGTAAGTCAGACAAGCAGCGGTTGGTAACTAGGGATGAGCTGTTCGGGTTCGGACGGTTCGGAGTTCGACCCGAACTTTGGCAGTTCTAAAGTTCGCGAACTTCGAACTTTTTGGGTCTGTTCGGTTCGAGTTAAAAAAAAAAAGGAAATTTTGAAAAAAGTATAGAAAATGCTTAAAAAAATACTAAAAAATCTAGAAATAAAGAGACTCTTTACTGCAGAATATTATAAGCAACGGTTTATTAGATATTGAATTAAAAACTAATGTGTACGTGGAAAGATTTTCAACTCTAAATGACCTCTGTTCACAAACGGGCATAACACCAGGTGTTTTTAGTCTGGTAATCAATTTGATACATTGTACACTATACTGAGGGGGTGGGGTGGTGTCTGCTTCTGATTGAGATTTGAGAATTAATTTCCCTCCTAAAACATCCTAATATGCTGCATTTAACCCTTTCGCTGCTGAGGCTTTTCACACCTCTGTGCTGAGGTAATTTTTACCGCTTTCGCTCACCATGTTTAACCGCGTTTTGTAGCCATATTTTGATATATGACCCAGACATATTATATATCGTTCTTTCCGGCAGACTTGGCAGATTCATAATATGTCATTATTATATGTATACGTTATGTCATGTCTGTATATTATAACAAAAAAAGGAATAAAATTAGAATTTTCAATAATTTATTATGTGTAAAGTGTTTTTTTTCACATTTTAAAATGCGATCGTTTGCGGTTATATTTCGTATGGGGTGCGCTTGTTAAAAAAATTTGAAATGGGGTCTTGTTACATTTTTTTTTGGGGAAAATCTCCCTTTTTTTAACAAACGCACCGCATACAAAAATCGTTAGTGCAGCATTATTGTTCACATTATAATTGAAATGGGAACAATATTGCTGCATTAACAAAACAAAAAAAACTTGTTTATTTTTTTTTTAGAATTTTTTTAAAATATTTTTATTTTTTTATTTTTTTATTTTTTTAAAAAAACATTTTTCATGCTCATGTTTGATATCCTTGGAAAGGCCATGCTCTGGCCGATCCAACGATATCAAACATTAACCCCTAGCTGCCACGGATCGGGAGATAGGGGGTTCATTGGAACCCCCTATCTCCACCATTGGTGGCAGCTAGGGGTTAACTCCAGGACTGGCGTCATCGTGCTATGCACGATGATGCCAGTCCTCAGGGGGAGTTCCTGGAGTTCCAGGGGGAGCTCTAGGAGAGGATCACGATCTGGCACTTTTCAGCGCCGATTCGTGATCCGGCTCCCCAGGGGTTAATCACAACCACCGTTTGGAAGGGCAGGCTGTGCCCTTCCAAACGGTGCCTAGATTAATCCTCTGCCCCCCGGCGATCGGGAGGGAGAGAGGTCCGAAGGACCTCCCCCCTCCCTTTCAAGCGCTTCCTCCGCACATGCGGGGGGGGGGCGCCTGAATTAGATGTCATCGCGACGCCGCGATGACATCTAATTTCTCTGCCGGGGCCCCGGAGTGCTGGGCTGACATCCAAGATGCTGCCTCCTGTGCATGGACGCGCTCAGTGCGTCCATAGCACAGGAGAACCACTTGGCTGGACGCGCTGAGCGCATCCATAGCAGCCAAGTGGTTAACTGGTGTTTGAAAAAAATTCAAAATAACAACTAAAGCAATGTTATTTTTCACCTCGGGATTAAACATTCACAGGGTTATTCAGAGAGCAGTGAAAAGCAGGAGAATAACTGGAGAAGTGAAAATTCTAGGTCAAAATAGCCAAACCAGAAAAAATTCTCCATTTAACTCACTTTCCAAATTGGCTATTTGGTCTAGATTGTTCTCTTCTCCTGCCAGTTCTCCTGGCTTTCACCTCTCTCTCAGGTTGTTCAGAGAAAGGGTGAAAACCAGGAGAATGGCAGGAAAAAGAGACAATCTGGACCAAATAGCCGATTTGGAAAGTGAGATAAGGCAGGGTCAGACTAACGCATTTTCACAGCGACCAATAGTGCGTCCGAACGCATTGCTGTATATTTTTCACGGAATGCGCGAAAACGGTCATACGATGCCGCATTTTTTTTGTTTGCGTGATTTTTACGGATCCAACCAGGAAACTTTGGGTGTCTGGACGTTATGTTGCCGGACATGAGCAGGGTCTGACGTCTCCAAAATCACGCACACACGCCGCTAGTGGACGCAGCGCACTCTGTACGTCCGTACTAGCGGTTCTGCGTTCTCGAAAAATGCGTTCATTTTCCACTTGCGTTGGGCAGCCGGACTTTCGTGCGACCGTTACTTCGTATATTGGCTGTCATTGCCCGTCATTTGCTGCTAGTTGCGGCCGTGATTAAGTGCGCCTAAACGCACGTTAAAAATTCCTAGTCTGACACTAGCCTAAATGGGAGAATTTTTCTGTTTGGCTATTTTGATCTAGAATTTTCCATTTTCCAGTCATTCTCCTGCTCTTCACCGCTCTCTGAATAACCCTGACAGGGTTATTCAGAGAAAGGTGAAACTCAGGAGAATGACTGAAGAGAAAATTCTAGGTCAAAATAGCGAACCAGAAAAATTCTCCCATTTTTCTCACTTTCCAAATCGGCTATTTGGTCTAGAATTTTCCATTCTCCAGTCATTCTCCTGCTTTTCACCGCCAAAAAATCAGTAAACTTTTCTGCGTGTCCGAAAATGTCTCCTCTTTTTCATACAGACTGCCGCCCCAAGCAGTTGTTTATGGATAGATTAAAGGAAAAGCATTTACCGTCATTTGAAATGTCATTTTTTGTTTTTTACATATTTCTATACATCCTAGAAATCCGCCACTTCACGGGCAGGTTATGGGGACCCCTAGGCACGATATTTGAAGGAATTTTTCGTTTTTATTTTTAACCCCTTATTTCATGGAAAACTCACTGTCCCTTTAACCTTTCGCTGCTGAGGCTTTTCCCGCCCCTGTGCTGAGGTCATTTTTACCTGTTTTGCGCATCATGTTTAAACGTGTTTTGAAGGCTTATTTTAGTATATGACCAGAACATATTATATATCGTTCTTTCCGTCAGACTCAGTAGATTCATAATATGTCATTATTATATGTATACGTTATGTCATGTCTGTATATTATAACAAAAAATGCAATAAAATATGTATTTTCAATAATTTACAACGTGTAAAGTGTTTTTTCACATTTTAACATGCGAGCAATTGCGGTTATATTTTGTATGGGGTGCGCTTGTAAAAAAAATTAGAGATGGGGTCTCGTTACATTTTTTTTTGGGGAAAATGACACTATTTTAACAAACGCACCGCATACAAAAATCGTTAGTTGCAGCATCATTGTTCACATTATAATTGAAATTTTTTTTTAATTTTTATTTTTCATTTTTTTTTTTTTTTACAAAAATTTTACACTTTCATGTTTGGTATCGTTGATCGGCCATGCTCTGGCCGATCAACCATTACCAAAATTTAACCCCTAACTGCCACGGATCGGGAGATAGGGAGTTAAGGAACTCCCTATCTCCACAGTTTTGTGGCAGTTAGGGGTTAACTCTAGGACTGGCGTCATCGTGCTACGCACGATGACGCCAGTCCTGCTGGGGGAGTTCCCGGAGGCTTGGCCGACATCCAAGATGTCGGCCAGCTCCGGGAAAGGATCGCGACCGGCCTTTTCGCGCCGATTCGCGATCCAGCTCCCCAGGGGTTAATGCCAGGCACAGCCTGCCCTTCCAAATGATGCCTGGGGTTAAGCCCCGCAGAGCCACCGATCGGGAGGGAGAAGGTCCGAAGGACCTCCCCCCCCTCCCTTTCAGGCGCCTCCTCCGCACATGCGGGGGGGGGCGCCTGAATTAGGTGTCATTCGCGCCCCCGCGACGACACCTAATTTCTGGCGGCTGGTGGTCCGGATGCCGGGCTGACATCCAGGATGTCAGCCCGCACCGGAGGGCCAGCGATCGGCCGGAACCCGCCGAAACGCTGACCCCAATGTGAGACGCGCTCAGCGCGTCCTCAGCACACCAGCGGAATGCTGAGGACGCGCTGAGCGCGTCCTTAGCATTCAAGTGTTTTAAAAACGTTTTTTTAAAACTTTTTGTCCTTGTTTCCTGTCCCCCAGGGCACTACCCGGACCCCCATACACCTTTTATGGCAAATATCTAGCATATATGCCCTCTTGGAGGGCACTCTAAAAACCGAATTTTCAGCCCCATTGACTTGCATTGAGTTCGAGTTCGGGTTCGGATCCGAACATTTGGAAAGTTCGGGTTCGGCTCCGAACCGAACTCGGGGAGTGTTCGGCTCATCCCTATTGGTAACGAGTAATCAGTAGAATCACATATAACGAATGAGCACTGAATGGAGGTAAAACCACGTCAGAGCAATGAGTGACTCTCCGCCAAGTGGTTTTGAACCCGACGGGCACCACGTCATCATGCCGCGCCTTGCCGGTATGCCTGCCCTGTGACCGTGAGTGATTCTGATATCAATCGGCAGCCAGCCAGTGAGCAGTGGGGAAGGTGCTGCCGCTGGCTGAGGCAACAGACCAGCGTGGGACAGATGCAACGTTGGGGGCTTCCAGCCTTTCCGGTGTGCTTGAGGGCAGCATGTCTGATGCTACTCGCTCACCAACACCCGGTTTAAATTGAAACAGGCAGGGAGGTGGCTGCATGAGGTGCGGCTTGAGAGGGGGGCGCGGTCTGGTGAAGGTCTTTTAAAAACCAACAGTTCCTTCTAAGCAGTGCCAGATGGTGGTTATCCATACCTGAGCTCCTTGTACCTGAATTCTCTTGTGATTTAACCTGTTATTGACCTCTGCTTGTTTTCTGACTATTCTGCCTTCCGTTGCCCTAGACTATTTTCTTGTACTACGCTTCTGCACTGATATCGACCCGGCTATTCCATTTGACTATTCTATACTCTGTATTCCTGATTTTGGCTAGGCTGACTACCCCTGTGTTGCTGACCTGGTTTTGTATTACGACATTGTCTTTGATTAACCCTTTCTGTCTAGTTAGTATACCTGGCCAATTCTAAGGACCAGACAGTTAGGGATTCTTCTACGGCTACCCTGTTGGTAGCTTTTGGGCTCTGTGGAGTGTTGGGCTTTAAGGAATGCGTGGTGGGATCCGGGAACCGTGACAACGGGACACCCATGTGATGGAATGTTGGGGATATTTACATGGTGGGGAGCTTTGCGTTATGAGATTTGTAAGGGGCTGGTTGAGTATTTCAAGAAGGATATTTGGGGATGTTTGTGGTTGGCTCAAAATAACTTTTGGAGAGGTTGAGGGGTCTGTTTTCCTTATCCTATAATGTTTGCAGTGAACAATTATATTATGGATTTTCTACACTTTATCCTGCCGCCAACTCCGTGCTTACTGCTCCTCTTTAACAGAAGTTGAGGGCTGATTGACAAGCAAGACTTCTCCATGCATAGTAATGAGTACATCCCTTTCTCGTCTGGGTAAAATATAACAAATGCTGCACCCTCCAATCTGCAATCCTAGGCACAAGCCTTGTGAGCCTATGCAGAAATACATCTTAGAGCGTCAATCAACCAAACCACCACAGAAATAGGTAAAATAGACAGCCCCATACCAAGCAAGGGCACAAGGTGGCTGTTGGCCTTTGTCACTGGCAATATTGCTTAGCCAAGACATGTTGCTTGAGTCCCATCCTTTCATTGATAAATGAATGGAGAAAGCAAGTAAAGACGAAGCTAATTATTTTTATTTGTCTGTGAACTGTTATTATAACAGGTATGGCAGTATTTAGAGATTAGCTTTCTATTTGAGGTTTGATTGCAGTCTGTTTCGTAACAGTTTTGAACAATAATGATTTTCCATATTACAGGTTGAGCACCTTTAATCTGCAATGCTTGGGACCCAAGCATTCTGGATTTTGGATTCTTCTGGATTTCAGAATCTGGGTGGATCCAATGTGTTAGAGCTGTGGTTCCCAACCGCGGTCCTCAATTACCCCTAACAGGCCAGATTTTATGGATTACCTTGGGCAAAAGCAGACTGAATCCTGCAATCACTGAGCAGCAAATCATATCACCTGTGCTGTGCTTCAGATATCTGGGAAACCTGACCTGTTAGGGGTACTTGAGGACCGCGGTTGGGTACCACTGTGTTAGAGGAAGGAGTTGTGCACCTGGAGAGCCGAGATCCCCTTTCTGCTACAGCTCCCAGCATGTACACATGCTGTGAGTGTTCGGTAGCTTTCCTTCATGGACATGCAGCCTGGAGGCAGCCTGACTCTGGGCAGCATGTCATATGCCAGGACTGCCCAGAGGCTTCCAGCGTGTGCCACGGTCTGCTGCAGCTCTTGATAGACATAATCCCGAGCGGCAGCGTCTGGCTGGAGTGTCCCTAATCTGAAATTAGTAAAATTCAGATGGCTCCGAGAATTCTTCATAGTCTGTCGAATTTTTGAATTCCGGATAAGGGTGGTGTACCTGTATTACATATTTATCTCCATGGACAATGTATGAGGAGATCTTGGCATTGTGTCAGTCATTCTGTAAACTGTTAATCCTTTTGAAGTCAACAAAACTATAATACATAACATGCCACTTGCTAAAGATAATATAGTTGAAACAAGATCAAAAATAAATAAACTCCAATGTCAATTTCTAATTAAAACAGTTTGATTTCCTAATATGATAAAAAATCATTGTAATAATGTTGCGCGCACCACTGACATTACTTTTCTTGAAAGTCTCATATGAGGAATCTTTTTGTGATAAAACTGCTTATAAGTAGTTTAAAAGTGAGAACAGCTAATATCACTTAAATCTGTTTAAACAACACTTCACAAGCAATGTTTTCATAAAAGAGATTAAAGGCTGACTTCTATTACCTATGATCATTTTTTTACTGGTTTTATGCCCAAACTCCCCCGTAGCCTATAAAAGAATATTTGAAGATAAAAAAAAACAGTTATAAATTTATCACAGGTAATAAAACTGAGCTCCAAAAATGATTTATCTCTCACTTGAGATAATGGCATGATTGCTGCTTCCGTAACTATATTTTGCTTATTTTAATAATATTTATTACATAATGGCAGAAAGCATAGTGGAGTGAAACATAATAAAGTACATATATTTTAAAGGCAATTTAACAGCAATTATTTTGTAGAGTTGTACATATACACTAAACATGAAATGTCTTTATTATATTTGTCATCAGAAAAATATTAGGTAAAATCATAGCAGAGGAGCTAATCATTTTTGGGAAAACTTAAAATGTTTAACCAATTCTTGCCAGGAGAAATTTTATGACTGATGATAAAAAGCACACTTAAACTTTTTTAAACATAGACATGGATAATTATTTTAAACGCTAGGTGCCACTATCCAGGAGAGAGGAAAACTAACAATTGACTTTGAAGTGTTGTCAAAATCAAAATGAGTTATTAATATTAATAAAAATTAAAATGTAGATTCTGGATGAAAGTGCTAATCTCGACAAAATGCAACCATCGACTGTGATGGACTGAGTTGCGAGCACACACTGTATATCAGTATAGTAGCCATCCTATGCATCTTATGAAGGAGTAGATGATGACCCATTCCCAACTCCATGGGAAATATGAGGCTGTGCTAAGGTGTTGAGATGGCCATTGTATTGGCCACAGATTGACCATGGACTAAATTGTGCTAAATTGGTAAAAGAGTCCACAACAATCAAGATGGCGGTTTAGCTTTGAAAAGTTCGCAGGTTGGTTAAAAAGTCTATGGTGGCTTTTTGGCTCTGGAACACATGGAGCAGGAGAGGAGTTTTCGCTGGACCTTGGAGCTCATGGATGGCCTCCAGAAGCATTTTTTAGCTAACTCGATAATTTTCTTAATCCTATAATCCCATCATATCCAGCAGCTGGAGAGTAAAGAAGAGTCATGACCGACTTTGCAGGACCTTAAAATGAGTTTCAGAAGTTTCTTCTGGAGAGAGGAGTTTAAATCGGGCACTCAAGCCCCTGCCCAAGTTTGAGCCTTCACCTACCGTTCCTTCCCACCAATGGTTGAGAAAGTCCTTATTGACGGCCCTAAATTGTGGACACCAAGGGCCCCCTAACACACCACGCCCCACATCTGACTCCAAGTACCAAGGTCAGACAGAAACCTCCAAGCTTGAATGTCTGGCCTGTGAGACCGTAATGCAAGATTTCTGTGTATATATAGAAAAGTGACTCAGAGCCTATACGACATGAATTCCTAAATGCTGGTGATGGCTTTGCTTCTTACTAAGCTTCTTGGACTTCCTCAGTTGAGAGGTGCGGACCTTCGTCTCCAGTATGATATTGGTATTATATAAGTCTTCTTAGGGGAGTCTTCGCTGGGACTACAGAGCATTTATATAGAACAGAGGAGAGATGGGACTGGGCTGAATGCAGTCGATAAGGTCCTATTATACACCATCATATTAAAAAGAAAAGAATGTCACACTAAATAAGAATTGTAACACTAAAAAATAAAATTATTACACTTCAGGCATGGTTATTAAATTGTAAATTCTTTCAAAATAGCAGTTATAGGGTTGAGTGTTCTATTGCAAGGCAAAAATCACATATAAAATGTGTGGTATCTTAGACTATGTAATGCCATGTTATTTTAAAAATATGTTCAAGTCTCCTTTTGAGTCACCCTATAATAAGATGTTGTCCCCTCTGACAGATGTTTGCTTTAATGCCAATATTGTATCTACCCCCATCAAAGACAACTATAATTTGAACACATTTTTACCAACAAATCATACTCTCTTCTTCAATGTTTATCTACTAGTTTGTGGACACTTACAGGGTTATACAGAGAGCACTGAAATGTCACCGACATTTTGGTGCTCTCTCGTTCCCCGCTGTCAGGTCTCAGCGTGCGGGGGTGAGGTTGTGAGCCCAGGATGCAATGATATCACGGAGAACCTAGATACGGTGAAACCAGGTTGGATTTATTCAAATAAACAATCTAAACACAGGAGAGGGGCGAGGCAGGAAAGTCTCTGGTTGGGAAAGTGCAGAAGAAGAGTCTTGGGGCAGGCTCAACAAAAGGGGATCTCGAGGCACGGTTACCAGAAGGGATGATCTGAATCAGAGTCCAGGGGAATAGCCAGAGGTCCGGTACACAAAAGAGTAGCAGAGATTCCTTCCAGGCTGGTGACAAGAGCAGACTGAGGCTACAACAAAAATGCAGAAGCATCTTGGGTAGGTTGTGCGTCTGTTATATAGGGAATGCAGGACCTGAAAAATTACACCTGCTGATGCTGCTGGAGTGAGCTCAAAGGAAAATTCCAACATGGCAGGGCATGAAACGTGCTGCCTGGGGAGTTCAAGGTGGTGCAGCACCAGATTTGCCTTTCCTACGCCGTCGGCGGGGTGATACCTTACACCTGCACTTCGGGGAATCAGATTCCCTGACTCCGCCGCGAATTCAGCATTCACCGTAGGGTCCCTGAAGTGCAGGGAAAATCCGCCGACTGTATCCAAAAATCCGCAGCAAAACCGCTGCCTCGACCGGAAAAATCTGCCGCAAAACCGCCAAAAAAACACTGCATGCATCCAAAAAAAGCAGACCATCCGCCGCAAAACCGCCAAAAAAACCTGAACGCGTCCGAAAAAAGTTGACAATTCGCCAAACACAGCGCTGAGCAGCCACCGGAAAAAAACGATAAACGGGGTAAAAAACCCCAAAATGATTGAAAGTTTCAAATTTGAAGCACTGCAAAAAAAAACTACTGCATGAAAATGTTTGGAATTTACCTATAAGGTCCTATGAACAATAAAAAAAAGGTCTGTTACAGAAAACAGAAAAAAACACGCTATTTAAAAAAAAATCATGAAAAAGTCCAGAAAAATGCCTAAAAAAATTAAATAAAGAGACTTTTTTGCTGCAAATTAAAAGAATAAACGGTTTAATAGATATTGAATAGAAAGGGGAATATTTTTAACATTGAAACCTATGGGATTCGACTGATTAAACCTGCTGAATGAAACCACCGAACATCAGGGCATTTCACTGACATATCTCTGCTGTTTGAAACAGCACTGTATTTCGCTGGCAATTCACCAAAATTTTGTGAACTGCCTGCTTTCTGACGAGCCAAATGGCCACGAAATTGCACCGTACGGGTAAATTCACTGTTCGGTGCAATTTCGGGTCCAGATCGGCTCTTTCTGAATAACCCCTTTAGTGATGAATACAAGTGGACATCTTAGCTCAATATCAAACAATTCTCAGACAATTCAGCCTAAGTAAGGTAACTTGATTTGATTTGTAATCTCAAAAGTGAAGAAAGTAACAGATTTGCTTCTTAAGAGCCAAAAACCCACTGTTGGAAACTAATTACTTACCAAGCATTAATTAAATGTGCACCAGGAGGCTTATTCAAGATCATCCAAAATGTTATACACCGTATTTATGGGGTTTGTGTAAAAGGTAAGTACAGCAAGCTCAAAGAGATTCCCAGATACAAAAATATTTCAGCATATAAGGGAAAGTAATATACAACGATATAGCGGAAGTAAGGACACTTCCAAAGGAAGGGGGTAACCCAAAAATTTCGAATTTGTGAAAACGAAGAAACAATTTTATTTAAGACAAAAATGTAAACAATCCACACAAAAAATAATAAACAAAATAAATTTACAAAACACAAATAAGGATGAATGGTTATACGTTCTGGTATATCACAATAGAAGGGCAAAATTATCGGCTTATTCAACATGTCCTGTTTAGGACCTAAATTAAATGTACCACCTTAGCAAAAATACGCAATTATGTAGGCTAGATCCCCAAAACAGGGTAATAAATACAGATAGCAGAGCTATACCAGAAATATATGTGTAGGTACCTCAGTATAGAGGAAAATCAAAACCAATATGTTTTAGCAAGGGAGTATAAAAATACTTCTAGATCGATGTCAAAAAAGAAATGTAATACTCGCTGCTGGTGGTATACTAATAATATCTAAACAATTAACTTCTAATACATGACCAGCGGAATAAACATCGACTGAATAGATAACTCGATATCAGCAAATAAACATAAGTGCACATATATTCTGATATCAACAATGGAGGATAACGGATTTAGCGTATACACCATATAAGAGATAATAGAACATAAATTGTATGATTGTGTGAAAGTCGACAATCTAAATATAAAGGTGGAAACAAGGCTGGTTTATAACCACCTCCACGGCCTACAATCTAAGTTGTGCATAACGATTAGAGCAATGAACCATATGATGTGATCAGAGTACCATGGTAGGCAAGGATATAAGCGTATTCGGCACGAACTATCGAAGCACAGCTGTGAGTCATAATCATGAATTCCGATATCACAAAGGAAAATAAGGAGAGGCTAAAGGATATTGCAGAGTATCCGAAAGATAGGCAAAGAGTATACAATAAATTGCTGCCTTCTAATAAAGTAATCTCCACCTTTTATGAACGAAATATTGGATCAACTTCACAGGGATAGTATAACCTTAGATATATTCAAGCCAACCCTCATAATTCAACGGGCAAAGTTTAAGATACAGTCAAGCATTCATTATAGTGGCTCGTAACGGCGGTATTAACGTTGAAAAAAACTCACACTGTTATCCACAAATGTGGTTAAACAACCATAACGCACTGTTTGTCTTGCACACAGGCATATAACAATATGGGCTTACTCCAATTATACCGTGTGAAACTAAACACAATTAGAGGTTTGGTTTCTTATTAATGGCCATTATAAGACTAGCTCGCCCGCCAACGTCAAGGCACCTCTATAAGGGCGAGTCCTAACCAAAATGAAACCACAGGCTGCTACATAGCAAACCATACCTGCTCATGCTGCTTGTCAAACATGAGGTAGACTGGTGGGCCTTTATTTATGCTGCCCCAGAAACAAAATCTACTTTGGGATCAAAACAAAGACATGGAGTGGAGTCTTGCTGCAGGGATGACCTGGCTGGAAGTACATTGAAACATACATAGTGCAGGAGGGGTGGGGTCGCGCCTATTCCCCGAAAGGTTGGCTGCAACCACCAAATGCATCCAGCCCAACAACATGTGTAGAACATAACATAGAAAAAAATGTCATTTGCGCTTACTCCAATTATAGCGTGTGAAACTAAACACAATTAGAGGTTTGGTTTCTTATCAATGGCCATTATAAGACTAGCTTGCCCGCCAATGTCAAGGCACCTCTATAAGGGCGAGTCCTAACCAAAAAAAGCTAGTCTTATAATGGCCATTGATAAGAAACCAAACCTCTAATTGTGTTTAGTTTCACACGGTATAATTGGAGTAAGCGCAGATGACATTTTTTTCTTTGTTATGTTCTACACATGTTGTTGGGCTGGATGCATTTGGTGGTTGCAGCCAACCCTTCGGGGAATAGGCGCGACCCCGCCCCTCCTGCACTATGTATGTTTCAATGTACTTCCAGCCAGGTCATCCCTGCAGCAAGACTCCGTTCCGTGTCTTTGTTTTGATCCCAAAGTGGATTTTGTTTCTGGGGGAGCATAAATAAAGGCCCACCAGTCTACCTCATGTTTGACAAGCAGCATGAGCAGGTATGGTTTGCTATGTAGCAGCCTGTGGTTTCATTTTGGTTAGGACTCGCCCTTATAGAGGTGCCTTGATGTTGGCGGGCGAGCTAGTCTTATAATGGCCATTGATAAGAAACCAAACCTCTAATTGTGTTTAGTGTCACACGGTATAATTGGAGTAAGCGCAGATGACATTTTTTTCTTTGTTATGTTCTACACATGTTGTTGGGCTGGATGCATTTGGTGGTTGCAGCCAACCCTTCGGGGAATAGGCGCGACCCCACTCCTCCTGCACTATATAGCAATATGGCCCAGCCAAAGAACAATTGTAAAACTTCATTAGGTTAATTCGGAATAATGTTTGCTACTTTCAGTTTCATACCATTGTCCACAATATTATGGCTAAACAGCTTATAGCTCGCTAATTTTAAGCATAGGTGCATGCACAGGGTGGCCAAGCCACAGAACAAAATTAGCAACCCAAATGTTACCAGAGACGCATAGACAATGAATTAAAAATAGTGTCTGTTAAAAATAGAGTATCATACTCAGAGTAGGAACTCGACGCGTTTCGCCGTTTCAAATCACGTCTTCATCAAGAGACCAGATCGGGTCTCTCTGAATAACCCCTTTAGTGATGAATACAAGTGGACATCTTAGCTCAATATCAAACAATTCTCAGACAATTCAGCCTAAGTAAGGTAACTTGATTTGATTTGTAATCTCAAAAGTGAAGAAAGTAACAGATTTGCTTCTTAAGAGCCAAAACCCCACTGTTGGAAACTAATTACTTACCAAGCATTAATTAAATGTGCACCAGGAGGCTTATTCAAGATCATCCAAAATGTTATACACCGTATTTATGGGGTTTGTCTAAAAGGTAAGTACAGCAAGCTCAAAGAGATTCCCAGATACAAAAATATTTCAGCATATAAGGGAAAGTACACTAATCATCAGAATCTGAAATATGCCTGTATGTTTTATCACTTCACAAATATAAAATGACTTAAGTGGTTTCAAAACTAGTATTAACTTGCAACAATCTCACTTTATTTTCTGCTATAATGTTGTTAATTTAAGACTATCTTTAAGCCATCTCAACATTTTATTGGTGTTTTGCATAAGTTTTAGGAACTGTAGTGTTTATTTATTATAGAAAACGCATTTCATCAGAATATAAACGTTTGGAGGCACAAAGACTATAGATTAGTAAACATGAGCATACATTTCTGATTTTGGACGATTCGTCCAAAAACCTAGTCAACAAACCAGTACATGCATGACTGAATTGCATGGGAACAGATTGTAGTCATGCAATTTGTTTAGTTACACGTCTCTGTAGTGCACTGTTTTGCCCCTGTTCCACAGACCAAGAGAAGGAATGGATAGTGGGAAGACTGGCAGCTTCCTTGCCCTATTTATTGACTCCCCTACCCAGTGGCCAAGGGTAAGGTGGAGGGGACATACATATAACAATGTTTCGTGTCAACTCATTAAGGCTGAAAGAGTCTGCCAAAACTTTGCAGAAAGCTCATGTTTTGGTCGTACTGTCACTTAATATGGTTGTGGTACTTCAAAGAAACATAGAAAATGTCGGCAGATAAGAACCTTTCGGCCCATCTAATCTGCCCAATTACATGAATACTTTCCCTGGATTTATCTTTTATTTAGGATAGCCTTATGCTTACCCCATGCCTGCTTAAACTCAATCACTATTTTAGCCCTTACCACGTCTACTAGACGGATGTTCCATGTATCCACCACCCTCTCAGTAAAATAATGCTTCCTGATGTTACTTTTAATCCTTTGCCCCTCTAATCTAAGACTATGTCCTCTTATTTTGCTACTTTGTTTCCTTTTAAACATACTCCCTTCCTCTACCTTCTGGATTCCCTTTACGCATTTAAATGTTTCTATCATATCTCCTCTGTCTCGTCTTTTTTCCAAGCTATACATGTTAAGATCATTAAGCCTTTCCTGGTAACTTTTCTCCTTCAAGCCGTACACCATTCTAGTAGCCCTTCTCTGAACTCTCTCTAAGATGTCTATATCCTTCTGAAGATACGGTCTCCAGTACTGCACACAGTACTCCAAGTGAGGTCTCACCAGTGCTCTGTACAGTGGCATGAGCACTTCCCTCTTTCTACTGCTAATACCTCTCCCTACACATCCAAGCATTCTGCTAGCATTTCCTGCCGCTCTGTTACATTGTCTGCTTACCCTTAGATCCTCTGCAATAATAACCCCTAAATCCCAACCCTTAGATGTTGAGGTTAGGACTGTATCAAATAGTCTATATTCAGACCATGGGTTCTTGCGCCCCAGGTGCATTATCTTGCAATATGCACATTAAAACTCAATTGCTCTGAAAAGAATTTATAGAGAATTTGTAGCTGGTTCTATTAGACAAATTGTATTTTTGATAGCTGGGTGGAATTGGAGGCTGCTCTTACTAGTTCAAATTATCTATCGTAATTCTGTTGAATATAAATTCAATCAATGTTTTTAATGTTTTTGTTAGTTCCTTCTGTCCTGTGAACACCCAAACCAGGGGTTGAATTATGCTGGGGTTTCAATCACTAATGACAAATGATCATGCCTATCCACACTGGGAGGTCAACAAACCAAGGGAAATGGTAGAATTGCACTGATTGTTATGTAAAGCAAATGATAAAGCACTCAGGAGGCCTGATACTTACTACATAAATAAATGAATACCACCAAATGTTGCATATGCTTAAAATAAAGCTTTTTCTGGTAATTTCTGATACAAACCTATAATTAAGCTAGGACTGCAAGAAGAAAGGCCATTTTCCCTACCCAAGAAGAAAATATTCATTTGTCCACATCTGCCACTGTAAATCTTGTAACATGCTCGGATGTACGAAATGACCAAGCTTTATGGTTTACTAAACCTGCCTCATAATACAATTCCAAGCAACCTGTTCTTCCGTGACACAATTTAAACATTTCATAAAATGACAAAACAGTACCGTGTAATGAATGTTGGACATCCCCCAAAGTGGCAGCTCATAAAATATAAAGTGGTGTAGGGATTTTTGCATATCCTCTAATACGAACTAGCTATTTTCATAGCTGTCTTTGAAAGATATTATAATTATGCTGTGATATTTTCTAAAGGCGACTCTAACGCATATTTGAGTATGACCCTTAAATATACAGATTGAGTTCAGAGTATTTTAGATTCCACTCTACATAGAAAAATGGTCATTTGTAAAGCTGGGGATTACATTTTGTTATCCTTCCAAATAAGAATGTACGCGTTTCCTGGTTTTCTGCCAATAGAGATAATTAAGCAGTTCCTGGTGTAGAAACAGTCGAAACCTTAATGGAAGTATATCTACAAATACGGTATTTATACATGTTTAAAGGTGTGGGATTTATTTGGTTTGGTCTTTATATTTTTTTTAATGTGACAGGATGATTTATGTATTTTGATAATGGATTAATAAAGTAAAAAATATTGATTGTGATTGTACCAGCTGGATGGAGTAGAGGTAACATCAGTGCTCTATAACCGTGGAGATCCAGGTTCAAATCCTGGTCAGAGCACCTCTCCAGTAAGTGTCCTTGGGCAAGACACCAAATGGTACATACCACCCAGGACATAATTGCCCACCACACAATATTGGCTGTGGAGTACAGTCGTAACATCTCTGCCCCTCGACTGTGGAGAAGCAAGTCAAAATCCTGTTCAGGACATCCCTCCAATACAACTGTGGAGAAGCAAGTCTCGACTTTACAAGAAGAGGGGTTCAACCTAAACACCAGGTCTGCAATCATAGAAAGCCAACTCGATCACACTCAGAAGATGTCACTAGGGAGTGTCTTTGGGCAAGACACCTAACGATATGGTTGTGCATTGTGATGTAGGCATCAACAAAATACTTGTACATCTCACTGATTGTAAATTCCCTTTGGAACAGGGTCCCTCTGAATCAGGCCATGTTTGGTATTCCAAAGTATCAAACCCTTGTACACTGATCTTGTAAAGTGCTGCAGAATTTGTGCTATAAATAAAGGATAATAAATTGCTATAAATAAAGGATAAAAATCATAATTTCTAGCTCTCCTCTAATCAAACTTTTGGGGTGGATTAGAAAAAAAGAAAAGAAAGCAGAGTGTACAGGACACAATCCTATGAACGTTTTTCTTATACTAGTACAATATTTTTTAAACACACTCTCTATTAAACAGGAAAATGTCAAGTTTCAAACTATACAACGTACTGTTTAATAGAGAGTGTTTAAAAAACTTTGTACTGGTCTAAGAAAAATATTCATATGGTTAGTAGGATTGTGTCCTGTAGACGATGCTTTATGTCTCACTGTTTAATAGAGACATAAAAAAGAACAAACACTTTTCAGAATAGGACAAGACTTCAGCGTATACAACACTGGGTACAACGCAGTATATTATTAAGGTGAGAACATAGGAAAATAGGGGCAAGGAGCTATCAAAGTATTTTCAAAATGACAGTGAGACAGGGAGGTGGAATGATGCTCATGAAGCGGGAGATGGAAAGTAAAACAGGCCATATTTACAGTATATTGCTTTTTTGATAAAATTGCTGCTGTAAAACCATAAGTAACTTCCATGAAAGCCATGATTAAGCCCATCTTGGCAAATGGACATGCTGATCAGATCTGGTGTTCAGAGTAAGCTTGCCTTGACTTGCAGACTGTGTAACTGAATACAGCTCTGGTCCTTGACATGCTCATGCTCACTCTTGATTTATCTCATCAGTTGACCTCCACAGGCTCTTTTTGATGATTCCCTCTTGCTTTTGACCTTTGTTATTGTTGTTAGATCTACTCCGAACAGATTATCTCATTTTGCCTATGGGCGTTCTGTATCTCTCGTAGACCTGTTACAGGTGTCCTGACCAGAGGCACAGGGAGGTTACCTTAAATTAGTTTGCGGGTTTTTTGTGTGGCTTTTGTGACAGTAGACTGTAAGAACAGACTTTATGATATTAAAGCCTCAATAAATGTCATTATTATTATACTTTATATCAATTGGACTGTATCGTGTTATAATGGATCTGGTTAAAAAGCCAGCTACAATACAACTGAAAGACATGACATATGATAAACAAATACAGAAGGGATGGAGAGCCCAATCCCCATGAGAATTTACAATTTAGATAAGTGGAGGGGTGAGGGACTGGTAGTGGAGGATGTATACGTTATGTCCTGTCTGTATATTATAACAAAAAATGCAATAAAATTCGAATTTTCAATAATTTACAACGTGTAAAGTGTTTTTTTCCACATTTTAACATGCGAGCGTTTGCGGTTATATTCTCTATGGGGTGCGCTTGTTAAAAAAATTAGAAATTGTGTCTCGTTACATTTTTTTTTGCGGCAGATTTCGCTATTTTTAGGCTGGGGTCAGACCAGCGCACTTTTAACGTGCGTTCTGGCGCACATAATTACGGCCGCACTAGCAGCAGATGACGGGCAATGACGGCCAATATACGAAGTACGGTCGCACGAAAGTCCGGCCGCGCAACGCAAGTGGAAAACGAACGGATTTTTTTGAGAACGCCGAACCGCTAGTACGGACGTACAGAGTGCGCAGCTGCGGCATAGCGGTGTGTTTGCGTGATTAGGAGATGTCAGACACTGCTAATGTCCAGCCTACATAACGTCCAGACGCAAAAAGAGTTTTATTGACAATCCGAAAAAATCACGCACGAAAAATGCGCATCGTATGACCGTTTTCGCGCATTCTGTGAAAAAATACGTCAATTTGTTCGGACGCACTTTTTTACGTTCGCGTGTAAAAATGCTTTCGTTTGACCCTAGCCTTAACAAACGCACCGCATACAAAAAGCGTTAGTGCAGCATCATTGTTCACATTATAATTGAAATGGGAACAATATTGCTGCACTAATAAAACAAAAAAAGTTTTAATTTTTTTTAATTTTTTTAATTAAATTTTTATTTTTAATTATTATTTTTTACATTGTACATGGTCATGTTTGGTATCATTGGAAAGGCTACACTCTGGCCATTCCAGTGCTATCAAACATTAACCGCTAGATGCCACGGATCGGGAGATAGGGGGTTCATTGGAACCCCCTATCTCCACCATAGGTGGCAGCAAGGGGTTAGTTGTGAAACTGGCGCCATCGCGCTATGCGCGATGACGCCAGTCATTACAGGAATATCCTGGAAGCTTGGCTGACATCCAAGATGTCGGCCAGCTCCGGGAGGGGACCGCGATAAGGTGCATGTTATCGCCATATCGCGATCCAGCCCCCTAGGGGTTAAAGACAGCCGCCACTTGGAAGGGCAGGCTGTGCCCTTCCAAGCGGTACCTGTCTTTAGCCGATGGCCCACACAGATGGGTAGGGGGAGAGGTCCGAAGGGGAGGGCCGCCGCGATCGGCCGGAATCCCGGCCGATCGCCGCTGCAAAGGGCTCCGCAGCGGAGTAGCCATGCGGCAGGACGCGCTGAGCGCGTCCTCCGCATGGAAAGGGTTAAACTCAATCTTGCCAAAACTGAAATTCTCATCATTCCTCCCTCCAAGAAGAAGCCAATACCACATATCTCTCTAGGAGTAAATGGAACACCCATTAGCCCGACACCTCAAGCTCGCTGCCTTGGTGTGTCACTTTTGATTCCGACCTAACGTTCTCTCCCCATATCCAGACAGTGACCAAATCTTGTTACTTTCAACTCAAAAACATTGCCCGTGTCCGTCCCTTTCTCACACAAGATACCACGAAGGTGCTGGTTCATGCTCTTGTCAATTCACGACTTGTCTACTGCAACTCGCTCCTTATTGGCCTCCCCAACTCCCGGTTTGCCCCTTTGCAATCTGTAATGAATGCAGGTAACAGGATTATTTTTCTCACCAGACGCACCTCGCGTACCTCCCCCTTCTGCCGATCCCTCCATTGGCTTCCTGTACGTTCCAGGATACAGTTTAAAATACTGATGCTCACTTTCAAAACGCTCAATAACTCAACCCCTCCCTACATTTCTTCCTTACTCCGCAAGCACGTCCCATCGAGACAACTCTGGTCGGCAGGCGATCTCCTCCCGTTATCTGTCTACATGCGCTCTCTCACCTCCAAGACTTTTCACGGACAGCACCAGTCCTGTGGAATGACTTGCCTCGCCCTATCAAACTCTCCCCTAATCTTCAGGCCTTCAAGAAATCCCTCAAAACCCATCTCTTCAGATTAGCGTACCACATCACTGACGCAACTCATCCCCCGCATAAGATCGACTCATACATGATTGAAGCTGCTTCTATGGCCTCACCATTCCCGAACCACTGACACTAATGATCCTGCTATCTTGTAAAATTCCTCTTGTCTTCCTCAATCCCAATCCCTCTAGATTGTAAACTCCTATGAGCAGGGCCCTCTACACCTGTTGTTTCCATCATATATCCACTTATCTCGTTCCCTTTGATTATTGTAAAGCGTTGCGGAAACTGTTGGCGCTATATAAATGATGACAATAATAACAAGACAGGGAGCTTAAAAGACTTCTAATCTACCCCCTGGTGAAGTCCTTTGAATACATTCCACACACTACAATGATGTGACTCGGCTGCTGGGCCCATAGACTACATTCTGTACCATTACCACACAGTGAGCATGTGATGTAAAGATAGTGGGGGGAGTTTTCAACACAAAGGATCACAAAGTGGATGCATCTAGTGACTAATCATAAATACTAATCATGATGAAACATACAAGAGAAAAGCAAAGCACATGTAATATCTCAGCAACATAAAATAAACAAAATAAGGGCATATCATTTGTTTTTTGTTGGTAGTGTCCCTTTAAGCTGTAGGTGGTGAGAGGTCATCCAGGAGGAAATGCCAGATAAACATCCACTGACTTGAAAAAGGACAGAAGGAGAAAAATCAGGGAATGGACATGTAGGTCTGGAAGTCTTTAGCATAGAGGTTTATTCTTTTCATTTGCAGCAAAAAGTCTTTTTATTTTATTTGAACGTAGGCCCTCCGTCTCCAGGGCCTGCTTCTCCTTTGGGGGGGTACACTGCAAGGAACCAAGGCAGCACTGCAACACGTTAGTAGACCTTAAGATGACTGCAGGCCCAGCCAGCGAACAAGGGCAAATTCAACCAAGAATCAGGCCAATACTGTGGAACCGCACCCAGGTCAGTATGGGGATCCGGCGGCACACGTCAGGTGCGAGGTGAGAGGGAAAAAAACACCAAAAAGGTGACTAATCACCAAGAGATGTCCATGGCGGGACAGAGCCCTCTCAGCCAGCTTTCTCTCACCTCAGCAGTCGGCCACGCCCCCTCTGTTTTTTTTTTACCACTGTTCGGCAGTTGGTCAGCTTTTTCGGAGGCATTCGGTGGTCTGTTCGGCGGGTCGTCGTGCATTTTGCGGTTTATCGGATGCGTTAGGCAATTTTTCAGTGATTTGAGGATGCGTTCGGTGGTTTATCGTATCGATTCGTCGGGTTTATCGTATTCAGCGCACTTCGGGGACCCTGCGGTGAATGCTGAATTCACCACAGGGTTGGCCAATTGAGGTCGCCAAAGTGCGCCGAATGAAAGAGCACAGAAATTTTGGTGAAATTTCAATGCTTTTTAAATAACCCCTACTGAATCGTGGCATTGTAGAAATTGTTAAATGATTCAGTGATCAGTTTTAAGAAAAAATAACTAGACAATACAGGCCAAAGGTAGCAGACTTTACGAATTGAACTCTGAAAAGGAATGTTAAAGTATTGATAGATTATCATATCTTGGTCAACAAAAAACACAATATAATTCTAAATCTTTTTATCAGGAGTATACAGATTACAGGTCGTGTTTTGCAGGCAGTTGGAGAATAAAACTTCAGTTGAAAATTAACTGGTACATTTCTAAGGGAGGGGAATTTAAAAATCATAAGGTTCTACATGAAAGCCCATCTACACTTTCAACAGAGCAAGATAAAACCAAAACACAAAACTCAGCCTTTGATATGTCTAGAAAGCCGGCATTCTCTAATAGTGGGATTTTAGAACTCATTTCTCAGATGAAAGGGAAATGTCTAAAGTCTCAACCAGGCAAATGATGGAGGGCAGCATTTCTTACCAAAAGAGAGAAGGGGCAATTACATTCAAAAGTATCTCATTCCCTCGGTTTTTTTTATCCTAACATCCCTGAGGTGTGTGTGGGTGTATAACAGAGCTGCAAAGCCAACAAACTCCCAATAATGGGCCAAATTCCATTCTTCACGCAAAAACGCACGCGCAACACGTTAAACGTTAACGTGCGGAAATCAACGCTGGAATTACAATCCTCGCGCATTTTTTCATCCGTCGGGCAATAACACGCGTTAAACGGACACGCACAAATGCGCACGCAGTAACGTTGTGCATAGAAATCAGTGTGCGGACTGTTTTTTTCACGCAATTCAGCCAATCAGAATTAAGAACCATAATTATCTCACGTTAAGTTTTTGCACCTGTCAAAGTCAAACTGAGCATATATATGCTGGATCAATAATAAATGCACACACAACTTCTGAGTGTTCGGTAAGTTTGCGGCGGCTTTTCCCTGCACTACGACGGCCCTGTGGTGCTTGCTGAATACACCGCAGGGTCGCCGAAATGGGATCACCGAATCAAGCCGAATTGAAGAGAACGAAAAGTCACCGAACGTGCCGTGACTTTTCGATTCTCTTTGAATAACCCTGATAGAAATGAAACGCATTGTATGCTGTATTGGGCAGACACCAAATTCATGGCTTGCACACCCCCTTACAGCTTTAATTTTCCAGTGAATCCCCAAGGTTATTTTGTATTCTCATCAGAGAGTTGCACTGAGCAAACAGCTCAGACAGTACCATATCCTTTTTAAATACACTAGCGATTGCTGCATCTCTGAACTCTGACAGTAATTTTCCTCTTGCAGACATGTAACTGCGCATAAAAGCATAATAGCCAATCAGACAGACATAAACGAATAATTTAACAATAGAAAATAATCAGGCAGTAATATATTTGTATTATATGAAAGTGATATTATTATTTTTTGTTTCCGCGTACAGCATTAAAACTGGTGCATTCCATAAAAATGAAATCAGTAGAAAAATGATTGTTGGAGAAGGCAGTTAAGAAAGTGTTTGGAGAAATGAAAATACAAGGACAGTCTGAATGACTTTTGCTAGAAAAAAAACGTAAGAATGGGAAAGATGTGACTCATTTGATTAGTTTGCACACTCAATAAGACAGACAGCCTTGGGATGCTGGAAGCAGCACTAACACGTGTGCTGGCTCAGCTCTCTGTGTCTTGTCCTGCTCAGGCAGGTGTAGCCAAACTGGTCCTAATCCTCTTTCCCCTCCTGCATTTACTTTTTCTGAGGGTAAATATCATCCCAGCACGTCTGGCATTAGCTACGGACATACCAGTAACGTTTGCTGATGCACTCCCTCAGTAACCACATTTGCTGATGGAAGGGAGTGGAATTAGCATTGACAGCAAGAGAAAACTTCTGGAGACAGCGTTTTGTCTCCTGCTGACCTTTTCATGCGAGAAAAAATATCAAGGCAGAAAGTATTCACCTCTCTTTGACTCTACAGTCTCAAAAGGACCCCTAAGTTCTCCATACTGAACCTTGGTTCACTTCCAAATGCCTATCTAGTTGATGTAATGATACAGGAGGATCTGTGGTGTTAACCTATGATGACCATGATATGTAATTTCCTCCTCGGAACACATTCATTGAACAAATGACTGTACATATTTAACCCTTACTTAAAAAAAAGATATCATAACACAAAAGAAGGGTTTTCAGGACTATTTATTTGAATACATTTTTTGTTTTTTCATTCCACAGACTAGAGGTTGACTCACATTTCACAGAGCCCAAAGGATCAGACTTTTCTAGGTCTCTGAACAGTTAAGGCCGGGTGCACACTAGCATTTTCTTTAATGCACAGTACGTGCGTTAAAACGCACTTACCAGAGTCCGTCGCAGCTTTGTGATGCTGCGATGGGGCCGGTAACATGCTTGTGCGCACGCACTTAGTGCGCACGTAGCATGCGTCCACCTAGAGATCCTCACCGTCGATGCACTAGGATGTGCGTCGACGGGGCTTTGCAGCGCTGAGGGGGGGTAGGCAGGCATCGAGTGGACGCCGTTGCGTTTTAACGCACGTACTGTGCGTTAAAGAAAACGCTAGTGTGCCCCTGGCCTAAATGATACCTGCTATTGTATATTTTTTAAATTAAGTACCATTAATGTGTTATGCAGGTTTCATAAACAAACACTGTATAGAGGGGTATGGTGCTGTCAAGTTTTAGGCTAGGGTCAGACGAACGCATTTTTCACGTCTACCATCAAAAAGTGCGTTGATGCGTTCGAACGCATTTTTTCACGGAAGACGCGATAGCGGTCATACGCAATTTCGGCCGTATTTTTTTACGGAGCTATTAAAAACAAATGGACTTGATGTTGGCCGGACATGTGCAGCGTCTAACGTCTCCTAATCACGCACACAAGCCACTATGCCGACGCAGCGCACTCTGTACATCAGTACTAGCGGTTCCACGTTCTCAAAAAAATGTGTTTGTTTGCCGCTTGCGTTGCGCGGCCGAACTTTCGTGCGGCCGTACTTCGGATATTGGCCGTCATTGGCAGTCATTTGCTGCTACTATGGCTGTAATAAAGTGCGGCTCAACGCACATTCGCACTGCGTTCATCTGACCCCAGCCTTAACCCAAGAAAGTACATCAAACACGCCATCATTGTACAAGTTAAGTATCCCTTGTTTGGGACCATAAGTGTTTCAGATTTTGGAATATTGGCATATGATAATGTAACATCTTCGAAATCAGACCCAACGCTAAACAAGAAATTAATGTATGTTTCTTTTTCACTTTACACACTTAGCCTCTTGGTAATTTTATCTAATGTTTTTAATAATTTTGTCCTCCATCACACGAGGTCAGGTGTGAAATCTTCCATTTGTGACATCCTGTCATTCTCCATGTGTGAAACATATTTGTTAATTTAATGTTTGTTATGTCCTACCCATTGTACAGCTCTGCTGAAAATGTTGCCACTTCATAAATAATTGTAATTGTCACGCTTAATTTTCAAGTAGTTAAAAGGTTAGAACTTTGCTTCTATTCTTCTAGGTTTCCTTAGTTATCTTGATGTACATTAACTATATCACTACCACAGTTAATCAATCCTGACACTACCAAGTGATTATCCTTGATAAAATATTATTGTATTATTTATTTCACAAATGGCATGGATTGTTAACACTTAATTGTAGGGTAAATAGCAATTCTGCATGAAGATTTTCGTTCTGCGTTAGTTGAAACATTTAAGTAATGTTAATCTGTAAATTTTTTATGTAGTCATTTATCCTTTACAGAAATATTGCTGGCATGAAAGTTTCTAAACTCTAGATGGTGTTCATTGTCTTGCAGTTACAGTTACAAGTACTTATACAGCACCAACTGGTTCCATGGCGCTTTACAATGGGGAAGCACGAACAGGAGACATGATAAATAATAAAACATAAGGAACAGACAGCCCGGCACGTAGGATAATTGTCCTCCTAATGCAGCACTTCATACAAGTGCTCACCAGACATCCCGGGAGTTTACAATCTAAGGGACTAAGGTATGCGAAACAAAAGGGAGCAGGGGGAGTGTGGAGATAATTACCAGAGAGAGTATAACAGACACAGCATAATGACAGACTAAGAGCTTGGGCATGATAAAGTTAAACTGAGAAAGAGGTGAAGCAGCTGGACAAAGGAGCTTATATAACTAGGATAAGGGCTGGGTGGGGGCTGGTTGGGGCAGCATTGGGACAGCAGAGGAAACGATGAAGGTGGATAGTGGCCGTGGGTAAGAAACACAGGGCAGCATTACAAAGCTGGTGCTAACTTAGCCAGAGCTGTTGTAAATTTAGCAACTCCATAGGCTATAATGGCTCTGGTAAGTTTACAACAGCTCTGGTTAAGTTAGCACCAGCTTTACAATACTGCCCAGAGTTTAGAGCGATGGCCAAGGCATGCAAATAATTTGCATCAGGGAGGAGCAGAACAGACAGAGAATCAGCACAGAATTAAACTAACAAAAAAGGAGGGAAAGGAAAAAAAACATAAACTAGCAGTCAAGATAAAATAGATTCAAAGATAAAAAAAGAGTAATATTATTGGAGCAGTAACAATGTGGAAAAAATTGTGTTGATTGAAGAATACCTTACCGGCTGGTTTCAGAGGGAGGATGAAGGTGGATAGTGGCTTGCTGGCTTGTCTTCGAGGGAAGGATGAAGGCAAAATATCACATGGAGTCTGTACTATTAGCATACAGACAGAAATGACCTTTGTGTCAAATACAATAAATGTAATAAAAATTGATACTAAAAATGCCCAGTATCTTTGTAGTGATCATATTGAGGATTTTAGCAATGCAGCTTCCAGAAAATACTAATAGAATATACGAATGTCTCTATGTGGGCATAATGCCTGTTTACGGAAATTACAGTAACCCTTTGAATCAGTGCTGTACAGGAATTTTCCACAATTTATTTATTTATTTATTTATAAAGGATTTTACCAGGAAGGATACATTGAGATTTCTCTCGTTTTCAAATATGTCCTGGGTTCAAGAACATTGCATTGAATTGAAAGAACCTAAATCTTATTCTTGAGCACTAAAGAGTGATCCCAAAGTCATCGCTGTATTCTGCCATCTCTTTGCCTGTTCTTCTGTTACAGTGAGGGTGGGGGCTGCTCCTTTTAGCTTCTTTACAGTAATACCACGTGACTGGCATGAGATCTTACAAATAATATAGTTTCTCCCCAGGGGGCACAATAACCTTACATTAAAAGGTTATGCAAAACAGGTATTGTATTATCTTTTTTTTTTTCTTGTAGTGCCATGCAAAATCAAGGGTGTATATGTTACGGTTAAAGCCTGAAGTGCGGTTAATCCTAGGAGTACCCGAATAATCCTGACATTACCCAGGCGTCATTAGCAAAAGTCCGAAGTGAAATGAAATTTTGGACATTACCCAGGTAATCTGAAAAGTATCCAAAAGCCTCTGGGTTCTCCGGTTTTCTGCTGTGTTTTAACCGGGTAATTCGCACATTACCCTAGTGTTGTTGGATAAAGTGTCATGTGCAACGAAACAGCGGACTTTATCCGGGTAATCTGCAAAGTATCCAAACGCCTCTGGGTACTCTGCTCTTCTTGGGTTTTCAGCAGGTTACAGATGACTGAATTCCGAGGATTACCCGGATAAAGCTGCAAACTGTTATCTGACTGATAACAAAATTGTGTTTTTTTTGTTATTTTTAATGAAATTGTATCCACAGACACAAACCACACTAAATAACCGTCACGTAACTCTGTGCATTAATTGTCAGAAAATTAATTTATGAAGATAAAGATATTACATAAAGAGTAACCTGATGTTTATTATATTTTATAAATGACTAGCTTATGCCCGCGGCTTCGCTCGTGTGGATTTTAGGATTTGTTAAAATTGTTTTTTAACCCTTTCGCTGCTGAGGCTTTTCACACCTCTGTGCTGAGGTCATTTTTACCGGTTTTGCTCATCATGTTTAAACGTATTTTGAAGGCTTATTTTAGTATATTACCCAGACATATTATATATCGTTCTTTCCGTCAGACTTGGTAGATTCATAATATGTCATTATTATATGTATACGTTATGTCATGTCTGTATATTATAACAAAAAATGCAATAAAATATGTATTTTCAATAATTTACAACGTGTAAAGTGTTTTTTTTCACATTTTAACGTGCGAGCAATTGCGGTTATATTTTGTATGGGGTGCGCTTGTTAAAAAAATTAGAGATGGGGTCTCGTTACATTTTTTTTGGGGAAAATTACGCGATTTTTAACAAACGCACCGCATACAAAAATCGTTAGTGCAGCATCATTGTTCACATTATAATTGAAATGGGAACAATATTGCTGCATTAACAAACCAAAAAAAAGAAAAAAAAATTGTTTATTTTTTTTTTATAATTTTTTTTGTAATTTTTTTTATTTTTATTTTTAATTTTAATTTTTTTTTTTTTTTTACAAAAATTTTCACAGTAGTGTTTGGTATCGTTGGAACGGCCATGCTCTGGCCGATCCAGCAATACCAAACTTTAACCCCTAGCTGCCACGGATCGGGAGATAGGGAGTTCATTGGAACTCCCTATCTCCACCGTTGGTGGCAGTTAGGGGTTAACTCTAGGACTGGCGTCATCGTGCTATGCACGATGACGCCAGTCCTCAGGGGGAGTTCCCGGAGGCTTGGCCGACATCCAAGATGTCGGCCAGCTCCGGAAAGGATCGCGAACCGGCGTTTTTCAGCGCCGATTCGCGATCCAGCTCCCCAGGGGTTAATGCCAGGCACCATTTGGAAGGGCAGGCTGTGCCCTTCCAAATGGTGCCTGGGTTAACCCCCGCAACGCCGCCGATCGGGAGGGAGAGAGGTCCGAAGGACCTCCCCCCCTCCCTTTCAGGCGCCTCCTCCGCACATGCGGGGGGGCACCTGAATTAGGTGTCATCGCGCTGTCGCGATGACACCTAATTGGCCCGGCGGCGGTTCCGGATGCTGGGCTGACATCGAGGATGTCAGCCCGCACCGGAGGGGCCAGCGATCGGCCGGAACCCGGCCGAACGCTGACCCCAATGGGAGGACGCGCTCAGCGCGTCCTCCGCACAGCAGCAGTAATGCGGAGGACGCGCTGAGCGCGTCCTCCGCATTGAAGTGGTTAAAAGAAACTTGAGTTTTTTTGGTAGAACCCCCCTTCCCCCCCCACTGGAAAATTGTAAAACACGTGTTTTTTTATTTTTCAAGAAGAATGTAAGTGCCAAATTTCACACCTGTAACATCATTGGTTTTTGAAATATAGGTATACTGATAAAAGTATTCACATCCCTTTCCCCCACCCCCCTTAACTAGATTTTCGGAAAATGGTAAAACATGGGGTTTTTTTACACGAAGATTGTAAATATCGAATTTCACACCTGTAACATCATTGGTCTTTGAAATATAGGTATAGTGATAAAGGTATTCATCCCCCTTTTTGTCCCCCCCACTGGATTTTTGGAAAATGGTAAAATACGTGTTGTTTTATTTTCAAGACGAATCTAAATACCAATTTTCACGTCTGTAACATCTTCTGTTTTTGAGATATAGGTATCCTGTTGAAAAGTATTCACCCCCTTTTTTCACCCACCACGTGGGATTCTTGGAAAAATGGTAAAACATGTGTTTTTTTATTTTTCAAGAAGATTGTAAGTGCCAGATTTCACACCTGTAACATCTTTGTTTTTTGGAAATATAGGTATAGTGATAAAAGTATTCAACCCCCCTTTTTTCCCCTCCCACTGGATTTTTGGAAAATGGTAAAATAGGTGCTTTTTTGTTTCTCAAGACAAATCTAAATACCAATTTTCACATCTGTAACATCTTCTGTTTTTGAGATGTAGGTATCCTGTTTAAAAGTATTCACCCCCCTTTTTTTTACCCCCACTTGGATTTTTGGAAAATGGTAAAACACGTTTTTCTTTATTTTCAAAAGATTGTAATTACCAAACTTCACACCTGTAACATCTTGGTTTTTGAACTATAGATATACTGATAAAAGTATTCAGACCCCTTTCCCTTGACCCCCCCCTTATTTGGATTTGTGGAAAATGGCAAAACACATGTTTGGTTTTTTTCACGTAGATTGTAAATACCAAACTTCACACCTGTAACATCTTTGGTTTTTGAAATATAGGTATACTGATAAAAGTATTCAACCCCCGTTTTTGCCCCTCCCACTGAATTTTTAGAAAATGGTAAAATAGGTGCTTTTTTGTTTCTCAAGATGAATCTAAATACCAATTTTCACGTATGTAACATCTTCTGTTTTTGAGATATAGGTATCCTGTTTAAAAGTATTCAGCCCCCCCTTTTTTCACCCCCCCACTTGGGATTTTTGGAAAATGGTAAAACACCTGTTTTTATTTTTCAAGAAGATCGTAAATACCAAATTTCACGTCTGTAACATCTTTGGTTTTTGAAATATAGGTATAATGATAAAAAATATTCAGACCCCTTTCCCTTGACCCCTCAATTGGATTGGTGGAAAATAGCAAAAAACATGTTTGTTTTTTTCACGAAGATTGTAAATACCAAATTTCACACCCGTAACATCTTCGGTTTTTGAAATATAGGTATACTGATAAAAGTATTCAACCCCCCTTTTTGCCCCCCCAAGGAATTTTCAGAACATGGTAAAATACGTGTTGTTTTATTTTTCGAGACGAATTTAAATACCAATTTTCAGGTCTGTAACATCGTCTGTTTTGGAGATACAGGTATCCTGTTTAAAATATTTTAAATATTCATCCCCCTTTTTTCGCACCCCCACTTGGATTTTTGAAAAACGGTAAAATACGTGTTTTTCACATCTGTAGCATCTTCTGTTTTTTAGCTATAGGTATCCTGTTTAAAATATTCAATGCCCTTTTTCACCCCCTTTTGGGTGGATTTTCCAAAAATCCTTCCTAAGTGGGCGCCTACATCATAAAAACAGTGCACCTTCAAAATTTCACGTTCCTAGGTTAAACGGTTTCAGCTGGGCGTTGATCAGTCAGTCAGTCAGGACTTTCGCATTTATATATATAGATGTATTTATCCCCCCCATTTTGGCCCCCCCATGGAATTTTCAGAAAATGGTAAGATACGTTTTTTTTTTTTTTCAAGACGAATCTAAATACCGATTTTCACGTCTGTAGCATCTTCTGATTTTGAGCTATAGGTATCCTGTTTAAAATATTCAACCCCCTTTTTCACCCCCTTAGGGACAGAGTTTCCAAAAATCCTTCCTTAGTGGGTACCCACATCATAAAAACAGTGCACCTTCAAAATTTCACATTCCTGGGTTAAACAGTTTCAGCTGGGCATTGATGAGTCAGTCAGTCAGTCAGTCAGGACTTTCGCGTTTATATATATAGATATATAAGCACATATGACACATAATAAAGATCATGTAACTCTTTCACATTCATATAAGAAACATATCCTGTTACTCTGTATATTCATTATATCCGCAATACATTTTAATGTTTGTCTTTTGCCATTTTCATTGATAATATCCATAGATAATAGCAAAATTCACTTTTACCCAAGCGGGGTTGGATGCTCTGAAGATTACCCAGGTGAAGCTGTGGATAGTCCTCAGATTACCCGTTTGAAGCTTCAGACTTGCATATTATTCGGGTAAAGTGTGAATTTTTCAGCTCTTCCAGACTGTTACCCAAGGGCAGTTGGTTAGTCCTAAGATTACCCAGGTAAAGTCTGAAATTTTCATTTTTTTGCAGCGTTACCCAGCGGTTTTGGGTAATGTCAGGATTACCTGGGTAATCCTAGGATTAATTAACCGCACTTCGGGCTTTACCCGTAACATATACAGTACACGTTTTTTGGTTGTAAAGAGTTAAAGTATTTACATATAAACTAGAGTTAGCAGGCCTCATTATGCAACTTCTGCTAGAGAATGATGATACATTTTCATCTTCGGCATCTTTTTTTGTAATTTTTACAAAATTGAGCATCTTTTCAAATATGTCCAGACCAATGAGTATTATTGCTCTGAGGTAAACAGCTGTTCGCCATCCATTGCGAGTGCATTTTCTTTCAGTATATTGCAGAATGTTTGACTGCAAACATCCTCCATAAAGCAACACATTTCTCTTTCTGATGAGATCGCATTTTCTTCTTCTGGATAGTGTACAAAACAGGTAACAGAAACCCAAGCTGCTAACCATCCACTGGTGAATGTTACAAACTCCAGTGTCTTGTCATTTAAGGAATTCACCAACATAAATATATCTTCTGATTGATATCTACAACCAAAAGCTCTACTTGTTTTCCTTTGTCAAAATCTAACAATCTGTAATCCTGGATGTTGTGGTGAATGCAGAGTTTGCCGGTTATTTACTACATATAGAAATACAATCATTGCTTTTTGTTGTGTTCAAAATACTACACTTATGACATCTTCATACTCCACACAAAACAACCAAGAACTCTGTAGGATTTCAGATAAACCCCTGTGTATATTGAATGTCAAAGCACTGTAATAAATGTAAAACATGAATAGACCATCTGCTGTGGATCCACTGGCTTGTGAAACATAAAGGTAAAACAAGTATATACGTAAACTTATTCTAACTAAACCCGGTGAAAAATTGACCTTCTTGGAAGAGATCTCCATCCTAGATCTGGAGAGGAAGCCAAAGAACATTTTCTGAAATATTCTGCAGTGGCCGAGTCAATCACCTGATCTCAATCCAATTGAGCAGGATTTCACTTTCTGAAGACAAAACTATAAGGTAGAAAGACGCACAAACAAAGAACAACTGAAGACATCTGCAGTTAGAGCCTGGCAAAGCATCAAAAAGGAGGAAGCTAAGTCTTTGGTAATGTCCATGGGTTCCAGACTTCAGGCAGTCATTTCCAATAAAGGATTATGAACAAAATATTAAAAATGAACATTTTATTTATGATTATATTCATTTGTCCAATTACATTTGAGCCCCTGAAAAAAGGGGGGCTGTGTATAACATTTTTTACAGTTCCTAAAATTTGTACTTGATATTTATGTTCAACCCCTTGAATTAAAGTTGAAAGTAGGCTTGTGCACCGATTTTTTTTTCGGTTCGATTCGGTTCGATTTGTTCGGATGTTTAAAATTTTAGATTCAGCTCGTTTCGACCGATTTCTGTTTCGATTCGGTTCGGTTCGGCTCGTTTTTCGTGTACATTTTTTTTTTGGAATATCGACCATTTTTCGTGTTTTCAGGTCACTTTGCTCATTTTTTGTATCGACTTTTCGGAAATTTTCGTTTTTTCGGAACGTCTGTTCTCCTCGTTTCAAAGTGTCTAACTCTATTCGTTTTGACGTAAACTACTATGGTTTACTTTTTTTATACTTTATATCTTTTTTTATAATAAATTTTTGGTTTATTTTTTGGATCCGATAATTCATTCCGTCGATACGATAATTCTGGCGATTCTATCGTGTTTTTTTTTTATTAAATAAAGATCCTTTTTTTCTTATGAATATACATTTCACAACGTTATTTAATCATATTAAAATGGTATGAAAGCCAAGGAACAAAAAAAATGAACAAAACGATTTAAAAAACACTAAACTGACCCGAATGCCACAAGAAACAAGTGATACGCATTTACAAATACAAAATTTACAGAATCAGCGATATAACCGATAATAGTTAAATATACGATGTCCAGAATTACCGAAATGGAACCGAAATCACGAATGGAACCGAAATCATGAATAGAGCAAAAATAAATTTCGATTTGACACATTTCAAGTCCATTCGAAAAATCCGAAAAATTTTCGGCTCGGAAAACTTTTCGGATCTGTCGGATTTCGGGTCCGATCCGATTCGGAGATTCGACCGAATCCGAAGACACGAATCGGGAAATTTCGTGAAAGTTCCGAAATTCCAAAACCTGAAACGCACATCCCTACTTGAAAGTCTGCACTTCAAATTAATTTGGATTGTTTTGTTTAACTTTTATTCTTCAGGCTTCTATCCTTCAGGCTTATGAATGGTTCGCACCTTCTGTACCCTCTGTATTTGCTCTTGTGAAATCTACCTTGATTGTAGACTTTGACAATGATACGCCCATCTCCTGGAGAGTGTCCTGCACTTGTCTGGATGTTGTGAATGGGTTTTTCTTTACCATAGAGAAGATCCTGCGATCATCCACCACTGTTGTCTTCCATGTACGTCCAGCCCTTTTTATGTTGCTGAGCTCACCAGTGCGTTCTTCTTTCCTCAGAATGTACCAAACTGTTGATTTGGCCACTCCTAATGTTGCTGCTATCTCTCTGATGGATTTGTTTTGTTTTTAAAGCCTTACAATGGCCTGTTTCACTTGTTGTGAACCTACATCATGCGGTCCATGCAAAAGATTCCATATGTAATTACCATACGTAGAATCAACTCCAGACCTTTTACCTGCTTAATTGTTGAAGAAATAACGAAGCAGTAGCCCACACCTGCCCATGAAACAGCTTTTGATCCAATTGTCCAATTACTTTTGGTCTTTTGAAAAAGCGGGGAAGGCTTCTCTTAAGAGCTGTAATTCCTAAACCCTTCCTCCAATTTGGATGTACATACCCTGAAATTAAACCTGAGAGTGTGCACTTTCAGCCCAAGTCCATTATATAACTATAGCTTGAATATGTTTTGGTAAATACCTGAAAAAACTAAAATTGTGCCTGTGTCCAAATATATATGGACTTAACTGTATATAGACTGATTCCCTTTCAAGTGAGCCCAACATCAGGTGGGCATAAAAAACGCACTTTAACTTCTTCAAAAACCACCAACTTAATCAGTCAGTTCCCCTGCTGTTCAATTCGTGGAAGGAAAATGCGGCTGGGGTGAGAGTATCATCTAACAGCACTGAAAAGCAGTACATTTGTGTGAGAGATGAAAGAAAGAGGATTACTATAGCTTCTACATATTTATTTTTTGATACAGATGTTTCTTGATTGATTTCCTGTGAACTAAAAGACAATAGACAGACTTTCTTCTTCTCAGTTATTTGATAGACAGACACACACCGAGCAATAGTTGTAAATTCAAACAGTAGAATAAACTGCGTATAATGAATGGTTACTTCTAATTTTAGCTGTTAAATAATTATCTAACGTATGTATTGGAAAACAAAATTGGATTATTTTTGGCAGATTGTCCCATGTTTAGACATGTAGAAAAAGGCAGATTGCACTTGAAAATAATGTTTATAAACAATACTTCCTGTGGATGCATTTACTATAGGACTACATTTATTATTGCAGTTGGGAAATAACATTGTGTTGCATTAATAATGTAATCCCTTCCACATTGGACTAACAGTGTTATGGATTTACAAGAATTCCGGAATGCATTTCTTTATACAGCTTCATATATGATCATGGGTCAGCATTCCAAAATATACGAGTAATATATTAAACATGGTCACCTCTTGGACAATAGATATACTAGTTACCTGAAATACTTTTAACCCATTAGTCCATTTAAATGTATTAGAACACCTTACATCATCATCATTAGAACAATACTAATTGAAATACAAATCGGGTCGTAAATTAAAAGAATTATATCTGGGGAAAAAAGGCGCATGTGCTGCTATACATTATCCTCCGGATATGCAAAGTGCAAGAAAATTAACACATGAAGATATAGCATTTTGTATATTGTCACAATAACTAGACTTGCTCTTGTAAGGATAGAGAAGGGTCCTTTAAGGAGGACAATCAATTCGTATTATATATAAATGCATATATCTAAAAGTATGTTTTCAGCAAATATAATTCAGTACTGAGGATATGAGACAAGGTCCACCAGTAACTTGTTACCAATAATAGGTTAACGCTTGTATTCCCAGTGGCGTCCTTCTCATTGATTCCCAAGAGCCTAAACTCTAAGGGCACTATTACACTCTTCGCACAAAAATGTGCGCGTGTGCAAAAACGCATTAACGCGAGGGGCAAAACCCTTCGCGCTGAACTTCGTATTACGACGTTCGCGCAAACGATTTGCGTTAACATCTAACGCGAGTGCACCTGCGCGAGCGCAAGTTTGTGCGCGCATCCCATACTTAACATTGTGAGCGCAAATGCGTTCATGCGCTGGTATGCGGATGGTGTTACAATAGATGCGCAAATTTTTACGAACGACGTTTGCGCGCATAGTTTTAACGTCTTTTAAAAGCCTGTGGTAACTGCAAATCTGAACGTTCTGGCCGAAACCAAATACAGCAGCCCAAAAAAAATACAGCACAGTATAGTCACACATTCTACGCATACCCAAACAATAAAATGGAGAGGTTGTGAATGTTTTTATTATTGCTGCAGCATATACAGTCAGGTTCAGAAATACTGGGGCATCGACACAATTCTAACATCTTTGGCTCTATACACCACCACAATGGAGTTGAAATGAAACTAACACAATGTGCTTTAACTGCAGACTGTCGGCTTTAATTTGAGGGTATGTACATCTAACTCAGGTGAACGGTGTAGGACTTACAGCAGTTTGCAGATGTGCCTCCCACTTGTTAAGGGACCAAAGGTAATGGGACAGAATAATAATCCTAAATCAAACTTTCCCTTCTTAATACTTGGTTGCAAATCCTTTGCAGTCAATCACAGCCTGAAGTCTGGAACGCATAGACAGCACCAGACGCTGGGTTTCATCCCTGGTGATGCTCTGCCAGGCCTCTACTGCAACTGTCTTCAGTTCTTGGGGCATTTTCCCTTCAGTTTTGTCTTCAGCAAGTGAAATGCATGCTCAATGGGATTCAGGTCAGGTGATTGACTTGGCCATTGCATAACATTCCACTTCTGTCCCTTCAAAAACTCTTTGGTTGCTTTTGCAGTATGCTTTGGGTCATTGTCCATCTGCACTGTGAAGCGCCGTCCAATGAGTTCTGCAGCATTTGGCTGAATGTGAGCAGATAATATTGCCCGAAACACTTCAGAATTCATCCTGCTGCTTTTGTCAGCAGTCACATCATCAATAAATACAAGAGAACCAGTTCCATTGGCAGCCATACATGCCCACGCCATGACACTACCACCACCATGCTTCACTGATGAGGTGGTATGCTTAAGCTCATGAGCAGTTCCTTTCCTTCTCCATACTCTTCTCTTCCCATCACTCTGGTACAAGTTGATCTTGGTCTCATCTGTTCATAGGATCTTGTCCCAGAACTGTGAAGGCTTTGTTAGGTGTTGTTTGGCAAACTCTAATCTGGCCTTCCTGTTTTTGAGGCTCACCAATGGTTTACATCTTGTGGTGAACCCTCTGTATTCACTCTGGTGAAGTCTTCTCTTGATTGTTGACTTTGACACACATACACCTACCTCCTGGAGAGTGTTCTTGATCTGGCCAACTGTTGCGAGGGGTGTTTTCTTCACCAGGGAAAGAATTCTTCGGTCATCCACCACAGTTGTTTTCCGTGGTCTCCCGGGTCTTTTGGTGTTGCTGAGCTCACCGGTGCGTTCCTTCTTTTTGAGAATGTTCCAAACAGTTGTTTTGGCCACAGCTAATGTTCTTGCTCTCTTTCTGATGGGTTTGTTTTGTTTCTTCAGCCTAATGATGGCTTGCTTCACTGATAGTGACAGCTCTTTGGATCTCATCTTGAGAGTTGACAGCAACAGATTCCAAATGCAAATAGCACACTTGAAATGAACTCTGGGCCTTTTATCTGCACATTGTAATTGGGGTAATGAGGGAGTATCACACACTTGGCCATGGAGAAGCCAATTACCTTTGGTCCCTTAACAAGTGGGAGGCACATCTGCAAACTGCTGTAAGTCCTACACCGTTCACCTGAGTTGGATGTACATACCCTCAAACTAAAGCTGACAGTCTGCAGTTAAAGCACATTGTGTTTGTTTCATTCCAACTCCATTGTGGTGGTGTATAGAGCCAAGATGTTAGAATTGTCTCGATGTCCCAATATTTCTGGACCTGACTGTATACACAGATTGATTTTGACAGGCGCAAAAACTGAATGGGAGACAATAGTGGTTCTTAATTCAGATTGGCTGAATCGTGTGAAAAAACAGTCTGCCCAGCGATTTGTGCACGCAGCATTAATTTGCACGCGTTTTTGTGCGTCTTTCTTTCGCGCAATATTTTTTGATGGATGAAAAAATGTGCTCGGATCGTAATACCAGTGTTAATTTATGCGCGTTAACGTTTACAAATTGCACTGCGTGTGCAAATTTGCGCGGAGAATGTAATAGAACCCTAAAAGTACTAATCACTTAAACACGATGCCCTCCACAATCCATAATATTTCATTGTGTGCAAGATCACAGTTAAGCAATACTCTTGGTAACACACTCTGCCAGAAGTGTACAAAGGGACTGAACATTTAGAAACCTCCAAAATTTTTTATTTTTTTTGGAGAGACCCTAACAGTTAAGTATCTTCCCAGACTGTTTTCCCCTTTGTGGAGAAAGTGATTTCTAATTTAGTAAATTCCCTTCAACCCCTTCACTCTGGAGCCATTTCACACTCGCACTGAGCTCATTTGGGCCATTTTTGCTCATATCATTCTATTTTTTAAGGTTTAGTTAGGATTAACAACCAAAAAACCCATCCTTAAACATTATTTATACCAAAGACTAACATTAATGGAAAGATAAGACAATATGTTTTCCAACAGTTTTCTTTGTGGGTATGTGGGCCTTGTAGCAACAGAGAAAGGAGGATATGAATGACCCAAACACAGCTGCAGGAACATACCCATCTCTTCTAGTTATGGTGGTGGAGTGGTGACATTATCTCACACCTCCACCACCACCAGGGAGGGCAAGTATATTACAGGCCACTCCACGGTCAGTGGAGTTGAACGTAGTGAATGACACAAGAAATGACGAGGTAAGTGGCTTTGCAGGAGGATAAAACTTCTAAATAGAAATCAACCAACATCATTATATCCTTCTTTTATTATCAATTTATTACGCTTTATTCTTAGAATAATCATTTCAATAAGTGTACTCCCAAGACTAATACCATTTGAAAGACCAGGTTTTTGATTATAAGGGACAGCATTAACCCCATAGTGACAGGGCAGTTTTACAAAAGTCGGTCCTTTAGTGCCTGCTGCTGTTTTTCGTTTAGGTAAAATTTTCCTCTACTCGTTTATGCAACCCACACATATTATACACATTTTTTCCCGCCATTAAATGGACTTTCTAAAGATACCATTATTTCCATCATCGTATAATTTACTATCAGGGTTATTCAAAGAGAATAGAAAAGTCACCGCATGTTCGGTGACTTTTCGTTCTCTTCAATTCAGGCCGATTCGGCGATCCCATTTCGGCGACCCTGCGGTGTATTCAGCAAGCACCACAGGGCCGTCGAAGCACAGGGAAAAGCTGCCGCAAACCCGATGAAAAGTCACCGCAAAAACCCGGCGAATGCACACCGAAACCCGCAAAAACATTTGGATTAACCAGCCGAAGACGCCGGAAAAACCCGAGCAGGAGCCGATCACAGGCAGCGAAGCCGCCGGAAAAAGCCGAGACCGCAGAAGAGAGAAGTGAATAAATTAGCAAAACAGTTTGCATGAATGTTTGAAAAGTGAAACGCTGTTTGCAAAGAAACTACTCAGCGAAAATGTCTGAAATTTACATATAAGATCCAATGAATGATAATAAAGAGGGCTGTTACAGAAAAATAAGTAAACTTAAAAAAAATCCAGAAAAATGCTTAAAATTTCCTAAAAAATCTATAAATAAAGAGACTCTTTACTGCAGAATATCATAATGAACGGTTTACTAGATATTGAATTAAAACGGGAATATTTTTAACATTGAAGCCTATGGGATTCTCCTGAATAAACCTGTCGAATGAAATCACCGAATGGCAGGGCATTAGGGGAACCTTTCACTGCTGGTTTGTGTTCTCTGAATAGCCGAAGCAGTACTTTTTCATGGGGATTTCACTGCCCTCGAACAGGCACCGAACAGGCACCGTATGTGCAGGCAATTCGCCAGGATTTGGCGAATTGCCTGCTCTCTGGATAGCCGAATGGCCAAGAAAGGTAACCGAACGCTGATTTTCAGCGTTCGGTTACCTTTCTCAAGCAATTCGGATCTCTTTGAATTACCCTGTATAAAAAAAATATGAAATGTGATGAAAAAAATGGAAAAAACACACTTTTTTGAAATTTAATCCCCAAAATCTACAACCGTCAAAAAACACCCCGGCTAAATAGTTTCAAAATTTTGTCCCAAGAATTTAAATACCCAATTTTTACATATTTTTGCTTTTTAACCTCTTCACTGTTGAGCCATTTCACCTCTGTGCGCTGAGCTCATTTTGACCATTTTATGCTCATCATTTTAAAATGCCAGCCTAGGTATTATTTTAGTAAACTCCCCCAGACAATTATTTTTTTAAAACCCCAATTAAAAAAAAATATATATTTTATTACTTTATTTTATTTTTAAAAATATTTTTTACACCAAACCATGTTTGGTAGTGTTGGAAAGTCCAGCCTTTCCAATGATATAAAACATGACCCTCTAGCTGCCACGGATTGGGAGATAGGGGGATCCAAACGATCCCCCTATCTCCACTGGGCAGCTAGGGGGTTAACTGGCCCACTGATGTCCTCACACATATGGTGAGGATGTCAGTGGGTGTGGGGGGGGGGTAGCCCAGAGGCTTGGTTGACATTCAAGATGTCAGCCTCCTCCAGGTTTAAATTGCGATCTGGCAGCGAAATAGTTAATGCTGAAGAGACTCTCTTCTTTCCAGCGGTGCAATTTTTTTTTTTATATCTTACACCGTTGGGGAGATAGAGTGCTCCAAAGGAGCCCCCCCATCCCTTCCTGATTTTTAGTGCAGGCGCTGATGGGCCATCACGCCCGCTGGCCACCCTAAAAAAGTCTGCCGCAGGAGCCAGCGAGGGAGGTGAGTATCGGGCAGGAGGGAGGTTAGGAGACCCCTGACGTACCATGTACGTCTGCAGGTCTAAGGGAGACTTCCCGATCGGACGTACATGGTACGTCAACAGTCGGGAAGGGGTTAATTTCCTAATGTTTTTTCTTTTAAAGGTCCAATATCTTTGAGGTGTGCAGGTGTAAAACTGACCTGCAAAACAATGAAACTCCAGGCAATGATTCTAGAAACTATAAGCGAGGTTAGCGTAAAAAATAAACTTTGCTTTTTGTTCTTTTATATTATATGAAGTACATAGGGCAGCACCCAACATAAATACACCCCTGCTCCAAAGTGACATACTCAAATATAAATGTATCAAAATAAATGTTGTGAGCACTTTCCTTAACAGGGAAAATACTAGAATACAAAAGTATAAATTGAAAATGGGGACTCGTACCTTGAATATCTGCAATGGCTTTCTAACATAAGCCATGAAGACTGGTGGCCCTATTTGGAGCCATTAATAGAGAGTCTCTCATGGGAAAACTTTACACATGCGTTAAACATTAGTGGCTGCCTATTAGGCTAGGGTCAGACGAACGTGATTTCTACGGACTGTGCGTCCGTGCAGTACTGACGTACGTCAGTACGGAAGACGCAGTAGTGGCCACACAGTCCGTTTATTCACTGATGTATATTTTGATGGATGTAGCAGGGAAAATAAATTAAAAAGCAAAACCATTTTGTCCGTGAAAAATGCTGGACGTATAAATGCAGTCCGTCTGACCACGTTCCATCACTCACACACAAAGCTATGCAGACGTTGCGGACGCAGCGCACTTTGTGCGGCCGTTCTAGGGGTTGTACGTTCTTGCCTGCCTTGCGTCCGTGGGCCGCGGCCGTTGTGTGTCCGCAGTTCAGTGCGGATGTACTTCATGTGTCGGGCTCCGATGGGCTTTCTGTCATGCTATCACGGACGTACTTTTAGGCGCAATCACGGACGTGAACACTACGCTCGTCTGACCCCAGCCTTAATGGCTCTATTCAACCAAGCCGCTCTCATAAAGGCTTGAGTAGTAACTTTAGCGATTCACAAACAGATTCCTGCATTGCTGTTATCAGCTCAAGAAGTCCATCAGACTCCATGGAAAGGAGCTCGAGTTCGTTTAAGCGGGGTTATGCTACAGCCACAGGACGACACTGGGAACTGTTTGTAGGTCTGCTGCCTATGGACAGAGAAAGTGATGAATTGCGCCGCTCTTTCTCCATGGAACCAGGGGTAAGCATGGGATTTTTAAAGCTACTTTAAACTACAAAAGCAAAAATCTCTCAGTCAGTATTTGTTTTTGAATACCAGCTCAAGCAGAGAATAACGAGGCACCAGGGAATAGCACGTTATTCTCAAGCAGACCAATTGTTAACAGGGCCTGTGCAAAGTATAGGAGCTGCATCTTTACAGTAAGCAGACGCTCAAGCCAAGATCATTTCGAACGGCGGCTCAAGAAGTTAAGACTGAAGCTGTTAAGTAGAACAGCCCCAGTGGTTAACTTATTGGTTGGTTTGGAATGTGGCCCTACACATTGAGGCTAATGTCAGACGAACGCATTCTGAGCACACTGTGCGTCCATGCACAACTGATGTACTTTCTGACTGATGATACTGTAGACACCACACGGTCTATTGTTTTTGACTGATGTAGTAGGGAAATAAAATTAATATGTAAAATGAAAAAAATTGATCCATGATATGAAAAAACATTTTGTCCGTCAAAAATGCTGGACTTCAAAAATGCAGTCCGTCTGACTACGTTCCATCACTCACACACAAAGCTACGCGGACGTGGCGCACTCTGTGCGTCCGTCCTAGCGGTTTGACGTTCTTGCCTTAATTGGCTCCGTGCGTTGTGCGTCCACACTTCTGTTCGGACGTACTTCGTGTGTGGGTCTCTATTGATCATAATTTTATGCTACGACGGACGTTAAAATGTGCGGCAACACGGACGTGATCACTGCGTTCGTCTGACACGGGTCTTAAAGGAATAAAATAATTTCAACTTGTATCTAAAAAAATGCAGAAATTTCATTCGGAACACTTTCTTTTTTCTCCAGCGGAAGCCATAAAGGCTAGCACTTAAAAGGAATTCAGCAATATGTGCAATGCGTGTAAAACTACACCAGAGGAAAAAAAGCAACAAAAGAAGCCGGAAATTTCATTAGCAGCATATTAGCTGGGCCAACTGCCATCATAATCTATATTTCAATGCGATTTATCTCCGTTTCCCAAGCAGTGGTTAAAATTTGTATATTCTCAGCTGCACCCGCACCTTATCCTGGAGCACAGTTACCGGTCATATTGCACTGGTTTTCACTCCCAGGGTGTGCAAGAGCAGACCATGCCTAAATCACACTGTAAAGTACAGGGGTTAAGCCTCAAAAACTTTACACATTCCTCCATATGTCTCCTGCTGCTGCCAGCCCCCACCGCATTCTTGGCTTGGATCCGTCACAGCAAAATGGGCCTTCTCTTCCTTGATTTTCATCAGCTAAGTGGATTTTAAACCACTTTTGATATCGGTTTTCAGAGATGAAATTCCAGGCGTGTAGATTTCACTGAGCCAAGAGGTTTGGTGAGACGGTGGAAGGATTAGTGAAGCTGGCAGACCCCCTACACAGTCTGAACAGCTGCATGCTGGCTCGGAGAATAGATATATCTGCACCCTGGCAGATATATTAACCATATCACTGCTTGATATTCAGGGATGATAAACTGACTCAGTGTTCAGTGTTACTATATTTTCTATTGTTACAGTGCTGGCATGGGATATACAATTTCCTTATACTCGTTACAACATATACTGACGATTGCAAACTTATTATTAAATTGTATCAAATTTAGAACTACCAAGCTATTGCCAAGATCGTCAGTCAAGCAAGTCATCATTGTATCTTTGCCACTGCCTATTTGCGGCACAGGTTTTCCCCCTTCCCCTTTTATCTCTGTCATCAGAGCACCTCATGCAAACAAGAAAAGACTTCATGGACAATAAGGCAACCCCATTGCTACCCTGCTGAGAGAGGGAAGATACAATGAACCATGGCTCCTGGTGTATGCGTAGCATCCTGCTGTGGCAGGAAGGACCCAATGATCCGTGGCTCCCTGTCTATATGTCATTATGTCATTCTGTCCTGCTGTGGTTACTAAAAGAAGTCTTCAAAACGCACCTCTGCTCAAATGGCAATTATGGTTTGCAACTTCAAAGCCAGAGCAGGGGCCTGACGGAAACACAATGATCGCTGCACCTGGCCACGGTGTTTGTCTTAAAGAAAACTGCACAAAACTGGCCGAAGCTCTAAAACACATGGAGGTTGATGGAAATCAAAATAAAATTGTATCACATGTTTGTTGACCGCACTGAAAAACTACATGACTGTATACAGGATGATCACTTCACAAACTAAAAAATAGGAATGTCGTATGCATTTATTTAGACATTATTAGACATTATTATTATTATTATTATTATTATTATTATTAGACATTGCTTATTTAGATTTCAGTAAGGCTTATGATACTGTTCCGCATAGAAGGCTTATCAATAAATTGCAATCTTTGAGCTTGGATTCCAATATTGTTGAATGGATTAGGCAGTGGCTGAGTGACAGGCAACAGAGGGTTGTGGTAAATGGAGTTTATTCGGCGCAAGGTCTTGTTACCAGTGGGGTACCTCAGGGGTCAGTACTTGGACCCATTCTCTTTAATATTTTTATTAGTGATATTGCAGAAGGTATTAATGGAAAAGTATGTCTTTTTGCTGATGACACAAAGATTTGCAACAGGGTTGACGTTCCTGGAGGGATCAGCCAAATGACAAATGATTTAGGTAAACTAAACAAATGGTGGGAGCTGTGACAATTGAGTTTTAATGTGGATACGTGCAAGAAAATGCACCTGGGACGTAAAAACCCAAGGGCTAAATATAGAATATTTGATACAGTCCTAACCTCAACATCTGAGGAAAGGGATTTAGGGGTTATTATTTCAGAGGATCTAAAGGTAAGTAGTCAATGTAATAGAGCAGCAGGAAATGCTGGCAGAATGCTTGGTTGTGTAGGGAGAGGTATTAGCAGTAGGAAAAGGGAAGTGCTCATGCCACTGTACAGAGCACTGGTGAGACCTCACTTGGAGTACTGTGTGCAGTACTGGAGACCGTATCTCCAGAAGGATATAGACATCTTAGAGAGAGTTCGGAGAAGGGCTACTAAAATGGTGTACGGCTTGAAGGAGAAAAGTTACCAGGAAAGGCTTAATGATCTTAACATGTACAGCTTGGAAAAAAGACGAGACAGAGGAGATATGATAGAAACATTTAAATACGTAAAGGGAATCCACAAGGTAGAGGAAGGGAGTATATTTAAACGGAAACAAAGTAGCAAAACAAGAGGACATAGTCTTAGATTAGAGGGGCAAAGGTTTAAAAGTAACATCAGGAAGCATTATTTTACTGAGAGGGTGGTGGATACATGGAACAGTCTTCCAGTAGAAGTGGTAGAGGCCAAAACAGTAATTGAATTTAAGCAGGCATGGGATAGGCATAAGGCTATCCTAAACAAATGATAAATCCAGGTTAAGTATCCATGTAATTGGGCAGACTAGATGGGCCGAAAGGTTCTTATCTGCCGACATTTTTCTATGTTTCTATTTATAAGATGTGTTATCAAACTCAATGCTTTTTCAGTTTATCCCATTATTATGCATGATTTCTGAGCTAGGCACTATACATTATAATAGCAGAAACGAACATGTCCTCGTTTGCTAGCTCAAATGCTCTTTCCAGTCTCTTTTACCCCCTCTTTTATTTGGGTTTCCCTTCTTTTCTTCAGATTTTTTCCCCACTTGAAGCAATCTTATCTATATGAAATACCAATTACCAGCTGGTATTTATGACTAACATGCATACGGTGATGCATGCCAGACATTGATGCTTAAGTTGCGATGAGCATGGTAAGTGGCCCGATACCTAGCTAGCCGATAACAGGAAGTCGACAACGATCAAAACGAGAGAAATCGAAATGTGTATCCTTCCTGGTAAATTACTTTGCAAATAAATAAAGAAAATCAATTTCCCTTACTAGCTCCATTTTCCAAAATGTATTCCGACTCACCTGATGTATTTGGCTGGGTCAGAATAATTTGGAGCTGCATGCAGACACCAGCAGCAGCAGTACAGAGCATCACCATTGAGTATTGGCTCCTAGAGTCCATAGGATTACATGGAGTCCATCGTGGCCCTGCTGCCCTCATGTTGAAAGACGGGGCAGAATCTGTTGACTAGAAATGAAGAATAGTGGAGCAAAATGTTAACGTTAGAGTTATTTAGAGTTGGGGTCCACCCAAACCCTAAAACAAACACAACCCCTAGCCCTGCCTTCTAACTGTAACCCTAACCCTAATATCTACCTTAATCCTAATTTCTGACCCTAATCACAATTACTTGTCCTGTTGTCCTTTGGGTAGGATACCAGCAGCTGCAACCTCTGAGCCACAATCAAACTGTGTGGCTTGGTTGTAATAGCTACATTCGTTTTTAAGCTAATGGCTGGAGCTGTTTTGCCCTATGGCTCCAGCTGTTAGCTCATTGGCTAGGTTGGCATCGGCCCAAGGTTTTCAAGCCATCATTCTTCTTAGTACTGCTCTATGACCTTAACCAAATACACCAGTTTCAACGGGCTTCTACCACCTGTACATACATATTGTACATTTTAAAAGAAAAGAAGAAAAGGCAATCTCTTCTTTGCTTTTCCTGCACCGGGCATTCATCTACAGCAAGTACCTGAGTGTTCAACCAAGGATGATCGTCAATGTTTGTTTAGAATACACACAGCTGTTCCGTCTCAAAGTTTTCCTCACTTGTTCTCCAAACTAGTTTTTGTACCTAGGAGCAGCCAAGCCCTAAAAGGCTGTCCAGCTGCAACTGACTGACAGCATTCAGGTCTTTGAAGAGCTGTCGCCACTTGGCCAGAGACAGTCAGATGCGGAGCAGGAAAGGTCACCACCACAATTTTAATTAAAGTGGTCACACTACATTACTGATGCCAACCTATCCCTCTCCTCACCTACCCGCACATCATGATAGATGCCACTTCCATGCCCCCCCCCCCATTCTTGAACCACTGGTACTAGTGCTCCTGACAACCAATAAAACTCCTCTTGTCTTCCACCACCCCTTTTTGAGAAAGGATTTTACCAGGAAGGATACATTGAGATTTCTCTATTTTTCAAGTATGTCCTGGGTGGCGAGTATGTACCGTGAGGTGTCTTGCCCAAGGACACGTACTGGAGAGGTGCTCTTGCGGGGATCGAACCCATGTCTCCACAGGTTCTCTCCACGCAGAGCAGTGATGTTACCTCTACTCCACCCAGCTGGTCTTGTTTCCTTTGGTTATTGTAAAGCGCTGCGGATACTGTTGGCGCTATATAAATGATGATAATTATAATAGGGTGTCCTTTTAAAAATTATTATTAATATTAGTTGTGTAGAATATTTGAATAATTATTTTATTAACACACACACTCAATGCCATGAAAAGTTATTGTTGGATATTTATTCGATCCCGGCAAGAGCACCTCCACAGTAAGTGTCCTTGGGCAAGACACCTAAAAGGTACATACTCGCCACCCAGAACATACTTGGAAACGAGAGAAATCTTAATGTATCCTTCCTGGTAAAATCCTTAAAAAAAATATTACATCAGTCTTTTTCAAGCAGGTCCAACCATCATTAGAGAATTTGAAAATGTCTGTTCCCTTGCAAACATTGCACTATGAGAATGCTTGAGTCACTAAATGCAGAGAGAAACAGCCAACTTAATTAAAATGTATGTATAAGAGTAGCTGATACCATCAAATATCATGGGTAACACATAAACTGGTAAACATGGCATTGAGCGAAGAGAGATGCTGTCCCCTGTATCCTTGAACAGTATTATGGTTCTCAGCAGCAAGGCTGTGCAGTCATTGTTCAATTTTGATATCAGGTAACGCTTTCTGACCTTTTTCACATCTCGTACCCTGACATGACGGGTTCTATTGTGATTTTCTGCTGTCCCTGACCTGTGTTAGTATTTTGACCTTGTTTCCCTCTTTGTAGGATATTTCTTTCTTTATTCTTTTGCCACCTTGAAGGTTTTTCATTAAGTACGGCCACCCCTAAGGACCGGTAATATGTCTTTCTATCCCCTTCTTCCTTTTCTATCTTTCCTCGTTAGCTTCTGATCTATACCTTGCGTGTTGGGGTCATTACCATTCCTGACAATGATAAAGTACACACCAGCAAACTCAGGAGAATAAACCCTGCCCGTTCAGACACAGTATACAGTTCCCTTACATAGCATTTAAACAGTGTTATACTGAGTCAAAAATTGTCGGAGTCTATTGTCAAATTGGATTTCCATTAGATGCACCTTCATTCTATTGATATCAGACAAATAGTACATAAACTAAAAAGAAGTAGATACCTTCTCTATTATTTAAAATTTGAGATGCAATTCATTACATATCTTGAGCTCGTGTAACCCCCTATTTTTTGAGCTTAGCTGAGCCGGGCATCTACACCTCTAATTTACCTGTCATTTGTGTTTTACCTTCATATTCCATATGAGGTGGGGAAAATGCTGGTGCTGTATAAAACAAGTTTAACAGAGCACAGAAACGGACAGTGGCATAAGTGTCCTGCCCTTTGATGTGTCCCCGCTCAGGTCTTATAAGGTTTCAGCTTGAAGGCGAGATTACAAAGAAGACATCACAATATGCAAATCAGTCTGTTATCACCCAAAAATGGTGGTGTAACCGAAACGCCCTCGACTTCTGTGCCCTCACACTCCATGGCACATGTTTCACCCTTGCCCACACTATATATGGCCTTTGTGACCATTGGAGAACTGTGGGTTCTGGCCTCCTTTCAAGGAACCACAGAACAATTTGGCAAAGCCAACACAAACCGAGCGCGGGCATAGGTGGGCATGTAAGGTTTACTATATTGATATCTTAAAAGTAGTTGTGTCTAAAGAGTTTGGTTTGTTTAAGTAATCCTTTTTAGAACTATTGTAAGTACTGTCTGTCTCTGTGTGATTATTAATCTCCTTACATTGATTTGATGTCTATTGTATATTAATCAGGTTTCTGTACTTTCTGAAGTGATTCTCATTCCCTCTCATGCAGACAATGTACTGTATTGATTGTGTCATTTTACCTCCCTCTCCCTGATTCCTATATAAACCGGTCCCCATTTCAAATTAAACATCATTATTCTTTCATGCACTTAGTTGTGTCTGTTGTTTGGGGAGAGCGACCATTAGTTACACAGCACTCCCTCAAGTTATGGTTTAGGATCGTGAAGGAAGGAAAGCTGCTGCAGATCTTCTTTACAAAGAATGCGCACGCATACATTCAAAGAAGGAGAAAGTGCCTTGCTAAGGGAGGCCCCCTGGACTCACACCGAACGTTGCCAGGAAGATGTTGGAGTGGCGTGGATGTGATGTGTCAGGGAGAATGCATCCTAGTAACAGGGAAGGATCCCGGCGATAAGGGTGATTGCGGCACAAGCTGGAGCAGCTGCCGGGGGTTTTTTCATTGAAGTGGGGTTCTTTAATTCCGTATGGGCTGTTTGGAGGTCACTCTTGAAGAAGTCGGGAAGACGAGACGCGTAAAGTGACGGGGTCTGGTCCAGTCATATCGCGGTCCGAATGAGCAGTACATCACTGGAACCGGGTGATATGACTTTTACATGCGTTTTAAGATTTTAAAAATTGCAAGCGCAATAAAATCTGTCTATTTTTCTCTGGTCCTTCACTATGTCAAATTCTTTTATTTCACATATGATATTTGCTGCTGTAGGTGCATAAGGAAATAATGAAATAATGAAGAAATTGAGCCTGCTTGGACATTTACATGCCTGATTTATCTTCCGTTTGTGAGTGTTAAATTGGCACACCACTACAAGTTCTGGTGTTGAGAGGTTTTACCCTATCTTTTTCTGATTTTGTATATTGCAGATCTTCTTTACTTGGAAGAATGGGGTCTGGATGGGGTCTGGTCTTCAAGCTGGGACCAGTCACCCCACAGTTCCTGTTACAGGTGGCCAGACGTGAAATACCAAAAACGTCTCCTCCGCACGAGAGATACAGCAACCTCCTTGACGATCATTTCGACCCTCGTCAGGAGGGTATAGCTGATACCTCTCTAGACTCCTCCGGCAAGAGGTCCACACCTGAAATGAAATAACCGCTAGACTCATTGTGAACAGAAATGAATTTCTGAGAGTACTGAAACGGGCAATGGCATACATGCAATATAAACAATGATAATACCCTTTATATCCCGCCATCTTTAATATATTTTTTTTATATTTTTTCTTTAATTTCCTTTACACCCATTCTATTTTTTATTAACACGTTATGACACCCGCACAGTACGGTGAAAATCACAAGGCAACATAACTTTGTACTTGATAGAAATGTCAAATCTAGTAAACATTTTATACAAGCATATGAATAAGATGCATATGTAAAAACTAAATGTCCAAATAATGCTTTCTGAAAAGAGATGTTCCCATTCATTGCCGTAAAATAGGAAAAGGAGAACACAAATCACATTAATATAGTGCTGTGACTAGCGAGGCAGTGTTACTGCCTGGAGATGTATGAGTATTTTCATACTATGCTATAAATCTACATTAAAACTGTTTGGATGAATTTGCTTTTTGTGTGTTTCTCCTCTTTTTATCAATGTTCCATCTCCAGTACTGTCCTCTGTACCGCTACTTGACATCCTGTAAATTAACTTAGTGGAACGGTCTGGTATAGATACGTTTGTTCTTCCATCAGGTCATTTTATTCTCGTAACATTGAGAAAAGGAGATAGGCAATTACTGAATGACTGAAGCAATCCGGTTACATCAGAGATATTTCAACATTTATCATCTAAATTTAGTCTTAATTAAAAAAAAAAAAAAAGAAAAGTTGAAATCAATAATTTTTTTAGTACAGTGAAATTTCTCGCAGGGTAAATAAATGACATATCAAGACCAAGACATTTATTAACAATAGTGGGATTATCCAAGCAGTTGCAGTGTTTAGGCCAAAATACAATTGGAAAAAGTCTAATTTATTTATCCAGTCTGCCGTAATATTGTAGGTTCTTACCATTCCAGTAGGGGTTATTCAAAGAGATCCGAATGGCTGCCGAAAGGTAACCGAAAGCTGAAAATCAGCGTTCGGTTATCTTTCTTGACCATTCGGCTATTCAGAGAGCAGGCAGTTCGCCAAATGTTGGTGAATCGTGCGGTGACTTTTTGATTCTCTTTGAATAACCCTTTAAGTTATTGAGAAAACATCATAAACGTTGTAAAGGTGTGCATACCGTCTCTGTATAGACGTGCACAGAAGGATGTGCCTGCCCAATTAATTGCTCCTGGTTTTTGAGCTTGTAGGTTCCCATCCACACTTTTTGGATTTTTCTTATTTGGTTCATGATAACGAACATGAAATTTAACAGTTTTTGCATAAGAAATGTACCCTAAAGTTTGGGCGGTGCACCTCTCTGATTCCCTGTGTATTTCTTTGAAGCTATTTTCATGGTATTATCCTACATATTGGGCACACATCTAGAAAAGTAGGAAAGGCATGGACGGTATGCTGTTGGGTATTGTGATAAGGTGAGGGGAATGATATACAATGGTGTGTATATTCCCCCCTATGTTTGTGAGAACCAATGGGGTTGTTTGAGCCTAGGAGAGCAATATGTGTTTTTTAATTGTTGCTTGCTTTAAGGTTCCTCCCACCTGCTGCGAATCAGGATAAGTGTTTCCAGCATGGGAGGTGAGAGAGAGACACACAGAATGGTGGAGCTTTGAGGCTTGCGGTGCCTGTGATAAGGTTGGCAAAGGTTTTCATTTTTAGTTCTGCAAAGTTAGTGAGGAATGCTTTATTGTTCAGTTAGTGCTCAGATGAGTTAGGTTTTGTTTTCTGTTATATTTTGTTTGATTACTGGAGTGCAGAAATAAACTTTAAACTACACGAGAGACTGTGTGCACGTGCCATAAATTGCCCTAGAGGACTGTGCTACAGCGCCCACTTTGACATGCTGGGTCACAGTATGTTATATATGTGGCAGTGTAATTGTCTCTCACTCCAGCTCCAATTTAACATGAGCATAATCCAAGCTATAAAAAAATTGAACATGAATGGACCATACCAAAAAATATGGAGTCAGAGAGATCATTGAAATCAACGAGGAGTAGGAGTTCCTAAACATCCCATTTGGCTTGGTTTGTGCTCAAGTTCCAGTTTGGCTTCTTCATCACGAAGCTACTGGAATAAGATTCAACATTACAACACCCATATCAGCGCAAAAAAACACAAAGGGAAGCAATATTGAAATGAATGTATGGCTCTCGTATGATGCGTTTGGAAAGCCACTAAGACACTGAGAAATCATCAAGCTGTGATAATATAATCTTGTCGGCTACCAATTAATTACATGATCTTTTCTTTCATAATCAGGCATCAGATAGCTTCTTTTTTTATGCAGAGGATCCCACAAAGTTGTTTTTTTTATAGATGGCAGACAGTACACCTGAGACGCCTGGTTCCTTTCTAACTTCAACGATGAACACAAATGTTTATTATTGGTCTATGACAAGAAATTTAATTTCTGTGTTTCTGTCATGTCCAAAACAAGATGGGCTCGTTTGACAGGGAATCACTTCAGTAATATATATTAGCATTTTTTGCTGACATATACTGTATAATTGAAAAAGGGAGTTATTTCTTGTCAAAGTATGCCTGTCCCTCACGTGACTGAGGCATGCCACTTGGCCAGCTTTTTCCCAGGAGCTGCTACTGGACAGCTCTCCACTCAGTCTATGCACACCATTTTCTTTTGACGCACTGGCTGGTCAACATCTTCTCTGAGGACCAACTGTGCAGTATGGCACAAAGGCCCCCAGTTAACTCTGCTCATAAAAGGCGAAACATGGCGGTGCCTGCGGTTGAATTGAGCGAGTACAAACTGCAAAGTTTAATCAAGGGATGATATATCACATTGACATTGCTATAACCATTCCATGATGGGATATCACAGACAAAGTGCACCTGGGCAATATCAAAAGAGCTCTGTGTTTGGGCCATCTCTTGGATACCACAAAATCCTCATTATATAAGTCTACCCTTTGTATTCATGATAGTTCAAACACAAGATTCACCGACAACTAGGAGAAAATTACTATGTAACTTATTTTCTTGTATATCTGTATAGACTCGAGGCGATGAATCTATTGCCTGTATCCTCTTAATTTAAAAATGAAAAAAAATGCTGCAATGACGGTGTAAACAAAATGTACTAATGTTAAGCATGCTATACATAACATTTCATAAAATCTTAAAGATTAAGGGAACGAACATTGCACTATTCAAAGTTACGTTTGATGTACTTGGAATATCATTTTACCATTAAATGGGAAATGGGTTAGAACAGATAAATGGCAGTACATAACATAAACAGGTACTCAGGGCTCGGCATCAATATTCAGCGGACGGTTAGCTGATCTACTGGGATGGACAGATGCCAGCTGGCTGAAATTTAACCATGATAAAATAGAGGTGATTGAGGTGGGCGGAGAGCGACTAATGAAACGAGGTCAGCCAAGTGGCTTGTGGATCCTTAAAACTGACCATGTGTGAACACTTGCTCTGGAGTGTGAATGTGGATTATCACCTAGGCAGTAGAGGATGATTCTTTCACCAAAGGACAATGTTTAAAAGGATACAGTAAATGCCTCCTGAAGGCATTTTCACTTAAAGAGAAACTTCATCCTGGAAATGCCCCTTACTTTTTAATGCATTAAATAGGGCTTTTTTAAGCCTGTAGATAAGCGCTAATGCAGAGGCAGTCCTAACTGACTGCTCAGCCAGCCACCCTGTCATCCTGGTGCTCACACGAGTCAGGATGATGTGCCCCCCCCATTAGGATGCACCCAGTGACGCAAATTGCATCATGACCACACTCACCACTGGTAATGTCTGTTGTACTCCTGATCTCCGACCTGCTAAAGTTGGCCGGTCTGGTGGTTAGTAGTTTTCACATTAAAAAAATTATATTAATAAGCCCCCACAAGTTTTAGATATTTTGTTACTACTTACTCAGCAATATGGACTTTTTATATTTATATATATATATATATATATATACACACACAGTATACTTAATTGACAATAATAATTGCACATCGAGTAAAACACAACTAAGAAAGTGAAACTTATTTTAGAAGGCATCTAATTGGTTAAATATGAAAGATATAATCAGTTTTATAGATGTAGCAAGCGTGAGGATCATATTTCTCTTAAAAGGTTAGAAGGACAATTAATTTGCTCTATTGCTGCAATCCCTTACACTGCGGACTAATTCATTCATTGTTAAGCTAAATTAGCTATCTATTTAATAGCTTGAAGCTGAAAAGACTGGCAACAGGGGTACCCCATAAAGCCTCTGTAGTGTATGATGTACATAAGGAGGACACAACTTTACAGTGCAGTTCCTGCTGCAATTTCAAGTTTGGCAGTCTTAGGTTTAAGGGTATACAGTCAGGTCCAGAAATATTGGGACATCGACACAATTCTAACATCTTTGGCTCTATACACCACCGCAATGGAGTTGGAATGAAACAAACACAATGTGCTTTAACAGCAGACTGTCAGCTTTAATTTGAGGGTATGTACATCTAATTCAGGTGAACGGTGTAGGACTTACAGCAGTTTGCAGATGTGCCTCCCACTTGTTAAGGGACCAAAATTAATGGGACAATTGGCTTCTCAGCTGTTCCATGGCCAGGGTGTGTGATATTCTCTCATTACCCCAACTACAATGTGCAGATTAAAGGCCCAGAGTTCATTTTAAGTGTGCTATTTGCATTTGGAATCTGTTGCTGTCAACTCTCAAGATGAGATCCAAAGAGCCTCCACTATCAGTGAAGCAAGCCATCATTAGGCTGAAGAAACAAAACAAACCCATCAGAGAGATAGCAAGAACATTAGGCGTGGCCAAAACAACTGTTTGGAACATTCTCAAAAAGAAGGAACGCACCGGTGAGCTCAGCAACACCAAAAGACCCGGGAGACCACGAAAAAAATGTGGTAGATGAATGAAGAATTCTTTCCCTGGTGAAGAAAACACCCTTCACAACAGTTGGCCAGATCAAGAACACTCTCCAGGAGGTAGGTGAATGTGTGTCAAAGTCAAAAATCAAGAGAAGACTTCACCAGAGTAAATACAGAGGGTTCACCATGAGATGTAAACCATTGGTGAGCCTCAAAAACAGGAAGGCCAGCTTTAGAGTTTGCCAAACAACACCTAACAAAGACTTCACAGTTCTGGAACAATATCCTATGGACAGATGAGACCAAGATCAACTTGTACCAGAGTGATGGGAAGAGAAGAGTATGGAGAAGGAAAGGAACTGCTCTTGATCCTAAGCATACCACCTCATCAGCGAAGCATGGTGGTGGTAGTGTCATGGCGTGGGCATGTATGGCTGCCAATGGAACTGGTTCTCTTGTATTTATTGATGATGTGACTGCTGACAAAAGCAGCAGGATGAATTCTGAAGCGTTTCGGGCAATATTATCTGCTCACATTCAGCCAAATGCTGCAGAACTCATTGGAAGGCGCTTCACAGTGCAGATGGACAATGACCCAAAGCATATTGCAAAAGCAACCAAAGAGTTTTTGAAGGGACAGAAGTGGAATGTTATGCAATGGCCAAGTCAATCACCTGACCTGAATCCCATTGAGAATGCATTTCACTTCCTGAAGACAAAACTGAAGGGAAAATGCCCCAAGAACAAGCAGGAACAGAAGACAGTTGCAGTAGAGGCCTGGCAGAGCATCACCAGGGATGAAACCCAGCGTCTGGTGATGTCTATGCGTTCCAGACTTCAGGCTGTGATTGACTGCAAAGGATTTGCAACCAAGTATTAAGAAGAGAAAGTTTGATTTATGATTATTATTCTGTCCCATTACCTTTGGTCCCTTAACACGTGGGAGGCACATCTGCAAACTGCTGTAAGTCCTACACCGTTCACCTGAGTTGGATGTACATACCCTCAAATTAAAGCTGACAGTCTGCAGTTAAAGCACATTGTGTTTGTTTCATTCCAACTCCACTGTGGTGGTGTATAGAGCCAAAGATGTTAGAATCGTGTCGATGTCCCAATATTTCTGGACCTGACTGTATATTATTATCATCAATTCTATGGTGCCAACAGTTTCCACAGCGCTTTACAATAACTAAAGGGAACAAGACACAAATAAACAAACATAGGCACGGAGACAAGAGGTGTAGAAAACCCTTCTCATAGGAGCTTACAATCTATTAAATCTAATATACAGCATCTCACAAAAGTTAATACAACCCTTCCATTTTTGTAAATATTTTATTATATCTTTTCATGTGACAACACTGAAGAAATGACACTTTGCTACAATGTAAAGTAGTGAGTGTACAGCTTGTATAACAGTGTACATTTGCTGCACCCTCAAAATAACTCGACACACAGCCATTAATGTCTAAACCACTGGCAACAAAGGTGAGTACACCCCTAAGTGAAATGAGGAGCAGGTGAGTTAAATTTGGTGTTATCGCTCTCACTCTCTCATACTGGTCACTGGAAGTGCAACATGGCAACTCATGCCAAAAAACTCTCTGATGATCTGAAAAAAAGAATTGTTGTTCTACATAAAGATGCCCTAGGCTATAAGAAGAGTGCCGAGACCCTGAAACTGAGCTTCAGCACGGTGGCCAAGACCATACAGTGGCTTAACAGGACAGGTTCCATTCAGAACAGACCTCGCCATGGTCGACCAAAGAAATTGAGTGCACGTGCTCTGCGTCATATCCAGAGGTTGTCTTTGGGAAATAGACGTAGGAGTGCTGCCAGCATTGCTGCAGAGGTTGAAGGGGTGGGGGGGGAGCAGCCTGTCAGTGCTCAGACCATACGCTGCACACTGCATCAATATTGGTCTGTATGGCTGTCGTCCCCAAAGGAAGCCTCTTCTAAAGATGGTGCACAAGAAAGCCCGCAAACAGTTTGCTAAAGATAAGCAGACTAAGGACATGGATTACTGGAACCATGTTCTGTGGTCTGATGAGACCAAGATAAACTTATTTGGTTCAGGTGGTGCCAAGTGTGAGTGGCGCAACCAGGTGAGGAGTATAAAGACAAGTGTGTCTTGCCTACGGTCAAGCATGGCGGTGGGAGTGTCATGATCTGGGGCTGCATGAGTTCTAGCAAAAACAGAATATTAAGGGTCATAATATTTAGTAGGTGGGTAAAAGCTGCTTGATCCAAGGAAAAATCTGACGCCATTCCGGGGTCAAGAAGGAATGTTTTCCCAGTATGTTGCATATTGACGAGCGCTTCAGACTGGATCGTTTGCCTTCTTTTGGATCAACAGCAGTAGGTAATGTGTGTGTAGCGCTGGTTTTAAATCCGCTGTCGTTGCAGTACTTGTTTTTGGCCACCGGAGGGAGACAAGCGCGATGTAAGACACTGAACATTGGGACTACATTTACCAGCATGCTTTGCGGTCGGGAACAGGAAGTGGGTGGGAGAGAGACACTGATATCCGGAGCCTCGTGGAAAGAGCTGGCAGAGCGCGCAGAGGAGTGAGAGGAGCAAGACGCAAGTGTAACAGAGAGTGATTACGACCAGGCCAGAGCGCAGGTGCGGCCTAGCAGAGCTGGAGATCGGGTTTTTACCTTCTTATTACACGAGGACCCAGTGATCCACCGCTAGTAACCCACGCTGATACAGAGTAAGCTGAAGGACCCCGAGTTAGGAGAACCGCAGACGATCTAACAGGGAGTGCAGGCAGTGAGCTGGACATCTTGTGGCAGATACAGACAAGCAAGACAGCGGATCCGGTGACACAGAGAATCCCAGTCAAAATCGAGCGGAGAGACGTCCTGGGTCGAGCGGAGCACAGAGTATCTGGCGGATGGGTGAGAGGCCTTCCAGGCCGCTGTAAAATACTAAATACTAAGTACTAAATACTAAAGTTTGTTCAAAACCCACAGGGCCCCAACGTGACTAGTCGAAGATACCTCATAAATAATTCACTGGCCAGTTGAATATTGTACCCGGGTACCAATACACACATACACATACATTCCTTGGGCCATAACCTGTACGGGACTCACACTCCAACCACTAAGGGGGTTAAAAATACTTTTTTTCCTTTTTCTGCTGTGCGTTTCTCGTATTACGAAGTATTGTATTTCTTTTCCGCTGCCCGTTTCCCGCATTACGAAGTACTGTAAATATATATACATATACCGTGTTACTCATTATATGCCAGTTTATTCAGTAAACTATATAATTTATAAAATCCACGACGGTGCTGGAGTATATTTATTCCCTGGTGCGGGGAGACTGACCCGAGGTTCAAATTCAGCGGCTCCTCCGGGAGTGAGCGCTACACATGGGGGCTCGTTTCCGGGATCCAGTCTCTGGAAAACCGCATTTAAAGGGTTAAATATGGATCCAGACACTGCTGCCAAATGGTGTGAGGAGCACAGTAGTCAGTTAGAATTGTGTATAGTCGTGGATATTCCTGCAGACACTTGGGCCGAAGATCAGATTCGCCAGGCCGTGGCCGCGCTGACACCAGATCATTGGGGGTTAATCCTGGACCTTAAAGAGAACCCAGATACCTCTCACACGTATGTTCTTTTTGAGTGGAGAAAGGGTGTTCCAGTGTGTTTTCAGGGCGCGAGCGTGAAGCTGACCGATGAGGTGGAAGTCCAACTGATTCAGCCAAGTGCGCCACGTGGCGAATCCGCGAGTGTTCCCGTGCCCAGTCCGTTGGCCATGATCGGGCCTGAATTTATAGTGACTATTGGAGATTTGCTGGCTAAATGTCAAAGAACAAGCCCTCCGCACACTAACTTTGGTTATCGACGGTTGAGAAATTTTACAGGAAACGTACCAACTCCGGCGGGAGAAGAAACCTTCGAAGAATGGGTGGAACAGGCGATGCAGGCTCTGGATGAGTGGGACGTCCCTGAAGCACAGAAAAAGCAAAGGATTACTGAGAGCTTAAAGGGACCTGCGTCAGAGGCTGTAAGAAACCTAAAATTGAGTAAGAAAGACTGCACTGCTTTAGATTATCTAAATGTTCTGGAGGAAGTTTTTGGGCGAACGGAAAAGGCCGCAGAGCTCGTATATCAGTATGAGCACACCTACCAGCGGAAAGGTGAGAGAATGATCGAATATATGAGGCGTCTAGATAAGATTCTGCACCAGATACTCCTCAAGAAAGGGGCCGAACCGGCCGAAGTTGATAAGATCCGAATACAGCAGATCCTGAGGGGCGCTCAACCTCTAGATCCAGTGATGCTGCAGCTAAGAAGCAGGGAAGGTAGTCGAGAACTGAAGTACCTGGAACTGATCCGAGCTGTCAGAGAGGAGGAGGCTTTGCTGGAAGAAAAATCCTTCAGGAGAGGAGAAAGAGCTTACGCGCAACCTGTGAGGCATAACGAATGTTTGCAGCCTGAAAGTGACTCGTTGGACACCTATGGATCCGACGTGGACGAACAAGAGCATCCGATCGCTTTTAAATCCACAGAGAAGGCTGTCAAAGAATTAAACCTCTCTGCACATGGTGAGTTGCACAAAACTGTTAAGAAGGTACAAGAAGCTCAAGCTGAATTGCAACAGGCGCACGCGGAACTGTGCCGAGTATTGTTGAAGGTGACAGAGACACAGACAGAGACGCAGAAGTTCCTTACAGACATGCAGACAACCGGAGTTCCTGTGGCGTCTAGCCAGGATCCTGCAACCGAATCACAGCGGCCGAATGCGTCTCCGTCTTCAAAGAGGAGATGTTTCAGTTGTGGAGAAATGGGCCATTTCCGCGCACAATGCAAAAGCCAAAAGCCTGAAGGAAATAGAGTAGAGGAGTTCTTGAAAGCCTTGGAAGGGCTGTTATCTACCTCACCGGCGGGAAATGCCAGAGGGCACAAGTGAAGAAGCAACCTAGGTGTCCGAAGGTTGAAACCTGCTCCAAAAATCAAGGCAGGACTAAGAGGGCGAGAGGGCCCAAAGTCTGGCCAACTGCCGAGCCTGCCAGGACTGAAAGAGTCACTCCCTTAGCATCCGGACCTACGTCATGGGGAAGCAATGCACACCCAAAACCTACACGGGCCAAGAAGAAGGCCAGGGTACAACAAACTGGGTCTAAGTGTCCTGTTGCCACCACCAAGTTTCCTGACCAGCTGATAGGTCCTTCCCCTATTGTGCCAATCCAAGTGGAGGGAGTCTACACTAAAGCCCTGTTGGATTCAGGGGCTCAAGTGACATTGATCTACCGAGACTTCTATGAGAAACACTTGAAGCATATCCCTCTACAGAAATTGAAGGATCTGGAAATCTGGGGTATTGGAACTGAGAAACTTCCTTATGACGGGTATCTACAGGTGAAGTTGGAGATCAGATCCGAAGTCATCGGACAGTCCGGAGGTTGTGATGCATTGGCCATTGTGTGTCCTCGGCCTTCGGGGGCAAACAGGAGTTCCATGATAGTGGGGACGAATACTGATTTGGTGCGACGTCTCCTGACACCTATCGTATTGGAAGAAGGTTCTACTAAAGGAGTACACCCAATGTTACGTCCAGTCTATCAGAAAATGGTCGAAGTACAGAAGGCACCTGCCGAAGTGGGGCGCCTATGGAGATTAGAAGGAACAGAAAAGGTTCTGCAATCGGGAGAAGTAGCGAGCTTCCTGGCTTCAGTCAAGTTGAACGGATCACAACCAGGGCCCTATGTGGTACTGGAAACCGATTTTAATCATGGGAGTGAAGCCGGAGTAGAAGTAATCCCTGAAATAATCTCCACTAAAGCTTTGAAAACAACACGAGGAAGAGTCTCAGTCAGCGTGTGCAATGTGTCTGATTCTCCAGTAGTCCTTAAAGCACGAATGCCTATCGGGCAAGTAGCGTCCGCTACGCCCCTCTCTCCTACCGATTTAGGAGGGGGAGTAGATAAAGAGATTCCAGATGAAAGGTTCTACCCCAAGGACGCTCCCATTTCACCTGAATGGAAGAAACGTCTTCAGTCCCAAGTTCTAAAGTGGAGAGACTTGTTCTCGAAAGATGAGTTCCACGTAGGCCTAGCTAAAAGTACTGAGCACCGCATTCGATTACAAGAGGACAAGCCGTTTCGTGAAAGGTCAAGACGAGTTCCGCTGGGAGACTTGGATGATCTACGAGAACAGCTGAATGAACTGCAAAGAACCAAGGTGATCCAAGAGTCCAGGAGCCCATATGCATCTCCAATAGTAATGGTCCGGAAGAAGAATGGTTCTGTCCGCCTATGCATAGACTATCGCACGCTGAATCGGAGAACCATCCCAGATCAATATGCTACTCCTCGGATAGAAGATGCCTTACAATGTTTGTCTGGAGCAAAATGGTTTAGTGTACTAGACCTGCGAAGTGGGTATCACCAGATACCAATGCATCCTGAAGACAAAGAGAAGACTGCGTTCATCTGCCCATTGGGGTTCTTCGAATTCAACAGAATGCCTCAAGGCCTTACGGGGGCTCCAGCCACGTTCCAACGGTTAATGGAGAAGACAGTCGGGGACATGAATCTGATCGAAGTATTAGTGTACCTGGATTACATAATTGTGTTCGGGAAAACTCTGGAAGAACATGAACAACGTTTGGAGAAGGTCTTGAAGAGGCTCCATGAAGAGGGATTGAAATTATCTCTGGAGAAATGTCAGTTCTGTTTACCATCTGTTACGTATCTGGGACATGTGGTCTCAGCAGAAGGCGTTTCGACAGATCCTCGGAAGTTGGAGGCCGTAGCTTCTTGGCCTAGACCCCGAAACGTTACTGAACTTAGATCTTTCTTGGGGTTCTGCTCTTATTATCGAAGATTTGTAGGAGGATTCGCAAAAATAGCTCAACCACTGAACAAGCTCCTACAGAAGGAAAGCACAGAAGAAGGCCACCAGGTCTCTGACCGAAATCCGTCAGCTCCAGGGCCAAGGAAAGCTCGAGAGTCCATCCAGGGAGAATGGACCAGTCAATGCGAAGGTGCTTTTACGAAGCTGAAAGAGAGTTTAACTCGAGCTCCTGTCTTGGCCTATGCGGACCCTCACAAGCCGTACGAGCTACATGTGGATGCCAGCAGAGAAGGTCTAGGAGGAGTCCTGTATCAAGAGTATGGTGGATTGCTGAGGCCTGTAGCGTATGTGAGCCGGAGCCTTACGCCTTCAGAAAAGAACTATCCTACCCACAAGTTGGAGTTCCTAGCCTTAAAGTGGGCAGTGGTAGACAAGCTAAAGGACTATCTGTATGGGGCCGAGTTTGTGATAAAGACGGATAACAATCCTCTTACCTACGTCCTTACTACTGCAAAACTGGATGCAATGGGACATCGGTGGTTGGCCGCTCTGTCAGGGTTTCGGTTCAGCCTGAAATATCGCCCTGGGGTGAATAATCGAGATGCTAATGCTTTGTCGAGAAGACCCTACACTACAGAATGGACTCAGTTAACTCCAGACGGGGTACAAGCTTTGTGTCAAGGAACAGAGCGCCGGGTCAAGGGAGGGATTGAAGCGGAGGCCATAGGAGTCATGGCTGCGGCTGTTCCGGAGTTCTACTGCAACCCTACGCAGTTGAGGGATGAAAGTCTGCCTACCTTTTCAAAACAGGATCTGAAAGCTGATCAGGCTAGAGACCCTTTAATTGCATTAACCATAAAGGCCCTAACTGCGAACCAGCGGGAAATTCTGCTGACCAATTCCCCAGATGGAAGACCCAACAGTTGTTCCTTCCCACTAAACATAGGGAGAGTGTACTGCGATCGCTACATGATGAGCATGGACATTTGGGCACAGAAAGGACTTTTAAGCTGGTGCGAGACAGGTTCTATTGGCCTTGCATGAGAGCTGAAGTGGAAAGTTACTGCCATTCATGTCTGAGGTGTATTCAAAGGAAGACCCTACCGACCCAAACCGCTCCAATGAGCCATCTGCAAAGTCAAGGACCCATGGATTTGGTGTGCATTGACTTCCTGTGCTTAGAGCCGGATGCTAGTGGGCAGGGAAATATTCTAATAGTGACTGATCACTTCACACGTTACGCCCAAGCCTTTTCTACAAAAGACCAACGCGCTCCGACAGTGGCGAAGGTTCTTATGGAAAAGTTCTTTGTTCACTACGGCCTACCAAGGAGAATACACTCTGATCAGGGTAGAGACTTTGAAAGCCGGCTTGTTGGGCAATTACTGGAACTGCTGGGAATCCAAAAGACCCGAACTACACCATATCACCCTCAAGGTGATGCTCAGCCCGAAAGGTTCAATCGCACGCTGCTAAATATGCTGGGGACGCTGTCAAACACAGAGAAGCAGAGCTGGAGTCGTCACATAGCTACGCTAGTACATGGATACTCACCGTACCATCTTATGTTCGGAAGAGAAGCTCGACTGCCGGTTGATTTGGCGTTTGGGCTATCCCTGGACCAGACGTCGGTTGCTTCCCATAGAAATTACGTGGATAGACTTTGAAAGAATCTGGCCTCTGCGTTTGAACAGGCCCGTTTGACCTCAGGAAACAGGGAACAAAGGAATAAACGGAACTACGACTTGAAAGTTCAGATACAGGATCTACAACCCGGTGATAGGGTTTTGTTGAAGAACTTGGGTGCTGCTACAAGACACAAGTTAGCGGATAGATGGAGTTCTCAGGTCTACATTGTCTGCAAGCAACTGCCGGGTCTGCCGGTGTATCAAATCCGGCCTGATGGAAAGGCTGGGCCTCTTAAGAACTGGCACCGGAATCATTTATTACCTTTGAGAGAGGCTGTGAAGATACCAGTTAGGGACGAACTTTCTCTGCCGAATCCGCCTGCACCACGTTTGCCTCCCGTTACTCGGTCTCAGCAGACCCGGGCTATCGAAGAGAGCGAAAGGGACAGTGAGGAAGAAAGTTTTTGTCTGGAATGGATGCGCTCACCGGAGCCTGAAGAGGTTATCTCGGTTCCTGAACGGTGGGAAAGTAATTTGAGGCCTGAGGCTCCTGAATTTCAGTTAGAAGTCCCCGAGACTATTGAAATCCCTGTAGTTCCTGAAGTCGAATCTTATGACTACAGTTCTATGCCTTCACTGGTAGGATCATACTCCAAAGAGATGTCTGCTCCAGTGGTAGAAAGAAGAACTGAACCAGTGCCTATAGTACTTCCACCTGAAGAGGAACTGATTGAGCCAGAACCAAAAATGCTCTGTTTGACCGCCTCAGAGACTCACCTACGACTCACCAGGACATAGCACTGAAGAGGCCGTCACCACAGTGCGAAGGTTGCCCGAAGTGTCTGCTATGTTAGCTGAGGTAGTCCAAAGCATGAGTCAACTTGAGGAAGTGTATTTAACCCATTGTATGCTTGCTGCTGAGCCTGCATATGTTGCCTAATATGTGTTGAAATGTAATGCAACTGTTGTACCTCCTTGGAGAGACCCAAGAGTTCTAGGAGGGGGAGAGTGTAGCGCTGGTTTTAAATCCCCTGTCATTGTAGTACTTGTTTTTGGCCACCGGAGGGAGACAAGCGCGATGTAAGACACTGAACATTGGGACTACATTTTCCAGCATGCTTTGCGGGCGGGAACAGGAAGTGGGTGGGAGAGAGACACTGATGTCCGGAGCCTCGTGGAAAGAGCTGGCAGAGCGCGCAGAGGAGTGAGAGGAGAAAGACGCAAGTGTAACAGAGAGTGATCACGACCAGGCCAGAGCGCAGGTGCGGCCTAGCAGAGCTGGAGATCGGGTTTTTCCCTTCTTATTACACGAAGACCCAGTGATCCACCGCTAGTAACCCACGCTGATACAGAGTAAGCTGAAGGACCCCGAGTTAGGAGAACCGTAGACGATCTAACAGGGAGTGCAGGCGGTGAGCTGGACATCTTGTGGCAGATACAGACAAGCAAGACAGCGGATCCGGTGACACAGAGAATCCCAGTCAAAATCGAGCAGAGAGACGTCCTGGGTCGAGCGGAGCACAGAGTATCTGGCGGATGGGTGAGAGGCCTTCCAGGCCGCTGTAAAATACTAAAGCACGCTGCAGTTTGTTCAAAACCCACAGGGCCCCAACGTGACTAGTCGAAGATACCTCATAAATAATTCACTGGCCAGTTGAATATTGTACCCGGGTACCAATACACTCATACACATACATTCCTTGGGAAATAACCTGTACGGGATTCACACTCCAACCACTAAGGGGGTTAAAAATACTTTTTTTCCTTTTTCCGCTGTGCGTTTCTCGTATTACGAAGTATTGTATTTCTTTTCCGCTGCGCATTTCCCGCATTACGAAGTACTGTAAATATATATACATATACCGTGTTACTCATTATATGCCAGTTTATTCAGTAAACTATATAATTTATAAAATCCACGACGGTGCTAGAGTATATTTATTCCCTAGTGCGGGGAGACTGACCCGAGGTTCAAATTCAGCGGCTCCTCCGGGAGTGAGCGCTACATGTGAAAGACTGGATGGAAGCACGTCATTTTTCAGCCTATGTAACGAACTATGTACTGTAACTATGTATCCTGACACATATCTAATGAGGCCAATACACACCTACAGAGAACAATACATATACAGGCCAATACACACCTACAGAGACCAATACATATAGAGGCCAATACACATTGTCACGGAATGACCCAAGAGGCTCGGCAGCAAAGCCCAGGACTCTCAGCCAGGGACAGTTTCAATGGCGTTTGGGTTACTGTGGACTCTTAAGTGCTGTTGCACCATAGGAACACATTGATTTCTTTATTAGATGTGGTGGTATTGCGTGATGTAATAAAAGTGTTCCCTGTATGTATAACCGTGTAAAGTATGTAAGACACCCCTTGTTGATTCTGGCCGTCGCCATTGCCCATCCCCTCGTGGGTCTGGAGAGAACAAAGGGATTCCAGGCTCAAAATGGGGGCCGAGCTGGATCCGGTCGAAAGGTGGTCGAAACGAAAAGTGGCCGAATCGTAAAATGGCCGATTCGGAACGTCCGGTAATGAATCGGCACCACCTCGATTCGGGGGCGACCAATCCGAATCGGGACCAATGTCCCCAACTCGAGAAAGGGCCAATGAGACCCATGGGGGGCGGGCAGGGATTCCATTGTCTTGTCTTTGTATGACTGTTGATAAATACATGTGAAGTTTTCAGTAAAGTTCAGTTCAACCTGTACATACAGCTTTGCCTGGTGTCTTCCTTGAGCCTTCCCTGCAATGAGATTCCCCGCAGTCTCTTGCACACCCATTGCCCAGGTACCGATCCCGCGACCCCTGTGGCTGAGCTGCGCATCGGCACATCGAACAGCCGTATCCACGAACTCCGCATCCCCGAATCGGAGCAGCGGCGCTTCGTCCGCGCATCGACCCAACGAACAGCCGCATCCACTGTAACTCCGCATCCCCGAATCGGAGCAGCGGCGTTTCGTCCGCGCATCGACCCATCGAAACGCTGCACAGCCGAAACGTTTCCCTCCAGGGCAGCTAACCCAGCAGACGGTCCCTTCTCTCCCAAGGTCAGTGGATCAGCCGCTCGAGACGCCGAGTGCCGTGACGCTCGGTGGTCGGGCTGGTCTCTTGCAGGGGTCCCTCCCTGTATCCCGCCAACCCATTCCCAGGGTCATTCCGGACCGCTCGAGACGCCAAGTGCCGTGCCACTCGGTAGTCGGGTCAGGCGGCGAGGGCACAAGGAGTGGCAGATAAGAGCACACCCGCAGGCAGACAACACCCATTCCGTCACACACGTTACACAGTGTCCCCAGCACTTATAGCAGCACTTCAATATAATATTTTACAGCATTATATGGACACTTATATCATAGATGTGAAAAGTTGACCATAGTAGAAGAAATTATATGTCCACAAATTCATTACTACCCAAAATTTTACATTTATTTCTAATTACTGCACACAACATTAAAAGATTACTTGTATCTGAGCTTACCTGAGCAGGATCCTACACATCTCTTCTTCCTGTTGTATAATATTTTGTTTGCTAGCTTTGTAGTTTCACTTCATATCTTATATCTTGTATCTTATATAATGCTGCAGGCATTTTTTGCTCTTACGTAATGTACGATAATAATGATACTAATAATGAGACAATTGAGAGCAAAAGTTGTGATGCTAAGTGCATAAATTAATTAGAAACGATATACGATGTTACAAAGGTTTATGTCAATTTAATCATACTGTTAATTGTTGTTATATTCAGAATCTGGAGCTATAAAAGATTTGTTGTTTTTCTGATTAGAGTAAAATTGAAAGTGATTCAGTTAATATAGCTAATCTACTTATATAAAGCAAATGTATACCTATACAATAAAGGAAATTTAAAATTTACGGGGATGCTAAGGAGGAAAACCTGCATCTACAGGTTTCTCCTTAGCATCCCCGTTTTAGCTCCATATTAAGGGGCAGGCGCTGATTCAGCAATCTGCCCCGTAATGCAACACTAAGCCAGAGGATACTCAAGGCAACGCTAACGCGCCACCCCCCGAGCATCCCTTACTGGAGTCCATAGGACTCCATTGAGGCTTTGACTGCCGAGTCACATGACCTGCAGGATCTCGCCTCTTGTGAGATCCTGCTGGTTGGCGGAGTGATCACGGAGGGAGACTGGGGACTTTTTTCCCCCAATCTCACTCTGCTCCCGGCGACCAGAAGTAGCGGATCGACCGCCGTGGTATGAGAGGGGAGTTTCAGATTTTCGGGGGTTTTACAGCTATTGATAAATGATTCTGCAGAAGCGGAATCAGCACCAGCTTCTAGCTGTGGTTAATTTTTCAGTTAACCGCAGCGATAAGTAATTAGTGTTAGGACTTTGTAATCCTAACGTTAATTACAGTGGCAAGAAAAAGTATGTGAACCCTTTGGGATTACGTGGAGTTTTGTATGAATTGGTGATAAAATGTGCTCTGATCTTCATCTAAGTCACAACAATTTGAAAAACACAGTCTGCTTAAAATAATACAACACAAACATTATATGTTTTCATGTGTTTATTGAACAGAACATGTAAACATTCACAGTGCAGGGTGGAAAAAGTATGTGAACCCCTAGCCTAATGACTTCTCCAAGAGCTAATTGGAGCCAGGAGTGAGCCAACCTTGAGTCCAATCAGTGTGATAATATTGGATGTGTTGCTGAAAGCTGTCCTGCCCTTTAAAAACACACACCAGTTTTGGGTTTACTGGTTTCAAGAAGCACTGCCTGTTGTGAACCATGCCTCGCAGAAAAGAGCTATCAGAAGACCTACGATCAAGAATTGTTGACTTGCATGAAGCTGGAAAGGGTTACAAAAGTATCTCCAAAAGCCTTGATGTTCATGTGTCCACGGTAAGACCGACTGTCTACAAATGGAGAAAGGTTAGCACTGTTGCTACTCTCCCTAGGAGTGGTCGTCCTGTAAAGATGACTGCAAGAGCACAGCGCAGAATGCTTAATGAGGTAAAGAAGAATCCAAGAGTGTCAGCTAAAGACTTACAGAAATCTCTGGCACATGCTAACATTTTTGTTGACACATCTACAATAAGGAAAACATTAAACAAGAATGGAGTACATGGGAGGACACCACGGAGGAAGCCATTGCTGTCCAAAAAGAATATTGCAGCACGTTTGAAGTTTGCAAAAGAGCACCTGAATGTTCCACAGCACTACTGGCAAAATATTCTGTGGACAGATGAAACCAAAATTGAGTTGTTTGGAAAAAACACACAACACTAGGTGTAGAGAAAAAGGCACAGCACACCAACATCAAAACCTCATCCGCACTGTAAAACATGGCGGAGGGAGCATCATGATTTGGGGCTGCTTTGCTGCCTCAGGGCCTGGACGGATTGTTGTCATTGATGGAAAATGAATTCCAGAGTTTATCAAGATATTTTGCAGGAAAGCGTAAGACCATCTGTCCGCCAACTGAAGCTCCACAGAGGATGGGTGATGCAACAGGACAATGACGCAAAGCATACCAGTAATTCAACAAAAGAATGGCTTCAACAAAACAAAATACGCGTTCTGGAGTTGGCCAGTCAGAGTCCTGACCTCAACCCGATTGAAATGCTGTGGCATGACCTTAAGAGACTGATTAAGAGACCGATTCACACCAGACATCCCAAGAATATTGCTACACTGAAACAGTTTTGTGAAGAGGAGTGGTCCAAAATTACTCCAGATCGTTGTGCAGGTCTGATCTGCATCTACAGGAAACGTTTGGTTGAGGTTATTGCTGCCAAAGGAGGATCAACCAGTTATTAAGTCCAAAGGTTCACATACTTTTTCCACCCTGCACTGTGAATTTTTACATGTTATGTTCAATAAACACATGAAAACATATAATGTTTGTATTGTATTATTTTAAGAAGACTGTGTTTTTCAAATTGTTGTGACTTAGATGAAGATCAGAGCACATTTTATGACCAATTCATGCAAAACTCCACGTAATCCCAAAGGGTTCACATACTTTTTCTTGCCACTGTACTCCTTGCTTAATCTTTGCACTCCCCATGTTAAGCATTTTTGAGAGCAAAGTATAGTAAGCTCGCGTAAACGAGTGCAATCTCCGATGCGCTAACGGGTTTCTTAACCCGTTAGCGTTCGGATTGTAATCTGGGCAGGTTGATTATGCATATACTTCCTGTTTCCTGTTCTGACCTCTGACCTGAATGCAGTTCTATATTCCAACATGATTCCTCACACAAGCAGCTTTCAGTGTCTTCCAGTGACGTGTGGTGAGGTCAGTGGCTGGTGAGGCACTGGCTAGTATCAGAGCCAGATATACACAGGTTTTGCAGTCGCAATTTATGCATTTGATTATCGTTATATAGGAGAATATAGTTTCACTTTTTATAAAGTTTGCATCTTTTTTTTTACAGCTAAGAGCATGCACTTACAATACTGACTAATAGAGGGCGCTATTACACACATGCTGATTGCTGAGCTCTGCCTGCCCCCCCCACAACTGACGAGGACAGTCACATGACTGTCCTGCGTCAATCAATCCATGGAGAGCTCTGTGTTTTTAAAAAAAGAAGTGCTTGAGACCAATGGAGCTTTCCCATTGGCTCAAGCTTTCAATTGCTCTCATTGCTTCTGGAGGCACAAAAGAGCATAGAACCAGCTTGAGCTTCACAATTAGTGTAGCATTCAGCTGCCCAAAATTGCGTAGGCTAGGCTGGCTTAGTGCTGCCCTTGTTGTCTGTGTAGTGAATCACACACACACACACACAGCAACTGAAAGTGCAGGAGAAAAAAGAGCGGAGGACAGAGAGAAGAAGCAAGCACAGCAAGGGAGCATGGAGCAGGTGAGTATGAGAACTTTTTTCAATAAATAAAATTAAATTTACAGTTTAAATATACACATCACACATGTCATTACAGCACAATGACCACATTAATTTACTGGAATGGCAGGGGAGGCTCTGCCTCCCCTGCCACCCCTGACTGCACGTCCCTGGTGTCTTCATTCATAAAACAGCCACTTAACCTAACGTTAATGCTCAGATAGCTGAGCGCTAACGTTAGCGTTAAGAATGCAATATTGGCCTACATATGTTATCTTTTTAAAGAAAAAACAGCTACAACTACTGTTTGAACCCCGCAGTTAAGCCCAGAAACAAAAGAGCCTAGCTCTTTATATTGAAGATGTGGCTGTAATCTGATCAACCTTTTACTTAGACGAGTTTGAAAATGCGAACCTGCATTAGACTGTTTCTTTTAAAGGTTGGAAAGTACAAAGCAGTCACAGAAATGCCACGAGTCTAATTTGCTAAAATAAATAGATTGTCAAGTGCTCTTTCTTATTGTATTACAAACATCAATCGCACTGTCATAACAAGTCATGAAATCTGTGCAAACATCCTCTGTTTTAAGCTCTAAATATGGTAGTGGAGGATGATGGCATGATGCAAATACTAGCTAGAATTTGAACAGCTTGATACAATCTTTGCATCGATTAGAACCTATATTACAAGAGGATTCTTCCCAGAGGTGTATTAAGGCTTGGTGCTGCCCAAGGCATGCCAAATTCTGCTACCCCATCTTAATATCCAATAAGTAAGAACAGGAAGATAAAATAGAAACAAATATAAATATTTGTACCCAATCTGAGCCAATTACATCAATAATAAAAAAGTAATTTAGGGCAAGAGTATCTAAGGGTATCTTAAGTAGAGCATAGTGTACCACAGTGATTTCTACCAATATTTAATATAGTTTAGAGACAAATAGAGACCTATTTCAAGATTGTGTTAACTTAACCAGAACAGTTGTAAATTTAACAACTCCTTAGTCTTTAATGGCTCTGGTAAGTTTACAACCGCTCTGGTTAAGTTAACGCCAAACTTGCAATAGGGCCCATATTTGGGAGGTTTATAGCTTTGCAGTTCTGCTATACCCTCCACACACCTCAAATACATGTAAGACTTCTAAAAGATGATTAAAAAGTTATGCCTCTACCCCGTTTTCCTTCTAGGCCTGGTCTAGTTGGCCTATGCAAGAATACACCCTCACACCTTCCATGTTATTTTAGGTTAAACCAATTTGCAGAGAAAACCTGAGGGACAAAGTCAAAAATGATCTAAGGCATCCATCACTTTGTTTTGGCCAGACTAAGCCAAACATAACAATTTCAAAGATCTTTATGGGACCAAGAAAATCCCAATTCACCTGCATACTGGCTTTAAACAAGTCATCATTAAAACAGAAGAGGAAAGGGGGTTGTGTTGTATCAGCTGGTAGCTGTGCCCTTAAAATCATGGTTACATTGTTCATAGTCCAGTCTAACATGTCCACCTACTGAGTTGGCAAATTTAAAGAGCCACTACCACCACAAATGTAATCGCCTTATTGTGTTTATTTTATGTTGCTGATATATTACATGTTTGTTTTTCTTTTGCTTGCCTAGATAAGAAAATATTTTACTCTATATGTGTCACTGCGTGTATCCATTGTGTAATCTTTTGAGTTGTAAACTTCCCCCTACAGGATCGTTACATCACTTGCTCCTCACTCTGTGGCTTTGGAGTCTGATGGGCTGATCACTGATTCAAATCATTGTATTGTGTGGGATGTATTCAAAGGACATCACTTGATGGTAGATTAGAAGTATTTTAAACTGTCTGTTTTATCTCATTCAGATGCCATCTCTTATCTCAGTTACCCTTGAGAACAATAGCCTCCTGCCACTTTATCTAAAGATTCCCTCTTCCACCTCATTAACTGGTAAATACTGTAGATTAAATAAACAAGAGCAGTAAAGAAAAGCATTTGCCGGCTGGGTAGAGTAGAGGTAACATCACTGCTCTGCGTGGAGAGAGCCTGTGGAGTCATTGGTTCAATCCCGGCAAGAGCACCTCTCCAGTAAGTGTCCTTGGGCAAGACACCTAACGGTACATACTCGCCACCCAGGACATACTTGAAAACGAGAGAAATCTCAATGTATCCTTCCTGGTAAAATCCCTTATCAAAAAAAAATTTAGCATCATGGGAAAAATCCCAAAAATGGAAACAGGAGATTTTTTGTGTAATTACTTCAAACAAAGAAAAAAAGCAGCATGTATTTTATAAAGGGGTTTTGTTTGTAATACACAAGTAATTCATTTACAGCTTATGGAAGTGGTAGTGACCCTTTAAGTCTGCATGAGCCTACCTAAGTACACTAACAGTTTCCCATCCCAAAACACACTAGCACAGACCTTAAAATGGGAAAACATCCACCTCTTTAAAAAAGAATCTGTGTATGGTAGTTGAATATGGGGACTTTAACTACCAGAGGTCTCGGTTTGTATTTTATCACTTTAACGCCAACATCCCTTTAGCATTTGAGCCCAACTGCCACCAGGCGGCATAACACACCTCCCAGCTTTCTGGCCCTCCGCTGGCACACTTTGGTTTACCAGCAGGCTGATCACTCTTATTGACTCAAGGGAGAATGCATGGACTGCAGCAGTCCCCCTGTAGCCAATGACGGTAATCTACCCACTTGGGTGGGAGGCAGGCCAGAAATCATCAGGTGTGCTATGCTGCGATGCATTGTTTAAGCCCGCCTGCTGCCAGGATGGCATAGCACGCCCGCTGCCATGATGGCATGGGGTTACTATTAAGACCTCATCATCCCAACTTACATAACTGAATTCTGCCCAAATACATTGTGACCCAGTTCGTGAAACTAGAGATATATGCATGATCTATAGCCACACAACCTTATTGTAACGTTACACATTAAAATTCCTTTTTAAATCGACACATAAACCGTGTTCTAGTTTTTTTTGTTTGCATGGATGGATTGCATAAATACAATTACCTCCGTTTTTCACAGAATCAAGTTTCTCCAAAAACAAATGTCTTCCATACCATGCAAATGTTTCTAATACTCAAACGGTTAAACTTAGATCACTCAGATCATTTTCTTCTTAATTTCCTAAAATAAAATAAATAAAAAAAGAGTTCTGCAAAAGGTCTGGCAACAAATATACCTGGATTTCATGTGACCTGACACAAAAAGAAATATATCAGGCATACACCTTGGTTGAAGGCCAAGTGCTCGCTGTAATTATTCAAGTGCTTCCCTTGTGTGAAGGAAATGCTTGTGAATAGCTCACCGAGGCGGCTGACCATGTCTAGGTGGAAATGTCACCTAAAGTTCAGGTTGACATGCATGGAAGGAGAAATTCCATCAATCCCAATACAAGAAACAAATGCTTAAATGTCTGCGTTTATAAACTACCATATTGCATGTTACGAGGTCCTTCGCAGTCTCCTGATTTCTGTTGCTGGAAAGTGTTCAAACATGACTGAACATTTAATTTCACATAGAGAGAGAGATGTACAAATCCATATTTGAGCTTATAGTGGAAATTTAAAAATGATTTTTTTTTGTTACCATTTTATGAAAGCACATAAAATGAGCTACTACTGACCTGTTTTTTATTGACTTTTATAAATGGACTATTTTAAAAATTTAGTGGTTAACAAACTAGAAATGCATATTATTTAATGAGGCATTGACTCCAGTATTTATTTGGAACAGTGAATACATTTCACTCTCCTCATATCAACCTTGAGTGAGCTCAGGTTTTACTGAAAAACACATACAGGTCTATTCAATAAAGGTGAAACTCAGGAGAACTGTCAGGAAAAGTGAAAAATCCAGGTCAAAATAGCCAAACCAGAAAAATGCTTCCATTTATCTCACTTTCCAAATCGGCTATTTGGTCTAGATTGTTCTCTTCTCCTGCCAATTCTCCGGAGTTTTACCTTTCAGTGACTAGACCTAATAGGGTCCTAATCTGTCTCAACAGTTATGATTAATGAATAAGCCATTAGGTATAACTTCCCCACAACTTAATCAGACTGGTTGTGCCGTTGTATTTTGGATGTTGTGACAGCCTTCTACAATAATGTTTCCTAAAACTTGTATAGGAAGCAATTAAGAAGAGGCAGCCAGAGCATAACGAGTGTATCTTGTTATTCACCACCTCGAGACGGTGTTTAAAGGAAAACAAACACCAGCTCTCAAACCCTGATGTTGAAGGGATACCCTAGAGGTTAAAAAGGGACGAGGTGGGAACAGGGGGTTTAAAATTAAACCCTCCTAAACCCCTCTGCAGCCCCCCTTTCATTTTAACCCTTAGATTAATTTTAAACTCACCTGGACTCCAGCACCGGGCGTAATCGGTACTGGTGTGAACAAGACATGCTGCTGCTTCCTGTAAACTGCAACATAATCACGTGACGACTGGGAGACAGCCAATCCAATCTCTCTTAACCTGCCTGGCGGTATTCCCGAGTGTGACTCGGGGGTTAAATTTCACTACTGCGATCGGTAATCCCGAGCCACATTCGGGCTGGATGCATACTCACCGCATCCTTCACTACCTCGCCGTCTCCGCAGTCACCGCAGTGTGATCGCGGCAGCCGGCGACTATGCTTCCTGGTTTCGCTCCCTGCGAGTCACAAGATGCAGGGGGGCGGGACCAGGCGGCAAATTCAAAAATGAAAAAAACAAAAAAAAGTAAAAACATTTTTTTCAATGAACTTTCCTGTGCAGTGGCTGCTACAGGACACGGGGTACCAAAAAAAGAGTATTTACTCTCAAAGCAGCTTTACAGAAATAAAAGGCGAATAAAAATAATTTCTAAAATGTAATAAGGCTTTGCAATACAAGTTTCGCTGGTGCTTGCCCAGATCCAGATTTTTATTCGCCTTTTATTACAGTAAAGCTGCTTTGAGAGTAAATACTCTTTTTTTGGTACCCCATGTCCTGTATTACTTTGGCAGAGGAGTGCACATCTGGACAGGAATCCCAGAACCCAGAGGAAAGAGGCATGTGTTTAGTTTGATTATTTTATTGAATATAATTTATTTCCATTATTTTAGATAATTACTAGTATTCTTAAGACTACTCAAGATAAGAAATGGCAGCTGAATGAGATAAAACAGGGATCTTAAAAGACTTCTAAAACTACCCCCTGGTGATGTCCTTTGAATACATCCCACAGACGACAGTGATCAACCCATAGACTCCATTATATGGCTATTGCCACAGAGTGAACAGCAAGTGATGGAAAGATACTGTGAGAGGGCAGTTTACAACACAAGATATCATACAATGGATGCGTCCAGTGACAAGTATAGTAGATACACTATATTGCCAAAAGTATTCGCTCACCCATCCAAATAATCAGAATCAGTTGTTCCAATCACTTCCATGGCCACAGTTATATAAAATCAAGCACCTAGGCATGCAGACTGTTTTTACAAACATTTGTGAAAGAATGGGTCGCTCTCAGGAGCTCAGTGAATTCCAGCGTGGAACTGTGATAGGATGTCACCTGTGCAACAAATCTAGTCGTGAAATCTCTTTGCTCCTAAATATTCCACAGTCAACTGTCAGCTGTATTATAAGAACATGGAAGTGTTTGGGAACGACAGCAACTCAGCCACGAAGTGGTAGGCGACGTATACTGACGGAGCGGGGTCAGCGGATGCTGAGGCGCATAGTGCGAAGAGGTTGCCAACTTTCTGCAGTCAATCGCTACAGACCTCCAAACTTCATGTGGCCTTCAGATTAGCTCAAGAACAGTGTGCAGAGAGCTTCATGGAATGGGTTTCCATGGCCGAGCAGCTGCATCCAAGCCATACATCACCAAATGCAATGCAAAGCATCGGATGCAGTGGTGTAAAGCACGCCGCCACTGGACTCTAGAGCAGTGGAGACGCGTTCTCTGGAGTGATGAATCGCACTTCTCCATCTGGCAATTTGATGGACGAGTCTGGGTTTGCGGTTGCCAGGAGAACGGTACTTGTCTGACTGCATTGTGCCACGTGTAAAGTTTGGTGGAGGGGGATTATGGTGTTGGGTTGTTTTTCAGGAGCTGGGCTTGGCCCCTTAGTTCCAGTGAAAGGAACTCTGAATGCTTCAGCATACCAAGACATTTTGGGCAATTCCATGCTTCCAACTTTGTGGGAACAGTTTGGAGCTGGCTCCTTCCTCTTCCAACAAGACTGTGCACCAGTGCACAAAGCAAGGTCCATAAAGACATGGATGACAGAGTCTGGTGTGGATGAACTTGACTGGCCTGCACTGAGTCCTGACCTCAACCCGATAGAACACCTTTGGGATGAATTAGAGCGGAGACTGAAAGCCAGGCCTTCTCGTCCAACATCAGTGTGTGACCTCACAAATGCGCTTCTGGAAGAATGGTCAAAAATTCCAATAAACACACTCCTAAACCTTGTGGACAGCCTTCCCAGAAGAGTTGAAGCTGTTATAGCTGCAAAGGGTGGACCGACGTCATATTGAACCCTATGGATTAGGAATGGGATGACACTTAAATTCATATACGAGTCAAGGCAGGTGAGCAAATACTTTTGGCAATATAGTGAATGTGCACAATGAAAAATCTCGATTAGTTTCGGATTGATCCATTATGTTTTTTTAGTTAGTTTCAGTGTGTTCGCTAAGTTACCATGATTCGTGTTTCGGATCGATTCCTTATTTCAGGATATCGATATATTTCGGATCAATTCGTTGTTTCGTTTTTATTAGTAGTTTGTATTTCAGATCAATTCATATTTCGTTTTTATTAGTTATTTTGTATTTCAGATCAATTCGTTAATTCTTTTTTTATTAGTTATTTTGTTTTTAATAGTTATTTTGGAATGTGAAACGGATTAATTAAATTACTTAGAATAGGGTAAAAAAAGGTGAAACATATTCACTGAATCCACTGAATGCAGCCAGACTGAAGGAAAGAAAAAAACCCTGCTGCGTTCGGCAAAGAAAAAAGCCTCATTATTTTAAAATAATTAGGAATCCAAAAATGTCACCAAAAAATCCCAAAAAATGCTTAAAAAATCCTTCATATAAATAAAGAGACTTTTTGCCTCAAGTGAAAGGAATCAACAGCTGAATAAATATTTAATAAAAACGGGGAATATTTTTTATATTGAAACCTATGGGATTCGCCTGTTTAAACCTGTCGAATGAACAGACCGAAAGTCAGGGCATATCACAGACATTTCGGTGCTGTTCAGCCTTCTCTGAATAAATAAACCATTACTTGTCTATGGGGAATTTCACTGCCACCGAACTGCAAGGAACGGCACCATGGTGCTGTTCATGGCCTGTGGTGAACACAACAGATTCGGCACCACAGCCAATGGACAGAGACGCGTGCCGAGTCTAGTATACCTTTTCGGTTTTCATTCCGTTTCGGTCCGAATCGATTTGTTTTATTTTCGGATGGAACCGATTCGTATTTCAGAAGCACGTCCGAAACACTAATAGGTAAATTTCGCCCGAATTTCGATTCGGACCTAAACGCACATCTCTAAAACATAGAGTAAACGATATTCTTAACTAAACGTACAAGATAAAAACAGAGCACATGTAAGATATCAGCAACATAAAATAAACACAATGAGGGCATTTCATTTTTCCTGGTAGTGGCCCTTTAAAAGCAAGCCAATATGGCTCACATTTCTCGGGTTTTTTTTCTCTTCCTAAAGGGTTTTTGTCATGAAGAAGAATGGTTAAAATATTACCAGGAAACTATCATCACAGCGTATCAGTGTCAATAAATTTGGAACACTTTATACATGACAACCATTGTACCTTTTTGGAGCAGCGTTCTAATAATTATTGTGACAGTTGTAGAACCGTGCCAATCTTTTGTCAAGTGCACACAATACAATCAATCGCATGGCTCAGAGTCCTGAGTGACAAGCTTCCTGGAATTATTATAGCGTTCCAAGCAAGAACTTGTGATGAACTATGTAGGTAATAAGTACATCAAGTAGTAAATGAGTGAAACTTTACTGAGCAGATTGAAGCATTAGCGCAACTTACTAAATGACAGACATTAACTTGTCCCATTTTTCAAACCATTTGGATCCACCCTGTAAAAATGTGACATGCCTCATGTGAAAATCCCTTTTGGTCATGTAGTTTTTATTGTTTTATGTTTCAGTATGGTTGTTACATGTTTAATTTCATTTTTTTTTTAGTTATGTTTTTTAAGTAGAATAAAAATTACGGTAGATTTTTTCCTGTTCAGTTATATCTTGTAGGCAAATTGTGATATTATCTTTAGACAGCACACCTGCTGTAGCGCGTGCAATTCGTGTGCGGTACAGTGTGTGCCTGGCTCCATCGAAGAGTCACAACGCTGCCACGGACTTCGTCAGTACGGACGAAAATAGTGCGCTCGTCTGACCCCGGCCTTAACTAACACTTCTCATGGAATTAAGAGTAAAGTGATATTAAAGTTTAGGACTTTTGGATTGAGGATGCTGCATGGATAAAGTGAACGTTTTCTGTGAACTGGTTTTGATTCAGATAACGAAGGTAAAGGTAAGGTCTGGATTTAGGATTTAGACAACTGGATTCAACTGACAGAAAAAAGCAAAAAAAAAAAAAAAGGATGTCACAGTTCCCTCATCAGTTTGGGACTGTTTTGTACAAAGCGATATTTAAAAAAAATTTTTTGTACACATTAACTTTTCTTTTTTTTAGAAGGTAAGACCATAAGTGTCATGTTTATGTTCGCTAGGAATCTAAGGGCCACATTACAATCTTGTTGCTGACGTTTAGCGCTCACCTGCGTGAGAATTAATGTAGGCCGCAGTGGCTACCACATATTACACTCCAAACGCTAATGGGTTAAGTAACCCGTTTGCGTTTGGTACCTTGCGCTTTTCAGCGCGAGCTTTGCACTCCCTATACTTAACATGGGGAGCACAAAGTGTTAATCAGCATTAGTATTACAATCTACTAGCGCTGATTAATGTCTGGCTGCAGGGCGAGATCCGGCAGGTCATGTGACCGCTGGTGTCTGGCTCAATGGAGTCCTATGGACTCCATCGAGTGGATGCTCACGGCGGTGCTCAGTGCTCCCGCGAGCATCCCGGGGCGTAGCGAGCGGTAACAATGCAGGCAACTTTTTAAGTGCCTGCATTGTAATTCCACACTAAAACGGGGCGGTAGGGAGAAAACTGCGGGTACGTTTTTTTTCTCCCTACCGCCCCCGTTTTAGCGTGGAGAATGTAATGTGGCCCTAAGTGTCCAAGGAGGGGACGTTTAACCAACTGTACCAGTTTTGGAACTTGTTTAGGAATGTTATTCACCCAGAAATGTCAAGCATAGTTGTTATAGTTAAGTCTTGCAGTAAGAGGATCAAGAACATTTTAGAGCCAATTGATAAACAAGTGACAGAATGGACATCATGACATTGGATCACATGAATTTATATGAGGAACGGTAATATATCTGGACAGTCTACATTTTCCTACTATGCCGTCACACAAATAAACTTGCACAATGGTTCAAGACCCTTTTGCATGCAAGATATTTGCAGATAACAACTTACACCAGGGATGCTCAACATTGGTCCTCCAAATATTTTGGAACTACATCTCCCATGATACTCAACCTCTCATTAGGTCGACAGAGCCTTATGGGAATTTTAGTTCCAAAAAATCTAGAGGGCCAAAATTATGCACTCCTGATTTACACCAAAGCTGACACCCCGGGAAAAAGAAAACACCAAGAGATAATAGTGTGAGGTCATACTTAATTAAAGGTTTAGAGATGTAAGACCTCACAAAGTGTATAGACTCAGCTTGTTGATTATGTGTAAATCCTCAAATACTGCCTTTCAACATTCCTTTAAGAAGCGTAAACATAAGCAGTATTATACCTAATGTCCCATTTTAATTAGCAAACACCATCCTCAGTATAGTTTGCAAACCCAATGAGTGAGCAAATATACAGATTTCTAGTCAACCAAAAGAACATGTTTACCTATAAACAGGTTCCAGAACAAGTGAAAGGGGTTGGTAGACACCCTAGTAATACATTGTGTCCAACACCAGTTTTACCACTCTTTGTGATCTATCTTACAGGGATACTCTATTGAAAAATAGACTTCCTTTTTTGTTCTTAAATAATTGGGCAGAAACTACTGCCAGCCTCCACCCAATTATTAATAAACTTTTTCTATATTTGGGTGATTTTACTCACCTTTTGACCCTTACCAGGTGACGCTCCTTCTCTACGGCTTAGGCCCCCGGCACACGAGCGTATTTATGGCTCAAATGCGCCCGCACTTCCCTGCGTCCGTGGGTTTTTGACGGGGAAGGCCATCCACCGGACGTGAAAAAGCCCTCCCCGTCAAAAAGCTAAACGGACGCTGGAAGGATACAAAGCGCGGTTCTCCATAGGAGGATCGCGCTTTGTACGCTGAGCGCAGAGAGTGGAAGGAACATCCACTTTTACGGACGTTCCTTCCTCTGCTCGTGTGCCGCCAGCCTTAGAGACTCCTGCACCTGGAAGTCACTGAAGTGTTCCAATGCATTTTGCACTCCCTAAGCAAGCAACTTGCATAGCATAGGAGATGCAAATTGAGCAGTGCAAAAGGACTTAGAAACACGAGTCAAACCTACCACAGAGTATTGGTGAGAAGAGATAAAAATTTACTTTTATTCAGGCACATAAGGCCAGAAATAAAATGAAATACAAAGTGATCACTTTAAACAAACATACACAGACATAAAAAGTGTTCAAATGTTTGAGATATCTCCATGTATATAGCGTAACTGATTCCTGAAAAAACCTTTAGTTGAAATCAGCTAATGCTGGAGTATATGTGGAACCAGGAATATAAGATTCACAATTGGAGACCCTACTAAACACATAAAAGAATTTGCGGGGCAGAAACCCTTACTATAATTCTTTATGCACTCACTAATCATATATGTGCATAATCCCCACAATGTACTGTGGCATTGAGGATCCTATAGATCGAACAAGAAGGTTTTGGAAATATTTTGGACACAACAGTGTAAAATGCAATCCCACAGGTTGCACAGGAAAAATGATGCACTTAATAAGGCAAGAGATTATTATGAGACTAATAGATTACCCATGATAGAGAATGTACATGTATAGATACACTGGTTTTTACAATATCACTGGACTAATAGATCGCTAATTGCTCCGTATGATACAATGTCATAAATTAATTGACATATAGAGCAATTAAATATAACCAGTTCAACATGTGCCGGCAAAATACAATTTCAATATCGGTTATAGTCCCTCACACAGCAACGTTTATACCTGATACTATAACAGATATTGAAATTGTATTTTGCCGGCATATGTTGAACTGGTTATATTTAATTGCTCTATATGTCAATTAATTTATGACATTGTATCATACGGAGCAATTAGCGATCTATTAGTCCAGTGATATTGTAAAAACCAGTGTATCTATACATGTACATTCTCTATCATGGGTAATCTATTAGTCTCATAATAATCTCTTGCCTTATTAAGTGCATCATTTTTCCTGTGCAACCTGTGGGATTTGTTTAAAGTGATCACTTTGTATTTCATTTTATTTCTGGCCTTATGTGCCTGAATAAAAGTAAATTTTTATCTCTTCTCACCAATACTCTGTGGTAGGTTTGACTCGTGCAAACAAACAAGCTGTTTCTATATAATTTCAGGTTTCAGTACCTTATGTATTGAGTGAATAATTACTCCAATTAACAATTTTCCATCTGGTACCTTTAAGATGTGGCTTTACCACTAGTATTTTAGTGGATTTTCTGTGCAAAAGGACTTGCGTACTTTAGACACACAAGTTCCGTAGCGCCTGTACAGAACGATGGATCAGATTGTATGCATGCGCAGATTCGTTCCAGCAGCTGCCTTTCTGAGACTGATGGCTACAGCGGGTGGTCTCAGAGAGAGTGAGGTTGGCACACTCTCTACGTGCTGACATCAGTATTTATAGTGATAAATTGGTGATCGGCAGCCAGGAAACTGCTGGTGATGTTGGGTGGGATGGAGGAAACTCTTCCCCCTGTGATTTCTCCAGATCGGGGGAGCTGGGAGGGATGGGAGAAGTGGAGGCACTCCTAAAACAGTGAAGTGGTCAGAATGAGTAGAGTGTCCCTTTAAAAACTAAGCAGAGAGCGTCACTTGCTACTTTCTTGGCAGTGATCAGCATGGGGTCATATGTAGTGTGAGCTATTTGTATTACGGTTACAAGGCAAGGTATTTGCTAGCCATTCTAGTAAAATAATGTCTACACATGACATTTAGTTAAGTTATAATATAGGTTTGAACAAAATAAATCCAAACTTCTTTCTCTATGGGGAAAACATTGTATCATGTCCATTTAATTATTTGTAACATTTATAAAACCAAACCAGTATGTGCAAGAGCAGCGTATTCAAATTCACCTTTCTCAATTTGGTTCAACATCCTGTCCATGCTGAAATTTAAGAATAGTCCTTAATCCTCGGCCTAATATAACCTATTCGGTGCTAATCTGATGTGAAAAGCACCATTGTGCTCACATGCCGCATTGAAAGCTGTCTGAGAAAGACAACCTTCATTTTTTTTTGAGCCTACGAAAACTTACAAGTGACACGGTTTTACAATTAACCACGTCCGGTTATAGCAAAGGGTGTGGAATATAAATAAATGTATTTCTCTTGAAACATGCAATGCTGTCCTGACCTCCAGACAGCAAACACATTACATGGCATCTTGTATTCATATTTCATTCCCATGAATTAACTGCCTCTCCACACCAAAGGTCTCCAGCTCTCTCAAGGGCTCACTTGGGTTTCACAACAGGGGAGGGAATGGGGGGAACGCATGAGATGTGACGAAGAGCAGGAATATATACGGCCTCCGAGCCCTCCTGTAATAAATGCTTTGCATTGCCTTGCAGAAATTATTTATTAGAAGCTACTCAATCCGCAGTGCAAGGATGATTTAAATGCTGCGAATCCCTTTGGCCTGTTGGACCAAGCAAAAGGGGCTTCTCCAAACGAGCAGGACTTGACGCCACTCTGAAACTCACCATGACTGTCTTGGCTCAATTGAGGACAGACCATAAAGCTGTCATAATGGTATTAAATCACAGCAAGCCTATCGTACCAGATATCAGTGGGACATCTTGTATCCACGTGCTTTAAGAAACATTTACTCTATCAAAATCCCCCATCCCGAAATAAAATACACAGTTGGCTAAAGATTTATTTTATTTGGGATTAAGTTCACTGCGTGCCTTAGCTCATACATTGTGGAAGACCGTCTGCATGTTCCAAGTTTAATTCTGCTTCAAGCACCAACGAGCAGATAATTATTTTGCACCACTCGCCATGTATACATTTCATAAATCTGTCACTTGGTTGTTTTGCTTCATTTCAAATAGTTACCAAATTACCATTAGTTGGTTTTCTTGCATTTCATTAGTACATAAACTCACAGCACCCAAAGTTATTAAAAAACTATGGATCCTATTCCATGGTCGTTGCAAAAAGGTAAGTGAAAAAATCAACGCAAGCAGATTTTGATTATTGTCTTTTTTTCAACTATTCTGGGGTAGATGCTACATTAACGCTTGGCCCCAGAAGGAACTGGAGGTGCAGACTGATGCCCTCAGCGGTGGTGTTCTTCACCGCTGCTTGTATCGGCTTTTGGAGTCCACAGGCTCCATGGAGCCTAGCACATCCTAGCCATGAGCCACGGATGAAGCAAGGAGGGAGACCGGGAACTATCGGTTCCTAGTCTCACACTGCTTCCAGCTAGAGGAGGTGGAGCTCTCCACCCTCTCCGCTGTGAGATGGGCGATGATTACAGGAATTTTTTAGCGCATTTTTCAGTGTTTTTTTTTTTTTGGAGTAAGTATTTTACCAGGAAGGATACATTGAGATTTCTCTCATTTTCAAGTATGTCGTTGGTGGCGAGTATGTACCGTTAGGTGCTCTTGCTGGGATCGAACCTGTGTCTCCACAGTCTCTCTCCACAGTTATAGAGCAGTGATGTTACCTCTACTCCACCCAGCCGGTACTAAGTTGTAAGTGAACTTGCAAATGCAGAATCACTTGACCACAGCTTTTAGAAGATGGTATTTCACTGATAAATACCGGCTCCAAAATAGAAGATTATACCTTGAAATACCTTGATTATGTAGTCACAGGCGCAAATTAATACCTCCTATACAAGGTATAGGAGATGATAATGTCACAGTAGGGAAAACCTATGCTTGACCCGCAAGCACAGCTTGCAGCAAGAATGGAATAGAGATTCTGAAAGTACAGATAACTTCTGGAGATATTATTTAGAACATCTCCAGTAGTTATCTTAAGATCAACTATGGACTAGGGCCCTATATGATTTACTCTGCTCTTGCTTTATTTGAAAATGAATCCAAATACACCCACTTAATTTTATTTTATTTTATTCAAGATGACTCGAAAAAAGTCAAAATAATCACAATACCAACACTTCGAAACAGAATAAGTATGATACATAGATCTAATCCACAATTTCCTAATGATAGAACCTGCAGGTTCGGTGCTATTGGCTGCCGGGCTTTAATATTTTAGTACAAAAGCTAATAATTTGTCTAGCCTCAATGTAGCTTACCTAACACTATCTGTTCAGTCTTACTCCACCAATGCTTCCATAATTTAATCAGTCTTACTCTACCTTCTCTTCCATTTTTTTCCAGTCTTATTCCAGCTTCCCTTCCATAGTTTGTTCACTACCAATCAAGTTTTAATTCCATTCTTTGTCTTGTCTTTCTCCAACGTTACTTCTATAATTTGTCCAGCCTTACCCTCTTTCCATTTCATTAATTATCTAGTCAAGTCTAGTTTCCCTTCCATTACTTATCCAGACTTACTCCAGCAGTGCTTCCATAATTTGAGCCGTCTTACTTCAGCTTCACTTCCATAATTTGACCATTTCATTCCAGCTTCCATTCTATAATTTATCCACTCTCAATCTAGATTCCCCTCCATTACTTTTAGAGTCTTTCTCCAGCTTTACTTCAATCGCTTATCTAGTTTTACTCCAGCTTCCTTTTTTTAATTTGTCCAGTCTTACTAAAATTGTTCTGTATAACTCTAGCTTCTATTCCATAGCCTTAATTACAAAAAATGTGGTAAGTAATGACTTGGCACACCCAATGGGATCATTTAAACCGTGGATCCACACTCCAGATTTCAGCAGGAAAACATCCAACAAATGGTCGGGCACACCTATGAAATATGAGCGTCCCTCTGTATTCAATATGCCAACATGTGAAGTAACAAACTATGAAGTGTCACTTTCTATGTTGCCATTTTTGAGAGGTGTGCTGATCATTTATTGTATGTTTTCTATCCCATAGTTTGTCTAGTCTCTCTTGTATAATTTATCCCATTCCACCTTTCCTTCTTCCCCATCATTTGCCCAGTCACACTCTGGCTTCCTTTCCATCTCTAGTTTTGTCTCATTTCAGCTTTTTTTTGTTCCTTCCACTGTCTGAAATGCTTTTCCATTGACAGTTTTGTAAAGCATTTACATGTCAGTTTTGAAATGATACCTCATTATTTCTAGTATCGAACGTGAGTCATTAGGATTAAGAGTTTGAGGTGGAAACTAGGGTTGAAAGGCTTGACTACTCATATTACTGAGAAAGTATCATCCAATGGATATGGAAACAATTAAATTTGCTTCTGTAATAAATGCTAAAATTAGTTTTCACAATATTTTAAGTAACGCTTCTTCACTTAAAAGATTCTTTCCTTCTTATGTCCTTTTACAATGATACTCTCCGTGTCTGGTTTTACTCCAGAATACGCTCCTTCGTTTTCCTTAATCCATTGCTGTATTTAAAGCACCTCTTATGGAGAAGGGTAAATGTCAAAGTAATGTATATATGGCCTAGCAAACGGATATAAGCCCCACAACAGAGGTGACAAACGTCAGTTTGTCTGCTTTCCAGCAACACAGGATTTTACATTCTCAACTCTCGTCACTCTTGGGTGGCAACACAACACTAGCAATCAGCCCCTACTCTTACAAAAGGAAGTAGCAATATAAGGTATCAACAACAAAAATAAGACAATAACACACATAGGGGATACCCCTGACGAAAAATGAATACAAAATGTATTCTTGAAGTGTATTCTTAACCACTCACAGGCTGCCACTACTGGGAAGACACATAGCAGGTTCTTGAATCTCTCCGGGCTGGAATGATAATAACAAAAATAGTGTAGATAGCCAAGCAACCATAAAAACAACGTTTTTATTGCGCTTACAGAAATTTAAAACAAATGGAGCATAACATCACCAACTCCCATGACCCAAATCGTCTGTAGGTGTTGCTCGACGCGTTTCGTCACGTGGACTTCATCAGGAGCGTGAAGGTTCCATCTGGTACCCCTCTAATATACCCAAATGTGAATCAATTAACCAATCAAAAAAAAGCAAAAACAGAAAAAATGGAAAAAACAGAAAAACGGAGATCACAAAGCGAAACTGAAGACGTCCCGCAAAGTGCTTCCGGTTTGGTGAACCGGAAGGAGTTGTCCATCAGATGGTGCGCCGCACAACACATGGAGACCCCCGTTGGCCGGAACAGTTCTCCTCGCGTCCTGGGTCTAACGACCATTTGCGGCATGGAGAACCTTCCGGACGGAGATCCAAGAGTAAGGGCACTTCCGGTTTCCAATTTTTCCGTGGAAATGGTCCTATCAAAAAGTCGATGTGAAGTCACTGCCGCCATCTTTAAAAACGGCAATTCAGATACGGCCAAATAGATGGTCTCCCGATGTGGATAAACATGAAATGTGATATAAAATAGAATACAGAAAGTTATAAAACTTAATTATAAAAATGTTTCAAATAAGATATAAACTAGTAATTGACAATTAACAATTGGTAGAATACAATAATCAATTATTCGCGCAAAAAGCACACCAAATCTATATCACAATTTAACCCTTGTGGTTCCAATGTCTTGAGTCTATATATCCAATAGGTTTCTCGTCTAGACAATCTATTGACTCTGTTCCCCCCCCTCCAATCCCCCTTCACCATTTCTATCCCAAAACACAACAGTAATTCTTCTTTAAAACTGGGACAAGCATTACAATGTACTGGCAAGGGGTGGGTACGCATATTTTTCCTGATGTTATTCTGATGCTCCAGTAGTCTGCATTTAAGCTTGCGTGTAGTACGACCCACATATTGGACACCACAGGGACATTGAATCAGATAAACCACAAAAGTGGTATTGCACGTAATCTCACTCTTAATTGAAAATGATTCTCCTGTGGAGTGACTTGAATAACCTTTAACTGTTAATGGTAAAAATTGGCATGCTTTACATGCTCCACATCGTTTAAAGCCATTATGCCCCACCAAAAATTTATCTGGACCCTGAGGGATACTGGGTGCTAGCATGTTCTTGAAATTATTAGTTTTTCTATAAATTATAGAGGGTTGTAATGGTAAATCCTTACCTAAAATGGGATCTTGTAATAGGAGAGGCCAGTGTTTCTTAACAATCTTCTCCATCTGTCTATATCCCGTATTAAATTCGGTCAAAAAGGCATATCTACTTGTATTAGCAATTCTTTTATTTCTAGTTTTAAAAAGATCTTTTCTATGTATTTTCATCACTTCCTGCATTGTCTTATTAACTTCCCCTGGATCGTATTCCTTCTGCACTAATTTATTTTCAATATATTTCGATTGTTCGATGAAATCAGTTAATTTGGTACAGTTTCGTCGGACTCTAATAAATTGGCTCCTCGGTATGGACTTTTTTTTTTTGTGAAAGGATTTTACCAGGAAGGATACATTGAGATTTCTCTCGTTTTCAAGTATGTCCTGGGTGGCGAGTATGTACCGTTAGGTGTCTTGCCAAGGACACTTACTGGAGAGGTTGCTCGCTGGGATCGAACCCATGACTTTTTCCACAGGCTCTCTCCATGCAGAGCGGTGACATTACCTCTACTCCACCCAGCCGGTACCAACCAAGACGGATGATGGAAATTACCCCGATGGACATAACCATTGCCATCGGTGGGTTTGAAATAACACTTAGTGACCACTCGAGTGTCGTCACTACTAATAGTGAGTCCTAAAAAATCTATCTGGTTTTCACTAAACACAGGATTAAACTTGAGGGAGAACTCATTACAATTGATATATTGAGTGAATACATCTAAAGTATCTTGGGAACCCTCCCAAATGACCAAGACGTCATCTATATACCGTCGCCAGAGGACCAGGCCCGCCCCATTGGTTAATCTACCCGAAATGAACAGGGACTCCCAATAGCGCATGTATATATTCGCATAACTTGGGGCGAACCTGGTCCCCATGGTAGTACCTGTCAACTGGAGATAAAACTCCTGGTCGTACCAGAAAAAATTGTGTCTAAGTATGTAAGATATGGCCTGTAATAAAAATGATTTCAATTCGGGACCCACATTAATGTCCTCAGTTAAGTAGAATTTCACGGCCTTGAGGCCCAATTTATGGTCAATGACAGTGTATAATGATGAAACGTCAAAAGAGGCCCATCTATAACCTGGTCGCCATCTAATTTTCTCTAAATCCAACATAATATGAGTTGTGTCTTTAATATAAGAAGGGGCTTCCTGGGCATACCCCTGAAGATGAAAATCTATAAATTGTGACAGGTTGGAAGTAATGGAGTTGATCCCACTAATTATGGGTCGTCCAGGGGGTCTCGTCAGGTTTTTGTGTATTTTGGGAATAAAATAAAAGACCGGTGTTCTTGGGTATTGATTTAACAAAAATTTATAATTATTTTCTGAAATGACCCCATTTATTTTGGCTTCGTCCAAAATCCTTGCTAGTATTTTATTATATCTCAAAGTAGGGTCTCCAGTTAGTTTGATATAGGTGTTAGGATCCCCAAGGATAACCTGTGATTCCTCTTTATAATATTTCTGTGTCATCAAAACTATGGCTCCACCTTTATCAGCCTCCCTGATCACAATGTCCCTTCTCTCCTGAAGTTCCTTAATATTTTTCATTTCATCCCGAGTCAAATTGTAAACTCTCATATTTTTATTAGTGCATAATTTATGTAAATCCTTTTCAACCATCTTCCCAAACGTTTCAAGGAATGGGCCCTTACAATATGTTGGATAGGAAGTTGAATTGGGCTTAAACTTGGCTAGTCCAACCTGAGTTCCCGTATTATTTTCATTCTCCCCTTTACTGAGAAAAAACCTGTTCCGGCCAACGGGGGTCTCCATGTGTTGTGCGGCGCACCATCTGATGGACAACTCCTTCCGGTTTACCAAACTGGAAGCACTTTGCAGGACGTCTTCAGTTTCGCTTTGTGATCTCTGTTTTTCCCATTTTTTCTGTTTTTGCTTTTTTTGATTGGTTACTTGATTCACATTTGGGTATATTAGAGGGGTACCAGATGGAACCTTCACGCTCCTGATGAAGTCCACGTGACGAAACGCGTCGAGCAACACCTACAGACGATTTGGGTCATGGGAGTTGGTGATGTTATGCTCCATTTGTTTTAAATTTCTGTAAGCGCAATAAAAACGTTGTTTTTATGGTTGCTTGGCTATCTACACTATTTTTGTTATTATTTTCCCCTTAAGGCTATCATTCCAGCCTGGAGAGATTCAAGAACCTGCTATGTGTCTTCCCAGTAGTGGCAGCCTGTGAGTGGTTAAGAATACACTTCAAGAATACATTTTGTATTCATTTTTCGTCAGGGGTATCACCCTATGTGTGTTATTGTCTTACAAAAGAACACTTGCTTAATGATGACCGGAAAATAAAAAATCTAAAATGAGAATGGTCAGGAAGCAAGCCATTCCAAGGCTTGACGACATGACAATATTGACTAGGAGAGCTGAGGTTGAGGGACTGGAAACGATGAGTAGCCGGTAAGGAAGTCAAGGCCCAAATTCACAGTAAGACAGATTAAGGCACTGATGGGAAGAAAAACCACAACAGGCACATGATAAGGAAGGGGAACATTTTGTACCCTTATGTGGAATATCAATGATTCAGACAACAGGAGAGTGGGATGTCCGGGTCCACCTATGGACATAGAACCCAGAATAATGCAGGTCTAGGGATGCAATGGTAAATTAACGCACAGGAGATACTGCATCAGCAGAATGGTGCATGGTTGGCATTAAGGCAGTAGGTTAACACACGGATTGTTCTATGATGCTGAAATTACACATAGATGGCATAATTATACATGTGTGCTGCTGCATCGGTAGAATGAAGCTTGAGTGGTATCGCGTCAGAGAAATGACATACAGTAGCCACATACCTGAGACACCTGCATCTACGTTGGGTACAACCATGATGAGCCAAGCCATGTCCCCCGGGAGACCTAACTGTACTATACAGTATACAGTCTTTTTAAAACTAGAACAGGCAGTGTTATAATTCAGGGACATTTCATTAAATACACAACAGTATGTGCTTTATAAGTAATTACAGACTGTATATTATCCTCCTGCGTGTCAGGGGAGCACTGTTCCTCCACCTCGGAGGGGTAATGTACAGTATAATAACTGGTTAATAAATAGAACAATATAGTGTTCAGTGATCATAGAGGTCTTTATGAGTTGCAATTCATTTTCCTTCTGGACACAAATTGTTTATATGTTGTACATTATGCCCCAGAGTGCAGGCAAAATGACCATGTAGTACACAAAGGCTAACGTATAGCGTTTATATTATATAGTAATATATTTGGCTGCCAGATAAATGTAAATTATTTCTATCAGTTCCTGTTGCATTAAAATCGTTAAATTGCCCAAACTATCAAGAAATGAGAATTATAGAAATGAAGGCCATTTGTAAAATAAATTAATAAATAAAATATAATTTTTTTACATCCAAAATCTGCCTCTGAGGTCTAGAAAATAACATAATTGCAAATAAGGTGCACCTGGCTGTCTTGGAGGCTTTGAAGTCCATGGGGTGGCGCACTCCATGCAAGGTTCCCACAAAGGTCACGCAAGACCAGTGATAAAAAAGTTCTGAAAAGAGCCACCTGAAATCATGAAACAGCGGAGTCAATGTGGCCAGGAGTCTTGATACGCCTCCTACGCATCCCCATGCTGGGTCCCTTACATGTGGAGAGCTTTGTATGTGAGGATTTGCATTTTCAGTAGAATTCTAATGGAAACAGGGAGCCAGTGTCTGCTCAAAGAGACACTTTAGACAAAGGAGTGAGGTGTGAGAAGTATGGGATGTGAGGTGTGAGAAGTGTAGGATGTGAGGTGTGAGAAGTGTGGGATGTGAGGTGTGAGAAGTATGGGATGTGAGAAGTATGTGATGTGAGGTGTGAAAAGTGTGGGATGTGAGGTGTGAGAAGGGTGGGATGTGAGGTGTGAGGGGTATGGGGTGTGAGGCGTGAGAGCTACGGGATGCGAGGTGTGAGAAGTTTGGGATGTGAGGTGTGAGAGGTATGGGATGTAAGGTGTGAGACATATGGGATGTGAGGTATGAGAAGTATGTGATGTGAGGTGTGAAAAGTGTGGGATGTGAGGTGTGAGAAGTGTGGGATGTGAGGTGTGAGAAGTGTGGGATGTGAGGTGTGAGAGGTATGGGGTGTGAGGTGTGAGAGCTACGGGATGTGAGGTGTGAGAAGTTTGGGATGTGAGGTGTGAGACGTATGGGATGTGAGGTGTGAGAGGTATGGGATGTGAGAGGTATGGGATGTGAGGTGTGAGAAGTGTGGGATGTGAGGTGTGAGGGATGTGAGGTAGAGGAGCTTGGCAGAGACTATTCTAAGCAATACAAAGTTTAAAGGAACACTGAAATCACGTAAGCTTATTTAAGTGGTAATTGTAAGAAGAGCCCGTCACTCCCTCCCTGCACACTGCCAAATATCACTGAAACAGCTCTTCTCAAGCAGAGAGGTCAAAACACAGAAAAGCTCTACCAGTGGGACCATTTCACAAGGCCCCAAATACACCTGTGAGAGCATGCTATATTGACAGTTATGAGTTCTATGTGTGAGGGGATTATTGATAATGTTGAAGGGTGTATTTGGGTAACTGAGCCTTCTGAGAGCAAGAGAGGTTGCAACATGTAGTTCCAATAGGATCAAATATCTTCTACCTTAGAATCTCGTGTAGGAAATGGAGTGATATTTTAAAGTGGTATCTTTCTCATAAGGAATATGGTCATTGTATTCACTCATTGTCAGGGCCAATTCCTTCTATTCACTTATGTACTGTATAGCTAAGTAAATGTGTTTGTCTACATCCATTAATCCCCTCACTACCAAGATAAGTATAATTAATCTTTAAATGCACCTGTAGGTGACCCGATGTTGAGTATACTCGATCTTTGTCTAATTTTACACCAATGGTAAAGGAATCTTGTTTATTGCAAATTAAATTAATTTACAAATGTGCACTAGGACATGCCACTGAAAATTCAACACATGAAACATGACAGCTGATGTGTTGAAATCATTGAAAAGGTTTCAGATCAGTTTTTCCTGCAAGGAAAGATGGAGCTCAATCTATAGTGTATATATAGTAGCACTTTTTTTAGACAACAGAGAGACCCTTGTGCCTCATAGAAGGGCTTACCTACAGTGAGCATATACAGAGGGACCCATCTAATACAAAATGTCTCAGCTGAGCTATCAATACACACACATTATATATCTTTCCATTTAAAAAAGTTGTTAAAAGATTGAAGCACTTAAAGGAGCACTAGAACTAACATAAATTGCAACTTGATCACATGTGCGTTACAAATAAACCCCCCTTTATAAAAACACATGCAACTGTTTTTTTCTTTGTTTGAAGTAATTGCATGTAAAAGGGAAAAATGAAATTAGTTTTCTTTATCTCCCTATCATTTTGTTGATTATTCTCATGAGGCAGGCAACATTTGCCAAAAGTTTTCTTTACTTCTGTGGCTTATCTAATCTACATTATTTAACAGTTAATGAGACAGAGGAGGGAATGTTTAGATCAGCGTTTCTTAACTCCAGTCCTCAGGACCCACTCACAGTCCAGATTTTAAGGATCCCCTTGGGGGAAATGCAGACTGAATCCCGCAATCACTGAGCAGCAAATCATATCACTTGTGCTGTGCTTCAGATATCTGGCAAACCTGGCTTGTTAGTGAGTCCTGAGGACAGGTTTGGGAAACACTGGTTTAGATAAGGCTACAGGGTTGCTGTTGTTCTTCAGGCTCAAGATAAGAGATGGCAGCTGAATGAGATAAAACAGGGAGCTTAACCCCTTCACTACCAAGTGATTTTCCAAACATTGTCAGAAACCAGTGGTTTTTGTAAAATCATTTTTAATTAATTATACAGTAAGAAATATTTGAGCTTATACCCATTGTATTTCTTACTGTAAATAACCTCTTTTTGGCCAGTAGATGGCACCATCTACTGCCAAATTGAGTTACAGAGGTTTGGGCAGCTGGTCTATTTTCTTCTTTATCTCCCTGCATCGGCTGCTCCGATATTTTAGTTTTGAGCAGCTGATTTTACAGTTTTAGCTCTTTGGGCATTATGCTCACAGGGCTAAAATTTTGGGGGCACCTTCTGCTAACAAATTTACAGAAAACAAATTTCGGGCTGCAGATCAGCACACCGAGATATCTCAATATCCCGGCACCAGATGGTGTCTTTAAAGCCAGAGATATCTCGATATCGGTAGTGAAGGGGTTAAAAGCCTTCTAATCTACCCTTTAGTTGTGTCCTTGTTATACATCCCACACAATACAATGAGACTTGAGACCGTGATTGACCCAGAGACTCCATTGTATGGCCATTGCCACAGAGTGAAGAGCAAGTGATGGAAAGATACTGTTTGGGGGGGAGGGGCAGTTTTCAACACAAAAGGTCACAAAATAAATGCACCGAGTGATACATATGGAGTAAAATATTTTCTTAACTAAACATATAAGAGGAAAACAAAGCAGGTGTAAGATATCAGCAGCATTTAATAAACAAAATAAGGACATTACATTTTTTGGTGGTAGTGGCCCTTTAACCACTTTGCTGCGGAGGACGCGCTGAGCGCGTCCTCCTGCAGGAAGCGTTGGCTGCGGAGGACGCACTAAGCGCGTCCTCCCTTTGCAGCCAGCGATCAGCCCAGCATCCGGGACCGCCGCGGGCACTAATAGATGTCATCGCGGGGAAGGTGCCTGGGGAAGTGCGGGGAAGGTGCCTGAAAGGGAGGGTGGGTCCTTTGGACCTCTCTCCCTCCCCTTCCGTGCGGGGCAGCGGTGAAAGTCAGGCATCGTTTGGAAGGGCACAGCCTGCCCTTCCAAACGGTGTCTGGCTTTAACCACTTGGGGCCGGATCCCAATTCGGTGCCAAAAAGTGCCAGATCAGGATCCACTCCCGGAGCTGGCCGACATCTTGGATGTCGGCTAAGCATCCGGGATTTTACCCTGAAGACTGGCGTCATCGTGCATAGCGCGATAATGTCAGTTTTAGAGTTAACCCCTAGCTGCCACCAATGGTGGAGATAGGGGGTTCCAATGAACCCCCTATCTCCCAATTCGTGGCAGTTAGGGTTTAATAGAAAAAAAACGTAGGGACTTCAGTAAAGAAAGGTTGTTGTTAGAGATGATACTTGGACCAGTCCAAGACTGGGCTCGCCAATAAACGGAAAAGCCAATAACTGGAGTTGTCAAAAAACAGAATTATGAGAAATTTAAATGAATAAAACTTTTATTCCAAAATAAATATCAAACGATAAAAGCCCAACGCGTTTCGTCTAATCAAAGACTTTTTCAAGGGCAGTAGTCAAGGGCAAAAAGTCTTTGGTTAGACGAAACACGTTGGGCTTTTATCGTTTGATATTTATTTTGGAATAAAAGTTTTATTCACTTAAATTTCTCATCATTCCGTTTTCTGAGAACTCTGGTTATTGGCGTTTCCGGTTATTGGCGAGCACAGTCTTGGACTGGTCCAAGTATCATCTCTAACAACAACCTTTCTTTGCTGAAGTCCCTACGTTTTTTTCTATTTCTGTGTGGAGCTACGGACCATCTCCTGGGAAACACGTCAGCATTCTAAAGATAAGTAAACAAAGCCTCTCCTATCACCAATTGTTTGTTTTCTAGGTAGGGTTTAATGTTTGGTATCGTTGGATCGGCCAGAGCATGGCCTTTCCAACGAAACCAAACATGACTAGGTTAGAAGTTAAGAAAAAAATAAAAATGAAAATAAAAATATATTAAAAAAAATAAAATAAAAAAAACCTGTTTTTTTTTGGATTGTTAATGCAGCAATATTGTTTCCATTTCAATTATAATGTGAACAATGATGCTGCACTACCGATTTTGTATGAAGTGCGTTTGTTAAAAATCTTTCCCCCCAAACAAATGTAACGAGTCCCCATTTCTAATTTTTTTAACAAGCGCAACTCATACAAAATATAACCGCAAACGCTCGCATGTTAAAATGTGAAAAAAACACTTTATACGTTGTAAATTATTGAAAATTCTAATTTTATTGATTTTTTTGCTATAATATACAGACAGGACATGACGTATACATATAATAATGATATATTATGAATCTGCCGAATCTGCCTTAAAGAATGATATATAATATGCCTGGGTCATATAATAAAATATGGCTTCAAAACGCATTTAAACATGATGAGTGAAACCGGTAAAAATGAGCTCAGCACACAGGCTTGAAATGGCTCAGCAGCGAAAGGGTTAACCACTTGGCTGCTAAGGACGTGCTGCTCAAGTGCTGCTCCTGTGCTATGGACAGGGCAGCCATCAGAAATGATGGGGCCCCTTACTAAACCTCACGATGGGGCCCCCCCAGCACTCCCTCAACCTCTAACAGCTTTTCTCCCCCTTCAAAAAAAAAGTAAAAGGACATAACATAGCACCACAGCAATAAAACTCCCAGTAATGTGCAGTGTGTATGAGAGCATCACAGAATCCACAGCAATAAATCTCACAGTAATGGGCTGTATATGATGGCCTCTGGGTCTGGGCCTGGTCCCTGGGTCTGGTTTGGGCCTTGGGGTCTGGGCCCTGGCCTTGGGGTCTGTGCTCTGGGCCTTGGGTCTGGGCTGTTCCCTGGGGTCTGGTCTGGGCCCTGGGTCTGGGCTCTGGTCCCTGGGACTGGGCCTTGGTCACTGGGGTCTGGGCCCTGAGTCTGGCCTGGGGTCTGGGCCCTGGGCCTTGGGGTCTGGTCCCTGGGTCTGGTCCCTGGGTCTGGGCCTTGGGGTCTGGGCCCTTGGGCTGGGCCTTGGGGCCTGGTCCCTGGGGTCTGGGTCTAGACTGGGCATGGTTCCTGGGGTCTGGACCCTAGGTCTGGGCTCTGGGCCTCGGAGTCTGGGCTCTGGTCCCTGGGTCTGGTCTGGTCCTTGGGCCCTGGGGTCTGGGCCCTGGGGTCTGGGCCCTGGGGTCTGGGCCCTGGGGTCTGGGCCTTGGGGTCTGGGCCCTGGGTCTGGGCCTTGGGTCTAAGCCTTGGGGTCTGGGCCCTGGGGTCTGGACCTTGGGGTCTGGACCTTGGGGTCTGGGCCTTGGGGTCTGGGCCCTGGGTCTTGGGGTCTGGGCCCTGGGGTCTGGGCCTTGGGTCTAGGCTGGGCCCTGGCTCACCACTCCGCTGTCTTCCTTCCTTCAACTCTTCTTTTCTTCAATCTTCTTTTCTTTTGTCTTCTGTCTTGTTGTCTTCAGCCCAGGCCCTCCATCTCAGGCGCGGAGTGGAGGGGCGTGGAGTGGAGGGGCAGAGCCAAAGCAACGTGCTTGGGAGGCCCCCACATGCTGCTTGGCCCCGCCCAGCCAGCCAGTGAAGCTGCCAGGAGCCGGAGGAGACACAGTGTCTCCTCCGGCTCCTGCAGCAGAGACACAGCTCCGGATTCGGACTCATCAAGTCTGATACCGGAGCTGTAAAAGGGCGACGCCGCTGCCGACGAGGGCCCGGGACCCCCTGGGCCCCTTACGGCAGCATGGGGCGTAATGCCCTGATGGCGGCCCTGGCTATGGGCGCACTGAGCGCGTCCTAGTACAGGAGGCAGAAATTGGCCGGGATTCCGGCCGATTGCTGTGCCCCCGGTGCGGGCCGACATTTTGGATGTCAGCCCGCACACCGGGACCCCGGTGGGGACAATAGATGTCATCTCGCTGGCGCATGACATCTATTTCAGGCGCCCCCCCCCCCGCAAGTGCGGAGGAGGTGCCTGAAAGGGAGGGGAGGAGGTCCTTTGGACCTCTCTCCCTCCCGATCGCCTGGGGCCAGCAGTGAAAGTCAGGCATCGTTTGGAAGGGCACAGCCTGCCCTTCTAAACGGTGGCTGGCTTTAACCCCTTGGGAGCCGGATCATGAATCGGCTCCGAAAGCGCTGGATCGTGATCCTCTCCCGGAGCTGTCTGACATCTTGGATGCCGGCCAAGCTTCCTGGAACTCCCCCTGAAGACTGGCATCATCGTGTATAGCGCGATGACGTCAGTTGTGGAGTTAACCCCTAGCTGCCACCAATGGTGGAGATAGGGGGTTCCAATGAACTTTCTATCTCCCGATCCGTGGCAGCTAGGGATTAATGTTTGGTATCGTTGGATCTGCCAGAGCATGGCCTTTCCAACGATACCAATCATGACCATGTAAAAAGTTAGCAAAAAAAATATATATATATATTTAATAAAATAATAATAATAAAAATAAAGTGTTTTTTTGTTTTGTTTTGTTAATGCAGCAATATTGTTCCCATTTCAATTATAATGTGAACAATGATGCTGCAGTAACGATTTTTGTATGGGGTGCGTTTGTTAAATATCGCGTAATTTTCCCCCCAAAAAAATGTATCGAGACCCCATTTCTAATTTTTTTAACAAGCGCAACTAATACAAAATATAACCGCAAACACTTGCATGTTAAAATGTGGAGAAAAACACTTTACACGTTGTAAATTATTGAAAATTCTAATTTTATTGAATTTTTTGCTATAATATTCAGGCAGGACATGACGTATACATATAATAATGATATATTATGAATCTGCCGACTCTGCCTTAAAGAACGATATATAATATGCCTGAGTCATATGATAAAATATGGCTTCAAAACGTGGTTAAACATGATGAGCGAAACCGGTAAAAATGAGCTCAGCACACAGGTGTGAAATGCCTCAGCAGCGAAAGGGTTAAAGGCATAAGTAGTGCACTAACAACACACGCTGAGGATGCACCTACTTTGTCATCTACGTCTACCTAGAGAAACAATAAAAAGCAATAGAAACTTGGTATGAACAAAGAAACAATAAAGTGTGATGAGTCAGGGGTTTATCCAGAAAGCTACTTTAGGGAGTGGTTTATTGAGAAAACAGAGAATAAAAATGTCCAGGGCCTTAGATACAGTCGAACACGTTTGCTACTATAAGGGATGAGTTACACACATACCATTGAAATAAACATCCCACATATCCATTAGACAACACTTTATCACTTTATAATGTGTCACGTGTGACATTAAAGATGCTACAAAGCATATTTTGTAGCCATTGCAATGAAATAAGAAAATGTCTGTGGTAAATACGGCCACTTATCAACTGACAAAGCAGGGTGTATGACCTGTAGTTCATCTAGCATTCCCTGCATAGCTCCAGTAATACACCTAAATCCCCGAACTGCAGAATATTCTTCTAGTGTTCCATGCAATTTATCCTACGCTGCATACTCACAGCTGTACATAAATCCATCCTCGCTGCAGCTGGTCTAGGAGTTCAATCTTGGACATACTACCGTTTTATACACCAATCACAGGCTCCGTTTCAACCATCATAGTACATTTATACTCGACTCCTACGAACAGATAGCCCATGTGCTTTCTATCACCGAAGAAATCATTATTTGGGAAAATGTAATAAATCTAGGCGATACACTCTAAATAAAATAATAAATGCGTATTTTTTTTATGTGAAAATTTGTTAGCGTTGCAGTTTGAGATCACACAAATTGAATTACTTGTGATTGCTCTGTTTTTTCTCCTACATCCATAGATAAATCTATATTGTGTTCTTTCACATTTACAGGAGCTGCTGTCTTGGGTAATGCACCCCTGGGCAAGAAACATGGTAGAAGCGGTTGGTCATATCTTAATGTTGTTTTGAGCGCAGCAATTTTATTCAGTGTGCATTGCATTATATTTCTATTCAGTGTGAAATAGAAATCTATAAAACGTGGCACGATGAAAAAATATCTATAAGCAAATATGGAGCAAGGCATGTTGTATTTCACTTAAACGGTTAAATTTGCTGACCCTTCGGTGAATTCAGCATTCATCGTAGAGTCCCCAACGTGTGGTGAATTGACCCGCCGAATGCATCTGAAAAACCTCCGCAAAACCGCCAAGTCGATCCCAAAAACCGCAGAATGCATCTGTTGATCCGCCAAACAGACTGCCGAATCGATCCGAAAAAAGCCAGCAACCCGCCGAACAGTGGTAGAAAAAACCTGATACTTTTTAGGCTCGTGTCAGACGAGCGCACTGATCACGGCCGCACATTTTAACTTCCATGGTAGCATACAATTATGATCAATAGAGACCCGCACATGAAGTATGTCCGCACAGAAGTGCGGAAGCACAACGGATGCAGAAAACGGACGCAGGTTAGGCAAGAATATAAATCCGCTAGGATGGACGCACAGAGTGCGCAGCGTCCGCAACGTCTGCATAGCTTTGTGTGTGAGTGATGGAACGAGGTCAGACGGACTGCATTTATACGTCCAGCATTTTTGACGGACAAAATGGTTTTGCATTTTCATTTATTTTCCCCGCTACATCCGTCAAAAATAACGTCAGTGAAAAAAAAGGACTGTGTGGCCATTACCTTGTCGTCAGTCAGAAAGTACGTCCGTACTGCACGGACGCACAGTCCGTACAAAATGCGCTCGTCTGACATTAGCCTAAAACGTGTTTACAAAAACCTACTGCATGAAAATGCCTGCAAATAATATATGAGGTCCTGAGAATAACAATAAAAAGGTCTGTTACAGAATAAATAAAAAAAAACATGTAAAAAAAAATAGAATTAAAAATTGACGAAAAAATCCCTGAAAATGCTGAAAAAATATTAAAACATAAATAAATTAAGAGACTTTTTGCTGAAAATGAAAATAATAAATGGTTGAATAAGTATTTAATAAAAACAGGGAATTTTTTAACATTTAAACCAATTGGATTCGCCTATTCAAACCTGTCGAATAAAACCACCAAAATTGATGTCCGGTGTTCTCTGAATAAATTAACCATTATTTCTCTGAGGATTTCACTACTGCCGAATTGCACCATATTTCACTGGCAATTCGTCAATATTTGGCAAATTGCCAGCTTTTTGAACAGCCGAATGGACACGAAAATTGCACCGTATGGGGAAATTCACTGTTCGATGCAATTTCATGGCCAATTCGGTGCTCTCTGAATAACCCCTGAAATGTTATAGGATACATTTCAGTGCTTTGGACTAGGCTTATTCCTTCACCCATAACAAAATAGGCATCTTTTCAACCTAATGTGTCTTTGGCAAGGTTTTGGGTCAAAACATTGCCAAATCTTTTTTGGATTAGGCAAGTAACGTGTTCACTTGACATTGTCAGCACTGAGCACCTTCTTTCATTATTTGGATTAATGTATGAATTTTGTCCGTTCACGTTACCAGTGCCCCAGGCTTAGAGATGTCATGGCATAACTTCAATTTCCCAGCAGGTACAATTCAGACTTTCATCTCTCCAAGGTCAATAAAAAGCTCCATTCAGTGATAATAATATCAACAATCAATATCAGTTTATCATGATGTATTTCCGTAGCAAAAGCGAAGTATACTGTCCACGTTTAAATAATATTAGTATTCTTTGAAAGGCAAGTGATACCTAATGCTAAAGTATTCAGCGCAGGCATTACATTGTAATTGACAGTAATTACAAGGTCCTCTTTAGATGGAATTTGCGCCAATTTTTCATTCATTTATGTTCTCATTCATATAGTCCATGAGGCTTGTGATTTCTTTGTGGATATATGGTTATTACCATGTGGAATTGATGGATTTGTGAGCTATGTCGATATGTTTGCCACGACAGCAGAATTGTAGGAAATTGTAATACACAGGATGTTGGGTTCTGACCATGACTATCATAATAACAAAAAAAAAATGACAATCACAATAGGTGAACACACTGAATTTCATCACAACATGAAAAGTGTAGAATAACTAATCTGCACATCTGGATGCTGATTTTTAATTTATTTTTTTACTTTGAGAAAGGATTTTACCAGGAAGGCTACATTGAGATTTGTCTCGTTTTCAAGTATGTCCTGGGTGGTGAGTATGTACCGTTAGGTGTCTTGCCCAAGGACACTTACTGGAGAGGTGCTCTTGCTAGGCGTTAAAATGAATCACTTGCTATTCTTGATGGAAAGGTTTACATTTTTTCCCATTGATGATTTACGATGGTGTGAATTGTCCTAACTTTCCTTAAATGGACACTCTGGGCACTGTGACCATTCAGTGTAGATTAGATGGTCAAGTGACCTGAGTGTTCCACCCCCCTCCCAGGGGTGGTCTTAGAGGGCTAGTTCAGTCCTCCAAGTAAAAGAGAATTGGCTCCACCCACAAAGCCAAAATCATCATGCACTGAACTGGTTTTGTGGAATAGGAAAGGAAGTGGGCGGCACTGTGCTGGTATTGAGAGCCATTGGATTGGTTGGGCACTCCCTCGATCATCCAGTCTCCCACCTGTCACAATAGCTGCTCCTTACGATGAAGTTGTCAGCTCGTCACATCTGCCCAGCATTGGGGGCAAAGGTGAGTTTTCATATTAGCTCCAGGGTTAAAATTGGAGGCTGGTTGCAAGGAGGATGAAGAGGGCTTAATATTTAACCCCTGTTTCCCCTTCTTCCAACTTAACGCCTTATTCCACTCTTGCCCTTAAGATATTGGCAGGAGCTTACGACATTGTGGCAAAATCCCTTAACACAATAAAATGAAGTGGGCAAAAAGATCCGTCACCTCTGATCCCATGGTGGCATGATCTGCTTCCTTTCACTGTGAGCAGTGGGAGACTGGGAACAAATAGTTCCCAGTGTCCCATCGCATTTCCTAGGAGATCCTACTAGTCCAGCGCTTGTGCCGAACTCACAGCATGGTCGGGTTGGGCCTCATGGACTTCTATGGAGTCCAGGAGTCGTTACCTGTGTCTGCACCTCCTTATTATTCCAAGGACAGCTAGAAAAGAATAGGCGTTGTAAAGGGGAGTCTATAAGGAAAATCGAACTGCGCCGATTTTTTTCCCTTACTGGCGGCTCCCTTTATCCACAAGAGTTCCATAGGGCCCAATGTGTTTGTAAAACACTGTCGGTAATAAATTGCATAAAAAACATGATACAGTTGTAATACATATAAATCCTCTTGACCTGTAACCATTTAGGGCAATAGGATTTGCCCACCTTCGTAAAGAAATGTACCTGTAGTATTCCATAGAGGGGGTTGGAAAGGAAGACCTGCACTGCAGCTGCCTCCTCCAGCTCCACTCTCTCAGATCATGACAGAAAATGTCATGATTTGATGCTTATCATATCTCATCACCATAACATTTACATTGCAGGTCCCATACTGTAGTCAAACGGGCAGGCAAGCAGGAGATCAAAGAAAAACACTGAACAGAAGATAAAAGGTTGTGGACAAGAGCAAGCTGATCCCACGGGTTAACTCTTCATTCATATAGAAGCTATTAACTCTTTAAAGTTTAGGAGAAGCTAAAGCATATTAAAAATGAATATTTGAGAGATAGGAAAATGAGATTTCCCAAGTACTTATGCCAACACCGGTGATATTATACAGTAAGCAAGAAATTTCAAGGGAATTGCAAATTTGTGCAAAATAGTTTAAATGTCAGGTTTTTTTTTCCCCGGCTCTGGTTTTCCATCAGCTTAATTTGTGTCTTAGACTTTGCGATTCCCTAGCAGCTCTTTCCACTTGCATCTTGGGTTGTAAAGCTTCACCATACCGCTTCGTAGATCTGACTTCGAAACTGGTTTGATGCAATAAAGCAAATGTAAGGGATATGCTTGAAATTTGGTGTTGTCTAGCAAATGTTTTTTTAAAAAAACCATAAACCGCACTCTGAAACAAGAAGGCTACGTCAAGGCAGAACAAAGCAAAGCGACAATGACTAATAGCTCATGGTGCCCCTGGTGGGATGGAAAATAAATGGGGGGCACAACCGTTTTATGAACACTTGTAAAACAACATGCTAGTCAACATGGGACCCATACAGGCTCCCATTACTGTTATAACTTAGTAATAGCCAGGATTGGATTGAATTATATATTTTCATTATACAATTAGTGTCTCTAAGGCTGCATTATTTTATTAATTGGCAGCATACTAGCCATTGTAAATATTTAAAAAATCCAGAATATGGAAAGATGGAACAGAAACAATTAAATCAGGCAAAAACCTTGCTGGACAAGTAAAGCCTGCTGCGAATATAAATAAGTATAAATAGTATAAAGGAGAAATAAGCTTTGATCTGCTTATATCAGAAAGTGAAAGAAAATGATCTGAAATGAAAATACAGGAATAAAATCCTTGGTGATCAGGATGGTTGTCTTTATGTATGTGTTTACATATTATTTTTTCCACTTGGTTGACATCACTGTGGTGTTGCTGACCCTATATAATTTTATAACATAAATTATAAATACAGGTTGGGAACGCCTTAGCTGGAATTCTAGAATCGGGAAGACTCCAAAACGTGGACTTTTCTAGCGCTGTCTAGATTTTAGTGATTCCGGACAAGGGTGCTCTGTACGATCGCTCCCGAGCACTGCAGCAGACAGCAACCCATGATCAGAACCTTTGGGCAGCCCCAGCATGTGACATGCTGCTTGAACTCTCACTGACTCTGGGCAGCATGTCCGTGAAGAAACACTGCAGATGTTCATGCTGGGAGCTGCAGCAGGAAGAAGTTTGCAGCTGTCCCATCTCAATCTCCCTCCACTAAAACAGTGGTTCCCAACCGCGGTCCTCAAGTACCCCTAACAGGCCAGGTTTGCCAGATATCTGAAGCACAGCACAGGTGATATAATTAGCTGCTCAGTGATTGCAAGATTCAGTCTGCATTTCTCCAAGGTAATCTTTAAAATCTGGCCTGTTAAGAGTTCTTGAGGACCGTGGTTGGGAACCACTACTCCAAAGCATCGGATTCTGAAATCCATAAGAATTCAAAATCTGGAATTTTTGGATTCTCGAATATTCTGGATACCCGTTGCCTGACCTATAAAACTATCTCATATAACAAGATATTAGTGATAATCTTTGTAAAGTGAGGTTAACTCCATCAGGAAACTGCCTGGGTGGCTGGGTAGAGTAGAGATAACATCACTGCTCTAGAACCGTGGAGACTGTGGAGACACAGGTTGGAATCCCGGCAAGAGCACCTCTCCAGTAAGTGTCCTTGGGCAAGACACCTAACGGTACATACTCGCCGCCCAGGACATACTTGAAAACAAGAGAAATCTCAATGTATCCTTCCTGGTAAAATCCTTTCTCAAATAAAAACAAAAAACGTTAGAATCAGAGTAAAGCCACATTGATCCAAAATAAGAGCCAAGAACATTTCAAAGTAAAGACAGTAATTTAATGAATTGCATTTATTTTCGTTTCAAAATCCCACTAATTTCCATCAATAAATCACAATGGATAAATATCTTTGAATCTGTTTTGTTAATCTCTGCATGAAGGTTCTTATAGTATAGGTAGTGCACTTTTTACATTGCTAGACAAAGATGGGAGAAACCTTATTGGACATGTGGGTCACAATATCCAGGTTGGCTTGAGGATAAAATGATATGTTCTGGTAAAGAACTTGCCACACATAAGAGGTTTTATCACAGTGAGTCTATAGAGTTTGTAGAATGTATCATAGCTCTATTTATTGTATCTGTACACTCTATAGACACTCAATCAACAGACGTCTGTTTTAAATCGAACATGGGGACTACACATACACTATATGGACAAACGTATTTGGATAAACCTCTTAATTATTAAATTCATTGTTTCAATCAGACCTATTTACAAACATTTGTAAAAAATAAAATAAAAGGGTTGTTCTGAAGAGCCCTTTTCCAAGACAGCATAACGGTCATAGACTGTCACCTAGCTTATTAAGCTTGGCCATAAAAACATGGTTGGATGAGTTTGGTGTGGAAGAACTTGAATTGTCTGCACAGAGCCCTGACCTCTAGGGTGGAACTGGAATGGAGATTGCAAGCCAGGCCTTCTCATCCATCAATAGTGCCTGTCCTCACAAATGCTCTACTGCATGAATGGGCAAAAAGTCCCACAGAAAAACTCCAAAATCTTGTTGAAAACCTTCCCAGAAGAGTAGAACATTAATGCTAAGGCTTATTCATGTCTATGTTTTCTCGAATACAATGTCATAAAAGTCTATGTTGGTATAATGGTCACGTGTCTGAATACTTTTATCCATACGTTGTATTTGGTGTGCATGAATGTATAAAACAGTTGCAAAACTACCACCATGAAAGGCCATATTACATAGTTGGTGCTAACTTAACCAGAGCTGACTTAATCAGGTGCTAACTTAAAACCTTGATAGGCTATAATGGCTCTGGTAAGTTTACAACAGCTCTGGTTAAGTTAGCACCAACTATGTAATATGGCCCCAAGTCTTTAAATTTTTGTAAATCTCATTAGGACATAAATCTCAATGTACCCTTCCTGGTAAAATACTTTGCAAATAAATAAATAAAATTAGACGTCATTTGTTGTTGGTCTTGGTCTATATCACATTTTTATCTATGTGCAAGACATGTCATTAAGTAAAAAAAGTTTCGAAGTCGGATAGAATCTCACCACACTTCCAATGTCATTCCCCAAAATGCAAATGTCTTTACAGATCCCAATAAAGAGTGGTTTAGAACATATTTGTGCCGACAATCAAATCTATACATTAAAGTTAATTTATGGTGATGTGATATCACAGACTTACCTGGTTCTAGTGCCAGGAAAAGCCAAGTTTCTCCTTTGGAAAAGAATTAGACTCAACAATTTCCAGTATCATTTACTGCCGATCTCACAATTTACTTATGATGCATTCCTCATTTGAACTTGTCTTTTGGCTATTCTGCTCACCTGGTACATTCTTTATATGTTTTATATGCTCCTTATGTTGAAGAAAAAGTAATTTAATCCACAGCTTACAACAGGCAAAAAATAACCTGTATATTGATAACATATTTATTGTTGTGGGAATTATAAGTTGGGAGCGTACCACATGCCATGAAGTGAGATTACAGGAAACAGACAGTAGTAGATTCCGTTTCACATTTCACCATCTTGACTATCAAACATTACATCATTTTTCAGAAACAGACAGTGTCTTCTTAGCTAATATATCTTCTGAGGATCTTCTGATCAAGACATTACAAATAGAGTGCAACGGTTTAGTATCTCCATGAGATTTCAAAATAGCTTGTGCCACTAACCAAAAATCACATCAAATTTGGGACACACTATTATTCTAGAAGGTTGTTTACGCGTTAAGAAAATCCCCAGTATTAACATATTTTTCCTATTACCTGCTGTTGAAAAAAATATCTGTCTCCCTCAATAACCAGACTTTGTGATCATCGTAGTTGAAGGATGACAGAATATCTGGAAGCCTACATTGGAGACTTTTCTGCAAATTCTGCACCTATGTTCTACAGGTTGGTAGACGGTAGGATAGGGCTGTCAAACTCCGGCCCTCCAGATGTTGCTGTGCTACAACTCCTATTTCTTTGGCCACCTATTGCATTCATAGTGTTCTTAGAATTGTAGGCCATGAACACCTGGAGGGCTAGCGTTTGACAGACCTGCTATAGGATATTATTCTGTTTTCATTATATTTATTTATTTATAAAGGATTTTACCAGGAAGAATACATTGAGATTTCTCTCGTTTTCAAGTATGTCCTGGGTTCAAGAACATTGAATTGTTACAGTCGCTACAGAAATACAAAAGTAATACAATGCAAGATATTAAAAAACAAAACACAAACAAATACAGATTTACACAGAAAATAAATATGTAGGAGATGTCATTATGTTACATGTTTACAGGTGCATTCCGTATTGAGGTATGTTAATAGGGAGCTCTTGAGTGACCTAAGACTGCGCGAAGATTTGATGATATCTGGGAGGTTATTCCATAACTGCAGTGCTCTGTAGGAAAATGAGGATCGAGCCACTTTCTTTTTGTATTGTGGTATTGCAAGTAAGTTGAAGGTCCTGGATCGGAGGTTATAGGATGAGGGAACTGCTAGGGGAAGCAGCCTATTCAGGTAGGGTGGTAGCTTCCCAGAAAATCTCTTAACCACTTGAATGCTAAGGACGCGCTGAGCGCATCCTCAGCATTCCCGCTGGTGTGCTGAGGACGCGCTGAGCGCGTCCTCACATTGGGGTCAGCGTTCGGCCGGGTTCCGGCCGATCGCTGGCCCCTCCGGTGCGGGCTGACATCCTGGATGTCAGCCCGGCATCCGGACCACCAGCCGCCAGAATTAGGTGTCATCGCGGGGGCGCGATGACACCTAATTCAGGCGCCCCCCCGCATGTGCGGAGGAGGCGCCTGAAAGGGAGGGGGGGAGGTCCTTCGGACCTCTCTCCCTCCCGATCGGTGGCTCTGCGGGGCTTAACCCAGGCATCATTTGGAAGGGCACAGCCTGCCCTTCCAAATGATGCCTGGCATTAACCCCTGGGGAGCTGGATCGCGAATCGGCGCTGAAAAGCGCCGGTTCGCGATCCTTTCCCGGAGCTGGCCGACATCTTGGATGTCGGCCAAGCCTCCGGGAACTCCCCCAGAGGACTGGCGTCATCGTGCGTAGCACGATGACGCCAGTCCTAGAGTTAACCCCTAACTGCCACCAACTGTGGAGATAGGGAGTTCCAATGAACTCCCTATCTCCCGATCCGTGGCAGTTAGGGGTTAAATTTTGGTATGGTTGGATCGGCCAGAGCATGGCCGTTCCAACGATACCAAACATGAAAGTGTAAAATTTTGTAAAAAAAAAAATTAAAAAAAATTAAAAAAAAAAAAAAAAATAAACACTTTTTTTTTATTTTTTTGGGTTTGTTAATGCAGCAATATTGTTCCCATTTCAATTATAATGTGAACAATGATGCTGCACTAACGATTTTTGTATGCGGTGCGTTTGTTAAAAATAGTGTCATTTTCCCCAAAAAAAAATGTAACGAGACCCCATCTCTAATTTTTTTAACAAGCGCACCCCATACAAAATATAACCGCAATTGCTCGCATGTTAAAATGTGAAAAAAACACTTTACACGTTGTAAATTATTGAAAATACATATTTTATTGCATTTTTTGTTATAATATACAGACATGACATAACGTATACATATAATAATGACATATTATGAATCTACTGAGTCTGACGGAAAGAACGATATATAATATGTCTGGTCATATACTAAAATAAGCCTTCAAAACACGTTTAAACATGATGCGCAAAACAGGTAAAAATGACCTCAGCACAGGGGCGGGAAAAGCCTCAGCAGCGAAAGGGTTAAACACCAGGTTGGAAAGTTGAAGGGTACGTCTGGATTCCAGTGACGGCCAGTTTAGCTGTTTTAACATGTCACAATGGTGGGTCATGTAGTTACATTGTAGCACAAAGCGGCAGAATGAGTTATACAATGTAGTAAGTTTATGAAGGTGCGTTTGTGGGGCAGATGCATACACTACATCTCCATATTCAATAGCTGGCATAAGCATTTGTTGTACAATCTGCTTTCTTACCGCGGGGCTCAGGCAGGATTTGTCTACTGTATTAATTAATTATATAGGGTACATGTAACATGTGTCCTTCAACCACTCCTGAGATTCTGTATACTCTTGCATACTGACATAATACAGAGTACATGTATCGGTAGAGTCAGGCTTGTCTCGTTTCTAAGGCAGGGACAGATTGAAAACAGGCTGACCTTCTTCCAACCAGTTTGTCCAACCCAGACACCTGTTGAAGCAACTTTGCTTTATATCGCCCACTCTTTATTGTTTAGTGCTCAAGCAAAATCATTGGATGCCCTACTTTTGCTTATTATCTCCATTATCAGGAGATGGCATAAAATACCTGTCATGCAGCCCCAGACTGGGACATAAAATAGGCCTGGGCATTTTGGACTGAGCAGCCACCTTTTTACACACACCCTCTTTCCCCCGTCCTAAGTCCCCGGCGGAAGACATTACGCAGCTCGCCCTGTGACCTAATCAGAGGGGGCCGACAGCCGGCCGGATCCTGGCATAACGGCACTTTGATTCCTGTGAAGAATTTGGTTCAACCACTGATACTTGTGCCTATACTTGCTAATGGAAATAGCTTTAGCGATTCAATTAAAATTTATTTGGTAAGTCGACTTATGAAAAAATATCAAGTCCCTAAACAGGATTTCAGGCAGGGAAACAGAGAAAATCAGACTCAAACCCTCATTTAAACATCAGATTTTCAACTAGGCAATAGTAGAAAAAAATGAATACAATGCTGAATGAAAATACGCTTTTTAAGACATACTGTATTACCGGCCAACTTATTTTGCGAAACAGAATCGTTGTTCGATGTTCGACTGTGGCTGAATTTTTTTGACGGAATCAGACGATATTTTGAAAAAAATATCAATGGAAAGTCAACAATATTTTTTAATGGGAAAACCGGTCAAAAGAATTAAAGTGAGCCAAAAAGCCACAAATAAGGGCCTTTAGCTAAAAACTAAATGTTTTCACCAAAACAGAAGAAAGAGCCGACATGAAGAAGATTCTTCATGGACACCCTTCTATAAGAAAGTAGATTTTTTGATCTGTGTTAGTTACAGTTACAAGCATTTATAAAGTGCCTACAGATTCCTTAGCGCTGTACAATGGGAGAGACAGAATAACAAATATACATACACTTTACACACATGGAACAGTAGGAGGGAAGGACCCTGTTCGAGAGCTTACAATCTAAGAGGAGAGGGGTGACACAGTAGGTGAGTGTACCTGGAGTATGTGTATTAACGGGGTGCATGTGAGCTAATTGGGAAGATGGAGCAAGAGATGAACAGTGAGGGATCATGGAGGGAGCTGATAGGCTACTCTAAAGTAATGTGTTTTCAGAGACTTCTTGAAGGACTGGAGAGACGGGGAGAGTCTAATGTTGTGGGGGAGGGAGTTCCATAGAAAAGGGGCAGCTCGGGAGAAGTCCTGAAAGCGAGAGTTGGGGGTCGGGGTACGAGGAACTGATAGCATCAGATCGAAGTGGTCGGGAAGGGGTATACCTGCTAATAAGGGAGGAGATGTTGGCAGGGGCGCAGTTATTGAGAGCTATGTATATGGAGCATCTCATTTTGCTGTATATAAAAATGACTAAAATTATCTGATAAGATAATAATATGGTATTTTTCCAAAGTGGGGGATACAAATAAAAAGAACAGGAACTTTGTGATTGAGGGGGAGCTGTAACAAAAGGGGTTATTCAAAGAGAGCTGAATTCCCTCCGAAATTGTACCGAACAGTAATTTTTCCCGGTATGGTGCAATTTTGTGGCCATTCAGCTATTCAGAAAGCAGGCAGGTTGCCAAATATTGGTGAATTGCCAGCGAAATAGGGTGCTGTTTAACAGCGGTGGACTCCTCATAGAGAAACAATGGTTAATCTATTCAGAGATCACCGAACAGCAGAGAAATGTCATTGAAATGCCCTGATGATCGGTGGTTTCATTCAGCAGGTTTAATCAGGTGAATCCCATAGGTTTCAATGTTAAAAATATTCCCGTTTTCATTAAATATTTATTAAACTGTTTATTCTTTTAACCTGCAGCAAAAAGTCTCTTTATTTATTTAGTAAAAAAAATTTCGCCATTTTTCGGCAAACATTTTTTTCGGCATTCTTTTAAAATATTTTTTTTCTGTAACATACCTTTTTATTATTATTCATAGGACCTTAAGTGTAAGTTTCAGACATTTTCATGCAGTAGTTTGTTTGCAAACAGCTTTTAAAAGTTGCTTTTTTTTTTCTTTTACCCTGTTCGTCGGCTTGTCGGAATTTTACGGCGGCTGGTTGGCTTTTTTCAAATGCGTTTGGGGTTTTTGCAGCAGATCGTCGTGCGTTCAACATTTTTGTGGAGGTTTTTCCGTTCGAATCGGCGGTTTTGCAGCGGACTTTTGGATGCAGTCGGCAGCTTTTTCCTGCATTTCGGGGACCCTGCGGTGAATGCTGAATTCACCATCGGGTAGGGGAATTTGATTTCCCGAAGTGCAGGAAACAAAAGAGCACCGAAATTCCAGTGGAATTTGCAAATACTAGTCATAACTCTAAATGACTGCCATAGCATATACTGCATAATATGGTCTTCTTTCTGAATTGTTGAAGAAAAAAATAAAAATCAATAAGTGCAAGATCCCATCAACCATAATAGTCCAGGGTAGGGAGTGCATTCAGAGATGCGTTATGTTTGATTAAGAGACTTTGACAGCTTTGGAAGCACATTGTCCATAAAATGTTGTGCAATTACAGGGAGTTTATTATGAGAAATGTATTTTTGATATCTTCAAATAAATAGTATTGTCAAGCAGGTCTCTATCTTCACATGTTGCAGATAAAGAGGCATTTATTTTGAATGCCTTATAACTGTGCAATATATCTGGACTACTTAAAACTCTTTCTGATGTTCCTAATTAGAACTTGGGTCTAATGATATCCTATTCATATATGAGTCAGTGAATCATATGCTCCACGGGATCAATAGGCTATGGTTTGTCAGCCGTATTAAGACATCTATTGCTCGTAAGCACTTAAGGCCCTTTTTCCCAACAGCTTAGGTCAGCAACAAGTTGACGGATTCTATTCATTGCGTTTTGCGCCGTATTGGAGGCAATGGCACTCTTCATGCCAAATGCCTCTTGGAAACCTATGGCCTTTACAAGCCAGGCATATTAGGCACATAAACGTACCAGCCACACCATTAAAACCACCTGCCTAATACCATATAGGCCCCCTCATGCTGCCTAAACAGCCTCTGATGGACTGAGGGGTGAACTCCACAAGACCTCTTATTATTATTATTATTATTCTTTATTTATAAAGCGGCAGCATATTCCGCAGCGCTGTACAATAGGCACAGTATAGACAGGGTTACAATACATTGAACAACATTTGACAAACAGTACAGGAGGAGATGAGGCCCTATTCCCGTAGGAACTCACAATCTAGGAGGGTTGGGGTTGGAAACAGGAGGAGAGGACTGTAAGGTGAGAGTGATTGATGTTTGTGTCAGTGAGTTGGGTGGTAGGCTTCCCTAAATAGGAACGTTTTAAGGGAGCGTTTGAAGGAAGAGAAGTTAGGGGAAAGTCTGACAGTATGAGGGAGAGCGTTCCAGAGAGTGGGGGCTGCGCGTGAGAAATCCTGCAGTCTATCATGGGAAGAGGTGATGCGGGGAGAAGCTAGGCGCAGGTCACTGTTTGACCTTAGGGAGCGGGCTGGGGTGTATTTGGTGATTAGTGAGGACAGGTAGTGGGGAGCTGAGTTAGTGACGCTTTTGTAGGTAAGGATAAGGATTTTGAACTTAATTCTGCAGTGGATGGGGAGCCAGTGAAGGGACTCGCAGAGGGGAGCGGCAGAGACAGAGTGGCGGGTGAGGTGAATTAGCCTGGCGGAGGCGTTCAGGATGGATTGTAGGGGGGAGAGGCGGGACAGAGGGAGGCCAGATAAGAGATTATTGCAATAGTCGAGTCGGGAGATTACCAGGGCGTGTATGAGTTGTTTTGTGGTGACAGCGGTAAGAAATGGCCGAATTCAGGAAATATTACGCAGTTGGTATCGGCAGGAGGAGGAGAGATACTTGATGTGGGGGATGAAGGAAAGAGCAGAGTCAAGTGTAACTCCAAGACAGCGAACTTGGTTTGATGGGGAGATGGTGATACCCTCCACCGTGATAGAGAAGTCAGGAGGTGGGGAGGCATTGGTGGGAGGAATAAGTAGGAGCTCAGTCTTTGACATGTTGATCTTTAGGTGGTGGGAGGCCATCCAGGAGGAGATGCCAGATAAACAGTCACTGACTTTTGAAAGGACAGGGGGAGAGAGATCAAGGGTAGAGAGGTAGATCTGAGTGTCATCAGCGTAGAGGTGGTAATTAAAGCCTCTGAACATTTCCTATGGTATCTTGCACCATGTCACGTTCCATCCTTGGAACCCCTGAACCTGCATTCTACTGTCACGTTCCATCCTTGAACCCTAAACCTGCATTTAGCATTCATTGTCTGTAACCAGCTTTCATATCATAACAGACATTCTGGAACTCCCCTAGTGGCTTGCTTTAAGAACTGCTCTTTCTGATCCAGCACTGGTTCAAGTATACAAGTAGTTAAAACACCAAGCACGTCACACCACACACCAAAATAAAGGCACCACGCCCACCTTTGATCCTCGCTTCATCATTGTGCTTCATTCCCCACAGAGAGAAGTGCTGTGCTCTGTGGCTCCTGTATAACCCAGTCTTGTCTGGAATCCCTATGCCAATATCTGTTCCTGTATTTCAAACCACTCACCAAATCCTTGGACTCCAGCAACCGCACTTACCATCTTCAGCAATCTGGTCAGTCTGTTCTTTCCATCCACCTCCACCCATTCCTGTCTCTGTGCAGTGTACTGCACTTGGGCTCAACCATCCCCCTCGTACTCTGGTGCCACCCCGGTACCAGTACGTGACACACCAAGACATTAGCAACAGATCCAACAAGTTGCGAGGTGGAGCCTCCATGAATCAGATTTGTTGTTCCGGCACATCCCACAGATACTCAATCAGATTGAGGTCTGGGGAATTTCAAGGCCAAGGCAATACCTTGAAGTCTTTGTCATGCCATTCCTGAAGAGTTTTTGCAGTGTGGCAGGGTGCATTATGCTGCTGAAAGAGACCACTGGCATTAAGGAACACCATTGCCATGAACAGCTGTAAGTGATCTGCACCAATCTCTAGGTAGGTGGTGTGTGTGTCAAGTGTCTTCGGACACCTTTTTATTATGGCCATTATTGTTTTTCAGCAATTTGAGCTGCAGTAGCTCTTCTGTGTAATCAGACCGGCTAGCCTTCGCTCCCCAAGTGCTTCAATGAGCCATGGACGCCCATGACCCTGATCTCATTTTACCAGTTGCCCTTCCTTGCACTTCTTTTGGTAGGTACTAACCACTGCATGTCAGGAATATCCAACAAGGCTTGCCTTTTTGGAGATGCCCTGACCAAGTAGTCATCGCTTTCTGGATCTTGTCAGTCACTCCGAATCTTTTGCTTGGCCATTTTTCTAGATTCCAACACATGAAATTCAAGAACTGACTTCACTTGCTGGCTAATGTATCCCATCACTTGACAGGTACCATTGTAACGACATAATCAATGTTATTCACTTCACCTGTAAGTGGATTTAATGTTGTGGCTGATCAGTGTACGCAGGAGTACACATACCAAAAAAATTGGCATTGGTGCTTTGAATCCCATATTTATATGTGACGCTGGTGACTTAAATGTCCAAAAGTGCTATGTGCGGAGTATGCAGCTTGTATGGAACATGTGTCAGTTATGCTCTCAACCATTGGTCTAGGTATCTCAGTCTTTATTGAGGACATGGGATCACCATCCTCATTGGTCCATCGATAGGCAGAACGTAGATATTCCATAGGCTTTATCAATTTTCCATCAGAGTTAATTGGACCAGTTCCAGGTATTTGTTAACGTGTGCGTTTGCTGCTCAGCACTTTAGAGCTGGCGATGTGGTCTGGATTTGCATGTTTCGATGCACTTTTTAATGTTTGTGTATGTTTTCAAAAGTGTTGGCAACAAATAGTTTGTTTGTTTTTTGCCTTATTTTCTACTGTTACAGTAGCACTTGGATAATTGCATTTTCAGGTTTTGACCGCCACTCTATTTTGATTGGCATGTATGTCAAGTCGTGTATTAAATTTATATAAAAAATCAGAGTAGTAATTAATAACTTGGACAAAAAACAAAGATAACAGAGCATCAAAACCTGCAAAACTCAGATTTGTTCATCTTGCAGCTCTTACGCTGGTTTCCAAAGCTGCTCCCAAATTTGGCAAATAATCATGGGCCAGACTAAGGGCAGACGTCTGCATAATTAGACATACTTATGTATAAAGAGCAAAGCCCCATGCCAAAGTGCTTCAAATTATCATTTATAGCACTTTTATACAAACAACTATGCCCCTGAGCTTACGCTCTAACGATCTGCAGTGTAGGGGCCTTCTGTAATAACATGATATTACGGTTCCTTCTACAGGGGACTCCTTGGCTTGGTAAACATACTGTGGTCTTGCAGCCAACAGATCATGATTAATTGCCGTCTACCCCGTACTGTAGGATCATCTTGGATTGCTTGTGCTCGGAGACAAATTACAAGACTTGCATAGCTGTCACCGCTCAGTAAGAGTTAGATTGGAATGAGAAAGTCTTGACCTGAACACAGACCCTATTAAAGGCTATAAAACCATTAATGTTAAAAAAAGAAAGGAAAAAAGGGTGTCTTCTTTTATCTCTTGTAGACTTACTTGGCCAAATCCTCCACTATTAGGAGGACACCCAATACCTAAGTGTTTTTTTGGTTTCCAGGGCGATGAGGTCTAGGCTGGGTTGATCTCTGGCCAAACAGTTAACATATGCTTTCATTGTGTCTCTACCCCACCCTTGGCCTGGCATATTCCAGTTCAAGGGGTAAAAGTTCATGAACCTGAGCTGTAGACAGAAGGTGCACTCCAGAATATGACCTTTATCCTTTCCCTGCTCCCTGAATACCATCACTGTCCTCAGATACATCTGTAGTTCATGAAACACACAGAACAATACGTTCACACAAGACTCTCCCTGCTGAGCGACCTAGGAATCCCCCGTCTTCTCACTCTCTGAGCACAGTCTCAACAGAAAGAGCACAAACAAATCCCAAACATCAATAATTTCTGATTGTAGACTCTTGATTCAGAGCAAGCTTTAAACAAAAGCCCTATCGGGAGACTGAGATTCATTCAGCAAGAGTTAAACCTAAAAAGGCCAAACTAAAGAACGAAATGTCCCACTACATAATTACACAGGCTGAAAAAAGACACGCGTCCACCGGGTTCAGCCTTTCATACATCACCTACTGTTGTTGATCCAAAAGAAAGCAAAAAACCCAAGCACTCACCGAATATGCAACATAGTGGGGAACAAATTCCTTCTTGACCCCAGAATGGCATCAGATTTCTCCCTGGATCAAGAAGCTTACCCACATATTAAATATTATAAGCCTAATGTTCTGTTTTTTCAGGAAGTGATTCAGTCATTGTTTAAAAATCTGTACAGTCTCTGACCCAACCACCTCAACAGGCAGAGAATTCCACAGCTTTATTGTTCTCAGTGTAAAATAACCCTTCCTATGCTTTAGGCTGAATTTCCTTTCGTCCAGTCTAAATGGGTGACCTTGTGTCCTGTGTATAGTCCTGTTAATGAATAGGTTTCCAGACAATGGTTTGTAACGGCCCCGTATATATTTATATAGAGTTATCAGATACATTCTAAGGCTACAATAGATGTAACCAGCTACATCGTAACATTAGCTGTGTATTACTTTTGTAATTGAGTGAACCAAGGTCAAGCAAATGCTCACCTTTAACTCACAATTTACTGGACAGATCATTACGTCTCTAGAGAATATGCCATTAAACCCTTCAGTTTCTCCATATAGCGAGCGTCAAACAATGCCTGACTTCATTCTCTCTATACAGGAATCAAACATTAAGATTGGCAATACCTTTTCCACTGAGCGAGCAACAAACCCTTCAGTCTCTGTACTGTGCATTTAGGGTCTCACTCTATAGAGGAAGTACAAACATTACGTGATTCAATCTCTTTATAGTGAAAGCATTCACACTCTGGTCGATATCAGCTTGTTTATTCAACAATCAATTAAATCCTAATTAAATTCAGTCTTTGCACAGAGTCAGCCTTTGTTACGCAGACGTTTTCAAAGCAGGACACAACATAAGAAACCATAAATAAGTAACTATATAGAAAAAACACTATAGACTTTGGGATTAATAACACATATCCCTATATGAAATAAGATAACTAGGAACAAACATCAGTTTTATCACATTAACCCCTCGTGGCTTTAGATCCTATATATTAAAGATATATTGATGACATTGAATCCTCCTAAAAATATGCCCTGCCGGAGAAAGGACGCCAGAATAATGTCCATTGGGACTGGTAGAATCTATCTTCTACGTCCACACTGACAAAAAAACTGTACATGTCAGTTTGCTTTTATACCTAAAGAGTGCTGCCAAGTCACTGTTTCCTCTGGCCTGGAAGCAGCAGACGCCACTATAAATTTCCTCACGGGTGACAAGGGATGAGAACATTCCCTCCATAGACGAGATGAAGTTTCAGGCTTGTGATGACTATTACAACAGCTACATAACGTCTACGACCAGGTCCTTAACATGTTCTCTTTTGCTTGTTTTCCTGTTGATCCTTCGGCGATCTTATGCTACTGATGGTGCAAGAATCTGACGTATCCATATCTACTTTGAGCCTTAAGTAATCTTCAATTAATTAAGTTCCTTTTCCAATCCGATGTGTTTATGCAATGTCACTTTTATGACATCCCTGTTTTGTCAGTTTAACTGGACTACAATAACCTTGCAATGTCCTTGTCGTTTCTACAAAGTCGCGCCCATTAGTCCTGCTCTCAGACTCCCATCTCTCTTCCTTGGCTGGATGTTTGAAGGGGTTTCGGTTCATTCGCAGATAATATCTTGGATTGGTTTATTTGGACATGAGCGCTGAGTGCAGAAGTCTATGCAGCCACTTGAGATGCACTAGGGGTTTCAAAGTGGAACTAATACATGCCTTTTTTTTACTTTTATCTTCCGCTGCCTTGTTATTATCATGGCTCAAAAATATAACATACATCCGTTTGAAAGCAAGCCGAGCTAAGTGCATAATGTTAAACACACTTTAGGTTAGGATTCTTCTAAGAGGCTTGCCTTGATATTGGCAGATAATGCCATTCTTACTTTCTACTCATGTATGCTGGTACTATAATTACAATTAAAAGTACAATTATGGGTATCTGCAGTGCTGTGAAACGGATACAACAAAACGATTTTAACCCCTTAAGGACCACTGACGTACATAGTATGCCCTGGGGAAAATTACCCTTAAGGATCAATAATACCAAACATGACTAGGTTTGGTGTAAAAGTAAAACAAATAAATAAATAAAATAATAAATACAAAAAGTAATAAAGTGGTTTTTTTTTTTTAAAAATTGTCTGTGGGGTATAATAAAATAGGAGTTCAATTGATCGTTTAACCTCCCTGGCAGTGATCCCGAGTGTGTCTCGGGGTTAAATTTCACCGCTGAAAGCGGTAACCCCGAGACACACTCGGGTTGTATACATTACCTCACTGTGCGCTCCCTCACTGATCTCTGCAGCCTCCACCGGCGATCGCAGCCTTTTACTTCCTGGTTTTCTTCTCGCGAGGAGGAAACCAGGAAGTAATGAGGTCACGGTCGCCGGAGGAGGCAGCTGGGGACATCGAGGGATCACAGGGAGAGGTGATGTATCCAGCGGCATCCCGAGTGTTGCTCGGGGTTACCGCTTCCAACATAGGAATTTAACCCCGAGCCACACTCGGGATGCCGCTAGGGGGGAGGGGGGGCAATAAAAAAAATAGACCATTTTTCATCACAGAATTTGCTGAAGAAATAGACCGCCAGGGAGGTTAAACACGATGAGCGTAAAACGTTCAAAATGAGCTCAGCGCACAGAGGTGAAATGGCTCAGCAGTGAAGGGGTTAAAAAGCCAAAACATGTAAAAATTGTGTATTTCCAATCTCAGGACAACATTTCGAAACTATTTAGCAAGGGTCTTTTTTGTCAGTTGTAGATTTTGGGGTCAAAGTTTGAAAAAGTGTGTTTTTTCCATTTTTTTTATCATATTTCATAAATTTTTTATAGTAAATTTTTCGCTATGATGTAAATAATGGTATCTTTAGAAAGTCCGTTTTATAGCGAGAAAAACGCTATATAATATGTGTGGGTTCCATAAACGAGTAAGAGGAAAATTAGACCTCAACACAAACAGCGCAGAAACGTAAAAACCAGCAGTGGGCACTTTTGGACTGACAATTGTAAAACCGCCTGCTCACTAAGGGGTTAATACACAGAAACAAGGCATTGAGTTTACAATCTAAGAAGAGTTGGGTTAGTACTAGACATGTGCATTCGTTTTAGTACTAAAGCGATTTAGTCCGAATTTTGGGATAATTTAGTTTTAGTATGACTCAAGAGAAACGAAACTGCTCAGTACAAAAAACGAAAGAAACTAAAATAAAATGCACTACATTTTAGTTTCAGTCCTTTTTGTGATATTATATTGATGAGTGAAGGAGACCAGCAATGAAGAGCGCAACATCGCAAAATCCGAAGTTCTGCACCCTCCACATGCCAATGCAGGAGGATGTTCTATACAGAGAGGGACATTAATTCAGGAGGATGTTCTATATATTATACAGAGAGGGGTATTAATTAATGCAGGTGGATGTTGTATACATTATACAGAGAGGGGTATTAATTAATGCAGGAGGATGTTCTAAACATTATACAGAGAAGAGCCTTTTTTTTTAGCCCTTTAAATCCAGTGGCTGTGAGCGCGGAGATCGGCTGCTTGTTACATTATCTCTCAGTACAATGTATCAGGCTCAGCTGTTACAGTAACTGACTGCTGCTCATCACAGCGCTCAGAGTTTCAGTAAAACAAGGAAATAATATTGTTCTAACGTCTTATATATAAAAATATTATTTACTAGTTTTACTGAAACTCTGAGCGCTGTGATGAGCAGCAGTCAGTTACTGTAACAGCTTTGCCTGACACGGGGCAGTATTGCAATGTTGGTGCTAACTTAACCAGAGCTGTTGTAACTGAAAACCTCCATAGGATATAATAGCTCTGGGAAGTTTACAACAGCTCTGGTTAAGTTAGCACCAGCTATATAATATGGCCCACATTGTGCTGAGAGTGAGAAATACTGTAACAAGCAGCGATCTCAGCCCTCTGAGGAGCCACTACAATAGTAATTATATCCACTGGTTTTCGGATGAATGAAATTAGTTTTCATACTAAAGAACTGAAAACGAATTTCTTTAGCAACTAAATAAATTGCATTTTAGTACTAATGCATTAGTTCAAAACGAAATTTTGTGCTGTGCACATGTCTAGTTAGTACACAAAAAACTAGTTTTCTTATTTAAAATTTAGAGTGATGGGCTGGTATCATTTTTACACTGTTTTGTCTTCACTGGATTCTCACCAAGTAGAAAAATTCTATATTTACTAAAGAAATGGTTAATACAGCATATATGTACAGATCGATTTAGATAAGCAGCATTTGTACTCGTTTCCCTCCGCTCTCGATTGTACAGATAGTCAGCTGACTGTTGTTGTGTGTTTGAATGAAGAGTTTATACTGCTTGCTCAGTTTTTCTCCCCGGGGACCTGTGTGATGATGGATGATACCCCGCTCGTCCCATCTGTCTCTCTTCCCCGTACAGATGTGACCTGTGCACACAGCAATATCAGGGCTCTGTCTGTGTTTGTGTGTGCACCCACACTTTTAGCCCTGCACCAGTGGCTGCAGCAGAAGACAATTAGACTGGAACTCTCATTCTCATTAAAAAAAAATATTCTTTTCACACAAATAAAGAGTTTTGATGCAAGCCCTGTCAGCTGAATAAAGAAAAATGCATTGTATTACCCCCAGTTAAAGCTGATGTCTACATATTGTATTTCACTGAACAGCTTGTGTGTTGAAAAGAATCAACGCCAAAAGGGCTTCAACAGCCGTCATGTAACCACAATGCTACCAATAGAATTTTTGGATTAAAGAGAGACTATGGGTTGGATTTCAAGTCAAGTGTAAATTTACCAGAGCCATTAAGATCTTTGGGATTGCTATGTTTACCAGAGTTCTAGTTAACTTTACACCAGACCAGAAATTAATCCTAATTTCCAGTGGGTGTTAATGGAAGGATGTCATGTGGGCCCAATCACAGGACATTCTGCCAATTGTCACCAGTTCCTGAGTCATTCTATTGATTAAATAAAAATCTAAATAACTCCAACACAGTGTATCCCTCAGAGAGCTAGATTTATTTATTTATAAAGTGTTTTACCAGGAAGGATACATTGATATTTTTCTCGTTTTCAAGTATGTCCTGGGTTCAAAAACATTGAATTGTTACAGTGTTACAGAAATACAAAGTAATAAAATGCAAGATATTAACACAAAATCACAAATCTACAGATTAACACAGAAAATAAATTTGTAGGAAATAAACAGGGTTATTCAAAGAGATTCGAAAAGTCACCGCACGTTCGGTGACTTTTCGTTCTCTTCAATACGGTTGCTTTTGCCGATCCCATTTCGGTGACCCTGCGGTGTATTCAGCAAACACCACAGGGTCCCCGAATTGCAGGGAAAGGCCGCCGCAAACCCGACGAAAATGAACCGCAAAACCCGGCGAATGCACGCTGAAAACAAGCAAAAACATCTGGATTAACCTTCGAAAAACCCGAGCAGGAGCCGATCACACGCAGCGAAGCAGCCGAACAGGAGCCGAATCACACAGAGCCGAAGCAGCTGAGACGCAGAGGAGGCAGTGAATAAATTAGCAAAACCGTTTGTATGAATCTGTGAAAATAAACGCTGTTTGCAAAGAAAACTACTGAGCGAAAATGTCTGAAATTTACACAGGAGGTCCAGGGAATGATAATAAAGAGGGCTGTTACAGAAAAAAGAAGTAAACTTAAAAAAAAAAAAAAAATCAGACTTTTAAAAAAAATAAAAAATCTGAAAAATGCTTAAAGTATCCTAAAAAATCTATAAATAAAGAGACTTTTTGCTGCAGAATTTTATAATGAATGGTTTATTAGATATTGAATTAAAACGGGAATATTTTTAACATTGAAGTCTATGGGAATCTCCTGAATAAATTTGCCGAATTAAACCACCGAATGGCAGGGCATTAGGGGAACCTTTCACTGCTGGTTTGTGTTCTCTGAATAGCCGAAGCAGTGCTTTTGTATGGGGATTTCACTGCCCTCGAACAGGCACCGAACAGGCACCGTATGTGCAGGCAATTCGCCAGGATTTGGCGAATTGCCTGCTCTCTGGATAACCGAATGGCCAGGAAAGGCAACCGAACGCTGATTTTCAGTGTTCGGTTACCTTTCTCAAGCAATTCGGATCTCTTTGGATAACCCTGAAAGTCATTATGTTTCATGTTTGCAGGTGCATTCGGCATCGAGGTATATCAATAGAGATCTCTAGGATGTGCATTTCGTGTTTCGGAATTCTGGACTTTTCACGAATCGTCCCGATTCGCGGCTTCGGATTCAGCCGATTTTCCGAATCGGATCGGATCCAAAAACAGCAGAAAAGATTTCCGAGCCGAAACGAAAAGTTTTCGGAATTTTCGTATGGACTTGAAATGTGTAAAATCGAAATTCATTTTCGTTCCAATCGTGATTTTGGTTCCATTCGTGATTTTGTTTATATTTCGGTAATTCGGGACATTCTTATTTTTCGGTTATATCACTGATTCTGTAATTTTGTATAATTTCCAATGATCCGATATTTCTGTCGATACGATAATTCTGTCGATACGGTAATTCTGCCGATTCTATCGTTTTTATTAAATAAAGATCCTTTTTTTCTTATGAATATGCATTGTACAACTTTATTTAATCATATTAAAATGGTATGAAAGGAACAAAAATGAACAAAACGATTTAAAAAAACCAAAACTGACCCAAGTGGTCTGACTTTAAAAATAAAAACCAGAATAAAAGTTTTAAAAGGGAAAAAAAGCTGAACAAAATTATCAGAAACGAAAAAAAAAAAACAAGAAAAAATAAAATGATTTAAAACGAAAAAAAAAATTAAAAAAATTAATGCAGCATATGAATCCGCACACTGCGGGGAACAAGCGCCTCTCTGCGCGGTATAATTAATGCAGCATATGAATCCGCACAATGCAGGAAAGCGCCTCTCTGTGCGGTATAATTAATGTATATGTCTGTGTTATATGTATATGTATCCTGTCTGTATATTAATGCAATAAAATTAGAATTTTCAATAATTTACAATGTGTAAAGTGTTTTTTTTTTTACATTTTAACGTGCGAGCGTTTACAGGTTATATTTTCTATGAGTTGCGCTTGTTAAAAAAATTAGAGATGGGGGACTTGTTACATACATTTTTTTGGGAGAAAATCACACAATTTTTAACAAACGCAACCCATACAAAAATCGTTAGTGCAGCATCATTGTTCACATTATAATTGAATGGGAACAATATTGCTGCATTAGCAAAACAAAACAAAAAAAACCCTTTTTTAAAAGAAATAATTATTTTTTTTATCACATTTTTAATTTTTTTGATTAACTTTTAACATGGTCATGTTTGGTATGGTTGGAAAGGCCATGCTCTGGCCCATCCAACAATACCAAACATTAACCCCTAGGTACCACGGATCGGGAGATAGGGGGTTTATTGGAACCCCCTATCTCGACCATTAGTGGCAGTTAGGGGTTAACTCCAGGACTGGCGTCATCGTGCAATGCACTATCCGAAAGTTAAAAAAATGAAATAATCGAAATCTATCCAAAGTCCCGATGTTTCACATCGGGACGTCGGATAGAGTAAATTCTGGAGTTAACCCCCTAGTTGCCACCAATGGTGGAGATAGGGGGTTCATGAACCCCCTATCTCCAGATCCGTGGTGCCTAGGGGTTAATGTTTGGTATTTTTGGATCGGCCAGATCATGGCCTTTCCAACCATACCAAACATGACCATGTTAAAAGTTAATTAAAAAACATTAAAAATAAAAAATTAAATAAAAAATATTAAAAAAATAAATACATTTTTAAAAAAAGGTGTTTTTTTGTTAATGCAGCAATATTGTTCCCATTCAATTATAATGTGAACAATGATGCTGCACTAACGATTTTTGTATGGGTTGCGTTTGTTAAAAATTGTGTAATTTTCCCCCAAAAAAATGTATGTAACAAGTTCCCATCTCTAATTTTTTTAACAAGCGCAACTCATAGAAAATATAACCGTAAATGCTCGCATGTTAAAATGTAAAAAAAAAACACTTTACACATTGTAAATTATTGAAAATTCAAATTTTATTGCATTCTCAGTTATAATATACAGACAGGATACATATACATATAACACAGACGTATACATTAATTATACCGCAGAGAGACGCTTCCCAGCAGTGTGTGGATTCATATGCTGCATTAATTATACTGCAGAGAGGCGCTTCCCTGCAGTGTGCGGATTCATATGCTGCATTAATTATACCGCAGAGAGACGCTTCCCTGCAGTGTGCGGATTCATATGCTGTATTAATTATACTGCAGAGAGGTGCTTCTTCCCAGCAGTGTGTGGATTCATATGCTGCATTAATTATACTGCAGACAGGCGCTTCTTCCCAGCAGTGTGCGGATTCATATGCTGCATTAATTATACTGCAGACAGGCGCTTCCCTGCAGTGTGTGGATTCATATGCTGCATTAATTATACCGCAGAGAGGCGCTTCCCTGCAGTGTGCGGATTCATATGCTGCATTAATTATACTGCAGAGAGGTGCTTCTTCCCAGCAGTGTGTGGATTTATATGCTGCATTAATTATACCGCAGAGAGGCGCTTCCCTGCAGTGTGCGGATTCATATGCTGTATTAATTATACTGCAGAGAGGTGCTTCTTCCCAGCAGTGTGTGGATTCATATGCTGCATTAATTATACTGCAGACAGGCGCTTCTTCCCAGCAGTGTGCGGATTCATATGCTGTATTAATTATACTGCAGAGAGGTGCTTCTTCCCAGCAGTGTGTGGATCATATGCTGCATTAATTATACTGCAGACAGGCGCTTCTTCCCAGCAGTGTGCGGATTCATATGCTGCATTAATTATACTGCAGACAGGCGCTTCTTCCCAGCAGTGTGCGGATTCATATGCTGCATTAATTATACTGTAGAGAGGCGCTTCCCAGCAGTGTGTGGATTCATATGCTGCATTAATTATACCGCAGAGAGGCGCTTCCCTGCAGTGTGCGGATTCATATGCTGCATTAATTATACTGCGCAGAGAGGCGCTTGTTCCCAGCAGTGTGCGGATTCATATGCTGCATTAATTTATTTTCGTTTAAATCATTTTATTTTTTCCGTTTTAAAACCTTTTATTCTGGTTTTTATTTTTAAAGTCAGACCACTTGGGTCAGTTTTGGGTTTTTTAAATCGTTTCGTTCATTTTTGTTCCTTTCATACCATTTTAATATGATTAAATAAAGTTGTGCAATGCATATTCATAAGGAAAAAAGGATCTTTATTTAATAAAAAAAAAAGATAGAATCGTCAGAATTACCGTATCGACAGAATTACCGTATCAACAGAAATATCGGTTCCGAAAAACCATAAGTAATTTTCACTCAAAAGGAATAGACACTTTGAAACGAGGAGAACAGATGTTCTGAAAAACATGAAAATTTCCGATATCATGAAAAAAAAAGTCGATATGAAAAATGAGCCGATCTGATAACACAAAAATTTCCCAAATCACGGAAAAAAAGTCGATACGAAAAATGAGCCGAAACGAAACGAGACGAAAAGAAAATCGTCCGTAACGAAAAATTTAAGATCTCTTAAGTGACTTTAGACTGGGGGAAGATTTGATGGCGTCTGGGAGACTATTCCATATTTGCGGTGCTCTGTAGGAAAATGAGGATCGAGCCACTTTCTTTTTGTATTGTGGTATTGCAAGTAAGTTGCAGGTCCTGGATCGGAGGTTATAGGAGGAGGAAACTGCTGGGGGGAAGCAGCCTATTCAGGTAGGGTGGTAGCTTCCCAGAAAAACTCTTAAACACCAGGTTGGAAAGGTGAAGGTTGCGTCTAGATTCCAGCGATGGCCAATTTAGTTCTGTTAACATGTCACAATGGTGGGTCATGTAGTTACATTGTAGCACAAAGCGGATGAATGAGTTATAAAATGTAGTAAGTTTATGAAGGTGCGTTTGTGGGGCAGCTGCATATACTACATCTCCGTTATAAACACTTGCTCAGTGAAATTGAATGTTTCGACCCCACACAAGGTTTACAAAGATCCGTATAGGGGTAGTAATGCTGTGTAGTTTCCCCATGGATGCATGAATAAGTCCAGCCAAGTCCTCATTCAACTATATGCTGTTTTGGGGCTTTTCAGCTATTTTTTGGTTTTACATTGGGAGTTTGAGAGGTATGTGCAGTTCTATAAAGAGGTATTGGTGAGAGTGTTTGCTTGTTTTTCTATCTGCTTAGTAATATGTGAGAGGAGAGTGTTTAGGTCCAACACATCCGGGAAACGCATTAGCCAATGGTCAAACACTAAGACAGTTGCTCTCACAGAGGTAAGTGTGCTGAAAACAACATCAGCCAAAACGACACAAAAGGCAGACAGATTTTGTCACCAACTCATGTTTGCTGAAATTACTCAGCCATGGGAGAAAGATTGGCACACGTGTGCAATCAGGAAAAGCCGGAATACTCCATACAAGCAAGATGAAGGCCTAACAAGACAAAAGCACATGGATACACTGTATGCCTCAGGCATGCACCTGAAATAACAAACATAGGGGGTCCTCACGATTGTGTATAAAACAGAACTGCAAAGTCAAAGTACGCAAACAATGTGCATATGGTTTAGCGCAACAGGTTTGCCTGGCGTGCACATCATAATGTCATTTATCCTTGTAGTTGCTAGCACTTTTTGGATTGTGGTTTAGATATGGTTTCAGCTAGAGAGACAATTACCATATCTCTGCACACGTATGATTATTCTTAATTAAAAGGCTGTATTTTAACATTAACTGATCTGTAAAAAGTAATTACATTCTAGTTTGTGGTTAATAAATGTTCCATATGTAAACCCCTCTTTGTGTGAGCATAAAACAATCAGACCCTGCTTTAGGCCCACAAGCAAGTACTACCTTAAATTCATTGCCAGTTATTGGATTCACAATCCCTATCGTGTATGGGGTTCAGCGGATCCAATGTCCAGTTACAAACATCTAAGGTTATTACAGACTTGTTACTGCTCAATCTCATGCGGCTGGACATCACTAAGCGATACAACCCAAAGCCAGGGGCGCAGAAAAAGCACACAGAGACTCGGTTCTGCACCAGTGAAGGCTGGGGCCACAAGAGCTTATTAAAGCGTCCGTTCTAATGCGCATCTTGATGTCCGTCATAGAACTTTGATAGATTATATAGTGAACAACACACAAAGTATGCGTATATGTTATCACGCACTTTAAAACATACGCGGACATTTGGACAGCGTCATACCATTAGGACATTGAGACATGTTTACGGACATGACGCTTTCTATAGACAGGAGTACGGGACACCAGATGAGTGCTCATTTGACATCCACTATGTGTGCAGAAAACTGAGACTACAAAACGCAATGGCTTCTTCAGTTTCCTTATTTCTCAAGATTTTTATCTTCAACATCAACATTCACGTGCATCATGGGGTGTCCACAAGCATGTCCGAGCGCTTGTGTGGCCCAAGCTTTAGCAGTTACTTGAAGCACTTGGTGCTTTTCCTGTCCTGTGATCCAATTCTGAATTACTCCATTCCACCTGTGGGGAACTACAGATGCCAACCTGACTAGCAGCCCTGCTTTATAAGGGTGGTCAACCCCACAGTAGTGCTTTGTCATAGCACTTGTTATGGTGCGTTGAGCGTTCAAAAAAGCCATGTATCCTGCCATGCCATGCCTTTGCTGAGTCTGTTTTTAGGCGTCTTCAAATTGTCTTTTTTTCTCCTGTGAATCCTGTGTCTCCGTTACCCTTGTGTAAAAAAAACACTTAATTATTCACTGCAGCCTGCCTGCCTTTTTTCATCTGTCCACTGCACTCTGGGCTCTTACCCCACTAACCTGCACCCTGACACTAAAAAAGATAAAATGCCAACAGCTGGGAGCAGTGGCATAGCGTGGGTTGTTGTCACGTCCTCTGCCCCTGCGGGGCTTCCTGGGGGGTCTGGGCGCCCGGCGGCATCACTAGCTGGCTGGGTGCCAGGAGCTCGGGCTCGCTGATTGGCATCTGAAGGGACGGAGCTTAGCGTGGTGACGCAAAGCCGCCGGCCTTAAGTGCAGGGCGCTAGATTCTGCTCGTCGCCCTGACGTGGAGTTATTCCCGCATAGCCAGCTGTGTTCACTTGTGTCTCAGTGTGTTTATTCATTGTTCTGTTGCCGACTTTGCCTGTATGAGGACCTCTCCTGTGTTTGACCCGGACTGCCTACTTGACGATTCTCTATCTGACTCCCTGTGTATGCTCATAGTGCTCTCTGCGGACGCTGAGTGTATGTGCAGGTTGCTTCACATCACCGCTGAGTGTGGTTCTGCCCTGCAGGGTGTGGAATTCAGCGAACTTGCATTCTGCCTTGATGAAACAAAATATATGAGAGTCTCTCCGTTGCCAACCTTGCATGTATGACTAACCCCTCTGGTGCCAAATCCGATTATACATTTGACCATGATTGTGTTGAGCACTGCTGTATGACACTTCTGAATGATCTCTGTTTGTGCATAGTTAAATTGCTTTCGCTCAGTAGACACTTGGTCACAAAATCATTTGCTACTGAGTGGTATCTAGTGTTTACATTCTGTCTGACCTCCCTGGCTGGGAGTGCTGGGATTAGCAGTCTTGACTGCTGTGAATTAAAGTACCAAAGAAATCTGTCCAAAAGGATCCAAATTACATTTCTCAGGGGTGACCGCTATAGCGAACGTGACAGTTGTCAGCGCCCGGGTGAAGGCAAGAATTGTGCACCCCCTCCAACCTGTGGACACTGTAACACACCCTGATTCCCTTCTACCAGTAGAGTATTGACCCCCTTACCCCACAAGCACATGTATTGTATATTAAGAAAATACTGATATAATACAAAAAGTGAAACACACATTCCCCCCACGCTATACCACCGCTACCAGTCACCCTGTCCCAGTATACCTTAGCATAGTTCCACTCTCATACTATACCCAGTCACTCTCTCCCAGTACCCCTAGTCACCCTCTCCCAGTACCCCCAGTCACTCTCTCCCTCAAGTACCCAGTCACTCTTTCTCTCCCAATACCCCCAAGTCACTCTCTCTCTCCAAGTCAAGTCACTCTGTCCCAGTACCCCCTAGTCACTCTCTCTCTCCAAGTCCCTCAACTCACTCTCTCTCTCCAAGTACCTCCAGTCACTTCTGTCCTGGTCCTCCCTTCTGGACGCTGAGTGCTAAGTCACCGCCTGCGCCGCAAAACTGGAGGCTGTCTGTGCAAGGGCCTCTCACAGACACCAGTGTCCGTGAGCAGACACCTTGCTGATCTCTGTTGGAAAATATTAGTGGTTCAAATTTCTTTTGAAATTTTGCACCCCTAAGAAAATTGCGCCTGGGGCGACCGCCCCTGAGCCCCCCACGCTATGCCACTGGCTGGGAGTCACATAAGTACTTACTTCCTCTAGATAGTAAGATTTGATTGCTTCTCGACTCTCAAAACTAGCCATAAGGGGTTATTTAGTATCTCTCTTGTTCGCCGCACTTCGGCAAATTAAACTCGCCGACCCTGCAGGGAATTCAGCATTCACTGCAGGGTCCCCGAAGTGTGGCGAATGAACCCGCCGAACGCATCCTCAAACTGCCGAATCGATTGACTTTTAAACTGCTGCAAAACCACTGAATCAATTCTAAAAACCGCTGCAAAACTGCCGAATGCAGTCGCAAACCTGCCGAAAAATGCAGACAACCCACTGAACAGACAGCTGAATCGATCCTCAAACTGCTGACGACCCGCCGAACAGCCACGGGAAAAAGACCAGCCGACAAACAGGGGTAAAAAACCCCCGAAATAAATCCTGCAACTTTTAAAACGAGTTTAAAAAAAACTAGTGCAAGAAAATGCCTGGAAATCATTTATAAGGTCATATGAATAACAATAAAAAAGGTCTGCTACAGAATAAATATAAAAACGCCATGAAAAAAAAATTTGAATTAAAATGTTTGCCGAAAAAATCCTAAAAAATGCCGAAAAAATAAATAGACTTTTTGCTGCAAGTGAAAATAAACTGTTGAATAAATAGTTAAGAAAAATGGGGATTTTTTTTTTACATTGCAACCTATGGGACTCGCCTGTTTAAACCTGTTGAAATCCACCGAAAAACAGGGCATTTCACTGACATTTCTCTGCTGTTCTGTGTTCTCTGAATAGATTACCCATTACTTCTCTATGGGGTGCTCACTGCCACCGAAGGTCACCGTATTTCGCTGGCAATTCGCCAAAATTTGGCGAATTGCCAGCTTTTTAAATAGCTAAATGGCCAGGAGATTGCACTGTACCGGGAAATTCACTGCTCGGTGCAATTCCGTGGCCAATTCAGTGCTCTCTGAATAACCCATTCGGTATCTCTGAAGGTAGTCAAGTCCACGTCTGAAGATGGCCTGTAACAGTGTAACAGCTCTCCTTACATTTGATGCTACTCGTGTTCCTTGAACAATATCCAAATGAATCCGTAATGTTATTTTTTAAATATTAAACGTCACTGTTAATTAAGATAGAGTGATGCTTTGTGTATAAATTGGATTCTGTCCACAAAATACCATAGGAACTGAAGAGGTTTCTGTGATGAACTAGGAGAATTTCTTATCTCCAATCAGAATGTATTAAAGTACATCAGTATGTATTTTTGTGAAATCCGAGACAAAGACGTTCATGTATTTTACCCAGAGATGGAAATATTACACTGTATTTATGATGCGTTCGCATTGTTTATGCCCCATAGAATTTATAATCCAATTACAATCTACATACTGAACAGAGATAATGCATATAATCAGAGGCCAGGGGGAGAATGTACCATGAAATTCAGATTGGGTTACCGCACTATACAGGGAATGTCATTACTATAAAACCGCTTCCTCACATCCTATCAGGATTACATTATTGGATAGAATGTTTGTTAACATGAGTATAATGAGTATGTTGACTTGGCACTCATCAAATGTTTAGAAAATGGTTAATAGAACAAAAAAAAATTAGTTTCACAATATGATATAGGTCACGCAAAATATATAATGAAGCAAAGCTAAACTATATAATTAATTGGATAAAGTGTATACGGATTTATAAATTCAGTGCAGTAAATAACCTGAAAGTGATATGTACCGGCTGGATGGAGTAGAGGTAACATCACTGCTCTATAACTGTGGAGTCACAGATTCAATCCCGGCCAGAGCACCTTTCCAGTAAGTGTCCTTGGGCCGGACACCTAACGGTACATACTTGCCTACCACACAATATCGGCTGTGGAGTCCAGTGGTAACATCTCAACCCTTCAACCGTGGAGAAGCAAGTCAAGGTCCTGTTCGGCACATCCCTCCGGTACAACTGTGCAGAAGTCTCAACTTCACGAGAAGCGGGACAAACCTAGCCACCAGGTCGCTGATCATCACTACAATCATGGAAATACGACTCGATCCCGCTCAGAAGACACCACCAGCGTGTGTCCTTGGGCAAGACACCTAACGATATGGATGCACCTACCTCACAAAATACTTGTACATCTCATAGATTGTAAGTTCCCCTGGGAACAGGGTCCCAATGAATCAGGTCATATCATCCATGTGAGGTATTCCAATGTATCAACTCCTTGTACACTGAACTTGTAAAGCGCTGTGGAATATGTGGCGCTATATAAATAAAGGATAATAATAATCTATATCACTTTATATATAGCTAGATATCGGTCTATATATTTTTAAATTATTACGTTTGCAAAAACAAACAAACTATTGGAATTTTAAAGATTCTTCTATCACAGACTACTTGAATTTTGCAGATAATTGGTGATATATAAGTAAGTGTTGCTGAGTTTGCGCCTGAAAGGTGGTTAACTCTTCAATAGACACATGGCGCGCCACTGCAATTCGTCATTTCTTGCAAATAAGATACCGTGCAAAAAAAGGTTATGTTAAGTGAGTAGTTATTCTGTGCATGAATACTAGAGAGCTTGAGCTTTCTGAGATTTATAAAGAGAATGATAACTCAATTCAAATACTTACTGTACGACTGTGAGAGCTGAACGTGTGAGATTCAATTTGAATAAGATGTTTGTACTTTAAAAAGAATACAATGTTTCAAATATAGATGAGCATTCGGCAACTCTTCAATATCAATGTATTTCAAGTATGGCTTTTTTTTAGATTTATCCAACTTCAGGATAGCATAATACAATGGGTGAAATAGATCACTTAGTCAGTGCATCAACTAAACACCATGAGAAGCAAGAATAGTGCGCGCCGGGACTACACTCCGGACACTGGACCACACAGAAATAAATAGATTGCATTAGCCTTGCTAGTCTCTCTCTAAGAGCTGTTGTTCTCTGGCGTGTCTAGGAACACCATAAGTCTGGATTTATTGATCTATCCTGTACATTATTTTGCTTGCAAAGAATTATTTTTGGATGCTTCTTATTTACTATACACAAGAATCATCCTTACCACTTATTGCGAACCAAGCATCTTGTATTTGGTACCGTCTTCTCATGGTGCTCTATCACCGTCTGAAGAGGTTTGCGGCTTCCAAAGAAAGCAGGTTCCATGTCGAGAGCCAGTACCAACTGGAGCCACTGGTAGCATCTTTCAGCTGCCTGTCGGCTCACAGGGACATGTGGGTGGACCTCTTTCCACAGTTCTGCCTCCCATTGGACTATTCCAAGATGGATTCTCTTGCTCCCCTAGGTAAACCCACAGGACTATGGCTCATGGCTCAGATGTGGTCTAGCCATCCCCTTGAGAATTTCATCAGTCAGTCAGACACAAAGAGCAGGAGGACTGGCCTCACCCAGGGGCAGACTGTCCATTAAGGCAATAGGGCACTGCCAGAGGGTCCTGGCAGAGGAGACAGCCCCATTAGGGTCCCCTTAAGGCTTGATCAGGCCTGTCCTTTCAGTAAGGCCCAATGACACTGTCGGTAAAATCATGGGGAAATAGTATCAGAAGCCAGCTTTAATACAGATGCAGTGGAGCCATACACCACCCCGTGCCTGCAATAATTCTGAATGTATATGGAATGACCAGTCTGTGGGAGCCCTAGGCCGTACTGACCTTTACAATTCAGTGAAAGGACCAAATGCTGGCTGCTGTTAAGTGGGGCCCTATGACAGCAATGAGTTCCTGCATGTAGTGGTCAGTCGGAGGGCCGCACTTGCCTCCAGAACCCCACAATGGCGGGCCTATTATCTCATATGACCCAGGGTCCCCTTATCTTGTCAGTCCGCCCCTGCCATTTACCTATTATAGTTCACCTCTGTGCCAATGGAAGTGGGTGTCAAAAGAGGGAGATAGCGCATTTAATAGGGATTTTACAAAAACACTGCATCTGAAATCTATGCATTTGCCTAAAGCAGGGGTCAGCAAACTTGGCTCCCTGATGTTTTGGGAACTACATCTCCCACAATGCTCAGTCATCCATTAGGCTGACTGAGTAACATGGGAAATGTAGTTTCTAAAACATCAGGGAGCCAAGTATGCTGACCCCTGGCCTAAAGCAATATAAAAACGTAATTTAAATCCTTATCCAATAAACCAAAGAGAACCTGGGCACGAGCTAACAAATAGCTTGGAAAGTTCCATCCTATGTATATAGAGGAGCTGCGGTGGGTAAGGACCCTTTACCTATTTGAATAACCTTCCCACTAGGCCATAACATGGCAATTAGTTAACTGTGCCAATTAGCACATATAAAAAATATGCAAAGTTATATAAAACATCTGTGGCTATTTTTTGTGTTTATTTATTTTTATTCTTAAGCCAGAGCTGCATTTTAGATGTTGTTTTATGGGAATCGCACGGTGCAGCTGTTTATTTCAATCCCAATACAGCAATAAATAAATTGATTATAAATTCATGCCTCTAGAAAAGAAAAAAATGTTCATAAATGAATTGGGGATCAAGAAACAGCTGAACTGACCTGACTAAAGTGATTTCCATATCTGTATTAATAATCGCATGGCTGCTAGCAGACTTTCTTCAATTAAGGGCACGACGATTTCTCCAGCCACAAGTAAATTTAATTATGGTGCCTCTTTCCAAGCCAGATAGTAGCATTTTTTTAAAATGCATTATTTATATAGTCAGGCACACCTTCTGCTTCGTTTCTGTTATAATACACAGGAAAATATTTTTAAAGGTTTTAAAACATGTTTTCCTCCGGCTTTTCTTATCTGGATATTTTCTACAATACCAGGAATCTGTTCTGTTATTCAGATGTATAGCGGGAACACGGAGCATTTCCCTTGCTGGTAAACCAAAAAAAATACAGCGTGTCCATAAAGTCTCTTTACAATTTCAAAAATTTATTACAAAGGCAAATGAAGAGACAGATAAGTGAAAATTATTACAAAATGAGACCTATATATTTAAAATTTTTTTTGGCTCCTTTAACCCCTTAAATGCCCGTCCTGCATTTGGCGGGCTTTAACGCCGCAGGACGGCATGGAACGTCCTCAGCGTTAGGAGCCCAGCCGGCGGTAATACTTACCTCCCCGGCGGCTCCCACGCAGATCTGGCTTCGATGAAGCCTGATCTGTGTCTTTTCTAGCCTCCCGGCGCACTGACGTCATCGCGCTGGCGCGATGACGTCAGTTTCAGGCGCCCCCCCGCCGGAGCATGGGGAAGCGCCTGGAGGGGAGGGATCCTTCGGATCCCTCTATCTCCCCATCGCCGGGGGCTACAAGGCTGTGGCCAGCATCGCTGGAACAGTCACAGCCTGACCTTTCCAGCGATGTATGGGGGTTAACCCATGAGTTGCCAGGTCGCGACCGGGCACTAATTTGTGCCCGATCGCGGCCTATTTCCGGTGGGGGCCGCCATCTTGGATGGCAGCCCCCACCTCTGGGTCCCCCCCCCCGCGTCAACTGACTCATCGCGCCATGCGCGATGGTGTCAGTTAACTGGGGAAGCCCCTAGCTGCAAAGTGATTTGAACCCCCCTATCTCCTGATCGGTGGCAGCTAGGGGGTCATGCCTGATATCGATGGAAAGGTCTGAGCATGGCCTTTCCAACGATATCAAACATGACAATGAAAAAAGTTAAATAAAAGTGTATAAAAATAAAAAAACAATTAATTAATTAATTAAAAAATAAAAACGCGCTTTTTTTTTGATGCAGCATTATTGTTCACATTTCAATTATAATGTGAACAATGATGCTTCACCAATGATTTTTTTTTGGGGGGTTTAGCTAAAATCACGTAATTTCCCCCCCCCCCCAAAAAAAAAGGGTTCCCAAGTCTACCCCATAGAATATAACCACAAAGGATCGGATAATAAAATGTGAAAAAAAAAACACTTTATACACTGTGGATGATTGAAATTTTATTGAAAATTCACATTTTTTTAAATTTTTGGTTATAGCATTCTGGCAGGACATGACGTTTATATATAATTATGATATATTATTAATCTGCCGAGTCTGCCGGAAAGAACGATATATAATTTGTCTGGGTGGTATAATAATACGTGACTTAAAACCGCGTTTAAACATGATGAGCAAAAACTTCAGCAAACTTCACTTCCGAAAGAGCGCCAAAGTTGTAAAATTACTCCCGTCCTTAAGGGGTTAATACACCTCTATATGGGCACCATTAGTTGCACGAAGCACATCAAGACGGTACTCGATCTCTTGCCATGTTCGCTGTAACATACCCTCATTAATGGTGGCAATGGTGTCAGTGATCCTCTGCTTTAGATTAGTGATGTCCTGTAACTTTGTTCCATACACGATATCTTTAACATAACCCCATAGAAAGAAGTCGAGGGGAGTGATATCTGGTGAACGAGGTGGCCAGGGAATTGGGCCACCCCTTCCAATCCACTGGTCTGGAAATGTTTCATTTAGGAACCACGAACACGCAGTCCCCAATGTGATGGCGCACCATCTCGCTGGAAAATGATGCTTGGTTGAAGGTCATCTAGTTTTTGTGCCACTTATTCAGTCAAGAGGTCAAAGTAAACATTGGCAGTATTTAATGTCTGAGAAAAACGACTTCTTTCTATGGGGTTATGTTAAAGATATCGTGTATGGAACAAAGTTACGGGACATCACTAATCTAAAGCAGAGGATCACTGACGCCATTGCCACCATTAATGAGGGTATGTTACAGCGAACATGGCAAGAGATCGAGTACCGTCTTGATGTGCTTCGTGCAACTAATGGTGCCCATATAGAGGTGTATTAGATGATGCAAAAAACCCTTAAATATATACACGTCTCATTTTGTAATAATTTTCACTTATCTGTCTTTTCATTTGCCTTTGTAATAAATTTTTGAAATTGTAAAGAGACTTTATGGACACCCTGTGTATATATATATATATATATATATATATATATATATATATATATATATATATATATAAGGGTTGTGGTGGAAGACAAAAAGTGAGATAAAAATTAAGTGAGATAAAAATAATAAGTGTGTTTATTATTGCAGAAGTCACGTGCACATCACAGCAATTCGATGAATTGCATCCCAGAGCTCCTGTGCCACATTCCCCATATGCAGCAAGGAATTCTGGGTAGGATATGCAAATGACATCTGTCTCACTTTTATGTATCCTGGGTCTGTTATTACACAGAGCCCTAAAATCAATGCTATGCCACACCGTGGCTTTGTAGCAGAGATAAGGTTTATGCAACTGGTCAAAGCCACTCCTAGGACAGCGCTGTTTCGGGTTTGTTGGACCCTCATCAGCTAGGAGCTAGGCATGATGACCAGTTGTAGTGGATGCTTGGGACCCATAGGGCAAGTAAGTATCTACAAGAGTTGTAGTGGAGGACATAAAGTGAGATAAAAAGCCTCCACACTATAATAAGTGTGTTTATTATTGCAGAAGCCACTTGCACATCACAGCAATTCGATGAATTGCATCCCAGAGATCCTGTGCCACATTTATTTATTTATTTTTTACATTGTGTTCATAAAGACCCTCAAGTTGGTATACTGAAATAAAAGACTGGGAGAGGTCGGGGTGGCATCAGGGTATAAATATGTCTTAGCTTCTACTTCCCTCCCAGTCTTGGGATTTTAGGGTTGAATCATGATGAAACTCTAATCACTTTTACTAAATCTATAAAAACACAGATACCATTATATATTACCATATTGTTCACAAACATTTAACTTGGATGCAGAGAGACGCACTCCCACTTTTGGGTCCAATTTAATTTGACTCAAAACCAGGATCTTTTTTGGCTGAATATTCGGCCACTTTCTGGTTCAGGAGATCCAGATGCAGGTTTACCAGCATTTTGAATTCCGATAAAATTTTGGACCGAATATCAGCTCTCACAGCTATACTTTTTAACCCCTTCACCACCAAGTGAGTTTCTAAAGATCAACTGTCAGGAACCAGTGTTTTTTTTAGAAAAATCATTTTTAATTAATTATATAGTAAGAAATATTTGGGAATAATCCTAGTGTATTGCTGTAATAACAAATGTTGCAGGCATATGGCACCATCTACTGGCCAAAAGGAGTTATTGCAGGTAGATATGCAGCTCATGGTTCCGTGTATCACCTGGGGAAAGCCCAACATATCAGGCCAATTTGTTGGTTTTAAACACCTTGGGCATCATGTCCACGGGGCTAAATTTTTGGGGGGACTTTCTGGAGCCCAAATACAAATGAAATTCGTTTGTAAGCAATGAATTTAATTTGCTATCATCCAGCACAGCCCCAGATCGTGTTAACACGATCTCGGAGCTGCTGTATCTGCTACAGCTGATTGTGTATACACGATAGTGAAGAGGTTAATATAAATATCTGCTGTATTGATTCAATTCACATTTATCTGGCAGCCAATTTCCCAGAAAATTTCAAATACTAAAAGGTGCTGATAAATGGATTTTCAGGCAGGGAAATAGAGGGCAATAGACTGAAATCTGCTTTTTTTAAACATTGTATATTTCTAATAGGCATGCTTAAAGGCACAAATCTGTATGATGTTGATGCTGAAGGCCAATGAGGCATGACAGCCCCAAGTTAGCTCCGCCCAAGTTGGGAAAAACATGGTGGTGCCCATTGTTGGATCGAGGCAAGGACAAACTGCAACTATACACTGCAATATATGTCAAGTGATAAATGCTTAAATGTTCATGAAGGCTGGAGCGTCCCTTAAAATTAAATTAGGCATGAACAAGATCTTGTAGTATAAGATTTGTATGAAAAAAAGGTGCTGGAAAACAACTCTAGAAGAAAAAAAAACTACTTTTAATATTTGGTACAGGATATATAAATGTTTACACTGTTCTATAATTTATGGAGAATATAGAACTCTTTATAGGATTTAATATTTTCCTGAGAATATTGAAATCTTTTTAATATTTCATTATTTATGGGGAATATAAAATTTTTTACAGGATTTAATATTTTCCTGAGAATATTGAAATCTTTTTAATATTTCATTATTTATGGGGAATATAAAAATCTCCATTCTGTGTTAAATTTTTTCGATTTCACTTTGTATTGTTTTTCACATAAATGTCCAAAACTGAGACACCGAGAGTTCCATCATTACATATCACGGTTTGTTGAGGTGCAGAGAACTCGGGCTATTTTTTTTAATATATAAATATATGGCAGACCCAACTAATTATTTGTATTTTACAGTGACTTTTACATTTGTGTACTTATGTCTAGTCAAACGCTTGGAGAAGGCATCATTAAGCAGGAGTTCACAATTAAATGTAATTAACCATATGGAAGAACAGCGAACAATCTGCATAGCTCTGATAAATAATCAGTGGTGGCCACCTCATGTATTTTCAAGGAGGGATACAGACAGATTGATGCTGTTTAGTCAGTCAGTAATGCTCGACTTGTAAATGATGTGTTACATCCTCCATGCTTTGTGTCACGGGTCCCTTGAAGTTAGAGACTGAACCATAGAACCAATCGTGATGTTCTTTTGATCTTCCTGCGGCCAGAAAGCCGCATTTTAGGCTGGTTCATCATCATGGATCAGGATAATGTAACACTCCAGGCACCATAACAGCTTCAGCTTATTAGAATGGTATTAGCGCAATGACTCTATCTCTGCAGTGCCAGCTTTCAAAACTATTTGGTTTTCATGAAAACAGGCTTTAAAGCAAATTTTATAGCTCATCCCAGAGACCTGTCAATCAGATCCAACATTTTCTTGATCATACACAATCTCAGACCCAGAATTCATGATTGAGATGAACAATCCATCTCATACGTAAGCATTTAACCCCTTCACTACCAAGTGATTTTCCAAAAAACATTGTCAGGAACCAGTGGGTTTTTGAAAAATCATTTTTAATTAATTATACAGTTAGAAATATTTGGGCATATTCCCATTATATTTCTTACTGTAATAACATATTTGGCCATTAGATGGTGCCATCTACTGTCAAATTGAGTTACAGCTGTTACAGAAGAAGCTTGTGTTCCCTGCGTTTGCTCCTGAATGTCTGATGTCAGGACATTCAGTTAGCCGATTTTACACAGTTTTAGCTCTATGGGCATTATGCCCACAGGGCTAAGACTTTGGGGGCACCTTCTGCAGCCCAAAAGCAAGCGAAATTAGTTTGCAGCAAACTAATTGGATTTGCTTTTGGGCTGCAGATCGAGATATCTCGATATTGAGCACTGGATGGTGCTTTTGAAGCCCGAGATATTGCAATCTCGGTAGTGAAGGGGCTAAAGGTTATTTTTCTAACTGGTATTGCTCAGTAGATGTGCATGGCAAAAAACTTTAGTTTTGTAAGAACTGATTCGTTTTAGCAAATCTTTTCACAAGTTTGTGAGTTTTAACGGAACTTTTTATGTTTCTTTTTCACAATTTATACTTTTTATTCAAAACACATTTTAAAGGTGAAAAAGAAAAAAATCACTAACAGGCGTGGTCTCAGAGAGGGTGACATCGACATGCTCTCTGCCTGCTGACATCACTAGTGATCGATCTGGTGATCGGCAGTTGGGAATATCACAATCCCGGCTGTAGGTGGCGCTGAGTGGGGTGGAGGAAACTCATCCACTTCATCCAGTGTTTCTGCCAGATCAGGGTAGCAGGGATAGGGTGCACTCCTCACATCCTGAACACTTTAAGACAAAGTGGTCAGGATGAGGATAGTGTACCTTTAAATCAGCGTAATATTTTTGATCTCCCAAGCTAGTGGAAGTAACACGCTTAGTAAATTAAGCATTATGTAATGTTACACAGGCACATTAAAGCGAAACTCAGCAAAAAAAAAAAGAGTTACTATTTACCCTTGATCATCCCACCCTCAGTTTTTGTTGCTTTTATTTTTTTCAAACTTACCATTTTACCCAGCTGAACCTCTTCCCCTGCGTTCATTCTCCTATGCATGCACCTGACTGCAGGGTGTGTCTGAGGATGATTGACACTTGTACAATCACACAGTCACTCAAATACTTTTTATCGAGAAGCATTATTAGTTGTCCGGTTCAACGCTCACAGAACCTACCAACTCCTCCTCAGACTATACAATATATGATGCTAATGTCATTTGTGAATCGAGGTACCCCTGAATTCTGGAAGTCTGTCTAGTGCTGCTGATCTACATAATTCAGGACCAGCGATGACAATAGAAATCCTGGAGCCAGTAAATAAACCAGGAACCCGGACTCACATCCTTAAATCATATATTTATTTATTTTTGAGAAAGGATTTTACCAGGAAGGATACATTGAGATTTCTCTCATTTTCAAGTATGTCCTGGGTGGCGAGTATGTACCTTTAGGTGTCTTGCCCAAGGACACTTACTGGAGAGGTGCTCTTGCTGGGATCGAGCCTGTGTCTCCACAGGCTCTCTCCACGCAGAGCAGTGATGTTACCTTTACTCCACCCAGCCGGTATATAAATAAATCCTGTCCCTACTTTTTGGGGTTTTTAACCCTACCTTTTCCCATCTACCATACTAGCAGGGACGGCAAGGAATTACATGCACACAATTTGAGTTGTGAGGAGTCTGCAGGTGCGCTGGAAATTTCTTTATGTGAGTGTGCTAAGAAGTAAAGTGTGGTGAGAGTTGTGTGTGTGGCTGCAAGTGCGTACGACAACCATAGTGTCAGATGGCAAAACACATTCTCTGCGCAAACTCCCTTTATGTCTCTCTTTACTTTTATGTACCTTACTCCCCATTATCCGTTACTTTAAACTGAAGGTGCTGGTCAGATAGCGGTTAATGTGTTCTGTTGAGGATAGAACATACGGGATACATCTATGGGATTTTATTTATTGAGCATTGTATTTGCCCTTGAAAAAGTCTATTGAATAGATGAAACGCGTCGGGCCTTTTATTGATTATATATATTGTTTTTATTTGTTATTATAATAAAATACCGTATTTTTCGCTCCATAAGACGCACTTTTCTCCCCCCAAAAAGTGGGGGGAAAAGTGGGTGCGTCTTATGGAATGAATGCCCCATGATATGCCTCAGCTCACCTGTCGCCGCCACGTTAGGCTCCCTCTGAGAGTGCGTCCGGCGGCAGGAAGCTTGGGCACTCGCCTGGGGGAGCCACGTGACCGCGATCTCGCGAGATCGCAGTCATGTGGCTCCCCCAGGTGAGTGCCCAAGCTTCCTGCCGCCGGACGCACGCTCAGAGGGAGCCTAACGCGGCGGCGACAGGTGAGCTGAGGCATATCCATGAGTTGCTGGGGCACATCCATGAGCGAGCTGGGGCACATCCATGAGCGAGCTGGGGCACATCCATGAGCGAGCTGGGGCAAATCCATGTGCTGGGGCATTACCCATGTGCTGGGGCAATATCCATAAGTTGGGGGGCAAATCCATGTGCTGGGGCATATCCATGAGCTGGGGCATATCCATAAGTTGGGGGGCAAATCCATGTGCTGGGGCAAATCCATGTGCTGGGGCATATCCATGTGCTGGGGCATATCCATAAGCTGGGGGGCATATCCATAAGCTGGGGGACAGTATCCATGAGCTGGGGGACAGTATCCATGAGCTGGGGGACAGTATCCATGAGCTGGGGGACAGTATCCTTGAGCTGGGGACAGTATCCATGAGCTGGGGGACAGTATCCATGAGCTGGGGGACAGTATCCATGAGCTGGGGGGCAGTATCCATGAGCTGGGGACAGTATCCATGAGCTGGGGGGCAGTATCCATGAGCTGGGGGACAGTATGCATGAGCTGGGGACAGTATCCATGAGCTGGGGGACAGTATCCATGAGCTGGGGGACAGTATCCATGAGCTGGGGCAGTATATCCATGAGCTGGGGCAGTATATCCATGAGCTGGGGCAGTATATCCATGAGAGGAGCTGGGGCAGTATATCCATGAGAGGAGCTGGGGCAATATCCATTATTACACTATTTGATTTCAGAATATTTATTTTCCTGTTTTCCTCCTCTAAAAACTAGGTGCGTCTTATGGTCAGGTGCGTCTTATGGAGCGAAAAATACGGTACTTAATTTATTGGATCACCTCATCATTCCTTGTTGCGGAAAAATAGGCCTGGGGTCCATTGTGGCTTCCATCAACACCATGCATACCAGCCATGATTGAACTGAGAGTGATTTTGTCTTGAACGGTAACTGAAGCTTCCTTGTATATTAAGATGTTGTCCTGTTCCCTAATTCATCACCGATGATGCAGTAGGGACCAAGCTGTTTCATAAAAATGTTGTATGGACCTATTGCAAAGGAGACATAGGCCTGCATGTGTTCAAAGCACCCCTGAAGAATGTAGAGCATGAATGGCACATGCCCGGAGATAATTTCTAGCACCAGGACCGCATTCCTTTACGTAACGGAGATATGTTATTTTGATATAAAATTTGCACTTCTCTTTTCTGTACTTTCAACAACATTCATCATAGAGAGTATAATCCAGAGGGAGTCATATAAGAAGAAGAAAAATCATATGCCATGAATATTTAAAGCATATGCCATCTGCTTCATGCAAACGTGGTTGTGCTTTTTGTGTTTTAAGTGTGGATAATACTATTGATAATGTTATAACCATGTATACAGATCCAACATCTTTAGAAAATAGAATTAAACTGACAAAATTACAAAGAAACGTTAGAAAAGAGTAATAAGACGTGTACAGGGTTTTACCAATATGAACTATAGGAATATGAGTATTGTTTCACTAAAATCAACCCCATCTCGAAACGCATACAAAAATGCAGAAAACTCTCTGCAACCCTTGGTTTGTTTACACACCAAGGGAAAGGTCTTGCTGATTGTTGATTGGATATTGTTTCCATTTAGGTAGGTTCACCCCCCCTTCTATTTTGGCCCTAATTTAGTTGAGGTTTCGAGGAGTCATCCCTGTCTCCTATGCTGTTACTATGTAAGTTTCATGTTTTAACCCCTTCACTACCAAGCAATTTTGTTGAAAAAAATTGTTATCATAACATTTATTTGAAACATGGAATGGGAAGCTAATTTAATTTAGGGTAAAATAGAAGTTACGCACATCAACTGCTATTCTGAGTGTAGGGGGGGCACCTGGCATACGCCGTGGTGGGACCCATGTACAGGTGGTTACAGCCCTTTAGGCAGGTCTGAGTCCGTGACGAGGTACAAAGGGAGTTGGCAAAGAGTAGTCAGGACGGTCTGTGGATCAAGGGGCTGGCAGCAAGGAGGCAATATCGGTGGGTAAATCAGGGTCTGTCAACAGAGACAGGAAGGCAGGTCTGAATAGCAGAAGGTGAGACTTGACAATGCAAAGCCAAGTTGCACAGGGGGAGGATACTCTTTTATTGATAGGCAAAGAAGAGGGTGTGGTGTGTGTTTGGTGCTACTTTGGTTTTAACCCCTATCAGTGCTGGACAGGTCCGAAGCAGCACTTTTCATGGATAGCACTGATTGTTGCGCACACGGGTGCTGATCCCTGACAGAATCCCCTCCCGAAGGAGCGGCCACTGGACAATCTACACTTGACTGGAAGCTGGGCACCGGTGGGCAAGGGGAATAAGTCCTTGTCGCTGTCACCTGGTCCCAGGTGGGTAAGACAAAGGAGCCCTGGACAGTATAGGGTCCTGGTTCGTCATGTAGAAGGCCTGAGCACATAGACCTATCAAAATCACGGAGAGACCTGGAGACAGATGGGCATGAATAGAGGCCAAGGGCACCTGAATATATTGTGTTCACGTAGGCAGAGGGTAGTGGGGCAAGCTGCACCAGGTCTTCAGACTCTTCAGCCAGGGGTCTCGTATGATCAGACTGACCGTGTTTCTTCCTCTGGCGTCTCCGAGTCTTGGCTTTGGATGTGGTACCGGTCTTGCCCTCCAGGGTGTTCTGGACAGTGTAATCGCCTGTCATAACAGTACCCACACGATGAGGTGGTACTGCTGCAGGACGTTCCTTTTCTTCAGGTTTGTCGTCACAGGGGGAGTCACTGAGCTGTATGGAGTCCTTATGGGGAAGAGAGGCGGTAGCCCCCACATACTTGGTGTCTTGAGCCGGTGGTCCCCTGGAACGCCGAGCGGTCTGCAGTTGAAGCTCACCATCCGAGTCCACAGTATCCCAATCCTCTGACTCAGGAGCTTGTGGGTAGCATTGCCAGGGAAAAGGAGATGGTACTTGTTGGCTGGGAGTGATGGGAGTCACAGTCAGCGTTATGATAGCAGTCTTGGGTAGCTTGACGGTGTCCCTGAGGTGTAGAGCTTCCTCAAACCTCGCCAGATCTTCTTTCCGCACTATAGTCCCAATGGAGGCGTATACACAATCCTGGTTTAGGGGTTCCGTAGCCATGGGAGTGTGGATGAGCGTAGCTGCGGTAGATTTCAGATAGGAGTGGGTCCCTTGTATACAGTAGGGACCCTGCTCTTCTGGTACAGGTTCATATCTAGGTATAGGGTTCAGGGCAACAGCAGCACCAGTCATTAGCTGCTGTCTGGGAGCACTACCCGGAATCTGGGTGGTCATAACATCCATAGGAGTTGACTGGTCTAGCTCCTCAGGTACTGTGGTTTCGTAGTCCATCAGTACTTCTGTATCTGAAGCCACAGTGGCGATGTTTTCTGTCTCTCTTGGGGTGAAAGACTCGTCCTCTTCCTTGGAGCTGATCTCCTCCAGTATCCTACCCCTGGATTTGGCAGACCAGACTTTCTTGGGCGTAGGTGTAGAAGTAGGCCGGGATGCAGCCTTAGAGACCGGAGCCTGTCTGGATTCATGCTTGGTCCGGGGTTCTTCCTCCTCGTCTGCATAATTCAGAGACTCCCTACCCCTGGGCACAGTGGGCTTGAGTCGTCTGGGCGCAGGCTTCAGTGTAGGAGGCTTTCTGGGTGCAGGCTTGGGAACCTGTGGTGCAGAGACATGAGCGTGGGGTGCATCTCTAACCACCAGAGTTTTATCACTCACGGTCTTTTTCATAGGGGTTCGCCATGACACCATAGCCGGCTCGGGTGCGGGAGTCGGCGTTTTTGGGGGTCTTGCAGGACAGGCTGCGAGCCAGTGGTCTCTTGAGGCACAGTAAATACAGAGACCCTCGGATATCCTCCTGGCGCGCTCCTCTGGAGCTAGCGGGCCTTTGGCTCTCTTTGCCGGGGAACTCTTTGCTGGGGAAACACACATTTTGGGAGTGGTGCTTCTAAGGGAGTCCATTAAGGTCCAGACCTCATCCAGCACTATACATAGCCAGTACGCCATATCGTCCAGGGCTGGTAGCATCCCTGCGGGCTCAGTTGTTGGGCTTTGCATTCTGTCAGGGTGGCACCTGGCATACGCCGTGGTGGGACCCATGTACGGGTGGTTAGAGCCCTTTAGGCAGGGATATACTGGAGGTACCTGAGAGTAAGTTGGCTGAGGCAGGTCTGAGTCCGTGGCGAGGTACAAAGGGAGTTGGCAAAGAGTAGTCAGGACGGTCCGTGGATCAAGGGGCTGGCAGCAAGGAGGCAATATCGGTGGGTAAATCAAGGTCTGGTACACGGTTATCAACAGAGACAGGAAGGCAGGTCTGAATAGCAGAAGGTGAGACTTGACAATGCAAAGCCAAGTTGCACAGGGGGAGGATACTCTTTTATTGATAGGCAGAGAAGAGGGTGTGGTGTGTGTTTGGTGCTACTTTGGTTTTAACCCCTATCAGTGCTGGACAGATCCGAAGCAGCACTTTTCATGGATAGCACTGATTGTTGCGCACACGGGTGCTGATCCCTGACACTGAGAAAGGTAAAAAATTAGATTTTTCATGTATTTTTTATCCTTTACAGAAATATTATTGACATGTAAGATTCTGAGCTCTAGATGGTGCCCCTTATAGTACACCATTTCAAACGGGGTCTGCATTATTATCATACAGGCAGAAAAGACCTTTGTGTTAGATACAGTAACTGTGATAGAAATAAGTAATAAAAATGGTGAGATCTCCTGCTTCTGGGGGTTTGTAGTGATCATAATGAGATTATCAGCAATGCAGCTTCCAAAAAATACCAATAGAATTTAAAAATAATATCTGTATGTGTCATAATGCCTGTATATGGAGATTACCTTTCATCTGTACTGTACAGGGATTTTCAGTCATTATAAACCCCTGAATCTTGGCCCTGTACAGCAGTGAGTGACCCCATATCGCTCTCTGTATACTGCCCTTTCCCTGGCAGTTGTATTGCAGCAGTAATCTATTTGAACTTTTTGTTACAGTGAGGTTTAGGGCTGCTATTCACTGCTGAATTTATATTTCTCCAGGATGATTGGAGAGACAGAAACCAAAGGATTTTGTTTCTCCACAGAGGACACACTAATCCTGCTTTGAAAAGGTGTGAAAATTGTCTTTGGACATGCTAATGAGTGCTTTTCAATGTATTACAAAGCAAAATCGAGATAACTCGATTTTGGGTGTGAAAGGGTTAAGAGTCATCGCAATGTCAGTCATGTGGACGTGCTTAGGTTTATATGTTATGTACGCAGTCCGTTAATAAAAATATTTTAAAAAAACTGTAGAAAACTGTATCAGAAAATGCAAGAAATACACACAGACAAAACGCAGAAGGAAAATGCAGCGCTCGGACAAAAACATTTAGAAACCATAAAAACGCACTACTTAAAAATGCAATTAAAGTGACAAATTACTAAGAAAGCAGATAAGATCTGAGCCGGTGGTAACTAACATAAGAAAACAGAAAAGACAGACTGCAAACAACGAAATACTTATCAGTGAGTGAAGCCACATAAACAAGCACGATTTAATGTGTAATACTCACAGAGCGAAAAAAAGGGATACATTTGTACAAATGAACTTGTCCAATTATCTAATCCAGGAACCCGAAGAAATTGAAAATAAAGTTTATGCTGCGAATAAAATATATTTTGAAGCCGCAATAAGCTTCCCCTGCTTTCAGCAAGGTGCGTATGGGTAAAGCCTGTCAGTGGCATACACAATTAATATAATATGTGCTGCAATGTGGGAATTGGGATAACGATAAATGCTTCTTGGGTAAACGGTATTATAATTATAAAGTCAGGATTTCACTGCTATTATATCTTGTAAAAAAAGAAACTATCTCAGTCCCAAGTTTGTGGATCTAGATCGGCTATTTATCGGTTTTCATGTAACTTAATTTCCCCTTCGCCCTTTTCTGTTTGTTAAGTTAATCGACTCCCTACTTTGTACATAAAACGAAAAAAATCCCAATTTAAAAAAATGTAGATGGATCACTAAGGATCCCAGTTCGGATTACCCACAAATGTGAACACATGATTGTATTTGTGAGTAGGATGGGCTGTCTTGTATAGCACTGTGGAAATTGATGGTGCTATATAAATAAAATATAATAATAATGGATGACTGTGAGGTCTTCGATGCTCATGCACTCCCTCAATTTTGCAACTCCACGCCCAGACACACCAGCTGGCGTCATTTCTGCACTCCTCTGCTGGCAGTGTCCAGCCCTCGTGTCACTCCACTTAATGCAGCTGAGTCCTACGCCATTCAGCTCGACGTGATTGCCCATATTTGCACAGACTCTTCGGTAAGTGTACCTGTTAATACGTATCAAAATCATCTCCATGCATTCCGTGACATCCAGGCCTGATGGGGACAGTAGAGGCACAAGGCTTCAGGCCCACTTCAGGCCCCAATATGGTGCTGCATGCATCTCCTGCCTCCACCAATATGGCGGCAGGTGTGCGGAGCCTGCCAATGACGTCAGTAATTTCAAGGGTAGGGGGAGCCCCTGCAGTCCTTACCTATAAAAGTGAACCTCTCTTCCCAGTAACTGCTCCAATATTGTAGTGGTATCTCCTATTAGCTCCCTCCTCCAGTATATTCATTTGTCTCCTACCTTGGTACTCTAAGCCCAGACCAGCCTTTCAACTATTCTTGCCAGTCGTCTGCACAGTCCTCTTTGCTAGTATTTTGACCCTGTCTGCCAGCCGACTGCCTTGACCACAGTCCTCTCCTCGACTATCCCTTTGGTCTAGTCTGGTCGCTATGCTCCTAGTCTACAGTAGTATCCTGGTTCCTCCTAGCCCAATATACCATCTCAAATGCAAATACACTGATAAAATGCATTCGGACAAGCATACATCATTTTAGCGACACCGGGCACACTAGTTCTCGTGCAAAAAAGTGAAGTCAGAAAAGGAAGAGGTCTGATTGCCTATTTAAACCTATGCCTCAGCCAGGCCCATTGCCCTGTTGTGGTTTGACTTCACTGATTCTCTGGTGTCCGCGTCCCGGCTTTGACTGACCTTGTTTCCCTTTGGTATCCTTGATCCGGCTTACTTTCTAGCTAGTTTCTGATGTTGCTTTCTATGTAAAGCCCACCTATAATAAGGACTGGTATGTGGGGTGTTTAGGTTCTCTGTGTAGGGGTTATTTCAATACTGCCACACATATAGTACATACAAGAATACAGATATGTATAGGTATGGTTATATTGCTGCTTTTGTCTGCAGAAGAACACTAGTAGGTAAGAGCATTTGTTGCATCTGGTCCACATGTCAAGGACATACAATGAGAGTGCTTAAATCAATAGGGTAACTCAAGCCGGTGTCTCATGATTTGTTGACTTGCAAATCAGTTCTTTGAGGCTTTAGGTGGGCAGATATTTTGGGTGACCACTGCCAGTAAACCTAGATGGGCCCCCCGTTGTACATCTGACATAGTTTCTGTCCCTTCTGTCACATTTGTATACATTAAGGTATTGCAAGGGAAACCTTACTGATTGATGCAGTGATCCCAAATGAAAATGAAATATTCATTCAGCTGACAAATATTTTAATTCTATAATTCCTGGACAAACTATCCTAGCAAAAGAGCATGATTTAATTATTTCCTCATCCAGATACTTTAAGGTTGTATCAACCATTACATACTGGCAGTGGAATACTCTGGAAAAGCTCCTGGACCCCCATTGACTCAAGAGATCAGCTTCTGACACATGACTCTATTGTACAGAGTAATTACATTAAAAATATTAGGCCACCCACTGACTAGAAGGCCAGGCTGATATGTAGAGTGGAAAAGAACAGATTAAAAAAAATACTTTTTTTTCCTCTTCACAGAAGAATGAACAAAATGGATAAAAGACAATAAAATAAATAATAAATGAAGATAATGTTCATCGTAGCAGATTCCATTTAATATATACAGCTGTGTTTTGAATAAGCTTTGTGTTCTAGAATAAATGAGGCAAGGCAATATTTCTTTCTTTTAACAGCCCTATAAGCTTCCTTCTAAAACAAGGGAGATCCTAAATATGTCCCTGTCAAAATATATTTTGGGTTGACCACTTATTAAGTGACCTCTTGTCAACGGCAAAATATGCACAGATAGAAATCTGTCATTTTTCACATGAAAAGTCCCTATAAGTCAGACCCATACAAGTAGCAGAAATCCATCTCACACCCCAATAACATCTGCCATTAATCAGAACTCATCTTCCATCACCCTGACTGACAGCGGTGCCCACATCCATCATGCACACATTATCATTATTCAAGATCTAAAATGTAACTGTAAAGAGAATTTCATGTTGTTCTTCAAGCATAGGCACGCACAGGGAGTGTATAGAGTGCCCTAATGCTGGGAGAATTGGTCCTACCAGTCTAAGGGCCCTATTCAGTTCTTCGCGTTAAAATGGGGATGCTGACAGGGAACACCTGCCATAGCGTGCCCATTTTAGTGTGATATTTTGGGGCAGGTGATAGCTGAGCACCTTGCCCCGGAACACAGCGCTTCCACGCAGCCGCGAGTATCACCTCCTGGAGTCCACAGGATTCATTGGACGCTTGCACTTCTGGGCCAGGCTCAACTTGCGGCCAGAAGGAACGGCGGTTCGGGCCACCGTTCTCGCCGTGGGATGAGAGATGAGTATGGGATTTATTTGGGGGGTTGTTAGTGGGTGCTACATGCTTTTGCAAATGCAGAATCATTTAGTGTCAGCTTTCAGAAGCAGCAAAAATTTTGCCTTGCGCATCCTGCAGTAATTAGCGCTAGCACTTTGTATTACCTTACTTATCAAAACCCTAATTACTGATTGCGCTCCCCATGTTAAGTATAGAATGCACAACGTACAGTAAGCTCGCGGAAGCTAGCTGAAAAAAAAAGATGTGCTAAGAGATTTCTTACAGGTTTAGCGTCAGGAAGGTAATATGGGGTCACTTATCCTAACGATAACGCTTACACATCTGAACACTACCGTTAGTGCATACTAGCAAATAGAGCCCTAAGTTTTTGGGTGTTCTGGTTCATAAAGAGAACGAAAAACTACTGTATTTCCGTAAAAACTTACTTACGTAATGTCACGGATCCACCTTGGTCTACGATACTGGTCCCTGTATACAGTATCCTATCTACCCCTCTGATCCTTGGATGGTCGGTACAGCTAACTATCTTCAGGGAAACAAGCGACATGTAACCAGCAAGGGATAACAGATATCAGAATATAACAGACCTAGATAAAGGAACAGGGGTCTTAGTACTACTCAGACGTGTGCCAATATCGATGCCTAGAGCAGGGTCACTAGTACTTGCCAAGTCGTTATATCGAACAGGGTTGTCAGTCAATGCCAGGTTGGTACAGGGTGGGTTTATCAGATAATGCCAGGTTGGTACACAAAGTGGGTTCATCAGAGAATGCCAGGTTGGAACACAGAGGGAGTTTGTCAGGGATAGCCAGATCAGTACACAATGCAGGGTCGTCAAGGAAAGCCAGGTCAGTACACAGTATAAGCCAAAGAAACGTCAGAACGCTGAGGGAAGCAAATACCAAATCAGGGTACAGGAGTAAATAAGACGCTAGGTTTTAAACTCGGAGGGCGGCCTCATCATCAAGCTGCACCCCTCCCCCTGGCATTTCACGTGACCACAGGCTCTGTGTTCTTCACTCGGTGCTCAGCCAGCAAGCAGCGAGCTGGACACTGCTGGGCTGGGTATCAGCTTGGGACGTGACACGTAAACTGGCCATCGCTGGAAACCAGACGAACCCTTCACCTTTCCAGCCTGGTGTTTAAGAGCATTTCTGGAAAGCTGCCACCCTACCTGAATAGACTGCTTCCCCCAGCAGATCCCTCATCCTATAACCTCCGATCCAGGACCAGCACCTTACTTGCAATACCACAATACAAAAAGACAGTCCTCATTTTCCTACAGAGCACCGCAATTATGGAATAACCTCCCAGACACCATCAAATCTTCCCCCAGTCTTAAGTCACTCAAGAGCTCCTTACTAACATACCTCAATACAGAATGCACCTGTAAACATGTAACATAGTGACTAAATTTCCTAAAATTTTTTAATATCTTGCATATATTTTTTAATTATCTTGCATTGTATTACTTTGTATTTCTGTAACTGTAACACTTCAATGTTCTTGAACCCAGGACATACTTGAAAACGAGAGAAATCTCAATGTATCCTTCCTGGTAAAATCCTTTATAAATAAATAAATAAAATAAATAAATAAATTTATGATCGCTGTGGATCTCAATACCAGTGTTAATTTAGTCATCTAATAATTTTTGTCGATGACATAGTTTACTAATTTTTTTTCAGTTATGAAAGCTAAACTATAACTAAGATATGATGACTAAAACTATGACAAAAATCCATGGACATTTTGCCAGCTCATAAAAGCTAGACAAAAATGTTAGGGAGGGACCAATTTTAATTTAGTTTCAGTCATAGTCCTTTAACTAAAATATCATTTAGTTTTAACCTTATTTTAGTCGATGACTAAAACTATGATGAAAATCTATTGATATTTTTGTTAATTGATAAAAAATAGACAAAATTGTTAAGAAGGGACAAATTTTAATTTCATTTTAGTCGTAGTCTATTTAATAAATGCCATTTAGCTTTAGTTAGATTTTAGTCAACTAAATTAACACTACTTAAAACCTGCACTGGATGTAACAAAAAAGGAGGGTAACTAGTATTTCTATTCATGAAACCAGACAGACATAGTAGGGAGTGTATGTGCATGGAGAGTATGAATGGAAAAAATCTAACACCAATACTTTTAATGGACAGACTGATATGTGTCACCAGGAGCAAACCAGAGAGAAGTAAAAAACAAAGCCAAGGTCAAGGAATACAGAGAAAGACGGTAGCAATAAGACAGAAGACTGTGCTCTGTTGAGAACTGCAACACCGTTAAATTTTGCAAACTATTGCACCAAGATTCATTATGAATGCGCACCACCAAAGTCGATCTGCTCATTGAGCAGCACGCGTTGAGTCATCGAGATGCAAATTCGGACTTGTTGGATTTTCTGACTTAGCTCACCGTAACCAAGACCACTTGCATGTTGCCACATCTGAACGGTGCATATGATGGGTCGCAAATTCCAGCAGACATGATTTTCATTTCACGTATTACTTGTCACCCATCTGATTCCCACTACAAGTACGAAAAATGTATATAACAGTAGCATAGACACTTGCCTTCAAGGCCCATTCCTTGGTGACACAATGTTCAGGAGGATGTAAGTTGTGGATTTCAGAGATTTTTGCCTTCGCTCAGCAGTTTTCCAGTTGTGGTAGCCTGTGGACGATGGGCGTTGAGCGCGATACCTACAGGGCTATTCAGAGAGAGGTGAATACCTTGAGAATTGGCAGGAGAATAACCAATCTAGACCAAATAGCCGATTTGGAAAGTGAGATAAATGGGTGAATTTGTCTGGTTTGACAATTTTGACCTAGAATTTTCAATTCTCCAGTCATTCTCAAGGTTTTCACCTCTTCCTGAATAGCCCTGCTAGTGTCATTTTTGGGATGCACAGTAGGTGTCCTACTGAAGGAAGTATGAGATGAGCATTCTGTGTCATAAATGATGGGATGTGAGAACAATGCCATTTTGGAACTAGTGTACAGCAAAGAAGAAGGTCCAGGCACTACGCGTGGGCTTCAGATAGCATAGGTTTATTAGAAAGTCCACAACATATCGGCTATAAACTAGCTTGAGAACGGCCACTTTATAGCCGAAACATGGTTGACTTTCTAATAAACCTATGCTATCTAAAGCCTATGTGAAGTGATCCTATGAGTACCCACTCAAGTGGCTTTTTCAGTCGATGTCGTATTAGGTGTGCGTTTCTCCTCTTTACTGCTATCTATGTGTTGGAACTAGCATTAATCCAAGGCCCACAAGCTAGATCTGGGGGTGATGCTGAGACCCCCTTCGGAAAATAATGAAGAGAGGTAGGGATAAAAAAAAACATGGTAGTCTTCGTAGCAATTTACATAGGAAGAGGCTGGAATCAGCACAGGGACTTAGCTGGTATGTATAGCATATGAGTTTACCTCAGGAGGGAGAAGTCCGCAGACTTTTCTGAGTACTTAACTAAATGTAGGAAGTAAATGAAAGATGTAAATTAATAAAAATGCTTGTGTTATCATTATAATTGGTTAAGGTAAAGTTCAAAAACAACTAAAATGTTCCTTTTTAAGGATTTAAACCCTCTGGAACAATTCTAAAACAGCGACAGTCTTCTAAACTGCAGATGGTAAATGTTTAGCTAAGTGGACATCTGCATTTCACAGCAATATAGGACCTGATTATAATGGATTATAATTCAATACACTTGTAGATTTCACTATCTTTGCACTTTCTTAATAGCTGGGTTTGTGTAAAAGCATGTATTTATCCCTTGCGTAACGTGCAGGTGATGCAGTTCCTTTGACCAAAGTTCAAAGCGATTTTTAAAGACCCTGTGGCAGATTGGGACTTTCAGGGCGAAAATTTTTAAGCCATAATTCACAGCCAGCAGTACACAAAGGAGGCGTGCATTGATTGTAGCGGAGCAGCAACATCATTTCTTGTCCGTGTTCTGTATGGGATGGATTTTCTGATGCTCTATGGATGAGGGGAGAAACCAGTGACAAATGAGACCAAGTGCCAAATCCTCTAATAAAACTAACTTTGCATATTACGTGAAGCTGCCATTTCATCTAATTTGCATGAATCACGGATCCGTTTCGCTGAGCTGTGCATTTTGATGCAGTTATGGATGAGATGGAAAATGTACAAAGACAATGCTTCTGCCAAGAGCTCTTTAGCTTGTGAATCCTAATGCTTTTATCTTCTTCCATTTAAATTTTATCTTCTATTTTCTTCTTCTCTCCCAATATCATCTATTTTCCTTTGTAGCTTGGTATCATCACTTGTTCCCTTTTGTACTTCAATCACCCATTCACTTTTTCTTAATCCATCCTACTTTTCCCCTCTCGGTTTCCGCTCTGAATCATCTTTTACATCGTATCCTCATCTATTTCTCATTTTAGGTCATTTCTCACTTTCATGCACTGAATACTTTGTATTATTTTTCTATTCTTTCATTTAGTCCACCCCTTTCGTACTTCGAACCCCTCCATCCCTTGGACTTGTTTCCATCATTTCTTATCCCTTTGACTCAATTTTAACATCCATCCATGATATATTTTACGCATTCATGTGCATTTTGCTCTTAGAGGGTCTTGATTTTTATTTTTTTTTAAATCAAGAAGCTGAACTGTGAACAAAAGCTCCATTTCCCAGAAGATCCTATCTCACTCCACAGTCACTTTTAATTATCCACTTTTACAAGCGTAGTGGCAGGCTTTTAATCACCGCCTTTACATAAAATGCAAGTGTTAGGGCTACTGATGGCTTGATATCCGGGCACGTAAGTAAATCACTCACCCGTCACAAAACAGACTAGCCAATACAGAATTATGATCTTATCTTTTCTGTGACATGGGACAGGAGCGGAGGCACATTATACTGGATGTTAAACTATAATTCTCATCAGACCTTTCTATGGTTGAAGATAGTATGAGGTTTGAAAACAAAGCAATGGGGTCCATAAAAACAGGATAATATAATAGCAGAGGTATATGACAGGAATTCGACATGATGGAAGATTCCATAAAACAATTGTGGAAAAAAAGCTTAAAGGGATACTACAGGGTTAAAACCCCTAAACCCCTTCCACAATCCCCCCACCCATTTTAACCCTTTCGTGTCCTTTAAAGCAGGGTTTCTCAACTCCAGTCCTCGGAACCCACTACAGGCCAGATTTTGCAGATCACCTTGGGGGAAATGCAGACTGAATCCTGCAATCACTGAGCAGCAAATTGTATCACCTGTGCTGTGCTTCACATATCTGGCAAACCTGGCCTGCTTGTGGGTCCTGAGGATCGGAGTTCAGAAACACTGCTTTAAAGCATCCCCCTAAGCAATGGTCTCCCTCTAAAGTCTGCTGCAGCCAATCCAGTGGTTCTCAATGCGAAGGATATCATTGGATAAGGATAGTTCCCAAGTCTCCATGCCTTGAAACCTGAGCTGAAAGACCCTATTATAAGGTTCTGAGCAGCACTAAGCCCCTTCATTTGGGTGGCTGAATTAGCACTCAGAGTTCTCCCAGAAGGGGGAGAGGGAGCTCACAGCAGTGTGACCATTCATAACATTGAGTGGTCACTCTGTAGAGTTAATGTGCTCAACCTTGGCCATCCAGATGTTTTGGAACTACATTTCCTACAAAGCTCTGTAGACCTAGTGAGTGGCAAAGTATCAAGAGAGATATTATTATTATTGTCATCATATATAAAGAGCCAACAGTTTCCGCAGCGCTTTACAATAATCAAAGGGAACGAGAGAAACGGACATGCAGAGGTGTAGATTGCCCTGCTCATAGGATTTTACAATCTAGAGGGATTGGGGTTGAGGAAGACAAGAGGAATTTTACTAGATAGCAGGATTGTTAGTGCCAGTGATTCGGGAATGGTGTGGCCATAGAAGCAGCTTCAATCATGTGTGAGTCGATTTTATCCAGGGGATGAGTTGAGTCAGTGATGTGGTACGCTAATCTGAAGAGATGGGTTTTGAGGGATTTCTTGAAGGCCTGAAGATTAGGGGAGAGTTTGATAGGGCGAGGCAAGTCATTCCACAGGACTGGTGCTGCCCTTGAAAAGTCTTGGAGGCGATAGTTGGCCGTACGCATGTAGATAGATAACAGGAGGAGATCGCCTGCCAACCGGAGTTGTCTGGATGGGACGTGTTTGCGGAGTAATGACGAAATGTAGGGAGGAGATGAGTTATTGAACGATTTGAATGTGAGCATCAGTATTTTAAACTGTATCCTGGAACATACAGAAAGCCAATGGAGGGATCGGCAGAGGGGGGAGGTACGCAAGGTGCGTCTGGTGAGAAAAATAAGCCTGGCACCTGCATTCATTAGATTACAAAGGGGCAATACGGGAGTTGGGGAGGCCAATAAGGAGCGAGTTGCAGTAGTTAAGTCGTGAAATGATAAACTCATGAACCAGCACCTTTGCGGTATCTTGTTTGAGAAAGGGGCGGACGCGGCAATGTTTTTGAGTTGAAAGTAACAGGATTTGGTCACTGTCTGGATGTGGGGAGAGAACGTTAGGTCTGAATCAAAAGTAACACCAAGGCAGCGAGCTTGAGGCGTCGGGCTAATGGGTGTTCCATTTACTCGTAGAGAGATAGGTGGTAGTTCCAAACCAGCATGAGGGCCAAGTTAGATCTTTAGGTGAGTCTACTGTTCTTATCATGTTGACTATATTAGGACATTCAGATGGAGAGGTAGATACCCTAAAAGCATAAGAGGCAAGTCCACTGGCAACATTTCCTGTATTTGAAAGAAGTGAAAATACCTCCTTGTTTACTCCTGCCCTGTGGGTCCAGCAATCAGCTGGGAGATAGAGGGCCAAAATTTATTGTCAAATATCAATTGATTAATTTATATTACACAGATCTGCTTTTAACAGGGATTAAAATGGCAGACAAATATATATATTAACAAGGCTGACTAGTATAACTTCTTCCAGAAAACGAGCAGCAGGGCACTGACTATTGACCAATGGGGCACAGGAATTGGCTGCAGGATAATGGCTACCCAGGCCCCATGGTGGAGATAGCCAACCCTCACATCCCCACTCTACTTTAAAGATTTCAGATAACAAGTCCACATCGCCAACAATTTCGTGCAGAGGTGAGCAACCTTGGCCCTCCAGATGTTTTGGAATTCCATCTTCCTTGTTGCTCGGCCGCTCATTAGGTTGGCAGAGCCTCATGGGAGATGTAGTTGCGAAACATCTGGAGGACCAAGGTTGCTGATTTAGTGATTGGCCTTGGATTTAGCAGGGGTAGGTGCATGGCTGTGTGGGTTGAGTACAATGCCCCATGAATTCTAGTGGAATCTCTGAGTATATTCCTGTATATATATATAACCAGTGAGCTTGTTTTATTTTGTAATAAGTTCTTAGCTGGCTCTCAGAGGGTTAACTAGTTACGGTAAATGCTATAAATGGATTTTGTTTATGTATTCTACTGAGTTCAATTAACCACTCGGTGTCCAGGGATGCATTCTGAACTTTAAATGTGTGATAAAAGCCTGGTTCCCGTAAGTCAACAAGTGAACAGCACCATTACTAAATAATGCATGCGACACGTAGCATAGTTATTAATGCAATTAGTTTTCCCTATACGTCTGCGTCTCAATCAGAATATTTTTCCTGTCTACTCGTCAGCAGTACCCCATGAGCTTTTAGCTTGAACCAGGATTTTATTTTTATCTTTACTGTTAACAGTGAAAGGATCACCATAATCTTTTAAAAGGACCAACCTCATATACTAATGGTAAAAACAAAAATCACGATTGGGGGAATGGGGGGGGGGACTATTTCATCCATTAATAGAGTATATAAAAGGAGCTTTAATATTTGGCAATATCTTGCTAAATATGTCTTCTTTTTCAATAATTTTATACTATTTAGCAACGACTTTTTTTTTCAGTCTAGTAAACGTAGCTTAAGGCTGGGGTCAGACCAGCGCATTTTTAACGTGCGTTTAGGCGCACTTAATCACGGCCGCACTAGCAGCAAATTACGGGCAATGACAGCCAATATACGAAGTACGGTCGCACGAAAGTCCGGCCGCGCATCGCAAGTGGAAAATGAACGCATTTTTTCGAGAACGCAGAACCCCTAGTACGGACGTACAGAGTGCGCTCGCAACATCCGCATAGCTTTGTGTGTGAGTGATGGAACGTAGTCAGACAGACTGCATTTCTGACGTCCAGCATTTTTGACGGACAAAATGTTTTTCAAATTAATTTATTTTCCCATCTAAATCAGTCAAAAAAAACTGGACTGTGTGGCCACTACCTTGTCGTCAGTCAGAAAGTACGAACGCACAGTCCGCACAGAATGCGTTCGTCTGACCCTAGCCTAAAACTTGCATTTTTATATAACAACACCCCTCTCAAAACTTGGGTACATCATTATCATGCCTTGGAAGCCCAGACATCAACAAGGAGGATAATACAGAATGTATATAGTAGGGTCACTGGTGATCCAGGAAAAAGCAATTTGATTGGAGTTGATTTAAGGGGCATTCTAGTGAGGTTTTAGGTAAGCTTAACCCCTTAACATTAGGAGGATGGTGCCTGGCTGGAGGAGGTTAGTCGGCCTCTTCAGCAGGGCTCATCTGCAGCCAGCCTAGTAATTATGCACGTAGCAGGTGGATGGCCTGAGCTCATAGAAGTTAATGGGGAGTATTAGTATGCACCACGTCCTCAAAGCCCACCCGCCACAGGGATGGGATGGTACGCCCTGCGGCGGGAAAGGGTTAATAACTAACGTCCGGTAAAAGACACATTTTAGGAATTTACCAAATCACTTATTTTCTGTCTGCAAAGTGTTAATTGTATTTCTGTCCATCCTCAGCATACCTTGGTCATTTGCTCTGTGCAGTGTGCACTTCCTGATACAAGGGAGGAGTTTGTAGGACCCTGTGCCAGCTTGTGCAGTGCACACTGCCTAAACTGTGGAAGAAAGAGGATTCAGATCAGCTACAGAAGGATCGAGGAAGGCAGAAGGCTGTTGAAGTAAAATAAATAAGAACCAACAGCTGCACTATTTTCCTGCTGAAAAGGTTTAAACCAGGTGTCCGCAACCTTGCCCCTCCAGATGTTGTGGACCAACACCTCCTTCGATGCTCAGCTACTCATTAGGCTGGTTGAGCCTCAAGGGAAATGTAGTTCCAAACCATCTGGAGGGCCGAGGTTGCTGACCCCTGGTTTAAACAAATGCCATTATTTGGCAAAATGTTTTAAGTCAAATCACCCGTTCCTCTTCCTTATGAAATTGCCCGAGGAATTGTGTGTTTTAACTCCCACAAAGTGGTAACATTACACTCTGATTCTCATCCACGTTTCTATTGGCGGTGTGGGCGAGTTACAGGTCTATTCAGAGAAGGGTGAAAATCAGGTGAAATGGCAGGAGAAAAGAACAAGCTAGACCAAATAGCCGATTTGGAAAGTGAGATAAATGGGAGAAGTTTTCTGGTTTGGCTATTTTGACTTAGAATTTTCACTTCTCCAGTCATTCTCCTGAGTTTCACCTTTCTTTGAATAGACCTGATAGTGTGTTTTAAACCCTTCATAAGGCAAAGGTACAAAAATTAATTTTCAGGCGACTTGCCTTCAGATGACATGCTGAACTAACAATCCCATGATCCACTGCTTCATCTTGCCAGAATGCACTACAGAAGATGTAAAGTCCTAGGGGCTGGAGCTTCTTCAGTATTTCAAATGTAAATTTTATTATATTTTTTTATGTATTGTGTTTTCATATTCCTATGTAATACATAAATTATACAGAGTTATTCAAAGAGAATCGAAAAGTCACCGCACGTTCGGTGACTTTTCATTCTCTTCAATTCGGTGCGATTTGGCGATCCCATTTCGGCGACCCTGTGGTGTATTCAGCAAGCACCACAGGGCCGTCGTAGTGCAGGGAAAAGCCGCCGCAAACCTGACGAACACTCACCGCAAAACCCAGGCGAACGCACACCGAAACCCGCAAAAACATCTGCATTAACCCCGCCGAACACGACAGAGAGACCGGAGCAGGAGCCGACCACAGCCGCCACAAAAACCCGACACCACAGACGAATGGAGTGAAAAAAAGTTTGCTTGAATCTTTGAAAAGTGAAACTCTGTTTGCAAAGAAACTAATGAGCGAAAATGTCTGAAAATTACATATGAGATCCAATGAATGAGAATAAAAAGGGCTGTTACAGAAAAAAGAACAAGCGTTTAAAAAAATAAAAAAAATCGGTAAAAATGTTTTGGCAAAAAAATCCCGAAAAATGCTTAAAATATCCCAAAAAAATCTATAAATAAAGAGACTTTTTACTGCAGAATATTATAATCAACGGTTTATTAGATATTGGATTAAAAAACGGGAATATTTTTAACATTGAAGCCTATGGGATTCACCTGAATAAATCTGCCGCATAAAGCCACCGAATGGCAGGGCAATTCGGCAACTTTTCACTGCTGGGTTTTGTTCTCTGAATAGACAAAGCTATGGGGATTTCACTGCCCTCGAACAGACACCGAACAGGCACCATATGTGCAGGCAATTCGCCAACATTTGGCGAACTGCCTGCTCTCTGGATAGCCGAATGGCCAGGAAAGGTAACCGATCGCTGATTTTCAGCGTTCCGTTACCTTTCGGCAGCCATTCGGATCTCTTTGAATAACCGTGATTGTATATTTTCTAGCTCTTGGCTACATTGGAGTGTAATTAGGAGGCTTAAATACTACCCTAAGCACTCCAAGTTCTGCTGCCCCCACAAAGGCAAATAAACGAAAACATGAAATGAATACAAATATTCATGAAAAATTCTGCCCCCACTCCAATCTGCTGCCCTAGGCCCAAGCAAGCCTAGTTGGCCTATGGATGAATACAACCCTAGTAACTATGGTACAGCAAAGCAATCGGGAACACCTGCTTTAAAGCGTACGCATAGAGCGAGACCCTTGGCAATAAAGCAGCCATTCCTGAAAAAATAATGAGCTGTAATAAAGAAGCAGGCTAACACTGGTAGGGCAGAGGATAGGCACTGAAGAAGGCTTGCCCTGCTGTCTCCAGCTGCACCCATAGATCAAATGCCTAACCCGTTCACTCCCAGTGCCACAATAATTTCCAACGAGGCATCAAATCCACTGAAATCCCGCAGAGAATGGCGCCAGAGCCATGGCGCCGAAGCGGTTAATGTGTGTTATTGCGGAATTTGCATACTCATTAGCTGAGACAGCTTGGCTGTTAATTGTAAACATGTAACGAGCCGCAGCGCAGATTGCACATCGACCGGCCACCGCCAGCTTCATCTGTGATCTTGCATTATTCCCGATCCAATGCCGCGTTAACCCTTTATAGGCAAGCAGGGGCTGCAGCTCATTCACTGAAGACCACGGAGCGAATAAAACGGTTTCATCTGCTACAGAGAGGCCTGCCCTGCAATAATCCATCAATAATCCTCAATTTATTCTTACACAGAGCTGACAACATGCAAGGACCCAATGAATGAGATTTTGAGACCTTGCTATTAAATGCTCATTTCACGGGAACGTACTGACTTCGAAGAATGAGGACGCATTGAAGTCTATGAGACCTCTGCCAATAACTTGACAAGGATCCATGTCCTTTCAATTCTCAATCAGAATGAAATGTATCCATAACACAGGTTTCAGGAGTAAACATTTATATGTACCTGACAAAACTAGGTAGCACATTGCCAAACACGCTATAGGGAATATTTATCAAACAACAGACCGTTGCTGCATATATATCATGCAAACTGCAAAATAATGCAAACCCGTCTACCAAGGCCACCGGGAGCAAAGGCATGACCTTAAAATGGTCATCCATCTTTACATACTATCTATTATTATTATTATTAGTTCAGAGAGACTAATGTATTCCTAGGAGCCGCAAAATGGGTTAACAATATACACACGTAGTGGCAATAAGGCAGCTAAGATTTATCGGAAAAAACGGGTGTCAGTGGCCCTGCATAGACAAGCGTATAATCGAAATCTAATTTAAAAAAATTATTCTTACAATTCCTAATATACATTTTATGTTTCCATTGTCTTTATTGTTATTTTGTTTCCTTTTGTAACTGCATTTTCATTTGAGATGCCGAGGCAGGATTCCGGGTACCAAACGGTTAAGCTCTCGGCTGTTTCAGATTATTCTGAAATCTCACAGAATAGAACATTAGAGTCTCCTCTGGCAAAGAAGTGGAATAGCGGCTTGTGACCTGCGTTTCACCCCATACCTATGAAATTCAGCGCACACGCTTTGTGTAGAGACATTGCTTCCAAAACGAGTCGGAGAGGAGGTGAGATGCATGCTAAGCAAGGCCTCTGGAAGCAGCTGTCAGCCTCTCCGCTCCCAGTGTTACTGGCACATCCATGAATTCGCTTTTATTTTAATATCCTGCGATTGGAAGGAATGCGAGCTGAATTACATGGATTTGGGCTCTTTGTATACAGAATCTGCGCGCATTAAACTCCTCTATCTCACCTCTCCAAACACGCATGGCCCTGCCAAACTCTAAATTTCTAAACAGACATTTAATAGGGTGGGCGAGGATGGAGGGGCTCACGCTCACACCCCCCTCCCCAGACACCTCTTTATCTGGAAAGACCTTGCGTCACGTTGGAGGTGAAGAGTTATCGCAGCTACCTGCTTTGAACTACTTTGTTTGAATTAACCGACGCCGTAACGTCCGCAGCGCAGGAAGTATTTTATATTAATCACTATATAAATAATAGAAATTATTAAAATAAGAATGATAATAATACTACGAAAAAATGTACTTCTCCCCAAAGCAACAATAGAAATGACTGCTCAGTCCCGATCATCAATATTTTTGCCCCCACACTTCTTAAAGGAATATAATAAAATATATCTATATGTATTGAAAATTAACCAAGGGATAAAAATTATGGTAATTTTATATTTTTTTGTAATAAAGAATGGTAATTTTATATATTTTTTTGTAATAAAGAATAGTAATTTTATATTTTTTGTAATAAATAATTGATTATTTTATATTTTTTTGTAATAAAGAATGGTAATTTATTTTTTGTAATAAAGAATGGCAATATTATATATTTTTTGTAACAAAGAACGGTAATTTTATATTTTTTTTGGAATAAAGAATAGTAATTTTATATTTTTTGTAATAAATAATGGATTATTTTATATTTTTTTGTAATAAAGAATGGTAATTTATTTTTTGTAATAAAGAATGGTACTTTTATATATTTTTTGTAATAAATAATGGATTATTTTATATTTTTTTGTAATAAAGAATGGTAATTTTATTTTAATAGACAATATGTGGATTTCTATAGGGAAATATTTTTAATATTTTTTCATCCTTATAAGTTTAGATAGCAATAACTCACAAAGATATGTTGGCATGGCCCCCAGGCCTCATTATAGAGGATATGTGTATGCGTCGTACTTTTATTTCTGAGTCATTGAAAGAATCGACACTTCATTAAAAACCATCACAAAGACAAGGTAGTATGAGATTAGAGAAACCTTTTAATTCTTCGATACCGGCGCCCACTGGAACATTTTATTTCTACAAATAAAAGCACTGGATATTAAGTACAACATAGTCTACTGAATTGTTCCCGAGCTGGTAGTTCTTGAAGAATGCTGTAAATTTGCTGACAATCACCGGTAGAAATACTCCCGGGCAGGATCGCTCAGCATCTTCCAGTCTAGCAGACTCGATAGTCACAGGGTTATTCGCTAAATTGGGACCTGTAGCTGATTGGCAAAGGAAGAGGTTAATCAGCAAGCTCCGATGTTTGCCAAGTCTGAAAACGCTGTTCTTGGAACGTCGACAAACATCAACATTTCACAAAAGAAAATCCCAAACAGCAGCAGGAGAAACTTCCCTGTGAAGCTTCCCCTGCCCTGCGGCTGTTTGGGTTTTCCTTTGTCGCCATTGGAACAAGGGTGATTTTTCGGGGTGTTTGAAACTTCAGCAAACACCGGTGCTGACTGAATAACCCCTTAAATTTTAGGCCTTTTAAAGAATTGGAGAATTTTCAACTACATTTTGACGTTTTTGTAGTTTTCATGGCAATTCTCTACAAGTTGTAATTTTGGAATGATGTCCGTAGCATTTCCAAAATCTGCCAAGAGACACCCACTAGAAACTTGATGCTTCTAAACATTTAGCGACTTTAGATTTAATAACCACACAAGATTTTTAAAATTCTATGAAACTTCTTGGAAATCTTCACTTGTCCATCACCGTATTGGTCTGAAAGAACCATTAGAGCTGCTGAACGTGAAAAGGGAATGCATTACCAATTCAACTATGGCAAAAACGAAATACACAAAGTGCCTCAAGAAATGACATCTACACGAACGTGTTGGTAACAAAATTACATTCTATACAAGATACGGACCAAACGATAAAAACACATATTATCTTCCGATATTCCATCACTGTTGTTATTCACCATTTCTGATCTAATGTCTGAATTGAAATGATTCTGTTAAAAAGGTGCTGTAGATAGGTGAAAGTTGCATTTGAGTGAAACATGAGTGCTGGTGGTAAAGATGCAGGAACTCGTGGCTCCCTAAGGCACTCATTTAATTATTATTTTTTTTACGATGAGGCAACATACAACATTGTCAAACGGCTTTCACAGAATCACATCTCTTCAGTATGGCACTGTTTGTTTTGTGATAACTTCTCAAAAAGGTCCAGATCAGGTCCTCCAGTCTTTGTGAAGAACAGATATGAGGTACATGAAGCTTTACACCTGTTACTAACCATGCGCGCAAGGTCAAACACTTCTTGTCTGCTGTCAACATCCGTGTTACCATAGGACCTATCACACCTTAGATTTTCCACTTTGTTCCCAAGAAATCTACAAAGGATCTGAAGGATATGAAGTCTAATCTTAATTTTTTTTCAGATAAGCTTCTTTGATGTCTAATCGTGTCTCTAAGTGAGACAAAAAAGACTTAAAAAGAAACATATCACCGGCTAGATTTGTGTGTTCGGTGCACAAATTAAACACAGGAGTATTAAGTGGAGTATGTTTATGCTTTTTGCAGAAGCCACCTGTACGAATGTAGTCTAGAATTTGCAATGTTTAAAGTGAATCGGTCATCGGCACGTTCACTTTTAAAAGGATAAATCCTCAAGGTGAGGATATCGCAACTTACCTCGGTCAAGTGTTGGGTGCTGCCATTGTGCCACTCCATGAGGGTTGTGGTATGGAGCAAAATTGAGCTACATTTGTGCGATTGGACCTCCATAGAGATGCTGACTCATCAGTGTGTTGGCAGCCAATCTGAAGGAAGAATGAGACCTCTATACAGGAGTATTTCCTACTTTCACCTGTCACACTTATGGTCACAAAGTACCATTGACCTTCTTAGGGATCCTTTGCTGATTAATTGAATTGATTTAACCTCCCTGGTGGTGTTCCAAGTGTGTCTCGGGGTTAAATTTCACCGCTGAGAGCAGTAACCCTGAGACACACTCCAGCTGTATACATTACCTCTCCCTGCACTCCCTCACTGATCTCTGCAGCCTCCCCCGGCGATTACAGCGTTTTACTTCCTGGATTCCCTCTCGCGAGGAAGGAACCAGGAAGTAATGAGGTCGAGATCGCCGGAGGAGGCAGCTGGGGACATCGAGGGAGCACAGGGACAGGTGATGTATCCAGCGGCATCCCGAGTGTTGCTCGGAGTTACCGCTTCCAACATAGGAATTTAACCTCGAGCCACACTCGGGATGCCGCTGGGGGGGGGAATAAAGCTAATGAGACAGAACATCAAGAGCATGGAACCAGAGTCTTGTTGACATTTTATCTGGGAATCAGTAATCACAAATTTGCATTTGTTCAAATGTGTCAAGTATGTTCGAAACATGACAATTAATGTTGCAGTGAATTGGCAGACATGCTGATTATATCATGATGAAAAATATATCAATCCACCAAGCCAATAACTAAACGAAGCCTAAGGTGCACACCAGTTAGACGTCAAGGATGGCATTAGGCCTCACCGGGAGATGTGAAAGTAAACACATATCTGATTACATTTATTTTATTTAAATTAAAATAATAATGACATTATCATTTTATCATCCAACATGGCCCTTAAATCCTAGTAGCAAAGTGTAGGTTCTGTAATCTGTACACAATACTGCCAGCTAATACACTGAATCTAGGAAATGATAGTAGACACCAGACAGGTAATTTAGTATTGATAGCTGCCTGCAGGTGGTAATTTAGAGGTCAGTTAGAGCCACTCGCAATTACGATTTTATAAATAAAATTAAGAGATGGCGGGATGGAGTAGGTTAATAATTGTTGCCTTGCTATAACAGTTGAAGGTACAAATGTAAAAGGACAAAATACAGTTCATCCTTTCACTACCAAAAACATGTAAACTCGATTTTGCATTGTAATTCAATAAATACCAAAATTTATCATATAATATCTCATTTGCATACCTTTTTGATGCAATATTAGTGTGCCCCTGTGAAGATACAAAATTCACTCTCAGTCCTGGCACCTGTATAACTGAAGAGAAACTACAAAAAGCAGCCTCACCCTCACTGTAACAAAATGTTTATTAACCTTTACTGCTGCATTACAACAGCCAAGGAGAGAGCATAATACAGGGAGAGCTCTGAGGTCACTCACTGTTGTAAAGGGATAAGAATCAGGGGATTATAATTGCTGAAAATCCCTGTACAGTACAGATACAAGGTGTTATTGTAATTTTCATATAAAGCCATTATGTCACAGATATTATGTTTAGATTATATCTTTCCGACGCTGCATTGTTATTAACCTCATTATGATCGCTAAAAGTCCCAATAAGTAGGATATGTGATCATTTTTATTATCCATCTTTATCACAATTACTGTATTAAACACAAAGGTCATTTCTGCCTGCATGCCAATAATGCAGGCCATGTGTGAAATAGTTCAAGGTAGGGGTCACCATCTAGAGTTTAGAACCTTTCATCCCAGCAATATGTCTATAATGGCTAAGCAAATGCATGAAAATTTTAAAATGAGCAAATTTATATTATTTATTAATGATAGTATTATTATTTTTACTTAGAATAACAATTTCTGAAAAAATTGCCATTTTAGCCTACATTTATGATTATCATTTCTCAAATCTGTACTTCCCCATTGTAAAGTGCTGCGAATCTGGTGGCGCTATATAAAACAACTGTAACTATTTAAGTGTTAACTATGCAACCAATGTTTCAAATAAACAATATAATTTTTTCAACAAATGACCCTTGTTAGTGAAGGGGGTTGTGTTTTTTCCAACAGGGTTAGGTGAAAATCAGGAGAACTGGTAGGAGAAGAGGGCAATCTAGACCAAATAGTCGATTTGGAAAGGGAGATAAATTGGAGAATTTTTCTGGTTTGGTTATTTTGACCTAGAATTTTCTCTTCTCGTCATTCTCCTGAGTTTCACCTTTCTCTGAATAGAACGGTTAGTGTTTCTATAGGCCTATTACTTCTGCTGCAGATGGTTTAATATCTACTATAAGGCTGGGGTCAGACGAGCGTGATTTCTACGGACTGTACGTGCGTGCAGCACGGACATCGTCAGTACGGATGACGCAGTAGTGGTCACACAGTCCGTTTTTTCACTGAAGTTATTTTTTGACGGATGTAGGAGGGGAAAATAAATTACAATGAAAAAACATTCTGTCCGTCAAAAATGCTGGACGTATAAATGCAGTCCGTCTGACCTCGCTCCATCACTCACACACAAAGCTATGCAGACGTTGTGGACGTGGCGCACTCCGCACGTCCGTTCTAGCAGTATTACGTTCTTGCCTAACCTGCGTCCGTTTGCCGCGGCCGTTGTGCGTCCGCAGTTCAGTGCGGACGTACTTCATGTGTCAGGCTCCAATGGACTTACTTTCATGCTATCACGGACGTACTTTTAGGCGCAATCACGGACGTGAACACTACGCTCGTCTGACCCCAGCCTTAGGTAAAACCACCTATAGCGCCATCTCTTTATAACTGGTAGGTATGGTAACATGGCAGCTTTCTGTTTATGCAATACCCCCTCCTTTCCCTTGTGACATTTCTCTGCACACAAAGCATTTTATTGATTTTCAGAGTGGGGGGCACCTGTAGTCTTTGTGGTTAGCCTTACCTCGGTTATAAATTCCATCCTTGACTTACTGAAAATTGTTAGCAGCATAAATGATCGTGATCAAAGAAGGAAGGATAATAACCGTAAGCGCTAGCCCTAGACTGATAAATGGTGGCAGCAGAATGGAAGTGTATTTTTGCATATAAATCAGCAACAATATTTTCGCCTCGCGTAATTTACGTATTACCAAGGAGTACTTTTTACGTTTCTAATAGAGATTGTTGTTTAAAATAAATGAACAAACCGCACAACCTCCCTACGGACCAACATAAAGAAATACCGGCCAAGAGTTGGGAAAGTCAACATCCCCCGGAAAGTTTAAATAAGAAAAAGAATTCGGAAACTAAGTCATCGGGGGTTGAAAATGGAGAAGAATTGTAATGGGTGCTTATTCTGCCCATTATCATGGTGACCATATGACAATATCCACCCATTTTTGTACTTTTCTTGCTCGTGGCAGCTACATACAGATATAATAATTGAACATTCGACTTACAGAAACACATGTTCAGGGTTTGATCCCATGGCCATTACAGGAAACCTTCTTCACAAATGTTGGGCTTTTGTGCATAGGATTTGAAATCATACAGGGTTATTCAGAGAGCGGTGAAAAGCAGGAGAATGACTGGAGAATGTAAAATTCTTGGTTAACCCTTTAACTGCTGAGGACGTGTGGGTAAAGTCCTCATTGACTCCTAAGGAAAGATAGGGGTGGAGATAGGGGGTTCCTTTGAACCACGATATCTCCCGACTGTTGGCAGCTAGAGGGTCATGTTTGTTATCATTAGAAAGGCCAGAGCATGGCCTTTCCAATGATACCAAACATGACCATGTTTAAAGTAAAGAAGAAAAATTAGACCCGAAATGGCTCAGCAGTGAAGGGGTTAAATTAGCCAAACCATAAAAATTCTCCTATTCATCTCAATTTCCAAATCGGCTATTTTGGCCTAGAATTTTCCATTCTCCAGTCATTCTCCTGCTTTTCACCGCTCTCTGAATAACCCTGATTGTATTTAACAGAAAAATACCCAATTTGTCTGGATCAGTATTGCATAAAACCAAATTTTTTTTTTATCCCAGGAAGAAAATGTTCATCATTTAAAGATGCTTTAAATGGATTACCACCGTCCTGAGCATTTTTTAAATAATCACGATTAAATTTAAAAAAGCAGAATTTTTTTTAAAACAGTGGTTTCAGGAAAACCTGGTTAGGTGTATATAAATATAATTAGCAAAATACATATAGGGCCCTATTACAATCTTCGCGCAAACGTCAGCGCGTGCGCAAAAACGCATTAACGCGAGGGGCAAAAGTCTTTGCGCAGAACGTCGTATTACAATGTCAGCGCAACAAACGTGCGTATATGTCTACCGCGGGTGAACCTGCGAGAGCTTACTGTACTTTGCGTGTACTACAATTAATATTGTGAGCGCAAATGCGTTTGTGCGCTGGTACGCGGATGGCATTACAATCTATGCGCAGTTTGTAACGCACAGCCTTTGCGCAGATAATTAACTCCTAAAAGCTGGTGTTAATGGCAAATTCTATCAACCTGGCCGAACTCGAATACACCAGCCCAAAAGAAAGACGCAGCAAAGTATAGTTACACATTCTACACATACCAAACCAATAAATTTGAGAAGTTGCGAGTGTTTTTTTATTGATACAGCATATATGCGCAGATTGACTTTCACAGGCGCAAAAACTTAACGTGAGACAATTGTGGTTATTAATTCGGATTGGCTGAATCGTGGGAAAAAAGTCCGCACACTGATTTCTGCGCGCAACTTTGCTGCGCGCGCGTTTGTGCGCGTCGTTTTACGAGCGTTATTTTTTGACGAATGAAAAAATGTGCGAGGATTGTAATACCAGCGTTGTTTTACACGTGTTAACGTTTAACGCTTCGTGCAAAAATTCACGCATTGCGCGTGCGTTTTTGCATGAAGAATGTAATAGGGCCCATAATATATATATATATCCAGGCTATGAAAACTCACCATAAAAATATTATAATGACCCCCGTGAGGTCCAATTATATTTATGGTTGACACCACAGTGTGGTCGAAGTGGATCCCATACAGCTCGACTGTCATCCGATGACAGGAACAACACATTTTTATGCATGATTTTTAACTCAAGTGCCAGGGCTGTCCCACCACTGCACCTGAAGAGGTTAACATAGCCTAATATGCGTTTGATGGTGTATGCCTTAATGCAAAATAGTGTTTTTTTTCTCCTCCATTTTTCCAGGTGACAGTTCTGCTCTAAGCTCCAGAGCGCAGACGTTTTGTCTTTTCTGTGTTTAAATTTATCAAAAATGTATGTATGCAGCGTCTCGCTATAGCAGTGCTGCGGGTAATGTGGAGCTTTATACATAAAATATACATAAAGAGAACAAAAAACACTCTGATATATTATGGTCCTTGTCACAAAGGATTGAGGTGGTAGAAAGAAGTAGCTGGTGCCTTACAAACGGTTTCCCCAACTCAAGGGTTAAGTGAGTCTTCCATAGGCCTGTCAGTTTGTAATGGGTTAAGTCAATTCCTTGTGGATCAGTGGCAGATTATGAAGCAGTGAATTAAGTTAGCAGGGACTGCTGATTGCCTCTGACCAGCACACAGCACCAGAGGCCATCTATCACATCTCCTGACAGCACTCCGGAGTGGCAGAAATAGCGGCGCAGGAGCACTTAGCCAGGGGTTGCTTCAGCATTACACCTTGCAAAATGCTATTAAGCTGCTCGATGTACAGATACCACAGACAGACAAAACTTTTAACACGGTCTCAAAAATCACAGCTCGTCTGATGCCTACAGAGAGCAGGTTTCTGGGGGGGGAAAATATCAGATATCACATTATACACACTACACATGATGAGACTCAATAAAAAAACTAAGAAATACATATTTAATAACTAAATAAACATAGAACGATAGACAGAGAATTAGCTAAAAGGCAATCATAATGAAAAACAGTTTTTAAAAGAAGAACGCTTCGTTTAGACTCTATCCCCAATATATCAGGTTTGATACCTCTAATTTTCCGTTAGTCTATGTATGTTTCTTCTTTTTCGTTTCCATTTTAATTAATATATAGACCTTAAATGCCCGTAAGGAAATTTGAAGACATATTTTTACACCCACCATTTATGTGTAGAAGTTCCCGGTGCCTTTTCTTTGATTGGTGTATTCACATTGATGTCAACCAAGATTAGATTCTTTTAGTTTTTTGTTATTATTTATACTTTTATCAGGGTTATGCTCTTTTTGAGGAGATAGTATATCCCCATTTAACCATGGCCTGTGGCCTAGCTAGGTTTGCGTTATACTCATTTCTAAGTTGAAGAAATTCCAGCCACATTGTAAAAATCATGAGCAGATTATTAATACTGGGGATTACATTTCCATTCCATTATGGCAGTGGTTCCCAACTGCGTTCCTCAAGTCCCCCTAACAGGCCAGGTTTTAAGGATCGCCTTGGGAAATGCAGACTGAATCCTGCAATCACTGAGCAGCAAATCATATCACCTGTGCTGTGCTTCACATATCTGGCAAACCTGATCTGTTGGGGGGGGTACTTGAGGACCGCGGTTGGGAACCACTGCACTACGGTATTTTTTTGGTTCAGATGCTGCCGCTACAAAAGGTGAGTTTGCAGGGAGGGAAGCAGTACCACCACTATTTTCATAGGGGCAATGGAGTCCGTAAATAGAAAACGTAGGGGAGCACGATACTGAATGAGCGGTTCACATTCACGAGGGAGCCATTAACTCATACGGCTCCATGCACAAAGGTTAGTAACTTAGCTGGTATTTCAAGTTAAGCTGCATCTCCTGTTGCGGTTGGGTTTAGCCAGCAGGTTAAAGTACATTCACGCTTCCTACGCTTTGTATAGGAAGGGTTTATGCAGTAGGTGCCAGTGGATAAAGAGCAATGCCCAGTCTCTGTACTCAAATCTGTGCCCAAAAAAGAAAACTTTACCCACTCTCAAGAGCTGGTGGCAAACTCCGTTAACAATCAAAAACAACTTTAATACTCGGCTCTTGTTCCACCGTGAAGAGGGTACGATCCACCACCTACTTCTCCTGTAACTTGAATCATAAGGGGGACAAATATTTTTCTGGTGTCACTCTACCATAATGTCTCACAAAGTTGCGCAACTCTCCATGTGGCAGAGGTTGTACCAGCCAGGATAATTCATGGTCATAAACAGGAGTGTGTTTAGACTTGGTGTTGCCCCAAGCCTGCTAAATTCTCCTGCCACTCCACCCCAGTATAAAAATATCAAGCAAGTATTCACCACGTATCTGGGCCCTTTATATGAATAAAAATGTACTTTTCGTCAGCTCTGTTCTACACAACACACCTCATGTATGGCAGACCTCTAGAAGAAGGAAATCAGGGAGGGGGAGATTTTAATGCACATTTCTCCTTATGACGGCTCTCTCAGTCAGCAAAAAAATGCTCCTATCTGCTGCCCTAGCCCCGCGCCTAGCTGGTTTATAGAATACAACCCTGGGTGAGTAATGGAGGATTTTTCACTTTTTGTTTGTTTTTTAAAGATTTGGATCGTTGAATGATTGGGTTATAAAAAAAAATAATTTGCTGTGGGTATTTTTTTTCCTCAAGATATACAAAACCACATACAATACACACAATAAGAGAACAAGGTGTAAAACCTGCTTTGCCCCACAAGAGATGGAGCATTCAGAGTTGACTGCCTGAATGAGCAGGTTTTTCCATCAATGGATTTTTTCTTCCTAGATGGTGTCGCAGATTCCAAGATGACAATGCCAGGATTCATTGGACTCGAATTGTGCAATAATGATTCAGGGAGCAGGAGACATCATTTTTACCACACAGTCTGGACCTTAACCCCATTGAGACTCTTTGGGATGTGCTGAAGAAGACTTTACGCAGGGCTCCAACTCTCCCATCATCGATACAAGATCTTGGTCACAAATTAATGCAACTCTGGACGGAAATAAATATTGTGACATTGCATTAGCTTATCGAAACAATGCCGTAGCAAATGCGCAGTGTAATCAAAGCAAAAGACGTTCCAACGAAACATTAGAGAGTGTGACTTTATTTTGAACACAGTGTATGAGGTAATGGTTACCCCCCACCCCTTCTTGTACCCCTTGGTGTTTTTTTTTTTCTTATATACTGTTCAAACTCTTACATTTTGGTGATTCCTTTTGTGAACAGACCCTTTTTAAGGATGTTTCTGAATAACCTGGAGATCCAACAGCTTCCATTGTATATACCAAACATCATGTCCGATCTACTATCCCCAAAATCCTGGTTTATTGTCCTTGGGGACTCCAGCATCATTCAAGAGGTGACAAAGTCAACTGGTTATTGATCAGTGTAAAGAATTCTAAACTTACTGCAAGATTGTAAGCTGCAAACGATGGCTTAAATGTTTCTTCTGTGAATCATTAGTCCTAAAAGACAGTCAGAGTGGCATGATGTGGTTAATAATGACCTAAAAGTGAGATTTGTGGTTGTCTCTGAGTGCTGGCGTACAGTACATACAGGAAAGAAGCCAGAACACGCGGTGCATGTTAAAAGAAAGGAGCGAGATAAAATCCAGGAAGAGATCGGTATGGTGGGACGCTCGGTAACACCTAGTTAACAATGCAGTGAAGTCACTTTAATGCATCTTTCCCAAGATAATATCCTCCAGCTCACCACAAGCCATGCATTCAGCACACCTCTACAAGGTCAAATAGAGAAAAGAAAAAGCAAAACGATGAGACGAGCACATTGGATGGAACAAGTCAATATTTTATTTCGAATTCGGACAAGAATATCTTTAAAATAAAAGCTACGAACAAACCTTAAATGAAAGTGGATATAGACATAATAAATGCAGAGATAGAAACACATGAGCTATAAATGCACCAATAACACCCCAGTATAAATGAACTGAACCAAGACATGTATCCCGATTTTTATTATAGAACCACGATGTAATCATACTCTACAGTTCAACACTAGTGTTAAAATTTGAGAATAAAAAATGTTCACTTATTTAAGAACGAATAACAAAAAAAAAAGCTTTTTCATTGTCCATTGATTTTTTTTTAAAGAAAAAAACTTTATTAAAACAACATACTCACAGTAAATGTTTACATGTGTGCCCTGAAAGAAACATCCCTTATCCCATTTATTGCAAATCTGTTAACAAGGAAAAATAATCACATCATTAGATGCATAATTTACACAATCTGTAGGTATCAGCACATTGATGAAACTCCAATCACCGCAAGAAATCTACACAAACTAATATATATATATATATATATCACAGCAGGGGTCCCACACAGCCAGACCCTAGGGCAGTGATGGCGAACCTTGGCACCAATGGATGTTTCAGAACTACATATCCCATGATGCTTAGTCACTTTCGGTTAGCCGAGAATCATGGGGCATGTAGTTCAGAAACATCTGGGGTACCTGTGTTTGCCAACACTGATGTAGGGCTTCTAGACCTTCATGATCTATAGATGATGACATATCACGATGGATAAAATCCTATCTTTACCATTTGCAGTCTGGACGAGAGATTAACTTGAAGGTGGGAGGTTCTGAAATCTGATACCTTCCAGCATCTGGTCCCCAAATCTTTCTCACCACCCGCATGGCTACGTGATAGGAGTCAAAACTCAAAGTAGTGTTGAAGAGCCCTAAATATTCAATTTGTGCATTTTTCTTTATTTATTTTTTTAATGGTTTTCTGTGCGCTTTTATGAAGTAGCAGTTAACAATACAATAATAACTGCTATAATAAAACCGCATTTTATGGAGACCATTAAGCAGATGTTATATAGCGGTCTGCTAAACCTCAACGATAGATTTCCAAACTAGAACATGACATTGTTTCCCTGTGAAAGATTAGAATGCCAAACGTCTTTGGAGCTTAGTAACTTTTTCTACTAGCTATTTAAAACCTCACAATGACAGAATAACACAAGTATTTCAAGCAAGTACTGCACTTGCTTACACAATTTCAACCTTTGTTTCTTCAGCGAATGAAAATTGCCAGTCCACCTGCACGTTAAAACATACATGGAGGATACAGGGTCATTTATTTATTCATCTGGAGTCTTATACTGTCCAGTAGGAGTTGCCAGAAGAATGCAAAATTTCCATTCCTGGATGTATGGGTGTGCTCTATGTATACACACATACACTATTTATAAAGTACTAGCAGGCTGCTCTATCATACTGTATGATATCATTTTAAAATGCTATACAGTGCTGTGCTGGATAATGTATAGTATGGTACAGTGTCTGTATACCCAAGGGATGTTTTTCTTTTTTGAGGTAGATAACTAGCCATGGCTGGTAGAAGAATGGGTTGCAACACTACAGACATCGCAGGTGTCCAGGAATAATTGAAGATGGAGGGTGAGGGGATTAAAATTTCAAACTAAAAAAATCCAAATGGATTATTAAAACAAAAACACTGGAGCCATGGTTAGTTGGCAAATGGGTGTCAGCTCCAAGTAAAGATTTTAACCTCCCTGGCGGTCTAATTTTTGTGAAAAAAACACGTCTAAAAGCAGTCCATTTTTTTTAAAAAAAAAATTGCCCCCCCCCCCCTAGCGGTATTCCCGAGTGTGGCACGGGGTTAAATTCCTATGTTGGAAGCGGTAACACTCAGGATGCCGCTGGATACATTACCTCTCCCTGCGCTCCCTTGATGTCCCCAGCTGTCTCCTCCTGCGACCGCGACCTTATACTTCCTGGTTACTTCCTCGCGAGAAGGAATCCAGGAAGTAAAACGCTGTAATCGCTGGAGGAGGCTGCAGAGATCAGTGAGGGAGCGCAGGGAGAGGTGATGTATACAGCCCGAGTGTGTCTCAGGGTTACTGCTCTCAGCGGTGAAATTTAACCCCGAGACACACTCGAGAATACCGTCAGGGAGGTTAATTAGCTTTATTATCCATTTTGCAGATAACACAAACGCTATATATAGACATACAAACATACAGTGATTACCACATACAATATTAAATATATCCTTAATGCTAAAAGAATGAGTGTTAACAATGGTTCATCATGGTGTTAAACCTCTACTCCGTTCTTTCTCTCTCCACCTCCCTTTCTTCTCCTCCCCTCTCGTGTTAGTGTTAGTTACTATATAAAACTCAATAACTGATTCGGTATTGACTTGCACCTGATCACCAGGCGCAAGGTCATGGCTCTTCGCATTTCTCATGTGACAACTGTACATTTGCATTTTGTGTTATGCAATCGATAAAAAAAAAAAAAATGTAAAAAAAAAAAAGTTTAGAAAAACACCTCTACTCCATGATGACGAACTTTGGTACCCCAGAAGTTTCTGAACTCAATGTCCCATGATGCTAAACCAAACAAAGCATAGTGGAATATATATATATAGTTACAAATACTTAAACCGCGCCAACAGATTCCGTAGCGCTTTACAATGGGGAAGCACGACCAGGTGACGTAATAAATAATAAAACATAAAGGAACAGGCGGACCGGCACGTAGGATAATTGTCCTGCTAAAACAGCACTTCATACAAGTACTCAGCCAGACATCCCGTGAGTTTACAATCTAAGGTACTAAGGCAAGTGAAACAAAAGGGAGCAGGGGGAGGGTGGAGATAATTACCAGAGAGAGTATAGCAGACACTGCACAATGATAGACCAAGAGCTTGGGCATGATGAGGTTAAACCAAGAAAGAGGTGAAGCAGCTGGAAAAGGAGCTTATATAAATGGGATAGGGGCGGGGTGGGGGACAGCAGAGATGAGGGTGAATGGGCCTGTGGGTAAGAAAATAGAGTTTACAGAGAACAGAGTGTTCAGAAACACCTGGGGTCTTGCACAGTTCTTGAGAGCCTGGCTACATGAGTTTCATTTTAGTATTTCTTGACAGCTGGGCCCCCTTTTAGGTGTAAGGTTGTATACTTGCCTGACTAGCGTCTACATACAACACCTAATTTCCTACTTCTGGCATAAAGCGAGCTTTTACTTAGTAAAGATCCATTGAGGTAATGCAGTGAGATGCCTCTTATGGTAAATAATAAAAAATGAATATATAATAAAACTTGTAATGCCTCATTGTCTTTGCACACGCATACTCGGGGAGCTTCAAAAACCTGTGTACATTCTGTGACGTCTCTGGATGAAACATTTAAAATAGCTTTAACAAGGTGCGCAGAAACAAAGGTCTGTCCCTGTTGGCAACAAGAGGAAAAATCCTAATCTAAATCAGTGATACTTCCTCCATTTAATTATGAAAGAATGGTTTACATAAGCAATGAGGCAAGCCGGGGTACTTTATTAAAGCCATAAAGCAGTCTGAGCGTGCCCCCTGACATGCTGCTCATCCAGACATACATTAGACCTTGTAACGAGCCGTCCGCTTCGTCTTATTGCTACCCAGGCTCTGCTGTGCGCACCAGATCCTGGAACAGAAGATAGTGGCGGAAATAAACACACCTGCTACCCATGAGTCAGTCTCTCTCACCACGTAGTGGCTGCTAGGATAGTACTGCAGTACAGGACAAAAAAAGGAGCTGGGGATCAACGCTCTGCAAAAATGGAAGGGTTCACTCAACCCATCTCCATGCCATAGTAAAGAGCAAAATACTGGGGAAAAATAAATACTGATTATGCTCAATATAGTTTGAGGTATTCTTAATGCTAAAAGGAGTTAAGTGTTATATATAGGAGGTTTAATGCCATTATCGACAATAGATATTAGGTTTGGCATCTTAAACACACCTTGGTCTTGGTCAAGAATATATCACAACGGGGTCCTCAATTCAACACCATATCCACCTGACAGGCTTGTACCCTAAGGTCAGAGGAACGCAGTCTGAGCGCACTCTGCGTGCGTGCATAACGGACGGACGGAAGATACCGTATACACCACACGTGCCTTTTTTTTGACAGATGTAGAAAAAAAGGGATATATGGAAAACAATGATAGGTACAGTCGGCCAGACCAAAAAAACTTCTGAGCGTCAACGTGATGGAAGTCGCAAATGCGCTGCGTCTGACGTCGCGCCATCACGCACGCACAGGCCGCGGCGCACTCTGGGCGTCCGTCATTGCGCTTTTACTTTGAGGCCTAAAAGGCATCCGTTGCCACCTGCGTGGTACTCCGTACTCCGTGTGTTGGTCTCTACTGATCACAATTCAATGCTACGACGGACGTTAAACTGTGCAGCGACACGGACGTGATGACTGCGTTCGTCTGACGCTAGCCTTAAACGTAGAACTATTTCCCAGATAGTTGTTGAGGAATGTTAACAAAAGAATATGAATTTCTCTTAAAAAAAAAATTTTTAAACAGTAGCTACCGACATGTAAACAATAGAAAAAGTCAAGATCCGTGCGCTTCTTGCGCCAGTCTATAGCTCCACTGGCAAGAAGATAAAGAACCGGGTAAGCTCTACGTAACGGACAGCCGTCAGGCCTAGAAGGTTCGACAGAGGGGTGCCAGATAAGAATTTACTCGGCAGATATTCAGGCGAGTAGAAAAAAGAATGGGAAATCAGGCAGTAATGGTTTAGGCCTCAACTACAAGATCTATTTCAATTGGATATAGACCTCCATTGTGAAAACGTGAAGTAAGGCTGCAGGCTACTATTCACTGAGAATAGATATTAAGCTTTAGCAACAAAAAATCATTACCAAGAAATGCATTTGGCAAGGGCACTAGCGTGCGAGAAACACATATACTGTATTATATATATTAAAATACCTGAATTGGGATGTTATAGTGAGATAACACAAAGATGTTTGTTTTAGAAGTAACCTGTGAATCCTCCTGCAAATACATTTTTTAAAAAGTGTAGTAGTCGCATTGTGTTTATGCAGAAACAAACACAATTATAATAAATTCTTCCTCTTTGCATCTTTTGGATTCGGATTCACACAGTTCCGATCACAAAATAAAATGTGATTTTTTTTTGATAAAAATATGACCATGTACCAGTCAAAATAATTAATAATAAAAAAATGACTTACATTTGTGACTGTGGCACTTAAATCTGGAATTCTAATAACACAACAAAATAGATTTATAGCTGGGTAAAGACCAACATTCATTTCTTAATACAGGCTTGGAATAGATTCTATATGAATAAAACAGGCTGGATAGTAACCAATGAGGTACTATCATGACATGGTATGTTGGAATGTATCACCATCCACACTAGCTTATTTTATGGGTGAGCTCGTCACTTAGTGAGCAAAGGTAAAATCCCCAGTTCCTGTAACTGGGCCCTGACCACGCTATCCCATCCTTTGTTAGCCTGAGGATTCCTAGGAGACGGGTGCATTATACCCTTTACTTGAACCTCCAATCCCTCAATTGCCAGGGCTTTTCTTGCCCTTTGTTCAGAGAACCTGCCCACTCCAATAACCATTTTAACTCCGAGAGTCTTGACAACTTGGCAAAGAGTTTCGTCACAAATGTCCAGCAGTTTGTCTCTTTGTGATTTTGGTAGGTCCGTGGGAGTCAGGTTCTTTCCAGACTGGTTCATGAAGATGAGAGGGCAGTGGTTGTGCACGAAACAATGTCTAAAAAATGTTTCAGGTTGTCCACAGAGTGATTTGAAGAAACCCCAAAAGCGAGCACCACTAACCTCACTATTAGGACAGTCAAAGCCACGTATGGGCCTTTTCGGATGCTCCAGTTTTGGCTTGTGGACTTGGCCAGCTATGCACAACCAATCACGCACATGCTTCACTTCCCCGAAGGGAACCTTTGATGAAGAAATAAAAAATTGCAACATTGTATCAATGAGAAATGTTTGGAATTCAATCAATATTGACCAAAAAGGCCAGAAAAAAAAAAAAAAAAAAAAAAAAAAAGGTACTTTATGACACAAAGCAGTGTTTTCGAAAATTTATCATTGAGCATAAACAGCCATCGAGTTAGAAATTTCCCAACAAGGACATACAAAAAAAAAAAAAAAAACACACACCATAGTTTAGTATTTTAGGAATCTAATTTATATGGAACTACTGCATTCTACAATAAATAATTTAATTATAATCCCCAGTGGCATTTTGCCACCAAACATACAAAAGGAACCTATTCCGATCAAGTTAATAGCTTCTCCCTAATTGATAAGTTGGACACAAGTCGTTATCCATTAGTTGCTTGCTGTTAACGACTCTATTCCGACTGAGCTGCTGTATTAGTGTCTGGAGTCGTAATATTTGGGAGCCGCTCAGTAATACTGGCATTGCCACCACGTGTCAACCCCTGGAATCCACAAGACTCTAGGGAGCCAAGATCCTGAACGATCCGTATAATGACACTAGGAACTATTTGTTCCCAATGATCCTCTGCATAGAAAAGGAAGCACTGGATCGCACCGCCCCTCTGCACCAGGGATCAGGTTCGGGAAATTTTTATGCTTTTAAAAGAGTTTATAACCGAACACCAGGGTCTGAGAGCTGGTGCACTTTGCAAAATACTGGCTTGAGCCCAGACCAGTGAGACAAGGTAGAATAGTAGTTCTTGCGGTGAGCCATTAGTAATGGCTCCTATATAAAGTATATAGAAAGTATAGGAGCCATCACTGTATGGTCATCATCCGCAAGCAAATCATGCAGAGAGGATGGGATAGCGGCTCAGATGGAATAGGGCCCAAAACAAGAGGACATAGTCTTAGATTAGAGGGGCAAAGGTTTAAAAGTAACATCAGGAAGCATTATTTTACTGAGAGGGTGGTGGATACATAGAACAGCCTTCCAGTAGAAGTGGTAGAGGCCAAAACAGTGATTGAATTTAAGCAGGCATGGGATAGGCATAAGGCTATCCTAAACAAAAGATAAATCCAGGTAAAGTATCCATGTAATTGGGCAGACTAGATGGGCCGAAAGGTTCTTATCTGCCGACATTTTTCTATGTTTCTAAAACGTCTGAAGCAGACAAATTAACATTATGGTGATAGCTGAGGAAATTTGCTAAAATCAGGAGCATCAAACAGTATTCCATACATTTTCTAAATAATGCAAGCATTTACCAAGTGTGAAAAGTGCCCACTGTACAGATATTCTATATATTTTGCCAGCAATATAACTACAAATACACTTTCCATACATTATACAAATATCTGTATGTCATGCATTTTTTTTCTGAGAAAGTATTTTACCAGGAAGGATACATTGAGATTTCTCTCGTTTTCAAGTATATCCTGGGTGGCGAGTATGTACCGTTAGATGTCTTGCCTAAGGACACTTACTGGAGAGGCGCTCTGGCCGGGATTCGAACCTGTGTCTCCACAGTTATAGAGCAGTGATGTTACCTCTACTCCACCCAGCAGGTAATTGAATATATATATATATATATATATATATACAGAAATCTAAATCCCATTACTTGAAATGCGCTCATGCACACAGGCAAGATCCCCACCACTGCAAGTCACACGTGTTGTTTAGATCTGCCATTATTTTTTAGATTGTGGAACAGAGATGCAGCCTGGCATGGGCTCAGCACTATCACAGAGATTAATAAAAAGGCATGGGACACAGAGGTGTAATCCAATTATCACAGCCAGCATGACTGCCTGACCTTTATCAAGCAACTCCAAATCAGCCTCTCCATTTGATAAGTGCCGCAGCGCCCCCCCCCCCCCCCATCATCATCATTTCATTTTCTTCTGCGTCAGATGATATTAACACCGAGCAACATTCTATATAACTAGAGAGCAACACTGTGCAGGTACAGGGCTTGTAAAATTTTATAGTCATAATTTAGGGGATGGAGTTGAAAACAGACGCAGATATTTAATACATCGAAGTATCAAAAATGAGGCAATGAAAGATGTGCAAATTCGCTTTATTTGAGAGATATGTTCTGGTCGGACCGTAAGGAGATCATAAATAAAAAAAAATTGAATCACAAATGTTGGAAACACACAATGGAATCCCTTACCCCTGTCTGAGCCATTCCAAATGGTCCTGGATTCATTCCTAAGAACAGCACTTCTTTTTTTGACTGGCAGTATGTCCGCACGTAGTGCTCATGGGGGTCCCAGGCGTATAAGAGAGGGTTATAAACATACTTTACTGGGTCCTGAAACAGAAGATCTGCCAGTTTTAAGTTTAGCTCCTGTTCTACCTGCAGAAAACAAGAGGCAGGGTCCTGATCGTAGGTGAAGATGGCAGGTACATCATTTTCAACCGGAGAGGCAGACATGCCCTCAACACCTTTATTACACGGCCTAAAAACGGGAAGATAAAAACATGATCATCATGTGTCACTTTAGGTTTTCAAAACTAGGTTATATTAACATTAATTAGAACTTAATAAGAAAAAAAAACAACCCCAAATATCTTTAAAATAAGCATTGGTTTTCATTAGGGATGCACCGATACCACTTTTTTAAGACCGAGTACCGATACTTTTTAAAAGTACTCACCGATACCGAGTACCGATACTTTTATTTAATATCATGTGACGCTTTCCAATAGGAACAGACCTCATATAAAAATTTATATGAGATTGACCGCAGCTCACATGGATTTGCCCCCAGGTCTCATGGATTTGCCCCCAGGTCTCATGGATTTGCCCCCAGGTCTCATGGATTTGCCCCCAGGTCTCATGGATTTGCCCCCAGGTCTCATGGATTTGCCCCCAGGTCTCATGGGTTTGCCCCCAGCTCACATGGGTTTGCCCCAGATCTCATGGATTTGCCCCCAGCTCACATGGATTTGTCCCCCAGCTCACATGGATTTGTCCCCCAGGTCTCATGGATTTGCCCCCAGCTCTCATGGATTGGCCCCCAGCTCTCATGGATTGGCCCCCAGCTCTCATGGATTTGCCCCCAGGTCTCATGGATTTGCCCCCAGGTCTCATGGATTGGCCCCCAGGTCTCATGGATTTGGCCCCCAGGTCTCATGGATTTGGCCCCCAGGTCTCATGGATTTGGCCCCCAGGTCTCATGGATTTGGCCCCCAGGTCTCATGGATTTGGCCCCCAGGTCTCATGGATTTGGCCCCCAGGTCTCATGGATTTGGCCCCCAGGTCTCATGGATATTGCCCCCAGGTCTCATGGATTTGGCCCCCAGGTCTCATGGATTTGGCCCCCAGGTCTCATGGATTGGCCCCCAGGTCTCATGGATTTGCCCCCAGTCTCATGGATTGGCCCCCAGGTCTCATGGATTTGCCCCCAGGTCTCATGGATTGCCCCCAGGTCTCATGGATATTGCCCCCAGGTCTCATGGATTGGCCCCCAGGTCTCATGGATTTGCCCCCAGGTCTCATGGATTTGCCCCCAGGTCTCATGGATTTGGCCCCCAGGTCTCATGGATTGGCCCCCAGGTCTCATGGATTTGGCCCCCAGGTCTCATGGATTTGGCCCCCAGGTCTCATGGATTTGGCCCCCAGGTCTCATGGATTTGGCCCCCAGGTCTCATGGATTTGGCCCCCAGGTCTCATGGATTGGCCCGCAGCTCTCATCGATTTACCCCCCGCTCGAACGCTGGGGAAGCTGGCCGTGTGCATGTAAAGCACGCGGCCAGCGTTCCCCTCCGGCGCGCCAAATACTCACCCTTCCTGAAGTTCCGGTCTCTGGGCAGTGATGCGGTCACGTGGCCGCCGGGCGCATCTGTGACGCTGCCTCCAGCCGAGAGGCCGCGTCACAGGAGCGCCCGGCGGCCACGTGACCGCATCACTGCCCAGAGACCGGAACTTCAGGAAGGGTATTTGGCGCGCCGGAGGGGAACGCTGGCCGCGTGCTTTTCATGCACGCGGCCAACTTCCCCAGCCCCGCGGATACCGGCAAGCCGGCCCAGCGCCGGCTTCCGGTATCGGCGGGATGTATCGGGCCGTTTGCACGAGTAACAAGTACTCGTGCAAACGGCAATATCGGCCCCGATACCGATACTAGTATCGGTATCGGTGCATCCCTAGTTTTCATCAAAAAGTAACAACTGGGCACCAACCCCTGGTTCCTCTGGTCTGGTTGTCTTCTTTAATCCTGTTCGATAGCCATCAAGCTGTGTCTTAACAACACATGAGGAAATCACACAGGGTGACAGGCTGAGGAAAAATAAAAAAGTTATATATATATTATATATTATTGTCATCATTTATATAGCGCCAACAGTTTCCGCAGCGCTTTACAATAACCAAAGGGAACGAGATAAACGGACACAAGATGGAAACAAGAGGTGTAGAGGGCCCTGCTCATAGGAGCTTACAATCTAGAGGGATTGGGGTTGAGGAAGACAAGAGGAATTTTACTAGATAGCAGGATCATTAGTGCCAGTGGTTTGGGAATGGTGGGGCCCTAGAAGCGTCTTCCATCATGTGAGTAGGTAAGCAGAGGGATGAGTTGCATCAGTGACGTGGTACGCTAATTTGAAGAGATGGGTTTTGAGGGATTTCTTGAAGGCCTGAAGATCAGGGGAGAGTTTGATAGGGCAATATATAGATCTTTGATATATATATCTGATACATCATATCTTTGCCTCCCCAGTCAGGTTCTTTGTCTAAAGCATAGAGAGAGTACTGAGCCACGTCTCTCATCAACTCATTCAGCAAGTCCCATTGTGCCCATGTCAACTTATTTTACTCCCACCTGTGTCCATCTCATCAATGGTGGGGGCATTAGTTTCACAGTAAAGGAATACTCTATTAACCCCTCTATGATGGGCCCATCTGTTTGGACCCCCCCCCCCCACCGCGCAGCTGACGCGCGCCGGCTGCGAGGAGGGGGCCAAGGCGCCCCATTGAAGTCAGCAAGGCATACCAGTACGTCCCACATCTTCAATGCCCATCTGCCACACAGACGGCATGGAATGTCCTGCGTCGGGAAAGGGTTAAAAAAATTTTTTGCTACATGCATAGCATAGGAACCACAAATTATGCACCGCAACAGGACTTGTGCACTTTTATTTACGCAAGCTCCACAGCGCCAGCGCAGAGCGATAGATCGGAGCTGCGTCCATCGGCTGCCTCTCTGAGACTCGTCACCAATCTGGTGACAGCAGCTGGGAAATTAATTAATGTCATCTGGTGGGAACACTGGGTGAGGTGGAGGAAACTCCTCCACTTCACCCAGCATTTTAGCCAGATCAGGTTGGGGGGCTGCGCACATCCCTCACCATTTTATAAAGTGGTCAGGATGAGTAGAGTGTTCTTTAGGAGATCTAACAAGTCCAAGGGCACCAAGCTGCCCATGGGTAACAGAAAACAATTCTATGGTATTTGTTGACACTAAACAACACTAAACCAGCTGATCAACTCTCCTTGTGAGCCTGTCCCACTTTGACTTGTCTTGGTGTTTTTTTTGTGGGTATATAGGTTTATGTCCTAATATCATCATTACTCTGCAACAAGTATATACCAATCTCCTGTTGATGAGGACTAACTGCTGTCCTGGAGTGGATTGTGTGTTGCTGAATACCCAGACCTGTGCTTGAAGCTCTCCAGTATGGCACTGGTATAAGCGTGTGCTAAAGTAAACTTCTGATGCAAAAAGTAAGGACTTAATTTCCTACCCAGAATTCACCTCTGTAAACAGAGAGTGTAACAAATGAGCTCCGTGGGCAAAGTGACTGATTGGCAAAAACGGGTAGAGATTTTCACAATGATAGAGAAAAAAAAATACTATTAGTTATAGAGGGGAAGGGTAAGTGATTTTCTAACCGCTTACAGTCAGGTCCAGAAATATTAGGACATCGACACAATTCTAACATCTTTGGCTCTATACACCACCACAATGGAGTTGGAATGAAACACAATGTGCTTTAACTGCAGACTGTCAGCTTTAATTTGAGGGTATGTACATCCAACTCAGGTGAACGGTGTAGGACTTACAGCAGTTTGCAGATGTGCCTCCCACTTGTTAAGGGACCAAAGGTAATGGGACAGAATAATAATCATAAATCAAACTTTCCCTTCTTAATACTTGGTTGCAAATCCTTTGCAGTCAATCACAGCCTGAAGTCTGGAACTCATAGACATCAGCAGACGCTGGGTTTCATCCCTGGTGATGCTCTGCCAGGCCTCTACTGCAACTGTCTTCAGTTCCTGCTTGTTCTTGGGGCATTTTCTCTTCAGTTTTGTCTTCAGCAAGTGAAATGCATGCTCAATGGGATTCAGGTCAGGTGATTGACTTGGCCATTGCATAACATTCCACTTCTGTCCCTTCAAAAACTCTTTGGTTGCTTTTGCAGTATGCTTTGGGTCATTGTCCATCTGCACTGTGAAGCGCCGTCCAATGAGTTCTGCAGCATTTGGCTTAGTGTGAGCAGATAATATTGCCCGAAACACATCAGAATTCATCCTGCTGCTTTTGTCAGCAGTCACATCATCAATAAATACAAGAGAACCAGTTCCATTGGCAGCCATACATGCCCACGCCATGACACTACCACCACCATGCTTCACTGATGAGGTGGTATGCTTAGGATCATGAGCAGTTCCTTTCCTTCTCCATACTCTTCTCTTCCCATCACTCTGGTACAAGTTGATCTTGGTCTCATCTGTCCATAGGATCTTGTTCCAGAACTGTGAAGGTTTTGTTAGGTGTTGTTTGGCAAACACTAATCTGGCCTTCCTGTTTTTGAGGCTCACCAATGGTTTACATCTTGTGGTGAACCCTCTGTATTCACTCTGGTGAAGTCTTCTCTTGATTGTTGACTGACACACATACACCTACCTCCTGGAGAGTGTAGTGTTTTTGATCTGGCCAACTGTTGTGAAGGGGGTTTTCTTCACCAGGGAAAGAATTCTTCGGTCATCCACCCCACTTGTTTTCTGTGGTCTCCCGGGTCTTTTGGTGTTGCTGAGCTCACCGGTGCGTTGCTTCTTTTTGAGAATGTTCCAAACAGTTGTTTTGGCCACACCTAATGTTCTTGCTATCTCTCTGATGGGTTTGTTTAGTTTCTTCAGCCTAATGATGGCTTGCTTCACTGATAGTGACAGCTCTTTGGATCTCATCTTGAGAGTTGACAGCAACAGATTCCAAATGCAAATAGCACACTTGAAATGAACTCTGGGCCTTTTATCTGCACATTGTAATTGGGGTAATGAGGGAATATCACACACCTGGCCATGGAACAGCTGAGAAGCCAATTGTCCCATTACCTTTGGTCCCTTAACAAGTGGGAGGCACATCTGCAAACCCCTGTAGGTCCTACACCGTTCACCTGAGTTGGATGTACATACCCTCAAATTAAAGCTGACAGTCTGCAGTTAAAGCACATTGTGTTTGTTTCATTCCAACTCCACTGTGGTGGTGTATAGAGCCAAAGATGTTAGAATTGGGTCGACGTCACAATATTTCTGGACCTGACTGTACATAACGGCTGTATCTTGTACTGAAACATCACCTTGATATAGGCCCCTGCGGGGCCGAAACATTGGCTTTTTAATGCAACAGCAGTAAAGTTTACTGTTTTTATGCAAGTCCTCATGTGCCCCCCTCCATCCAGCTTTAATATATATATATATATATATATATATATATATATTTCTACAAGGGTTGTAGTGGAGGACAAAAATTTAGATAAAAAGCCTCCACACTATAATAAGTGTGTTAATTATTGCAGAAGCCACCCACACATCACAGCAATTCGATGAATTGCATCCCAGAGCTCCTGTGCCACATTCCCCATATGCAACAAGGAATTCTGGGTAGGATAGTCCTGGTAAAATACTTTATAAATATGCAAATGACATCTGTCTCACTTTTATGCATCCTGGATCTGTTATTACACAGAGCCCTAAAATCAATGCTATGCCACACCTTGGCTTTCTAGCAGAGATAAGGTTTATGCAACTGGTCAAAGCCACTCCTAGGACAGCGCTGTTTCGGGTTTGTTGGACCCTCATCAGCCAGGAGCTAGGCATGATGACCAGGTGTGTGTAATATATATATATATATATATCTCTCAAAATTTCAAGTCCCAAGCTACTAGCCAGGCCTTAAGAATTACTCGCCACTAGTTGCCCCGCCTAACCCCTATCCTGCCCTGCATCTGCATTCCCACTCGCCAAATGCTAGGAGGCCAGTGGAAATTTTGAGGTGTGTGTATATATACACCCTGCACACTCGTATAACATGCACTTACTTTCGGAACTGCTTAAAGAAACACTACTGAAAAGTGTCTTATTTTTGCCCTTAAATAATTGGGCAGGTCCTACTGACAGCTGAGGTCGGGTGCACACGAGCGCACTTAGTGCGCACGCACTTACCAGCACAGCCGTGTGATGCTGCGACGGTGCCGGTAACATGCTTGTGTGCGCATGCGTCCACCTAGAGATCCTCCACGTCGATGCGTCAGGATGCGCGTCGACGGGGCTGCAAAGCGCAATCCTCCATAGGAGGATCGCACTTCGCAGTGCTGGGGGGGGGGGCAGGCGGGCATCGAGTGGAAGGGACATCCACTCTCACGGACGTTCCTTCCACTCTGAGTGCGCTCTTGTGCACCCGGCTTTACACTTACCAAGCGAAGAAATACGATCACAAATAAGCACTCTTCCTTAGCGTGCAGAGCTGGTGTTGTGATCAAGTAGATTGCTTGTTTGGCCATGTTTTCCGGGACATGGAAAAATGCTTCCCTCTAACATGTATGAGTCATATGCTGCAGGAAGGAAATCATGGCAGGTTACCTGGGATTCCTTACCTACAGCATTTGGATTCCGCATGTTGTGGGGTGCTTGTTTTCATGCACTAACCATTAACAGTAATAAATGTTCCAGGAAAACATGGCCAATCTGGCAACCATAATGATCTCTCGGGACCGACACATACACACACTGAGGGAGGTGGCATTACAGCAATGCGAGGGGGCATTACAGCAATGCGAGGGGGCATTACAGCAATGCGAGGGGGCATTACAGCAATGCGAGGGGGCATTACGTCAGTTTTAAGATTTGTGAGCGCAGGAATTATATCCCATTAAATTTCTGACACTATAGTAGCAAACTCCACATGCACCCAATGCATTCGTTTACAGGACCTTGCCTTGTCAGGTTTGCCAGAGCCACAATGGCAAACTCATATCGTTACATGTTACAGGAAAAGCTCTGCCCTGCTCTACATACATGCCATGTCCTGAAGAAAACAGCACTGTCCTAAAAGGAGAATCCTATAAAAGATGGCCCCCAGATATTTTGGAACTACATCTCCCATGAGGCTTGGCCAATGCAATTAGTACCTGAACATCATGGGAGGTGTGTTTTCAAAATATGGAGTGCCTAGGTTCCTGACCCCCTGCTGTAGCAGCGGCTTCGGTTGGTCAATCTTCTGCAACATATAAACGGTGAATCTCTCAGGGCAGCACCTTTCATGACAGCAGTAGCACACCAGGTGTTGGAAGGCTCAGATTGGATGAGGGCGCCCAATAACTAGAAGACCTCTGCAGAAAAGAGATCCATAAGGAAAACCAGCAGACACCGACTGAACAGCTGACACCCGAATTACCCAGAATGCATTGCGGAGCACGCGAACAAAGAGCAGTTCGGGGATCAGGACCCATTAACCGCAACTACAGGTCGGAACGGCGAGCAAACACACAGCTGTTATGACTCCAGCCAATACCCATCCTAACGCATAAACCCGCTTACACTCTCTTACAGCTTCCGGGTCTGCGGCGACGCTTTCTTCCCCATTCAGTCGGCAGGCAGATGATGTCACAAGAGGCTCCCGGATCACGTGACAGACTGATCACGTGATGCAGAGGGTTCCTGAAGGGACACACTGGGCTTCCCCCCTCCTCGGCTGTCACTGCGGGCTGGGCTGGGCTGGCTCCTGCTAGGAGAGGCGAGAGCTTCTCATTGATAGTTAGGCTGTAAAATTCACTTAGAAATGGGGGATGAAAATCTTTGTGTGTGCTCGTTTATTAATACAAGTAATGGGGAGTTAAAGTGGAAATGCACATTACTATCAGAAATGGCCTGGCAGTCTTTCAGAGGCGTTTCCTTCCCTTCCCAAGGTGTCTTCTCCCTCCTTATTTTTCTCCCTCTTTCTGCTGCATTTGACACTTGATCACCCTCTTATCACGTTGCGTTAACTTGGCCTCAGTGACACAGCTCTCCTGAGCCGTGTTCAATACCTCAGCCGCTGCAAGTGCTAGGTTCGCAACTTGCCACTGAACGCTGCTCAGCCCTGCTAACTTAGCACTTGCAGCGACTCAGAGATGCTGCGAGTAGCTGAGTGTGATGTAGTAAAGCTGGCCGCCGCCATGGTGCAAGTTATTATCCAGTACAGCAATGTCCATTTCGAGGTGTTTGACCAAAGCACCAAATATTTATTGGAAAATGGTAACTATTTACATTTTAAGTGGTAATATAAAAAGAAATGGAACTGTAATAATCAAATTTATATCCCCCCCTGATATGTTTTTCCCCTATCCAGAGGCGCTCAGATCTGCTAAAAATTCATTTAAAGCCAGTAGCACTATATACCCATGTGTGTGAGGTGGGGGCATCGTCGGCCATTTTTGCTTCGAAATTCGCATCCAAAGTGTTCAATGACACTGCTGCAGCAAACTGAATTGCTGCGCTGCATCAATTCAGCAGCTGCTTGAGGTATTGAACGCGGCACTGGTTCTCTTCCTGCCTCTCTTCGCTCCTTCAGTATCTCCTTCGCTGGTGCCTCCCCCCCCCCCTCTCAGTTGAGATACCTCAAGGCTCTGTTCTGGGTCTCCTACTCTTCTCAATCTATACCACCTCTCTCGGCAACTTCATCTCTTCCTTTTGGACTTCAGTACCATCTCTATGCTGACGACCCCCAAATCTACCTTTCCTCTCCCAATCTCTCTCCTCCTGTTTTGGACCGTGTTACTGCCTGCCTGTCAGCTGTTTCCAACTGGATGACTTCCCGTTTCCTAATGCTCATCCTCTCTAAAACTGAACTTCTCGTCTTCCCTCCCTCTAAAACTAACATTCCGGCACCCATTTCCTTTAAGGTGAATGGTGCCACTATCACTTCCACCTCACTGAAAACTCATTACTTTAGAGAAGCCTATCATCTCACTACATAATCCCCCTCTGTTAATTTCCGACTGCATCTTCACACACAGCCCACAAGCAGTCTGCTCCCTCACATTCTCTACTAACCCTCACCTAGTGTGTCACCCCTATCCTTCTAGATTGTAAACTCTTGAGCAGGGTCCTCTCGCCTACTGTACTGTGTGCTGAACCTGTATGTATATTCGTTGTTCTGTATCCCACTGTACAGTGCTACGGAACTTGTTAGCGCGTTTTAAAAATTTGTACCTGTAACTCACAGGCCTGTTGTCTCGGTGTCCTCCTAGTGTCTGATCTCTCCTTCACTCCTCACATTCGATCGCTAACCAAATCCTGCTACTTCCACCTAAAAAACATTGCGCGCGTCCGTACCTGTCTTAATCAGGACTCTATTAAAATGCTCATCCAAGCTCTTATTATCTCCCACCCTGACTACTGTAACCTCCGTCTCTCTGGCCTTAAGAGATCCCAGATTCTCCCTCTGCAGTCTGATATGAATGCCTGTGCCAGGCTCATTCACCTCACCTCACATCCTGCACCTCTCACACCTCACCCCTTTGTCAATCTCTAAACTGGCTCATTGTCTCCTATAGAATCCAATTCAAAACATTGGTACTCACATACAAAGCTCTCCACAACTGCAACCCTGCCTACATCTCCTCCCTTATTAACCGGTACATCCCATCCCGACCACTTCGCTCTGCCAATGATCTGATGCTATCAGCTTCATGTACCCGCAAACCCAACTCCCGCCTTCAAGATTTCTCCCGAGCTGCCCCCTTTCTATGGAACTCCCTCCCCCGCAACATCAGACTCTCCCCATCTCTCCAGTCCTTCAATAAATCTCTGAAAACATTACTTTAGAGAAGCCTATCATCTCAATCCCTAGTCCCCATCCGTTACTTTCTTACTGCATCTTCCCACACAGCCCATATGCACCCCGAATTTCATATTCTGTATAAACCATCACTTACAGGGTAATTCAAAGAGATTCGAAAAGTCACTGCACGTTCGGTGACTTTTCGTTCTCTTCAATTCGGTTCCTTTTGCCGATCCCATTTCGGTGACCTTGCGGTGTATTCAGCAAGCACCACAGGGCCCCCGAATTGCAGGGAAAAGCCGCCGCAAACCTGACGAAAACTAACCGCAAACCCCAGTGAATGCACGCCGAAAACCCACAAAAACATCTGGATTAACCTGCCGAAAACCACAGAAAAACCCGAGCAGGAGCCAATCACACGCAGCTTTCGCTGCCGGAAAAAGCCGAGACCGCAGAAGAGGGAGGTGAATAAATTAGGAAAACCATTTGCATGAATGATTGAAAAGTGAAATGCTGTTTGCAAAGAAACTACTGAGCGAAAATGTCTGAAATTTACATATGAGGTCCAGGGAATGATAATAAAGAGGGCTGTTACACAAAAAATAAGTAAACTCAAATTGAAGAAATAAAAAAAATCGTACTTTTTAAAAAAAATATGAAAAATGCTTAAAATATCCTAAAAAAAATCTATAAATTAAAGAGACTCTTTACTGCAGAATTTTATAATGAAGGGTTTATTAGATATTGAATTAAAACGGGAATATTTTTAACATTGAAGCCTATGGGATTCTCCTGAATAAACTTGCCGAATTAAACCACCGAATGGCAGGGCATTAGGGGAACCTTTTCACTACTGGTTTGTGTTTCTCTGAATAGCCGAAGCAGTGCTTTTTCATGGGGATTTCACTGCCCTCGAACAGGCACCGTATGTGCAGGCAATTCGCTAGGATTTGGCGTATTGCCTGCTCTCTGGATAGCCGAATGGCCAAGAAAGGTAACCGAACGCTGATTTTCGGCGTTCGGTTACCTTTCTCAAGCAATTCGGATCTCTTTGTTAGTGTGTCACCTCTCTCCTCCTAGATTGTAAACTCTTGAGCAGGGTCCTCTCTCCTATTGTTCTGTGTGTTTAACCTGTATGTATATTTTGTTATTCTGCCTCCCATTGTACAGTGCTACGGAACTTGTAACCGTTACAAATTTTTATAAAGCGCTACTATTAAACCCAGTGCGTGCTGTATATGCAGTTTATGAGAGGATATGCTATCAGCGTAGCGGGGAAGCCGGCTGTGCATTTTGCGTAGCTCCCTCTACGCTATTAGTGCAGCCTGTCAAACTCCATACAGAACGCGACAGTTCAAATAGTAACCGGCACACGCTATATCCATTCCATTGGCGTCGCTACAGGATGCAATCCCCCCCCCCCCCGGTTAATTCATGCTCCAGCTGCCCATCCCATATCCCTTAATCCCAAAATTTAAATTTACAGTTAAGGCCGGTGTCAGACGAACGCAGTGATCACGTCCGTGGTGCCGCACAGTTTATCGTCCGTCGTAACATAGAATCATGATCAATAAAGACCCACACACGAAGTACGTGCGCACTGATATACGCAAGCACAACGCACGTGGCAAACAGACGCAGGTTAGGCAAGAACTTAAAACTGCTACCACGGACGTGCAGAGTGCGCCACGTCCGCGTAGCGTGTGTGCATGATGAGATGTCAGACGCAGCGCATTTGTGACGTCCAGCACCTTGACGCACAAAATGGCTTTTCATATCCTTTTCAAATTTTTATCATTTTTCATATTTTATTTCCCATAGTTCCTTTTTTTTTTTTTTCTTTCTTTCTACGTCCATAAAGAAAAGCAGATCGTGTGGTGTCTACAGTATCTTCCGTCAGTATGTCTGTCCGTTGTGCACGCTCGCAGAGTGCGCTAAGGCTAGGGTCAGACGAGCGCAGTGCGAACGCGCGTTCTGGCGCACTTAATCACGGCCGCACTGCAGCAGATGCCAGGCAATGACGGCCAAATACGAAGTACGGTCGCAGAAAAGTCCGGCTGCCAACGCAAGTGGAAAATGAACGCATTTTTCGAGAACGTGAAACCGCAGGTACTGACGTACAGAGTGCGCTGCGTCCGCTAGAGCGTGTTTGCGTGATTAGGAGACGTCAGACGCTGCACACGTCCGGCCACATAACGTCCAGACACAAAAAGTGTTTTATTGATGATCCGTACAAAATCACGGACGAAAATGCGCGTAGTATGACCACTATCACGTATTCTGTGAAAAAATACGTCCATTCGTTCGAACGCACTTTTTCACAGACAACATAAAAATGCGTTCGTCTGACCCTAGCCTTAGACTGCGTTCGTCTGACGTTAGCCTTAGAGGGAGAATCTGCTGTTTTAGTTTCTGAAAGAAAAGGTACTTTTTAAAAAATAATAAATTGTTATGCGTTAAATTCTAAGGTCTCCTATGTGTTGTTACGTGCAATATTTTACTGTTCTGAATTGTTAACAATATAAATTATTGTTGAACCAGAATTATTTAGTAGGAATAAAATACAAAATATGCACTGAAACGTTTATCTCTATCTTCTCAACATTTGGTAGTCATTAAAAATTCTACAGTATTTATTTATTTTTTTTAACTCCTGAACGAAATGTGAGAAATAATGTGTTGTGTGTGTGTGTATATGTATGTATGTATGTGTATATATATATATATATATATACACACATACAGTCACTCCATATACCAAATTCACTGCATATAGAATTTGAGTAAAACATGCTAATAAAATTTTTTAATTTTTTTTTTTACCATTTGGTTAAAAATGGGTGATAGTGTGAAAATAGCGCTCGCATGAGTATTTATGATAATATGAGGATGTACTCGTGTTTAAGAGGTGCTGCCGAAACCGGAATAAATGTGTTCACAACCTCAATACACAGTAGCAATACAAAACAGAATGAAATTCCAGGCGCGCCTCAATGACTTTTCATAACACCGCAGCTTAAAGCTATACCATATGTAAAAAACGTATGTGATACAAACCATTAAACCTCAGCCCATTATGTCCTATTCATATAGGTTGAGAATGCAGTGTGATACTGTATACGCAGATGTGATTGGATACAGCACTACAAAAGTTTTTTGGCTACTTCTATTTAGATGGTTCTCCTCACTCTCTCATAATGGTCACTGGAAGTTCAACATGTCACCTCATGGCAAAGAACTCTCTGAGGATCTGAAAAAAAGAATTGTTGCTGTACATAAAGATTACCTAGGCTAGAAGACGATTGCCAAGACCCTGAAACTGAGCTGCAGCACGGTGACCAAGACCATACAGTGGTTTAGGCTGGGGGTCAGACGAGAGCACTGATCATGTCCGTGTTGCCGCACATTTGTAATCCGTGGCAGCATAGCATTCTGACCAATGGAGCCCACACACGAAGTACGTCCGCGGCAAACGGACGCAGATTAGGCAAGAACGTAAAACCGCTAGAATGGACGTGCGACGTGCGCAACGTCCGCATAGCTTTGTGTGTGTGAGGTGATGAAACGTGGTCAGATGGACTGCATTTATACGTCCAGCATTTTTGATGAACAAAATGTTTTTTCATTGCAATTTATTTTCCCTCCTACATCCGTCAAAAATGTCAGTCACAAAAACGGACTGTGTGGCGACTACTGCGTCTTCCGTCAAAAAGTGCATCTGTACTCCGGGACTCCCTTGGGGCGAGCCACTATGGCGACTTTTCCGGATAGGTCTGCCATAATTGTCATACGGCCAAGGGCTTGAGGGCCATTTGTCCTCCATGGCCTCCTTGTCCTTGGACTCTCTGGAGTGAGCCAGGAGAGTCACGTAGATGGCCTTTGCCATATCCCCCCTACCTTCCCACCCCCTTTTATTTTATTTTTTTTTATCCCCCCCCCCCCCGGTCCCCACTTCTCAGCTCAGTGTCTTGCATTACTACTGTGTACACCAGCTTTCTCTTCTTGTTGGCCCTGCGAGGCCATTGTTTTCTGTTACACTTGATGTTTTATACTGCTGTCTTTTCAAAATAAACATTTTAATTACAAAAAAAAGTGCGTCTGTACTGTACGGGCTCACAGTCCATAGAAAACGTGCTCGTCTGACCCTAGCCTTAACAGGACAGGTTCCACTTAGAACAGGTCTTGCCATGGTCGACCAAAGAAGTCGAGTGCACGTGCTCCGTGTCATACAGAGACAACAGAGGGTTGTGGTAAATGGAGTTTATTCGGCACAAGGTCTTGTTACCAGTGGGGTACCTCAGGGGTCAGTACTTGGACCCATTCTCTTTAATATTTTTATTAGTGATATTGCAGAAGGTATTAATGGAAAAGTATGTCTTTTTGCTGATGACACAAAGATTTGCAACAGCGTTGATGTTCCTGGAGGGATCAGCCAAATGACAAATGATTTAGGTAAACTAAAAAAATGGTCGGAGTTGTGGCAATTGAGTTTTAATGTGGATAAGTGCAAGATAATGCACCTGGGACGTAAAAACCCAAGGGCTGAATATAGAATATTTGATACAGTCCTAACCTCAATATCAAATGGCACACTGACCACAGTCACTTCTCTCAAATATCTAGGTATGTGGTTGGACCCTAATCTATCCTTTGGCCCCCACATCGAAAAACTCTCATCTAAACTTTACCCCAAACTAGGTGCCCTGTACAGAAACAAATCCTGCCTGAGTCCCGCGGTAAGAAAGCAGATTGTACAGCAAATGCTTATGCCGGCTATTGATTACGGAGATGTAGTGTATGCAGCCGCCCCGCAAACACACCTTCATAAACTTACTACACTGTAACTCATTCTGCCGCTTTGCGCTACAATGTAACTACATGACCCACCATTGTGACATGTTAAAACAGCTAAACTGGCCATCGCTAGAATCCAGACGCACCCTTCACCTTTCCAGCCTGGTGTTTAAGAGCATCTCTGGGAAGCTGCCACCCTACCTGAATAGACTGCTTCCCCCAGCAGCTCCCTCATCCTATAACCTCCGATCCAGGACCAGCACCTTACTTGCAATACCACAATACAAAAAGACAGTGGCTCGGTCCTCATTTTCCTACAGAGCACCACAATTATGGAATAACCTCCCAGACACCATCAAATCTTCCACCAGTCTTAAGTCACTCAAAATTGTCCCTGTTAACATACCTCAATACAGAATGCACCTGTAAACATGTAACCTAGTGACTATATTTCCTACATATTTATTTTCTGTTAATCTGTATATTTGTGTTGTTAATATCTTACATTGTATTACTTTGTATTTCTGTAAATGTAACACTTCAATGTACTTGAACCCAGGACATACTTGAAAACGAGAGAAATCTCAATGTATCCTTCCTGGTAAAATCCTTTATAAATAAATAAAATAAATAAATCCAGGTTAAGTATCCATGTAATTGGGCAGACTAGATGGGCCGAAAGGTTCTTATCTGCCGACATTTTTCTATGTTTCTATATCCAAAGGTTGTCTTTGGGAAATAGACGTATGAGTGCTGCCAGCATTGCTACAGAGGATGAAGGGGTGGGGGGGATCAGCCTGTCCGTGCTCAGACCATACGCCACACACTGCATTAAATTGGTCTGCATGGCTGTAGTCCCAGAAGGAAGCCACTTGTAAAGATTATGCACAAGAAAGCCCCCAAACAGTTTGCTGAAGACAAGCAGACTAAGGACATGGATTACTGGAACCACTAAGATAAACGTTATTTGGTTCAGATGGTGTGTGGCGGCAGCCAGGTGAGGAGTACAAAGACAAGTGTGTCTTGCCCACAGTGAAGCATGGTATGGGGCTACATGAGTGCTGCCAGCTACAGTTCATTGAGGGAACCATGAATGCCAACAAGTACTGGGCCATACTGAAGCAGAGCATGATGCCCTCACTTTGGAGGCTGGACCGCAGAGCACTATTCCAACATGATAACTATCCCAAACACACCTCCGAGACGATAACTGCCTTGCTAAAGAAGCTGAGGGTAAAGGGGATGGACTGGCCAAGCATGTCTCCAGACCTAAACCCTATTGAGCATCTGTGGGGCATCCTCAAACGGAAGGTGGAGGAGCGCAAGGTCTCTAACATCCACCAGCTCTGTGATGTCGTCATGGAGGAGTGGAAGAGGACTCCAGTGGCAACCTGTGAAGCTCTGGTGAACTCCATGCCCAAGAGGGTTGAGGCAGTGCTGGAAATAATGGTGGCCACACAAAATATTGACACTTTGGGCCCAATTTGGACATTTTCACTTAGGGGTGTACTCACTTTTGTTGCCAGTGGTTTAGACATTAATGGGTGTGTGTAGTTATTTTTGAGGGACAGTAAATATACACTGTTATACAAGCTGTACGCTCACTACTTCACATTGTAGCAAAGTGTCATTTCTTCAGTGTTCCTTTTTTTTTTTTTTTAATTAAGGGTTTATTTTGCGAAAAGAAAAGGGTCACATACCGACCAGCAAGGTTGGCCTCGCAGGGCCAGACAGTATACACATATGAAATATGTACAACATAAGGGGGCGGAGTCTCAAGTCTTCAAAAAGAGCGGGGAAGGGGTAACAATAAAAGTCAGCAGATACAAAACCAGCAAAGGTGGCCTCGTATGGCCAGACGGCATACACATGAGAAATATGTAAAGTATAAGGTAGGGAGGGGGGTCTCATAAGAGATCTTCAAAAATGTCAAAAAGCGGGAGGGGTAACGAGAACAGTCAGCAGATATTTTTCTGAAGAGAAGAGAAAAAAAAATTGGGGCAGAAGGGATAAGAACACACACCACAAACTGGTAGATGGGGATCGGGAGAAGAAAAGAAAAACGGGAGTGGGAGCGGTGAGCGACAGAGGCCAATAACGTGACGTTCCTGGCTCACTCCCTAAAGTCAGTACGACAAAGGAGGCCATGGAAGAACAATGTCACGAGGCCCGGGATCCCAAGGGCCAGGTATGGCGGACAGAGCTATGGTGATCGCCATAATGGCTCACCTCTGCAGCGTGAAAAATGCTGGGAAAAAAGAGAAGAAGAAAAAACAGGGGTAAGTGTCGAGGAAGAAGAAAAAAATGAAGGAGGCATGGGGGGGGGGTGAGACAGATATAACAAAAGCAACAAACCGGGGGAGGCAGTAACAAAACCTGTAAGTTACGCAGTTACAGTAAACTGTAGAGGCCTAACCTGGATCAGGTTCGGTCAGGGAGGGGGCTCGGGTCTACCAACCGCCGAGGACAGAGAGGGCATAAGCCCAAGAGAGCGCAACAGGGACCACGCCGCCTCCGGTATAGCGACCGAGTGGTTCAGGTTTGCATGACTGACAGCAAGGGAGCCAGCAGAACCCCACCTATAGCAAACCCCAGAGTCCCTCAGAAAGGCAGTCACTTCTCGAAATTGCCATTGTGCCATCAGTGTAATAAACGGCAGGTCATTATACAATGTAAGCAGCGTGTCCTCAAAAATAAAAGAAGCATGGGCCATAGGAGTTGACAGCAGCCGCTTCTTATCTGCAATCTCCACAGCAATAGCAATCACGTCGCGTGGGGCCCCCTCAGGCCCCGCAGCCGGTTTCCTAATACGCAGAACCGAGCAAAAAGTGGCAGAATCTCCTGCAGTCACCCCAAGCACATGTGTCACCACTCTATTAGTATAGGGCAGCAAGGCATCCGCCTGGCTCGTCTCAGGGATCCCCCGAAACCTCACATTTCTGCGTCGGTGACGGGCCTCCAGCGTCTCGATGGATCCCGACAGCAGCTCCACCTTAGATTGCAGGGATCCCAGCTGGGCAGTAAAGAGGGCCTGCGCTGATACCGCAACCTCCACCTTTGTCTCAACAGCCACCACTGTGATGGCCGTCACCTCAGCCTTCATGATGTCAAAGTCCGAACGCCAGAGTGCCCTCATCTCCCCAAACAGCCGCTCAAGGTCAGCCTTGGTGGAGGGTTAAAGGCCATCCCTGGAGTTCTCAATCAGCACCCGAGGAGTCTGGTCCACCGTGCCAGCATCCGAAGCGGCGTCGTCAGGTGGGATCTGCAGCTCCAGAGGTTTCTTCCCGTTTCGCGTCGCCGGGCGGGCCGATCCTGGAATGCACACCTCCGACCCTGTCCCGGAAGGGCCTTCCTCATCGGAGGAGCCCGATACAGGCTTCCGGCCACACTGTGAGCCACCGGGTCGTTGTCTCCGGTCGTCTCCGGTTGTCTCCCAGGGAGTCCCATATATACCTCTGCCTGGGTCCCTCCGGAGCGCCGGACCCCCTCCCCATCTTCCTTCCCATATCGCACCTGGTCAGCAAGGCTCACAAAGCTGCAGGGGGACTCTGCTCTAGTCAAAGGCTTCAAGATGGCCGCCCCAAGTAGGCCGCAAAATGGGCCGGATTCAACTAAGTGCAGTAAAAAAGAAAGAAAAACCACCAAGATGGTCCTGTCCCAGGTCGGGGAGACGTCCGACAATTCCCTCAATACGTCGGGCACAGCAGCCAGTGGTAGGTCGCAGTAAAACAGCAGGCTTAAAATCAAGCGTGGGAGAGCTCAGCAAAATGCGACCTACACTGCGGCAGTCAGCTCCCCCCCCCCATTTCTTCAGTGTTGTCATATGAAAAGGTATAATAAAATATTTACAAAAATGTGAGGGGTGTACTCACTTCTGTGACATACTGTATTATGTAATTATATATATTTTCCTAAGTGTACTGGAGAAAGAAGTAGAAGCAAATGTATAGCATCTGGAGAGGATATCGGGGATGGTATATACATATTTTAACTAATCCTCTATTAATGCCTTTTCCCTTTTTGTATTCTTTACCTGCGTGCACCTGACCTGACAACGCAGATAATTGCTCACTTTGTATACTTTAAAATTGTTAATGGCGTGCTGGGTTTATTACATGTGTTGTAGAACAAATCCTTCAGAATGAATCCCATGACAGGAGGCTGAATATTTATAAAAAATGTCAAACGCTGAACAGTTTGAAAACCACAAATTAAAACTACAGTAGGCATATTTATTAGGCCCTTATTTTTAGTAGATCCATGGGGGACTATAAGGCTCGTAAAGTGGATTTTGATCGTGTGGAGGCCAGACTGTACTTACAGCGATGTTCTCATTCAGTTCCCGTTGCTGTTGTTCTTGCCCTAGCTCTGATGGTCCACTCTTAATGTTCCTGATAAGAAGAGGCTGGCACAGAGTTGTGGGAGTTGAAGTTAAACAGCGAGCGGGTAACCTAGACTCCAAGTAAGTATGTGTCTTTTTTGCAAATTTATGTATTTCGAAGATAAGGCACTTTTTTAATTAAAAGTCTTTGGCCCCTATTACATTCTTCGTGCAATTTCGTTCGCGCAGCGCAATTTTTTTGCGCGCATCGTCCAGCGTTATCGCGCGAAAATTAACGTGGTATTCCGATCCGAACGCATTTTCTCATCCGTCCAAAAATAACGTTCGTAAAAACGACGCGCAAAACGAAGTGTAATACGCTCGCAGTAACGTAGCGCACGCAAATCAGTGTGCGGACTGTTTTTTTTTTGTGGGATTCAGCCAATCAGAATTAAGAACCTTAAAACCTTAATTGACATCAATTTACCTTAATTGACTCACGTAAGTTTTTGCGCCTGTCAAAGTAAATCTGAGTATATATATATATGCTGCAGCAATAAAAACAATATGCCACGAATTCACAATTTTATTGTTTGGGTATGTGTAGAATGTGTAACTATACTGTGCTGTATTTATTTTTATTTTTTTTCGTGCTGGTGTTTTTCGTTTCGGACAGAACGTTCAGATTTGCAGTTACCACCACGATCGTCGTTCGTAAAAAGATGCGCATCGATTTGAAATACCATCCGCGTACCAGCGCACAAACGAATTTGCGCTCACAATGTTAAGTATAGAACGCGCACAGTTCATCACGCTCGCGCATGTCCATCCGCGTTAAACGATAACGCGCATCGTTTGTGCGAACATTGTAATACGACGTTCAGCGCAAAGGGTTGCTTTTGCCCCTCGCGCAAATGCGCATTTATGCACGCAAAACGTACTGCGCGAAGAATGTAATAGGTATAATATGCAGGTTTGTGTGTGTGCAAAAAAAGTAAGAAGTTGTGGACTTCATTTCCATGTCCTACCCAGAATTCCCTACTTTTCTCCATCTCTCTCTGGAGTAGAAATATATACAGTATAATATATATTTTATGTTCAATTTTAGTTTTTCAGAATAGTAATCACCTTATTTAAATATCCCTATGGCGAAAGTAAAATATATTGTGTATGGGGGAGAATGACATTTAGGCTAGCGTCAGATAAACGCAGTCATCACGTTCATGTCGCCGCACAGTTTAACGTCTGTCGTTGAATTGATTTGTGATCAATAGAGACCAACACACGGAGTACGTGCGCACCGAAGTGCGCACGCACCACGCAGGTGACAACGGACGCCATTTAGGCCTCGACGTAAAATAGCTACGACGGACGCACAGAGTGCGCCGCGGCCTGTGTGCGTGATGACGCGACGTCAGACGCAGCGCATTTGCGACGTCCATCACGTTGACGCTCAGAAGTTTTTTTGGTCTGGCCGACTGTACCTGTCATTTAATTTTAATTTATTTAGATTCCCATATTTCCCTTTTTCTTCTACATCCGCCGAAAAAAACGGACCGTGTGGTGTCTACAGTATTTTCCGTCAGTACGTCTGTCCGTTATGCAGCACGCAGAGTGCGCTCAGACTGCGTTCATCTGACATTAGCCTTAGTGAAGAGTACATAGTTTGGGCCTTATTTTCAGAGCTTGTGTACATATTGTTCATCTCCACAGCTCTAGCTGAGGTCTGGCCGTGACACTGAATGTCAGATAGCTGACATGCTCATCCCTGCAGGGTTTTGATAAGTTCTTTTTTACCAGATGCAATGTTTGGGTTGTGATAATGGGGTTAGACAGGTTGTCTGAGTGCGACCCCGGCTCTTGTTAGTGGGAGGGCCAGGAGACACCAGAGACAGGCATGGAGAATAGGGAGCCTGCTAGCCACTTAATTGCTGTCAAATAAGCAGATAAAGAGCATAGTGTTAACATACAGTATCTCTTGTGGCTTGTGGCTTGCATTTCTCCCACTTCCATAATTACTATTATAATAATATTTTGGATTGCTGTATACATTGAAGGAGCTTTGCGGTTATGAATCAGCACCACTTCCACACCTGAGAGGTAAATGCTTTTGATTAATTAATACAGCTACTAGGCCTTTCCTCAAATCACATGCTGAAATGATACATCATCTGAAGATACTTATGGGATACATTACGAGTCATGTCTTATGTCATCCAACTCTCCTGTTGAATTTACCAACTTCATAGACTTTAATGGAGTAATGGGTTTGTCAGAATTGGCACACAGGGGGTTAACTCATCAGTCATGTGTCAGTGTAACTATCGTTTCACACTTACAGCAATCTGTTTTTAAGTATTACAGAGAATTCGGTATATATACTGTGATTAAAAATAAGACATCTTATGAAGCAAATGTACTATAAATTCGATTTTTAAAGGGGCACCCTATGCCAAGGCTGTCAAACTCACAGCCCCCCATATGTTGACGTCTACAATTCCCAGCATTCTTTGAATGCAATAGATGTCCAGAGTTTGGCAGGCCTGATCTATGCATTGTGGACACTCAAACTTATCTGAGTGGTCAAACTGTTCTGATCACCCTGTTTCCTCGAAGGGGATCTTGGAGGGCTGATTTCACTAGGAAATAATGCCCACTAACTCCAGACTTTAGTGGCTTTGGTAAGTTTACCAGAGGGTTGGTTAGGATTGATCAGGATTTGGAATATGATGACTAAAGCTGCCGGCACACTAGCGTTTTTCATAGCGGAAGGAAAGTCCGTGAGAGTGAATGTTCCTTCCACTCTGACGCCCGTGTGGCCACCTAACTGCGCTCAGCGCTACAAAGCAAGATCCTCCTGTGGAGGATCGCCCTTTATAGCCCCATCAGCGTCCGTCGTAGCTTTTTGAAAGGGAGGCTGAAATCACGTCCTGTGGTAGCACGCGCAATATTCGTGCACACGCTACCCCGTGTGGCCCAGCCTGCGACAGACGCAGCGAAGTGTGGTCACATGGACGCACTCGGTGCGCTCGTGTGACCTCAGCCTAAGGTGCCAAGGTTAAGTGTCCCTGGCCTAGGGTGTCCCCTACATAACTGCTTATACTATTTCGAATTTGTGGTTAAAATCCTGCAACAGCCTATCTTCACTGCTATACATAACTGCTGTTTTTCTCTTAGTGCTTTGCTTGTCATAAGGTTTTTAAACACAATAAGTACTATAGTTCTACAACAGCTGGAAATCTAAGTTTTGGACAAACCTTCCTTACCTTCCATATATCCTTAATATGGAGGTTTCTCCACCAATTGTTACTTTGTTCTGTATGTATATGTTTGTATTTCTGTTTGTACCATGTCTTCTCCTTTTAATAACTGTTAACTCTTAAATACCTGAGAAAGTGACAGTTTTCCCTGCTCATCATATAACGTTTTCATGTTGGTAATGTCGGATCTCACATTGTCTACTCTGTTTATCCCTGTACGCCTCTTGTCCCATGTTTGTAATTTTTTTTATTTTAATTCTCCATTCTTTATTGTAAACTGCTGCGGAAACTGTGATGTTATTCAAGCAGCTGTGTCTCACTCCCTGCTTTACATCTGGCAAGATTACTGCAATATTCAAATACAGATTGAGGATCCAGAATGCTCGGAACCCCCATCACTCCAGAATCCGATATCAGTGGGGGAAGGGGTACGCAGCAGGAGAGTCACAGTCCACTTCCCATTGCAGTGACTACATGTACACAAGCTGGGAGATGCTGAGCAGCCTCTGGGCAATACGTCCCCCAACCTTCAAGGAGCGCCGGACTGCAGGAGGGCCCGTCTGGAGCGTCAGGAAGGTAAGTAATTCTGAAATACGTCAGATTCCGAAAATGCCCGATTTCGGAGTCTTCTGGATTTCAGAATTCCAGATACGTGCCAACCTGTAAACAATAATGGGTACCATACAGTATTGCACCAGTTGCATGGTGATTGAACGTTGCAGTGTATTTAAGGAAAGGATTGACTTGGTAAACCAATATTCTGTAGGCCATACTGCAGGCGCTGCATTTGCAAGTGCTTGAAGGCAGGGTCTTGTTTTAGCAAACAGTGAGTTAATGTCCTATTGTGGGAAGGTTAGGGTTAAACCCACACAGAAAGCTCTTGGAAATGTAGCAGAAATGAGAGTATCCTGAATTGTGCACAGAGCGCCATCTATTGACAAAAGAGCCTCAGCCATTAGCAGGGGAGTGTGAGATGAGCCATCCTCAAGCTTTGGATTCAGTAGCTGAGACAGCGGTGAGTTCCATCCCTAGCATAGCGATGAAGCATGCAGGTCTCTCCTAGCCATGGACGAGCCCGGCCAGAAGTTTAGAATATTTAGATTATGTTTAATCAGGAAAATAAAGTATTTGGTGCACAACTAACTGCTCTTTTATTACTTACTGTAAAACAAGGGTATGTGCATAGAAATAGCAGTAAGTCAAATAACCGGGTACCTGCCGGTGCTTGTTAGTCAAGAGAATCAATATGCTCTTATGTCTGTACAAGTAGGTGTGCCTATATTTCTATATATTCTTTACCTGTATATAAACTTCCAGAGGTCCGTATTCGGGCAATACATGGAGCAATAGTTTTGTTAAACTATAGGTTAAGGGATTTTTTTATGGCTTTTCTCCTATTCCTGTTTCCATTTTTTTTCTGGATTCACGTTTTGACCTTTTTTCCTTTGCAGATGTGGGGGTCAGTCACTATTCCCGTCGATTTAGTCTGGTGCTCAGAGCACTGTCCTATCCCCTTGCGATGTGCGGAGTCTGCTCACCTCCTTCAACTTCTTATTTCAGCTAGCAATGCGGACTCTCTGCCCTCCTTCTAACCCCCTTTGTGTCCCGCCCCATGCATTAAGTCTCATGTGATGGCGATTAAGGACGGAGCGTGGCACAATGCCAACTTAGGATAGGAACTGATGGATCAGGGCGATGAAAGAAGCTGTGCTTGAGCAGACAGAAGCAAGGGTGCTTGTCCGTCCCCAGCCATACATCTCGTCTGCGCTTTCATATGGTTCCTGTCACCATTGCGTCATCATGCTTCTTCCTTCTAAGCTTATACATGCTCCCTGTGTTATACTTGGATGGACACCAAGGGGAATACTAGAACCTAACCCTAAACAACCCATAAAATTCGGCAAACACGTGTTCAGAACTACAGTCCTCATGGTTCTCCTTTGGCTTAATGGTACATTGTGGGAATCATAGTCCCATGTAGCTCAAATAAACTACTATGCAGTACCTATAGGTGTTATAGTGTCTAGGCAAGAATCTTCGATTATCAGAGTTCAGAACCTCTGAGATTCCTGTGGGTCTCCTGGAAAGAAACAGTCCATAGCTTAGACTGCTCGAATATGACGTTGTGCCAACAAGTGCCCTGCAATATAAAATGGAAATTGAGCACCAATAACTGGTACCATTGACCCTCAAAATTAGAATTTTACATACTATGGTATGTGTTTGGTACTTTATTGAAATGGGCAACTGCACTCCCAAAGTAGACCTTGAATGGCAAAGCTTGTGGCCCAGCTTGGAATAGAGACCCGAGACGTTACCTTCACAGCTCAGCTGGAATAAGGCCCAATAAATTTTATCAGCTGTTATTTAAAAGATCATGTATACTTCTGCAACGTGATTGGTGGAAGCATTTCTTTTGTAGGTAATCATCCCGGGGTGACGTAGAACACCACCTATGGAAGCATCGAGGTTTGAAACCGGTGTTTCATCAGCCTAGGTTTATATGGAAAGCTACCTGCTTATGTTTCCTGTTTTGTCTCACATTTCTGTTTAATCAGCTGGGTGAATACATTGCATTCTCTGCGTTTGTGTGCATTGTTGTTTACCTGTACCATCACCTTGTGTCTCTGAACCCTGGACTACCACAACACTGTATCAGGTGTCAACAGTGAACCAGGTCATGACTTGACTTCTTGTTTAGTTTTATTAGAAGATATTAAAAGTAGTCTTCCTCATCCCTTTTGTTATATATATTTTGAAGGCTAAACAGACAAACAAATGATATAATGCCTCCCCCCTCCTCTCCCTCTTGCCCCTTTTCTTTTTAGGAGTAGTGCGTTGGCACACCTGCCAGGTGCCAGGGTGTTCTAAAGGTTAGGGAGGAATCTAGTGGAACAGCTAGGGAACAGTAAAATGCAGGCGTCGAGCCAAGGTTCTGCTATTATGTATGTAAATCATATTCTGATATGCAAATGAAGTTCAGTATGCATCCCCCCTAATTCACACCAACTCCCTGCTAGCTAGCAATAGGTCAGCGAGGATTAAACGATTAATCATCGTTATTGAGGTAAAGATCTGTTTTGTTTTTTTTTTAATTCTAACATTAACCTTTTCCATGTCAGAAGTGCCTGGGAAAACGTTTCATGACCAACCTAGATGTAATCAAGTGAGTCCAAAAGTGACATGGGCGAAGTCTTCTCAATGCCGACACCATAGGAGGCATCTAGAGACCTCATAATCTCAAGGAGCGCAGTTGTATTTTGGATTGTGTTTCAGATGATGCAGGTGAATAGTTTCCTTTCGGATGACATAGACAGATGGAACTTACCAAAAGCAAGACTTGGTGAGTTTATAAGAAGAGAGGACTCTGTTCCCAGAAGAGCAGAAATGGCCTAGAAGAATGAGTGAGAGGTGGGTAGGTGATCTGAGATCTTAGAATTCCACCAGGAAAGTTACATACCTTCTTGTAATGGGTACATTCCGGTTTATTTGTGGAGGGAGAGGGATGCATACATCTGAAGTTTTAGGGGTGAAGAAGAGGTGGGTATGCATTATTACTCTGATAGAGAACGTAAGATAAGCCCCTGGTGTATCTTTTGAGAGGAGAAATGAGAGGCGTATGTATTTGCTGAAACTCTTTGACGAGGTGAGAGAGGAAATCGGTCCCCAATGTATCCTTTTCAGGGCATTTGGAGATTATTGTTGGTAATGCTCATATTGGAAAGGTGAGAGACTGATCTGCTTTTGTACAAGAAGGTTTGCCTATCTTCCAAGGGAGCCATAGGTGGTTCCACAGGTAGATTGTGGACAAAGAGCGAGTTGTCTGTGCCTCTGATGTATTTTTAGGCTTGGGCGTCAGAGAAATGTGTTCCCGACTTCCCTTTATAAGGTCTTGACGCTCGATATGTGTGGTGCGTCTCAAACAAATAATACCCAAATGCATATGTAATGGCCATATCAGATTGTACATTTTTCATCAAAGCCTTGAAGGGAGCAGAGCATTGCACGGTGCCCATTCTATGTGGTAAATTCGCAGAACATCACTGTTTCAATCGTTATACCTTGTGTTTTTTCGTAGATTGCTACTTAAAGACACCGTCACGTAAGTCACAAAAGGAAAAAAAAAAGCGGGAGAGCGCGTAGACGCACAGAATGATGCTCAGAATATTTTGGAAGAAGTGAGAAAATTAAGGTAGGAGAGAGAGAGACGAGCTGAATGGAAAAAAGAGGAGGAAAGCAGAAGAGAAGTGAAGAGGAAAGCAGAGGAGGAGGGGGCAAGCGCTGCAGGGAGAGCGCATAAGAGATGGATAGCTTTGTCCTGCAGATGAACCCGCCCGGCAACACGGAGGAAGTTATGAAGGATTCATCAGTCAGCACACGTCTCTGCGCTTCCCTGAGGTGCTGCTCCCCTACCTCCAAATCTCATTTATATCCCAGAGGGTGGAGGGAACAGATCCACTGCTCCCGCTACCCCTGACACCCGTCTGAATTTGGGGCACACTCTACTCTGTTATTTACAATATCCCTTGCCCTTGGTATTTAAGATTTGTAGATAGTAGGGTTTTTAGCGGTGATCAAGAGCCTGCCCGCTTGGTTTTGTGAGCGATGGTGTTGTTAAGCAGGTTCTTGGTCTGCGAGACAGATGACAGAGCCATACTGTGGCTTTGGGTACCACTGACAAGCATCTCGATTCAAGAATTGGGTGGTGGGGTCTTGATTGAAATTAGCTATCTGAATTATGGCCATTTTCGCCATTTAAAGGCGAGTTGTGACAAAACGCACGATTCTTAATTTGCAGGAAGTGGGATCACCCAACGGTAGCCGAAAAAAATCTATTGCGTTGGTACGGCACTGGTTAACACATCCAGATTGGCCGTGCCTAGCGCAGACGGACAGATCGCAGTCAGACGTGCGTCTCCCCGTATCGCACATGTTAACTAAGCCGGCGCAACTGCTAAAATGTCACACAATTCATACGTTATAGCGGCAATAACGGCGTAGCTGGACATGCAACAATAAATCAGAAAAGCAAAAGAACATGTATGGTTTTTATTTAGATCTCACGCTTACTATTAAGCACTTTACAAACTGCACGACTGCTATTATTTACTTGCTATTTTATTTCCCACTATCAGTGCTATTTTGGCATGTGTAAGGCTTGGCGCGGGCCCAGCGGAGAATTTAGTGCTGTTTATTGGGAAATCTGCTCCTCCTTCATCTCCTTTTCTAAATATCTGGTGACTTGCTAGAGTTTATGTGTCCTTCTGTTTGCTTTTGATCTGCTTGAACTCTGAGTGATGGTGACCTTGCAAGAAATGGGGGTTTAAAAATAATAATAAAAAAAAGACTTCATCCTATTTGCCCATTATTGTATACACCTCGTGGATTTAAAGAGGTTACAAGCAGGAGCCCCGGGTGCAAAGAAAGGGCGCAATATATTGTGATGATACACCAATCTTTGAAACAATGGTTTACAGTATATAGCAACTCAATTTACACTATATATACACATACATACATATTATATATATATGTGTGTAATTTGCACAATAAAAAATAACGATACTGCAAATTTATTAAAATAATACATATGCTGCTGTTAAGAGCGACACCTCCATCGAGCCTTTATTCTGGTTAATTTACCGTGGCATGACCCTTTTATTTATTAGAAATTTATACAGTAGTATGCAAATTTACGTAACTTTATGGGTGAATTCTGACTATTTTTATGCATTTCTGCTTCCGTTTTAATGCTTGGCATCTCACCTTTTCCTTCTTCGCGTTCCCTCTGCCTGCTCTTGCTTCCTGATTGCATTGCATTTCTCTATGTTGTAGTTTTGATGTGTATCGTTAATTGTTTTTTTTTTTTTTTTCCTCCTGGTGCCTTTCTCTATGTTTTTTTTTTTCTTTTCTGCTTAGAATCCCCTTCCCCATGCACTTGCTGTCCCCTCTTGATGTCAGTGCCCATGAGTTCCCTTGGCGGAGAGGAACAAGTCACTGGGTTGAGGCCATGACTGAACTCTTGAACCGATGAAAGATAAGTGAGTGGTAAAGGGACCCATCATTCCTGCTTCTTTCCCTTCTCCATTTGTCTCCTTCTTTTGCCCCTGGAGAGGTTTATTCCAATATAGAGCATCCTGTGGGGAGGGGGAGAAGGGAACAAGTGTTTTGTTTTACATATACCGCTGTGAGCATCAGCTGGGAAAACGCACCAAAAGGGGTTAATTAGGTCTGTAATTGTACGCAGCGGCAGCCAAGGGGTTAATTGCGCTGTTCCTTTGATCCATTAACCAGTGCCCTCCGGCATCGCAGTCTAGCTCCTACTTCCCCTAGTTTGTCCTCACAATCACAATTTTTTTTTTCTTCCAATCTTAAATCTCCCTCATTTTTAACCTTTTTAATTGGCGGCGTTGACGGCAGAGCGATGCAGAGCAATAAAGGCAAGGAATCAATTGGGTTATAGGTTTGAAGCTTATTGTCACGTTATTGTCCTCCTCGAGAAGTATTGCTATTCATCTTTCTTTCATATCGCACAATGCCTCCGAGATCTATAATCCACACGCTCCTTTATTCGGCAGTATAAAAACCGGTGATACCGGTGATTACACATATTTAAAGTACAAGATCAATATATATATTTTTGTATGGTTGCTCCCTTTCGTATGTTAAGACTGCCGTCGCTGTAAAACGTTATTTTCGATGAATCAACCGTGCATAATTAGCAAATAATTTTTAATGTACCATCGTACAGCGCTTCAGAACTTGTTTGAGCTTTATAAATACTTGGAACTGTAACGGTAAAGTACCTCTCAATTTATGGGGCTTATAGCAAGTTTGTATCCAGCATCAATATATAATTTTTATATATATATTTTCCATGTCTTCCAGCAATTCCAGATGTGTGTTGTCATGATCTATTTATACAGAAACAAAAAGGAGTAACTACTCTATATTGCCCGTGGAAGGTAAAGCAGATATTATTGTTCTGCAATTCGTGTTGAACCCCTTTTATTCTACTGAAATACAAAAAGCCGCAGAGGAGGACACAGAACTCCAATGAGATTGTGATTTGTTATTGAGCATCATCAATATGTGCTTATAGTTTAAAAAAACTCATTCATTCTGTTTTGTGCTGATGATATAATTTAAACTGCAGATCTGCACCTGTATATTGGAATATAACTCCCATAACTCTGAGCTGACAGCTGGACACAATCCTGGGAGATGATATTGAAGCCCTGCTACTGTTACAGTGGATTTTAATAACACTGTGATTTTGACCTCAGCTTTTGCTGAACTCCATAGCAGGACATGACAATGGTGATCTAATATCTGCTTTTTACCTGCAACTCCCAGCTTACTTATCCATCATATGGTCTTGATTGACTTGCTTAGAGGTACCCCCAAAAAACACCCCTAAACTTAACACCGTCTCTTGCTTCTTACACCGTTTGATTCCTCAACAAGCAGATGAATTTGTATATTATTTCCATTCACATCCTCTTATGCAATTTTAGCAGCTTTATTAGATTTCTGTAATTCTGATACATTTTATTTGTTCTCCAAAGGTCCAAGCTGTACATCCAGGGAACTGGTGCTCACAGTACCACATATATCAATTAAAAAGGTAACGGTTTAGTCTCTGTAACGTGATGGAGCAGCGGATTGGTTTGTTTCCATACACCATTGTTTATTCACTTTGTAGAAATTGGTATAAATATATTTATAAACATACACCTGTATTTGTTATACAATAATTGCATATTACACCAAACAAATAAATGGTAAAACGTCTCCCATGGCATCACTCATAGTTTCGGTCATTTTCCAGTTCATTCCGTCGATAATAATAAATGACTTTATACTTAATTATTATTTATATAGCAGCAACCTTTTGACTTTACACAATAAGAAGTTGGGAAGTAAAACTCCCAAAACTCCAAGCAACATGTAAGACAGAGAGACGTATAGAAGGCTTTCCGCAGATGCGCTTGCGAGTAATATTTAATATTTCCTATGTTCATTCGTGAAAGCGCCTCCTATGATGGCAAAAACAGCAGGCAACTTTTTTTTTTGTGCGCATTATATCTCATATCAGAGAACATCGTGAAATCCCACTGATTGATTGTCCTTTTTAAGGCTCGCTTTCTGTGCTAATAAAGTGCCTGTTGTAGAGGTGCCGGGAATCAGATTTTCGACAGGTGCTCGGGACTCGAAAGTGATGTTATGCAAACTTGGCGTTTATAAACCACATGCATTCATAAAGCTGCCCTTGCTGGTGTTACCTGACAAGGTGATATAAGCGTCTTGCTAATTCCCTTTCTATAGACAATGTCCTGGGTCTCTGACATCTTCCTTTTTGATGCGTATAACCAACCTGATCGTGCTCATCCTGCAAGGTCACGATAACGGTACATATGTGTGTGTGACAGTTCACGTTTACAAAGTAGCAAGATTTGAAGTGGTCAGGGACATAAAAAATGGAATTTTCAGCATCATTGACATTTTCCTCCTGGGTTTCCCTTTTTTTAAAAAATCTTTATACCTCTCCCGTAGTCAATAATATTGAAAACCTAAATTAAACAAAGTTAATTAATATTGGAAATGTATCATTAATGCAGTTGATATCCCAAAGAGGTTCCTATATCATCTCAGGAAAATCTCCATAAATTTTGATGTTCCTTTTTACATTTTGAGTCATTTGGGTAAACCTTTTTTTGTAATCACTTCGCAGGTCTGTTTAAAAATTTCACCTGACAACCTGTAGTACCCATAAATGACTGTTCTGCTTTGATTACTGGAATTCTAACGATTGCAATTGGTAATGATAATGGTGGCTGTCTACAATTTAATCCACAGATTAAAACGACTTAACTCCACAGGCATCCAGAATGACAGCCTCTTGTTTAAGGATCTGGTAGACAGCCATTTATTTAACTTTTAATTGGCTATAAAAAATATGTGCTTGTTTTATTTATTTATAAACTATACATATACCTTACATGCATATGCATATATCTATGAAACGGTTTATCTGTATAAATATGCACGTGCTGTACACAGACACCCACACATACACATATATATATATGAGTGTTTACATATTGTAGAAATATCAATTCATGTGATATTTAAACAACATGAATCCTTTCAGTGTAAAAAAAAAATCATTGCGTAAGTAATATGAGTATGGATTTTAATATCCTATAAACCTTCACATGAACGCGATGGCTTTTTATTTGACTATTCAAACAATTTAAATTATAAACAGCGGCATAGTGTCGATTCGCCTCCGGGTTTTCAGTGGAACAATGCCGCGGTCCAGCGGCTCAGATTCTATACAGTGCACTAGAATTGGTTTTTTTTTTTTTTACCATTCGGCGTTATCTGCAGTTGTTTTGATCTTCTGACATTTTTTGGGGTGGTTTCACTGTCATTTGAAAACAATAATCTATACACTGGATATTTGTTCTTATCTTCTGGCTGGAATCAGATTAAAATCTGATTAAAAGGCTGCACGCCTCTGAGCTGACTAAAAGTTAAAATCCTCTGTTGCCTTCGACGCAGACAGTGGCCAATTAGGGATATGAGGAGATTTGCCACTTACAACCTGTCAAGCTCCCAGTAAGATCTTGCACTTTTTTGACCTGTAGGATCTGAACTCTATTATCGTTCGGCTACGAGACCTGGCTTCAAGAGTTCAACTGCACACATCACGACCGGAATTCTCGATTTCTCCGATTCGACTTAATTTTGGTTGTATTTACTCTAGTTTTTCTTTTAAAACATTTTAATCTTAAATATAAATAGAGGCTCGTGGCGTTATTTGTTAATCAGGGAATTGTAGAAAACCAAAGTAGGAAATTTCTGAATTTTAGGCTCGAGCAACTGAACTTGGAGAACTTTTTTTTTTTTTTTTTGGCCTAAAATGTGAAATTCAGATGTGGATTCTGAAGAATTTTTTTTTGGGCAAATCAATAAATCATACAAGAGAAAAAAAATAATGTTCTGTTTGTGTGTGCGCAAATATAATATTTATATATGATTGTTGAATATATGTGTATATATATATATATATACACACACAAAATACACGAGAAGGGCAGCACTCAACCTTTACTACGCTTTCAGTGTGGGTGCATCTCAAGACAATATGATACAACAAACCAGGAAGAGAGCACACCAAACATCATGTTCAAACAATACAAAAGAACCAACAACAGCAGCTAAATTCATTTAAACATATATGTTTAGCATCCAGACCTGAAGAAGAGAGGAGACTCGAAATCTTGCCTTTTAAATGGAACGTTAGTCCAATAAAAAAGGTATCACTACGTACGGCTATACTCGTGATTTTGTTATATATATATATGAAGTTTATTATTGCAGAAGCCATTTGCACATCACAGCAATTCAAAGAACTGCATCCCAGAGCTCCTGTACTACATATATATGCATATGTAATATATATATATATACACATACTATATTACATACACATATATATGTATAATGTATATAAAGTTTATTAATTACAGTGTTGAGGCTTTTTACCTCATTTTTTGCCCTCCACCACAACTCAAATAAGCTATAATGTATATTATATACATAATTTGTATATTCAATACAGATTAAAATATCTGACCAACATTTAGGCTCATTGTCAAGGTTACATATGGCATACATGTACAATATATATGTGTGTGTGTGTGTTGTAAATGTATGCCATATGTAACCTTGAAAATGAGCCCCTAAATGTTGGTCAGATATTTTAATTTGTATGTAATAAAGTTTTTTTTCGTTTACATTTTAACTAAGCCCTTGAGTGCATCCCCCACGCGCGCACACACACACGTTATACATCTATATGCATACACACAAATACACTACGTATATATATATATATATATATATATATACAGGTATATGTATCATACTATTATGCATATAGGTGTATAACATTGGAGATATATATATATATATAATATATATATACAGGTATATGTATCATACTATTATGCATATAGGTGTATAACATTGGAGATATATATATATATATATATGTACAGTTTTATGTGTATGTAATGTCAAGTGCTCAATGTAGTGTGTTAACAAGTTTCAATGTGTTATTTAATAGAACCTTGCAGTGTTGATCCACCTGTGACTCTGCAGGTGTAGAAATTCAACTCCCACCCCCCTCAGCCAGAGGCTGCAGCCTTGTGCCACAGGTTACCTAAACTGCCCTGATAATGATGGATCACCAAGAAACTTTTCATTTACCAGCCAAAGCCTGGCAGTGAGTAATGTGAATGGGAAGCAGTGATTTTCTAAGCGTAATAAATGGAGAAAAAAAACAACAAAAAAAAATGGTCTTTTCTCTCTTTTTTTTTTTTACCTTTTTCTAATTGGATTTTAATTAAAGCTTTTTATTTCCTGTGTTTCACCAAAAAAATATATATATATTTTTTTTTATCACTGGGTATAATATACAGAATTTAGCAAATTGGAAATGCTTTATTTGCATCCTCTACTTTCCTGTCCCAAGAACTCGCAATCTCTGTGTCTGGAAGCAGATGACAAAGCTGTGAAAGGTTATAAGACGGTAAAGACGGAATGGCAGTATTCAGCATGATTGTCATAGTGCGCTGAGACGACCGCCGTTAGGGTTCATCTTTTGTAGGGTCCTTAATGCCTTTTCTGTTCATTAACCCCTCTTTTACCAGGCTCCCGCTACATTGAGGAAGATATTAACTGGTGATGCACGTGTCATGTCTCTGTGCATCTTCCATGGAACCCCCTCCAGGGTTGACCTCCGAACCTAGACCCGGGTTCAAATAGAGGTCACAGAAAGATTGAGACCTAATAGACCAGAGATGGGTGATCTCACAATGACTGGTGGAAAAGTGAGTAGAATGAACAGTGCGTTCAGTTCATACTGTAGGTATGTATCAGTATATGTAAGAGCCAATAGACCTTCAAAAACATAACAGAATTTTAGAGTATTCCTCCATTCAGATCTTTCAAATAATAATTCCTTTCATCTATTTTTTTCTTAATATTAATAACATACATACTGAATGTAAAATGATAAAATAAATACAATCTACCCAGGACTAACCATGTTGTAACTGTGAATAATATTATCTATCATCTTATGTTTCTAGGTGGACGTCACGTGGATCCTTCAACTGGAATGACGTCTTCCTTTGCTGTGTCCTTTTTTTATAATCCGGTAGCCTAACACTGTCACAGGGCCCCATCTAGAGTCCCCAGATCCGCTATGTTTTCTTGGACATATATGTCTTAATGTCACATGAAAAGTGCTGCCCTGCAAAAGGTAGCGTTCATTAAACTGCATTGATGGAAATGAGCCAAACAGAAAGGAAGCCCAAGGAACTGCCATGACGGATTCCCGCTTGCTGCGTAAGGGCTCGAGCAGGGTCCTCTCTTCTACTGTTGTGTGTGTTTAACTTGTTATTCTGTCTCACCCAATGTACAGCGCTACAGAATGTGTTAGCGCTTTATAAATACCTGTAACTGCTGCAAGTGAAGTCGTACTGCATGGGCAGCATGTTTCATGTGGCTATCATCCGTGTGACATCCTATGGGTCAGGAAAATGGCAGGATTTGGTAACCCTGGCCAACTTTGCCGTAACCGAACCTACTGAACTGCTACCTGATGCTTATTGCTCATCCTACTAATATGACAGAATGAACATTTAAGAAGGAAACTTCTAAAAAGAGGGAAACATTGTCCCAAATCAGTCATTCCTGCTGAAATTTCGAATCTGTTAACTTTTAACGTTTATTGGCCGGATTTAAATCCTTTATTAGAGATGACCCTCGGATAGTCAGTATTTTAAGCTGTGTTTTTCACATTATTGAAGAAATGTGTTTCAATATGGAGGAACATTCAGTTAGTTTCCATGTTGATTGTTCCACTTAAGTGACATTGCCCAGAACCATTATTGTTACATAACGTATGGAAAATCAAACAAAAACACTGCAAAACCTCAAATCCCATGACCCAGACTGTCCTCTTTGCACTGAACTGTACTGGGGAGCTTTGAAGCATTTATCTGAGTATGCAGACTATTTTGCGTTACATTTTAATAGCCTGTCATCTTTTGTTGTGTTCAATTTATCTGTAAAACGAACAAGCTTATGGAAATCTTACAGATCTTTATCATTGTTAATTTTTCGGCTATAATGTTTATGCCACACTATGATACTCAACGTCAGGTAAGTTAAAACATTTAAGTAATGTGGTATAGATTTAATACTGTGTTTATCTGAAGTCTGACTCCTGTCTCGGCGGCATTCCGTGCACTGAGCATTATGGGAACTCTTTAAGTCATGGATCCCTGCGTTCTGAGGTTTTGAAGCAAAAGGACGCACATGTAGCTGCAGCACCAAACCGCATCAGTATAAAAAGATATCTTAAAAGTATAAAAAATATATATACAAATCATATCCTTGCTTTTTCTAGGAATTGCGCTATCACCGTGTAGACATAAACACGGAATGAGTGTTTCTTTTGCTTAATAGATCCTCTTCAAAGACATATCTTTTTGAAAACATTTTTGTCGTGCGGTTTATAGAAGTACGGGAGAGCTAGATCATTTTATGACTGTGAAACCTTTGTCTTTTCTCCTGCAGGTTTTGGATGTAAAAATACCATTTTTGGCTCCTCAAATCCTAAAGAAAAATGTTGTTGTTTTTTTTTGTATACAAAGAATTAAGTTATTTTTGTTTTATTTTGGTTTTTACTTAGACGGGGCAAGAATTCCACAGCAATGGTTTCCTACAAATTCCTCTTCCAATGATAAGATGTAGCAAAGGGTTAATATACATTTTTATTTCTTTTACCACCCTCTTCTGGCCAAACCGTGAATTGCGCACAAATCCGTTTCACGGAAGTGTTTACTTTTGCTCCCACTGCACACTCTTTAATCATTAGTTTGTGTTTCACAACTTAAAAACTGAAGTTGGATGCAGTTTCCATTAATATTCTGAGTACCTAGGCATTAATTTCAATAAATTCCACTTTTTTATGATATATAGCCCTTCTGACTGCTTGCCAGGCACTGCTACTGCTTAGTTACTTTTTACACTAATAGTATGTACAGTGTTAACATAATTGAGTTTTCAAGTTGGAAGCTGCAATATGACATATGTACCGCACTGAGGATACGCACAAAGAAATTCAATGTTCTTGAACCCAGGACATACTTGAAAACAAGAGAAATCTCAATGTATCCTTCCTGGTAAAATCGTTTATAAATAACTAAATAAAAACATTTGCTGATTTATACGTGGCATTCCATTTTTCACACTTAAAATGTGTATGTATAAAATATACATATATGTATTATACGCATAAGGTTAGACATCCAGTGTCCTGAAGGCTAAATTCTATGTAAGAAAGGAGTAGGTTGACAATTTTTGTTCTACGTGTTATTTCCTGGGTATTAAATACTATCTTAAATTAACATTAAATTAAAATCCACATTACCTGGTTGTGAAATGAAGAGCAGGTCTTTATTGAAGGTTTCAAAGTCTTACTTTGAGGATCTGTGTTTGTATACCTTGCTAGTATGTTCTTCAGGAGACCTGGGTAAGTGCAGTGTTTTTACAAGGTTCTCGGGACAGTAAGTGTAATCATGATTTGCCTCGCTGATCATACAAATCAAATAACACGCACCATGCACTCCATTCTAAATAACTCTGGATCATTTCCGCAAGCTGCTTATCTTTTTAGACTATTCGTTTATTTATTTATTTTCTTTGCAATTTCCAAAACAATTTAAACAATTTTTATTAGGTGATTGTGAGATGTTATTTTATTGCTTATTTTATTTATTTATTTTTATTAGTATGGTTGAGCAAAATAAAAAAAAAAATTGAAGAGCAGTATGACATTAAAGCGAATAGGGTTAATATGATTTATTCTATAGCTGTTTTTTCTCCAGTATTACCAACACTAGGAGTCACACAGGCATTATAATGTTAATGGGGTTTTTGTTTCATTTTTTTTTTAGAGAAGACAAATATTCACAAGATCTTTATGGAGGTGATAGATGATGTTCATTGTTTCATTCAGTAGGTCCATATCTGAAGTCCAGTTTAAAAAATTCCGATATGGAATTTACATCATGGGAACTCAGCGAGACATAAAATACTTATATGAAATAACAAAATAAAAGGAGAAAAAATGTATAAGCCAGTAACTTTCAGGGTTATTCAGAGAGAGGTGAAAAGCAGGAGAATGACTGGAGAATGGAAAATTCTAGGTCAAAATAGCCGATTTGGAAAGTGAGATGAATGGGAGAATTTTTCTGGTTTGGATATTTTGACCTAGAATTTTCCATTCTCCAGTCTTTCTCCTGCTTTTCACTTCTCTCTGAATAACCCTGTATATAATTAGAATAGAAATCAGGCACGCCTTCTCCGAAATGACACTTTATTTAATAAAAAAAACAAAGTTTCCTGCTGTATGGAACAGTTCCAAGTATTTATAAAGCACTAACAAGCTCCGTAGCGCTGTACAATGGGTGAGACAGAATAACAAATATACATACACGATACACACACAGAACAGGAGAGCGGACCCTACTCGAGAGTTTACAATCTAACAGTCTTTTCCAAACTGTACAGACAGCCAAAATGTCACTTTTTGTTTAAATAAAGTGCCTTTTTTTGGAGTAGGATTGGATTCTTTCCTGCTTCCCTTTTTATCTTTAATTGAGTTGGTTACACCAGTGGCCCTTGGAGCTCCCCAGCTTTCGATGTGGTATGAGTTCATTGAACTGTATGTAAAATCTTTATATTTGCAGGATAAGTAAGAATTGAGTGAGCAGTCAGAAGAGTGATTATGTTACTCTATTACCATTTGTAGCAAACCATCTTGCTTCCTGATTGCATTTGTTTAATCTTTGTATAGTTTCACCCCACTTTCTTTAGCCTATATAGTTTCACCCCCACTTTCTTTAGCCTGTATAGTTTCACCCTGCTTTCTTTTAGCCTATATGATGTCACCCCACTTTCTTTAGCCTATATAGTTTCACCCCTCTTTCTTTAGCCTGTATAGTTTCACCCCACTTTCTTTAGCCTATATAATTTCACCCCTCTTTCTTTAGCCTGTATAGTTTCACCCCACTTTCTTTAGCCTATATAATTTCACCCCTCTTTCTTTAGCCTGTATAGTTTCACCCCACTTTCTTTAGCCTATATAATTTCACCCCACTTTCTTTAGCCTATATAGTTTCACCCCTCTTTCTTTAGCCTGTATAGTTTCACCCCACTTTCTTTAGCCTATATAGTTTCACCCCTCTTTCTTTAGCCTGTATAGTTTCACCCCACTTTCTTTAGCCTATATAATTTCACCCCTCTTTCTTTAGCCTGTATAGTTTCAACCCGCTTTCATTTAGCCTGTATAGTTTCAACCCGCTTTCATTTAGCCTGTATAGTTTCACCCCCACTTTCCTTATGTATAGTTTCACCCCACTTTCTTTAGCCTATATAGTTTCACCCCTCTTTCTTTAGCCTGTATAGTTTCAACCCGCTTTCATTTAGCCTGTATAGTTTCACCCCCACTTTCCTTATGTATAGTTTCACCCCCACTTTCCTTATCATGTATAGTTTCACCCCCACTTTCTTTTGGCTGAAATTTATTGTGTATAGCCTTAGATTCCTGTTTTCTGTTATATTGTTCTGCAACATCTAACAGCACCATATAGATAAGAATAATAAGGTGCAACCATGCAGATAACAGAGTAACAAGACATTCAAGCAGAGCCTTATGGATCATAAAAGCAAAATAAAAATTTACTAACAGGGTTATTCAGAGAGAGGTGAAACTCTGGAGAATGACTGGAGAAGTAAATATTCTAGGTCAAAATAGTCAAACCAGAAAAATTCTCCCATTTATCTCACTTTCCAAATCGGCTATTTGGTCTAGATTGTTCTCTTCTCCTGCCAATTCTCCTGGTTTTCACCTTTCTTTGAATAACCCTATACATGTATAGTGCTACCTGTATTAATCGAAAGTGACAAACAGCAGGTAAAAGAGTTCACTTCTGTAAAATCTAAAAATGATTAGTGTATCTGATTCTATTGACATCTTTAAAAAACAAGTCAAAGGTCTCTTTTCACCAAAAGAGAATTTTCAGGGACATAATAGTTAATTTGTGATAAAATCTTGTTGATCCTAGAAAAAAAAAATGTGATTTATCATTTTGTATTCTTTTCTTGTGGCACAGTTGTCAATCGCTTCCAATTCAACTTCTCCCTTTTCTTTTGGATCCCTAGAAATAAGAGCTGGTAAAGGTTTCACCTTATGTACCTGAGACTATTTTCTGCATTTGGATTTATTTCTAATTTTTAGGTTAGATTCACTCGAGTCTTTTTTATATTATTAATAATGAAATAGAAATACAAAACGCAACACTTGTCATCTTTTAACCAAAATAAAAGGTGTGTAAAAATATCGAAATAGTCCTGGTTGATGCAGTAGAATAGCCCTCAGGTTTAATCCGTATTCCTCGCGGTCTTCGTTTTTAATAAAATTCAAACGCACCAGTAAATTGGGAAATGTATTAAAAAATCTGAGGTTTCAGCTCTGTATTACATATTTCTAGCAGTAATTCTGAGTGATATTTAGGAGACATTCACAGAATTGCAACTGTTTCTGGTAAGCTTTAGCTGTCCGAAATCTCAAGGTCGGTGTTCATAAAGTTTTAGGAAATTGGACATATATCAAACCAGCGTTTACTCAGAATCTGGACCTTCTGAGAATTCTGCTAACCTGCTTTAACAATCAAAGTGGCCATAAAAATAGAACACAAATAAATAAACAAAATTCAGGTGATGACTGTGCTCTCTTGAAGAACATGTGTTGCCTCCCCATGGTCTGGGTTGATGTCTACCTCCCTTGGCTTACATAATGCCACCCCAAGAGTTTTGGGGTTCTTTTCAGTCAAAGTGATTACCTAAATTTTTTCCTCTGGGCTCTTAAATTTTTTATATCCTATATAATTTCCTTACTATATACTTTCTATAAACAAATCATTTCCTTTGTATCTCTAACTATGACCTAATTTAATTCCGTCCAAAAGCACAAATCGCAACCCTTTTTCAGATGCATTTTGGCCATTTTTTTCAGTTCGGAAGATTCGAACTTAGATTGTCCAGAAATTCGATTAACGATAAACATGTATCTAAAATATTGGCTTTTGCAGAGCTGTGTGAAGTTTGCACCCCATGTTTGTAAAACCTGAATAAAAATGGACCATTTGTTTGTGCTACGTTTGTGCTGCAAAAACGAACGTTTGTGCCGGTTTGGTTTCTGAAGTTATTGAACATTAAATTTTAGATTATGTGACCTAAAGCCCCGCCTACTTTGCACCCCATGTTATTAAATTTCAAAAACAAATATACCATTTGTTTGCGCTGTGTTTGTGCTGATTTGTGCCGCAAAAATGAACGTTTGTGCTGGTTAGATATTGCGAATTCTATTTAATGAATCCCATGTTATCAAAATTTCAAAACAAATATACCGTTTACTTGCGCTGCATTTGTGCTGATTTTGCAGCTATACGTCTGAATGGAATTATTATTTATCTATTCATTTCAAATTTCCCTGTATGCCATTTTTCAGCAAAATATTAAAACGCTGAAATGTGTTTATAAATGACTCTTCGGGTGATTGTTGAGCATTTAATGCATTAGTTTAGTTCTAACTGTATGAAAATTGCATGTTTTTATGTAACTTCAGATCTTAATGTATGGCCCCACCATTCCCGAACCACTGGCACTAATGATCCTGCTATCTTGTAAAATTCCTCTTGTCTTCCTCAACCCCCAATCCCTCTAGACTGTAAGCTCCTAAGAGCAGGGCCCTCTACACCTCTTGTTTCCATCATATGTCCATTTATCTCATTCCCTTTGGTTATTGTAAAGCGCTGCGAAAACTGTTGACGCTATATAAATGATGACAATAATAATAAATAATAATAATGGACATGCGTGTCTAATATAACAGTGAAGATTTTACTGTACAGACTTTGCACGGGTTATTGTAACAGTGTACAGCCTTGCACTTAAGATCTGCACTGTTACATTAAAATGTTCCGGTTCATACACTAAGCTCCACACTGTTACAGTAAAACTTGCAGTTCCTTAGATCAATGTCAGTGCTGTTATAGTAAAACTTGCAGTTCCTTAGATTAATATCAGTGCTGATACAGTAAAACTTGCAGTTCCTTAGATCAATGTCACTGCTGTTACAGTAAAACTTGCAGTTCCTTAGATTAATATCAGTGCTGTTACAGTAAAACTTGCAGTTCCTTAGATTAATATCAGTGCTGATACAGTAAAACTTGCAGTTCCTTAGATCAATGTCAGTGCTGTTACAGTAAAACTTGCAGTTCCTTAGATTAATATCAGTGCTGTTACAGTAAAACTTGCAGTTCCTTAGATTAATATCAGTGCTGATACAGTAAAACTTGCAGTTCCTTAGATCAATGTCAGTGCTGTTACAGTAAAACTTGCAGTTCCTTAGATCAATGTCAGTGCTGTTACAGTAAAACTTGCAGTTCCTTAGATCAATGTCAGTGCTGTTACAGTAAAACTTGCAGTTCCTTAGATTAATATCACTGCTGTTACAGTAAAACTTGCAGTTCCTTAGATTAATATCAGTGCTGATACAGTATAACTTGCAGTTCCTTAGATCAATGTCAGTGCTGTTACAGTAAAACTTGCAGTTCCTTAGATCAATGTCAGTGCTGTTACAGTAAAACTTGCAGTTCCTTAGATTAATATCACTGCTGTTACAGTAAAACTTGCAGTTCCTTAGATTAATATCAGTGCTGATACAGTATAGCTTGCAGTTCCTTAGATCAATGTCAGTGCTGTTACAGTAAAACTTGCAGTTCCTTAGATCAATGTCAGTGCTGTTACAGTAAAACTTGCAGTTCCTTAGATTAATATCACTGCTGTTACAGTAAAACTTGCAGTTCCTTAGATTAATATCAGTGCTGATACAGTATAACTTGCAGTTCCTTAGATCAATGTCAGTGCTGTTACAGTAAAACTTGCAGTTCCTTAGATCAATGTCAGTGCTGTTACAGTAAAACTTGCAGTTCCTTAGATTAATGTCAGACTCAGTGATGTTACAGTAAAACATACAACATGTATACTGTACATTCACATGTATTTACAGTCTGCTTTGCTATCAAATTGTAATTTAAGTAATACAAGTGCAACTCATAATTATTATAAATTTCATAATAATTCCCAATTATAATTATACTTTTCTGTTTCAGCATGTCTCTAATTGCGTCTCGCTTGGTTATGTTGTGAAAGTTGTGTTATATTGACTTATTTTGTGTTGCTGAATGTAAGCACTCTGGAATACATTAATTCTATATAAATAATTGTCATTTTCAAGATGATTTCTTCATTTTAAGGAAGTTAAGGACATGTGGGAATCCACTGACCATGCTATGTTTGGTAAATTAAAACCAAACAGGGGTTATTCAGAGATATTTCGGTGATCTCTCGTTCGGCGAGTTCATTTCGCCAACCCTGCACTGAATTCAGCATTCACGGCAGTGTCCTTGAAGTGCGCCGAATCGACCTGCCGAACGCATCCGAAAAACCGCCGAACACAGCTACAAATCTGCCAAACACACCTGATGAATTGCCGAGCAGATCACCAAACGACTCCAGCCAGCCACTGAGTGCTTCTGAAAAAAGCCGACCAGCCGCCAAACAGGGGTTTAAAAAAAAATAATTTTAAAAGGTGTTTTAAAAAAAAAATAATAATCCATGGAATTAATGTATAAGGTCCTATGAATAACAGGACATACTTGAAAACGAGAGAAATCTCAATGTATCCTTCCTGGTAAAACCCTTTATAAATAAATAAATAATAAAAATAGAAAGGTCTGTTACAGAATAAAAAATAAACACCATTTAAAAGAAATCGGAATCAAAAATTTTGTTGAAAAATGTCTAAAAAAATTCTAATAAATAAAGAGACTTTTTGCTGCAAATAATAAAAAAAAAATTCTTACATTGAATCCTACGGGATTTGCATTTCGACAACTTTTCGGTGCTGTTCGGCGTTCTCTGAATAGATTAACTGTTACTTCTCTTTGGGAAATTTCACTGCAGCCGAAGGTCACCGTATTTCGCTGGCAATTCACTAATATTTGGTGAATCGCCAGCTTTTTGATTAGCCGAATGGTCACGTAATTGCACCGTAAGGGGAAATTCACAGTTCGGTGCAATGTGGTGGCCAATTTGGTGCTCTCTGAATAACCCCTTAAGTAATACATTGGAAAGTTATGTTCGGTGCCTTTCATGCTCACAAACATTTAAGGGAAAACCTTGATAATAGGAAACTTTTACTTTAAGTTGCTTTTTATTGCTGTGCGGTCGTGGCACATCTGACATTGGTCATGCTGTAAAAGCTAAGACCAACTTTTACATTTTTGCCAAGTGGATCATAATACACAAAGGCCTTGGAAAAAGGCAGGGACCGACAGGGTTATTCAGAGAAAGGTGAAAGCCAGGAAAACTGTCAGGAGAAGAGAACAATCTAGACCAAATAGCCGATTTGGAAAGTGAGATAAATGGCAGAATTTTTCTGGTTTGGCTATTTTGACCTAGAATATTCACTTCTCCAGTCATTCTCCTGGTTTTCACCTCTCTCTGAATAACCCTGTAAATCTACATTTACATTTTTGAGGTTCACCTTTATTGAATAGACCTAATAATATTCTTCCTGTTAGTGAGGGCGTCTGCTAGACATTTTGCTACGTATGATCACCTTTGCTGCACGTTAGAATAGGGGCAGGTGGGAACTATTGAGCTGTTGTAGATGGCTTTCTTGACCTCTTTCTCATGGATGTAACCCATATTGCAAAGCATGCGTTTGGAAGCTAAATACAGCTTCTTGCTTTACCTATCTTGAACTTAAGCAAGCTTCACTTGTGTGTGAATAGAGAGGGGTCCTTGCTTTTTAAGTGTTTCTGGCCCCTGCTTAATTTTCTTTATTAATCGTATCCTGTCCACCGTCTGTACAGAAGGAAATTTGTTTGAGTAGGAATTACAGGACTTTTCAGGGATTTTAGCTCAGTTTGATAGATAATACATTTGCAGGGTTATTCAAAGAGATCCGAATTGCTGGCGAAAGGTAACCGAACGCTGAAATTCAGCGCTCGGTTACCTTTCCTGGCCATTCGGCTATCCAGAGAGCAGGCAGTTCGCCAAATGTTGGCGAATTGCCTGCACATACGGTGCCTGTTCGAGGGCAGTGAATCCCCATATAGAAGCAGCGGTTCGTCTATTCAGAGAACAAAAACCAGCAGTGAAAAGTTGCCGAATTGCCCTGCTGTTCAGTGGTTTCATTCGACAGGTTTATTCAGGAGAATCCCATAGGCTTCAATGTTAAAAATATTCCCGTTTTAATTCAATATCTAATAAACCGTTCATTATAATATTCTGCAGTAAAAAGTCTCTTTATTCATAGATTTTTGTTAGGATCTTTTAGGCATTTTTTGGGATTTTTTTGCAAACATTTTTTTCCTTTTTTTTTTTTAATCGTCTTTTATTTTTTCCTTTTTATTATCATTCCCTGGACCTCATATGTAAATTTCAGGCATTTTCATTCTGTAGTTTCTTTGCAAACAGCGTTTCACTTTTCAAACGTTCAAGCGTACTGTTTTTTTTTGTTCACTCCATTCGTCTGCGGTGTCGGGTTCTCCGGCGGCTGCTCTGCGCTGTGATCGGCAGCTGCTCGAGTTTCTCTGGTGTGTTCGGCAGGGGTAATCCAGATCTTTTCAGCGGGTTTGCGGCGACTTTTCCCTGCATTACGGCGGCACTGTGATGCTTGCTGAATACACCGCAGGGTCGCCGAAATGGGATCGCCAAATCGCACCGAATTGAAGAGAACGAAAAGTCACCGAACGTGCAGTGGCTTTTTGATTCTCTTTGAATAACCCTGTTAGTTACAAGCCCTCAAATATAAACCTCTAAATTATCTTGAATTATTTCCTCTATATCTGATACAATCGATTTCAATTTGGTTCTTGCTCAGAATGTTCAAAAATATTCCATTGCATAAAAAAAAACCATTTTTTTATGATGCCTGTGAGGTTCAGTCATGACCAGATTACCTTCATGGCGTTTCCTGCCTGTCTTCATCAGTATATACTATAACAAAAGCAGTTGGTCTGTTTAATAGAAGTGTTGGCAATAGAATTTAAAGGAAGATAAACTAGACATTATAAGACATCCATTGCCTTCGCACTCTACTTTCACTTTCCGTAGATTGTGCCAATCAACAAGACATTTATAACTTATATTACACATTAGTTTTTAAAGAATGGCTTCTTGAAAGGTAACATTTGATTTGTATGCAGCAAAGGTTTACGTCTTAACTTTACTGACTCTATATAGCATAATAAATGTCGATCAGTTCCTCGGTCTGTTAGTATCATCCTTTACGAGCACTTGAGATATCTGACCTAAATAGGTATCAAAGTGACAATGTGAATAAACTATAAACACTATAAACCCAAGCTAACCTTCCAAAATTTACCCGAAATACTATCAGAAACTAAAAAAATGAAAGCCACAACCTCTTCAACACACTAATACTATGTTCCATTCGGTTGGGTCTATTCAATACAACATAGGTTAACAAAAAACAGAACGGAGGACAAGCTTAGGTGTAAAGAATTCTGATGATAACAAGGGATAAAAAATGTCGTTTCTTTGGAGAGGGCTACGTGCTTGCATATTTGGTGGTCTTGTCCTCGTATTAAACCCTTCCGGTGTGCGGTGCGGGAGCTGATCAGACACACTACTGACGTCGCTTTGGATTTTCACCCCAAGACTTTCAGGGTTATTCAGAGAGCGGTGAAAAGCAGGAGAATGACTGGAGAATGAAAAATTCTAGGTCAAAATAGCCGATTTGGAAAGTGAGATTAAAGGGAGAATTTTTCTGGTTTGGCTATTTTGACCTAGAATTTTTCATTCTCCAGTCATTCTCCTGCTTTTCACCTCTCTCTGAATAACCCTGTTTATTACTCAGCCAATTCTCTGCTAAAAATCCAAAAATGCAGAAAACAGAGGTAGCGCTCACAACAAACCCATGTGGATCACCTTATGAAAAAAAGTTCTTATGTAGGAAGTAAATTTGTAAATTCCTCCTGATTATATAAACAATTTTCCTCAGTGGATATCTCTCACAAAAGGATCCTCCAAAAGATAGAAACACTAATAGTATAGCATTGTCACAACATAAATGAGAACAGAACATAAAGGGTGGTGTTCCTACTCACACTTTGAGAGAGCTACCAGCTCTCAGATGAACGTATTCCATGTATTAAAGGCCACCTTGGTCACCTCCTCTCGATCTTCAGCAGAGATATCCCAGAAGACACGGTGTCCATGTGCCCCGCATCTCACTCCAAGGTAATGGATAAAAGAGCAGTACGGAAACAGCTTCCTTTAAAACAAACTGGTAACTTTTATTGGGACATATGCATAGAATATAAAAGCAGGTGGAAAAAAATTAGATACATAAAAAGTGGCATTGCAAATGGCGCGATGACGTCAGACGTCGGGGGCGGGTTCAAATTCAGCGGCTGACTTTGCTGAAGTCAGAACGCCGCGGAACCCTGGACAGAGAGATGAGTATCTCCGTGGGGGCTCCCGCAAGCAGAGGACGTGTGGGGAACGTCCCCCGCATCTAGCAGGAGTCCCCACATGTCCTCCGCAGTGAAGGGGTTAAGGGGTTAAATGGCATTTTTTTTATTCTGTAACAGACCTTTTTATTATTATTCATAGGACCTGATATATTATTTTCATGTGCTAGTTTTGTTTAAAATGCCTTTTAAAAGTTGCGGTTGTTTTTTGTTTTGTTTATATCCCTGTTCGGTGGCTGGTCGGTTTTTTCTGGCACCGTTCGGTGGTCTGTTTGGAGGGTCGGCGACTGCGTTCGGTGGGCATGTGGCTGCGCCCGGCGGTTTTATCGGTTCGGTGATATTTCGGCGTGTTTGTCTTATGCGTTCGGTGAGTTTATCGGCGGTGTTCGGCGGATTGATCTGGTGCACTTTGGGGACCCTGCAGTGAATGCTTAATTCACTGCAGGGTCGGCGAATTGCGGTCGCCGAAGTGCGCCAAACGAAAGAGCACCGACATTTCAATGCTCTTCGAATAACCCCTTAGATGAGTGACCTCTTCGAGAAGTGGACACGTTGTAACTGCTGTATACTAGCAACAGGATCTGCATTCTGCATCAGAGAGAGTCACCAAACTGTAAAGGACAAGGTTTAACATTTTTTTCCCACATGCCCTGCATCACCCTATGGTGGTGTCAGACTAACCATGGTAGTGGTAGCAAGGAATGAGGTTGAATTATCCCTTTATGGAGCATTCTCTACACCACCTGATGATTATTAAACATATACATATTGTTAGTACATAGCTACCTTTAATTACATTGGCTAAAACCCTCGACTGCCTCCTTGCCTATTAAATCCACACGCATGAACTTGTGATGCTTTTATTATTTTTTAAATATAAACACATGTAGATATTGATATACACGTATACTTTTAGACTTTTTAAGAGTTTCAAGATTTGTACAATATTGTTTATTGTAGCTGCGTGAACCACTGAGCTTTATTTTACCAGCTGCGGAATAAACCATTTAATCTTTATTAAAATGCCAGATGGGAGAGGCTCACCATGCGACATACAAATGGTACTAAGCTATCTACACAATTTCGCTAATTGCATACACACAGAAAAGGGGGAAAAACACATAACCTTAAAAGATTCTGCTGTTCTACTTTGATAAAGATTTATGGTTCTTTGATTTTATTTATTTCTTTTAGTCTTTCGATCACAGTTGAAGAGTTATTTATATTTGAAAGACTTTTTCAGGATAAAGTGTGCAGTTTCGTTACATGGGTTAATTGAATCGTCTACTGTATCACTCAGAAAGAAAATCAAAGCTGTTAATATGACAAACATGACATCTGCATCGAGAGGGCTGTCTGAATTCTAAACATATCGAGGCAGTATGTACATTTTTAAGGAAACTTCAAAGTAACAGAATTTGTATTCTTGTAAGTGTGTGAAAGTGCTGACTACAGGTTATACATTATAAACATAATGATATAGTATACACACACAATTTGATCAATTCAAATGTAATAGTGTATTATGTACACAGGAAAGTCATACAATAAACACTCTGAGAGGATGTAATTGTAGGTAAGAGCATGCACTGTAAATACTCCGTGGCAGAACATCAAGCACTGCGTGGTTTAATGAGTCACTTTGCATATAAGAGAACCATCCGTGTTGGACTTTGGGTGAATTAATATCACTCAAGTGAAGAAGTGACAGTTATTTGGAATGCAAGGATTAAATCGAACGTCTGTCATGTCTGCGAATCATGTGTGGAGTACTTTGTTTTTCTTACATGGGTATTATTAACCAATGTATATTCCTTCAATAATACAAGTAAGGATCAATGAGTATATCCAAAAGAGCAAGTCTTGTTGGGGTGTCCCCATGCAGTGGTTATTACCTATCTAAAGTAGTGCAAGGAAGGAAAACTGGTGAACCGGAACCAGGGTCATGGGCGCCCAAGGCTCATTGATGCATAAGGGGAGCGAGGGCGAGCGTGTGTGCTCCAATCACTCAGGAACTATTGCAGCTCAAATTGCTGAAAACGATAATGGTGGCCATGATAGTATGGTCTCAGAACACACTTGAAACAAAAATATTGCAGGCCACGTACACCTCTCCATGGCAGTGATGTTCCCAGCTGGCAGAGCACCCTTCAGCAGTCGAATGCACCCTGCCACACCGGACAAAATGTTCAGGAATGGTTTGAGGACCATGAAAAAGATTTCAGAATGTTGCCTTGGCATCCAAATTCCCTAGATCTCATTCTGATTGAGCATCTGTGGGATGTGCTGGAACAACAAATCCCATCCATGGAGGCCCCACTTTTCAACTTGCAGGACATAAAGGATCAAGCGTATATACTGTATATACACAGTATCTCACAGAAGTGAGTACACCCCTCACATTTTTGTAAATATTTTATTAGATCTTCTTATAGCCTAGGCCAGTGATGGCAAACCTATGGCACACGTGCCACAGCTGACACGTGGGGCCATCTGTGTCGGTACGCGAGCCATAGGCTTGCCTCAGTATCCAAGCTCCTTTGCGCGCTCTTCTTCCTTCAAGCGGCCGCCAGCAAAGGATGTAGCCCGGCTGCTCGCCTGGGATCCACCAGTCGCGAGTTCCTGAGGTCACGTGAACTCCAGGATCTTGTGAGAATGCGGCTTGTGCGTGGTTGCCATTCGAGCGGCGAAGGAGCCTGGCAGAGGGGAGACAGACAGATTGGGACCATGTGAGCTGGGGGCAATATATCCATCTTTTTACACTGTATTTTTCTTCTTAAACTTAAGCACGTCATTAGTTCACAGTCGTATGAAGTGTTCTTTTCCTAAAATAAATCAGTATTCAGGTCTAATTGCGGGGTTGGCACTTTGAGACACATAAGTTGGTTCAGTGATCCAGTTTGGGCACTCGGGCTCAAAAAGGTTCGCTATCCCTGGCCTAGGCCATCTTTACGTACAGCAACAATTCTTATTTTCAGATCCTCCGAGAGTTCTTTGCCATGAGGTGCCATGTTGAACTTACAGTGATCAATATGAGAGAGTGAGAGCGATAACACCAAATTTATTACACCTGCTCCCCATTCACACCTGAGACTTTGTAACACTAACGAGTCACACCGGGGAGGGAAAATTGCTAATTGGGCCTAATTTGGACATTATCACTTAGGGGTGTAGTCCCTTTTGTTGCCAGCGGTTTAGACATTAATGGCTGTGTGTTGAGTTATTTTGAGGGGACAGCAAATTTACACTGTTATACAAGCTGTACACTCACTGCTTTACATTGTAGCAAAGTGTCAATTCTTGACACTGAAAAGATATTAATAAAATATTTACCAAAATGAGACAACGATAAATCATTTCAGAACTTTTAACAGGGGTGTGTAGACTTCTGCTATCCACTGCATGTATTGTATATATATTTTAGAAATTCTTTTGAAATTTTAACATCAACACAGAAAAGCAGTTTTTGACAGCTACAGGATTGTTTTGTCTTAATAAAGATAAAAAACATGATGTAGAAAGAAAAAAAAATGGTTTCTTATCAAGTATTATCTCATAATTAAAACTTTGGAGAGCACATAAGGGGTTATTCAGAGAGCACCGAAATGTCACCGACATCATTTGCCGCACTTGGGCAAGTTAAATTTGCCGCCCGAAGTGTGGCGAATCGACCCTCCGAACGCAGCAGAAAAACCGCCAAACTCATCAAAAACTGTCTAATCGATTAAAAAAAACGAATGCATCCAACGATTCGCTAAACAGACTACCGAATCGATCCCAAAAAAGCCGACGACCCGCTGAACAGACTGACAACCAGTCATCGGAAAAAGGCGACAAGCCACCAAACAGGGGAGAAAAAAACACTGCAACTTTTAAAAGGTGTTATATATATGGTCCTATGAATAATAATAATATTATATATTATATAATAATTTAAAAAAAAAATTGCCAAAAAAATCCCCAAACTATCTGAACCTATCCCGTTGGATCCTTGGGCGTTTTTGCTCTCTAGGCCGCTCCCGGAACTTACTTTCCATGAAAATAAACTATTAGCCAAAATTACACTGGCAACGAGACGGGCTATAGCGGAAGTCTGGAGACAACCCCTTCCGCCCTGTATGGCTAAAGTCTATGTCAAAATCAGAGACACTCAGGTTATAGACGAACTGACCGCTATAGTACGTTTTACAATGCCATCATACAGTAAAACATGGGGGCCCTGGCTGGATGCTGGGTTATAATCTATGGCGGGAATGTGGGCTATGGTCGCGTATATAGGGCTTCTTGCCCCCTTTTGCCTACTTTCTTCCTTTTTTGGCACTCTCTCCTCCCCCACCCTCCTACATTTACCTCTATAGCACTCGACAGGTTGGATTAATATTTATGTTTTAGGATTTTGGCCTGGGCCGGGCCACTCATTCTCCTCATTCCCCTCCCCTTTTTTCTTTTCCTTTTTTCCTCACCTCACCCTACCTTCATTTCATAATATGGACGGGACTATGGCTTACTAAGATGCATAAATTTGTTGATAGTACCTTTTTGGCGCTGTGACGCCGCTTTTGCACCCATGTTGCTTTTATTGTCTTATCGTCCAATAAAATTATGTTTATAAAAAAAAATCCCCAAAAATTCTTAAAAATAAAAAGAGACTTTTTGCTGCAAACGAAAAGAATAAACGGTTGATTAACCCTTTCACTGCTGAGGCTTTTCCCGCCCCTGTGCTGAGGTCATTTTTACCGGTTTTGCTCATCATGTTTAACCGCGTTTTTAAGGCTTATTTTAGTATATGACCCAGACATATTATATATCGTTCTTTCCGTCAGACTCGGCAGATTCATAATATGTCATTATTATATGTATACGTCATGACCTGTCTGTATATTATAACAAAAAATGCAATAAAATATGATTTTTCAATAATTTGCAATGTGTAAAGTGTTTTTTTTTTCACATTTTAAGATGCGAGCAATTGCGGTTATATTTTGTATGGGGTGCGCTTGTTAAAAAAATTAGAGATGGGGTCTCGTTACATATTTTTTTGGGGAAAATTACACGATTTTTAACAAACGCACCGCATACAAAAATCGTTAGTGCAGCATCATTGTTCACATTATAATTGAAATGGGAACAATATTGCTGCATTAACAAACCAAAAAAAAGAAAAAAAACTTGTTTATTTTTTTTTTTAGAATTTTTATTTTAAATATTTTTTTATTTTTATTTTTAATTTGTTTTTTTTTTACTAACTTTTTCACATTCGAGTTTGGTATCGTTGGAACGGCCATGCTCTGACCGATCCAACAATACCAAACTTTAACCCCTAGCTGCCACGGATCGGGAGATAGGGAGTTCATTGGAACTCCCTATCTCCACCATTGGTGGCAGCTAGGGGTTAACTCCAGGACTGGCGTCATCGTGCTATGCACGATGACGCCAGTCCTCAGGGGGAGTTCCCGGAGGCTTGGCCGACATCCAAGATGTCGGCCAGCTCCGGGAAAGGATCACGAACCGGCGCTTTTCAGCGCCGATTCGTGATCCGGCTCCCCAGGGGTATGTGGAAGGGTGCAGGCTGTGCCCTTCCAAATGGTGCCTGGGTTAACCCCTGCAACGCCGCCGATCGGGAGGGAGAGAGGTCCGAAGGACCTCCCCCCTCCCTTTCAGGCGCCTCCTCCGCACATGTGGGGGGGCGCCTGAATTAGGTGTCATCGCGCAGCCGCGATGACACCTAATTAGCCTGGCGGCGGTTCCGGATGCTGGGCTGACATCGAGGATGTCAACCCGCACCGGGGGGGCCAGCGATCGTCCGGAACCCGGCCGAACGCTGACCCCAAAGGCTGGACGCGCTCAGCGCGTCCTCCGCACGCAACGTGACATGCGGTTGGATGCGCTGAGCGCGTCCACCGCAGCGAAAGGGTTAAAGATTTAAGAAAAATGGGGAATATTTTTAACATTGAAACCTATGGGATTCGCCTGTTTAAACCTGTCGATGTAAACCACCGAAAAACAGGGCATTTCACTGACATTTCGGCGCTGTGCGGTGTTTTCTGAATAGATTAACCATTACTTCTCTATGGGGACTGACTGCTGACGAACAGCACCGTATTTCACTGGCAATTCACTAATAGTTGGCAAATTGCCAGCTAATAATTGCCAGCCAAGTTTTGAATAGTCGAATGGCCACGAAATTGTATCGTTTGCTGCAATTTTGTGGCCAATTCAGTGCTCTCTGAATAACTCCTATAGTCAAACATAAACCTTTTAATTTAATGGATGTAACAACTTACCTGCTAACTGACTTGCTTATTAGCATACCTTACTGCCAAGACTGTCAAAACTGTCATTAATATTTCTACATTACATGCCCAAATTGTATGTAACATTCGCCTGAGCATGCGTCATACGGGAGCTGTTGAAACCAATAGATACAATACATAGAATAGAGCATACCCTACACCAAAACACCTTCAAAGCTTAAAACATTTTAAAGAGAATCCTTTTAATGAAGTGGCATATCATATGTTGTTGCATTTTTGTTTTTCTAAATGGTATCCAATTCAAAAGTAATCATCTCGTGGCCGCAGCTACACATGCTGCAGTAAAAATGCTGTCGATATTAAAAAAATGTGTAAATTTAGACACTATCAAAAAAATAGTTATGAGGCAAAAAATGGTGCACCGTGTCATTTTTTAATGCAAAAAACAACATATTCACTTCAGGTTGGCCTTTTCACAGGATCTAAATTTAAGTTACTTTTTTAAAACTACATTTTTGACATGGCATTACTATCGGCAGCCACAAGGTGGCGACTTGCTGAAAGGAACCCTTTCTTGATCACCCCGAATGATAACTCTTCTCCAAAAATTCAATTGTGATCCAAAATTTTCTTGCTCTTAGTACGGTACATTTACTGCTATCAAACCTGTCATAGCTTTGAAAGTTAAAATGTTATCATCCACCCTGCCCTTCTCATCCCAAAGGCATGTTAATGAAACTTTTATTTTGGGTCAAGCCCCACTCAGTGGCCAAATATAATATGTCAGTAGCTTAACAAATCCCCCAAATGCAGACCACAAAACCTCTTTATTGCCTGGGAATGTCTCACTTGTGATTAATAGCAATATTCCCTAACTATTGCCACTTTATATATAAGCCATAGTACTGTGCTAGCTGCTTGCCAATCTTGTGTTTGGTATGAATAATTACTGTTCAGCATGTATTGCGCCTTTGGAATTTTGTGACCTAAATACATTACTTTGCATTTATTAATATTCCGTGCCCTTGTTCATACTTCTTTTTTAATTTTCAAAAATCATTAGTCATTTAATTTACTCCCTTTAGTGTATTAACATTAATGTATCATTTCCTCTAACAAAGTAGCCCTTGAGCAGCACAACACATATGCTGGAGTTTCTTGTATTATTGGTAGCAAAAAGCTCTTCATATTGCATCCTCGTAGCTGATTAATTCTAGTTTTTAAATATATTTATTAAAGTGTAACCTTCATTTCCAATTTATGTAGATTGATAACATGGTGGGCCTTGCAAATGTTTGAAGGGGTCTTGCTTTCATCAATAAAGTGAATGCTTGAAAAAGTCACTTTAGGTGGCAGTTCTTTCTAGATACAAACACCAGGCCTACATTGGTTACTGTCCATACTATGCCGGTACCTAAATGGTGTTTTGCCTGATTTTGGTATTCTCTATTTACCCTCACCTAGTGTCTCACCCCTCTCCTCTTAGATTGTAAGCAGGGTCCTCTCTCCTACTGTTCTGTGTCTTTAGGCCGGGATCAGATGAGTGTTTTGCAGAGCTGAAGGAACGTCCGTGAGAGTGAACGTTTCTTCCATTCTGACGCCCATCTGGCCACCACGCTGAGTGCATTTAGTGCACTCAACGCTGCAAGGCTCAATCCTCCTATGGAGAATTGCACTTTGCAGCCCCGTCGTACACGCGCCGTAATGCTTCAACAGGGAGGCTTTCAGAATATCCGCAGCACGCAGGCTGTAGAGCCTACAATTCGTGCAACCGCTACAGCGTGTGGCCGGCTCCGTCAAAGAGTCACAACTCTGTGACGGACGCTGGGAGGCACGTCGGTACATACTGCACTCGTCTGACCCCGGCCTTAACCTGGATGTATATTGTTATCCTGTCTCACCCATTATACAGTGCTTGTTAGCGCTTTATAAAAACTTGTAACTGGTATGTTTTGGTAATTCTAATATTTTGTTATAAATCTATATTCTTTTATTCACTCAGATTATTCCTTTTTCGGCATAACATTTTTTTCAATTCTTTTTAAGAAATTTATGGCATGGGAATTTTGATCCAGTCATTTACATTCATGTTCCTGATGTCAGACTTACTGACTTCTGATAACCAGAGCTTTCTATCTCTTTGGTTAATGTCTGCCACAATCCAAATCACCACTTTCTAAAGCTTCATCTGCTTTACTGTCAATATAAGTTTAATATGGATCCATGCAAGTTTATCGAAATTTGAAATTGAGCTGGAAATTATTAGAATTGCAAGTAGACATTTATAATCCTCTGTTACTTCCAGTCACCAGAGATAATTGTATTACATTATCTTGCATACATAGGTGGACATTGCAGTTGTTAGTTGTTGTAGCCCATTGGGCTATAGCTTCTTGCTAGATCAAGAAATGAGTTGAGTGATGTCATAGGAATCTATCAGCCATAAAACGTTAAAATCACCAAGGGTATTTAGGGATTCACTAAGAGTTGCATTTTTCAAGTTTCAACTCTTGGGGTATCCATCACCTGGTGATTCTTTTTAAGGCTGATAGAACCCCATTTCACAGCTCATTTCTAGCTTTAGCAGGAAACTCTAGAGCAGTGGTTCTCAACCGTGGCCCCCTGGTACCCCTAACAGGCCAGGTTTGTCAGATATCTGTAGCACATCTCATTGATTGCAGGATTCTGTCTGCATTTCTTCAGGGTAATCCTTAAAACCTGGCCTGTTAGGGATGCTTGAGGACCAGGATTAAGAATCACTGCTCTAGAGAATCGAGCTCACTTAGTACTGGGCACTGTGAGTTCAGATTTCAAATGTGAAACTTTGACAAAAAATTCTACTTGACCTTGAGAAACGTGGTTGGATGTCAAGTGTAAATGAAACATGTGTTAGTGGTAACAAGTAAGGACAGAACACAAGAAATTATGATTATACCACTTGACTAAGATAAGAGGTCTACAGTAAGTGGTGAGGGCATACATAGGGAGAGTTGAGATTGTGAGATGATAATGAACACGTGAATAGAGTGTGATGTTGAAAACGTTGCTTGTGTAACAGCTTCATTCTTTAGCTTCTTTCTGCCCTGCTGCTCACACAAATGATGTATTAAATGTCCTCATTAGCAGCATATTGAGTGCTGAAGTGGACACAAGTACTGCTTGTATCCATCAGCCAGCCGTCAGCTGGCTTGAAGAGTGTGTCCAGGACACATGCAAAGAAATGGGGAGAGATTGAGAGTTTCAGTACGGAGTGGTCTTTCCCATTCCATTGATTCTACACACAGTATAATAATGTAAACAAAGTGAATAAATATATTAGTTTAGTTCAGGGGTCTGCAACCTTTTTGACATAAAGAGCCACTTGGACCCGTTTCCGAATGGAAAAAAAAACTGGGAGCCGCAAAACCATTGCGACATTTAAAACAAATCTAACACTGCATATATTGTTTCTTACCTTAATGCTATATACAGGATCGTGCAGTCAGCTGTCAATCTGAAGAAAAAAAAGACTTTTTCACTTAACAATGTAAAACCCCAGCTCACACATGGATTTGCCCCAGCTCATGGATTTGCCCCCCAGCTCACACATGGATTTGCCCCAGCTCATGGATTTGCCCCCCAGCTCACACATGGATTTGCCCCAGCTCATGGATTTGCCCCAGCTCACTCATGGATTTGCCCCAGCTCATGGATTTGCCCTAGCTCACACATGGATTTGCCCCAGCTCATGGATTTGCCCCCAGCTCACACATGGATTTGCCCCAGCTCATGGATTTGCCCCAGCTCACTCATGGATTTGCCCCCAGCTCACGGATTTGCCCCAGCTCACTCATGGATTTGCCCCCAGCTCATGGATTTGCCCCAGCTCGCTCATGGATTTGCCCCAGCTAGCTCATGGATTTGCCCCAGCGCACTCATGGATTTGCCCCCAGCTCATGGATTTGCCCCAGCTCATGGATTTGCCCCCAGCTCATGGATTTGCCCCCAGCTCATGGATTTGCCCCAGCTCACTCATGGATTTGCCCCCAGCTCATGGATTTGCCCCAGCTCACTCATGGATTTGCCCCCAGCTCATGGATTTGCCCCAGCTCGCTCATGGATTTGCCCCAGCTAGCTCATGGATTTGCCCCAGCTCGCTCATGGATTTGCCCCAGCTAGCTCATGGATTTGCCCCAGCTCACTCATGGATTTGCCCCAGCTCATGGATTTGCCCCAGCTCATGGATTTGCCCCCCAGCTCATGGATTTGCCCCCAGCTCATGGATTTGCCCCAGCTCACTCATGGATTTGCCCCAGCTCATGGATTTGCCCCAGCTCACTCATGGATTTGCCCCAGCTCATGGATTTGCCCCAGCTCGCTCATGGATTTGCCCCAGCTAGCTCATGGATTTGCCCCAGCTAGCTCATGGATTTGCCCCAGCTCACTCATGGATTTGCCCCCAGCTCATGGATTTGCCCCAGCTCATGGATTTGCCCCCCAGCTCATGGATTTGCCCCCAGCTCATGGATTTGCCCCAGCTCGCTCATAGATTTGCCCCAGCTAGCTCATGGATTTGCCCCAGCTCACTCATGGATTTGCCCCCAGGTCATGGTTTTGCCCCAGGTCCTGGATTTGCCCCCAGCTCACACATATATTTGCCCCCAGCTCATGGATTTGCCCCCAGCTCTCACCTGGATACTTGCCCCAGGCAGCTCCGGCGGGGGTTGAGGGGACCCAGATGCCGGGCAGCGCGGGAGCGCCTGCCCGGTCTTGAACAGTTCGTCCTGTGAAGTGGATGCGGCTGTGTGCGTGCGCAGCCGGTCACATGGTCCGGCCAGTCAGGTGGTACAGAGACTCAATACCACCTGATTAGCCGGACCACGTGACCGGCTGCGCACGCACACAGCCGCACCACTTCACAGGACGGACTGTTCAAGACCGGGCAGGCGCTCCCGCGCTGCCCGGCATCTGGGTCCCCTCAACCCCCGGGCCAGTTTTAGGGGCGCAAATGCGCCCCTAACAAAACTGCGCCCGGGGCAACGGCCCCCCCAGCCCCCACCACGCTACGCCACAGGGAGGGAGCTGCGGGAGCCGCAGCAAAAGTGAAAAAGAGCCGCATGCGGCTCTGGAGCCGCGGGTTGCCGACACCTGGTTTAGTTGGAGAAAAAAGTTTGATCAATCCCTTACAAAAAATATCTAGTGACTAAACAAGGATTGGTGTTGAAAAGAATAAACCATAGGGATTATTCAAAGAGAGCCGAATTAGCTCCAAAATTGCACCGAACGGTGAATTTCCCCATATGGTGCAATTTCGGAGACATTCAGCTATTCAAAAAGCAGGCACTTCGCCAAATATTGACGAATTGCCAGCAAAATACGATGCTGTTCAACAGCAGTGAACTCCCCGTTGAGAAGTAATGGTTAATCTATTCAGAGAACACCGAACAGCAGAGAAGTGTCAGTGAAATGCCCTCATTTTAGGTGGTTTCATTTGGCAGGTTTAATCTTACGAATCCCATAGGTTTCAATGTAAAAAATATCCCGGTTTTTATTTAATATTTATTAAACCGTTTATTCTTTTAATTTTCTTTTCTTTTAATTTTCATCAAAAAGTCTCTTTCTTTCTTTATTTCTTTTTTACAATTTTTTTTTAGATATTTTTCAAGATTTTGTGGCAAAATGTTTTTCTCTGATTTTTTTAAATAGCATTTCTTTCTGCAACAGGCCTTTTTATTATTATTCATAGAATCTTATATGTAATTTTCAGGCATTTTCGTGCAGTAGTTTTTTGCAAACAGCTTTTAAAAGTTGCAGTGGTTTGTTTTATTTTTTTACCCCCGTTAGTTGGCTTGCCGGCTTTTTCCAGCGGCTGTTCGGTGCTCTGTTCGGCGGATCGTCTGCTTTTTTCGGATGCGTTCAGGGTTTTGCGGCAGATCGTCTGGTGTGTTCGGTATTTTTTCAGCAGTTTTCCCCTTCAAATCTGTGTTTTTTGCTGCGGTTTTTCGGATGCGGTCGGTGGCTTTTCCCTGCATTTTGGGGAATGTGCAGTGAATGTTGAATTCACCGTAGGGTCGTCTCCCGAAGTCCGGGGAACGAAAGAACACCAAAATTCCGGTTGAATTACAGTGCTCTTTGAATAACCCTGCAAGTACTGTCAGACTTTCCTCTAACTTCTCTTCCTTCAAACGCTCCCTTGAAATGTTTCTATTTAGGGAAACCGACCACCCAACTCACTGACGCAACCATCAATCACTCTCACCTTACAGTCCTCTCCTCCTGTTTCCAACCCCAACCCTCCCAGATTGTGAGTTCCTACGGGAATAGGGCCCTCATCTCCTCCTGTACTGTTTGTCAAATGTTGTTCAATGTATTGTAACCCTGTCTATACTGTGCCTATTGTACAGCGCTGCGGAATATGCTGGCGCTTTATAAATAAAGAATAATAATAATAATAATAATGTATTAGTTAACACGAAGATACATTTTCTTGATAAAAAAAAAAATAAGCTGGTGAAACGTTAAAAAAAGTTTAGAAATTTATTTATTCCACTCCAAATACTTGTCTTTTCCTTTTGTTGCACATTGAGGGACTGTGTATGAATGGAGAAATGGTAATAGTGCTTCTCGAAGGACTCATTCGTTTTAGACATCTAATCCTGTGTCAAGTGTGTATGTGTTTTTATATTTGTTATTCGATACCTGCTAGATGTTCATTTATTGCTGAGTTGATATTTGCTATTTTAAATGTAGTACGACATTGACGACAACGCTATTGCTTAATTCAATGTGTCCAATAAAACGAACCCAAAATTACACCACAGCACTCGTTTCTATGGTTCCTTGATAGTTTTACAGTTTGTATAAAATACAAATCCATTGAAATTCTTTATTCACCCAGGCAACGCGACAAACGCGACAAACGCAACCCCATTATAATTTAGGTAATCACAGCCTAACCCTTGTGTATGTTAACAATAATAATTAATCTCTAGTCGGAAAATCAATGGTCTCATCAATGCCCGATCGCCGCATGGACCGGAGTATCATAAAATCAGAAAAGATGCGCTACTTGCAAAAGAAAAGTTAGAAACCTTTTAATGACACAGATAACTCACAGCTTAATACTGGCCTCCTTGATGCATGCTTTGTGATTACTTGTTCCCGAGACAATGGATGACACTTCTCAACACGTGGAGTGTGACAATAATGTGGAACAGCATGACAGAAATGCTAATACTAAAGCTGGTAATTTCTCTTGAAAATTAGATGGTCTTAAAATATGTTTGTTGTCAAAGCAAACCAGGAAACATGACCAGAGCCTGGGTGCTTTGCACGCCTAAGCATGCCGGGAGACGTGCCCATTATGGACGGGCTGAAAAATCTGCAAAAAAATGAAAAAGCCAAGGTTAACACTCTCCTGGTCTGGTAGAAGAGAAATGATGCCTCAAACAGTGGTCTTAAAGTATAAATTATCAGTCCACCTTTAGATTCTAAGGCCGCGAGAATGGCTTTCAGGTTTCATCATCGCTAAGCACTTTGTCTAAACATACTCTTATGGATGGGCTCCTTGACTAGTTTTTTGCCATTATAACTAAAACTGTACTGTAAATTTCATGCAACCACATTCCATTTTTGCTAAAACAACACGACACCGATGCCCAGTGTTAATGAATATCAAATGTACCCTATCTGTAGAAACTATGGAGGTGCGTAGTGGCTCATGATCACTGTCTTTCAACATGTCAAATGATCAGAGGGGGTACTCTTGAACTTCAGGGGAGCGAAAAAATCTTTTTATATCAAGAGACATCTAACAACACATATCATGGTTTAAAGGTGCCTTGCTCTGAGTTCTATTGCAATGCAGCTCTGTTATACATGTCTACGTACCAATTATAAGAAGCCCCTAGGAATAAATATTAAGATAGTAGAGTGACAAAGGGATTCAGGCAAAATAAAAGGTGTTTAGACTCCTGATGAAACAGCCACGTTCTGGTGGAGAAACCGCTTTGTGTCGCAGTCTTTTTGTGTCTTTAGATCCCCATAGAACTGCTACTAGAGATGTGCATTTGTTTCGGAAAAATTCAGAATTTGTATGAAATTTGATAATTCGTAGTTCGGAAGTACTTCCGAATAACGATTCGATATGATACGAATTTGAAACGAAACAAAATGGTATATAAAGAATTTATTTCGTTTTACACTGTGTCATCATCACAAAAAGAAAAATTTGAATAATTGATATCAACTATCGAATTTGAAATGAACTATCAAATGGATATCAACTATCGAATTTGAAATGAACTATCAAACTATCGAATTGATATATGAAATTAGAATCTATACAAAATCGATAAGAAAAACAAAACAAAACACGAAACGAAATTAGTTACGAAATTCCGAAAACAAAATCCCTAACTGCTACCAATAGGCCTTTTTTTTTTAGACCCAATTGTAATGTAATGCAGTTTTCGTTACCAGGGTACTTAAGTAGGACGGTACAGTGGTGGTTGGGTTGTTATGATGGGACAATGAGTTCCTAGGAGGCTTTATTGTGGTTGCATACAACCCCTTCCTTGTGATTTGTGTGACTTACATAGGATGAGCTGGTTTTGGTCCCACTATAAGGAGACCAGTGTGAGGTTTACATTATGTAGTCTTATTGGAATACAGGCACGCTTTTTAAGAACTGCTGCACACACATAATATGTATCCAGTATTGAGGGTCATCTTCTTCCTCGTGTTAGCAGGATCAGGGCCGGCGCTAATGTAAGGCGGCACAGGCGGCCGCCTTACTGTCCTGGCCTGCTGCCAGTTTGAGGGGCGGAAAAATCAGATTTGCGGCGGCGCTGCAGTGTGTGTGCCTGTCTCAGTCCCATCCCACGTTCTTAACACGAGCAGGCACACTGTGTAATTTGGCGCCGCCCCCACACGTGATCCACATAGCCCAGGAAAACAACTGCAGGAGGAGCCACCAGCCCGCGTGCTTTCACTCTGCTGCAAAGGAGGACCGAGGCAGAGAGGAGATTTATTACCAGGTGTGAATAAACTAATGGGAGGGGTGTGTAGATTAATATACTGGGGGGGGGCTTTAAATTGCTGCACTGGGTCTGGGGGCTGTAAATGGATATACTGGGTCTGGGGCTGTAAATGGATATACTGGGGGGCTGTAAATGGATATACTGGGTCTGGGGGCTGTAAATGGATATACTGGGGGGCTGTAAATGGATATACTGGGTCTGGGGGCTGTAAATAGATATACTGGGGGGCTGTAAATGGATATACTGGGTCTGGGGCTGTAAATAGATATACTGGGGGGCTGTAAATGGCTATACTGGGTCTGGGGGCTGTAAATGGATATACTGGGTCTGGGGCTGTAAATAGATATACTGGGGGGCTGTAAATTGCTATACTGGGTCTGGGGCTGTAAAACTGGGTCTGGGGCTGTAAATAGATATACTGGGGGGGCTGTAAATGGATATACTGGGTCTGGGGGCTGTAAATAGATATACTGGGGGGGCTGTAAATGGATATACTGGGTCTGGGGGCTGTAAATAGATATACTGGGGGGGCTGTAAATGGATATACTGGGTCTGGGGGCTGTAAATAGATATACTGGGGGGGCTGTAAATTGCTATACTGGGTCTGGGGGCTGTAAATGGATATACTGGGTCTGGGGGCTGTAAATAGATATACTGGGGGGCTGTAAATTGATATACTGGTCTGGGGGCTGTAAATGGATATACTGGGTCTGGGGCTGTAAATAGATATACTGGGGGGGCTGTAAATGGATATACTGGGTCTGGGGGCTGTAAATAGATATACTGGGGGGGCTGTAAATGGATATACTGGGTCTGGGGGCTGTAAATAGATATTCTGGGTCTGGGGGCTGTAAATTGCTATACTGGGTCTGGGGCTGTAAATTGATATTCTGGGTCTGGGGGCTGTAAATGGATATACTGGGTCTGGGGGCTGTAAATAGATATACTGGGGGGCTGTAAATTGCTATACTGGGTCTGGGGGCTGTAAATGGATATACTGGGTCTGGGGGCTGTAAATGGATATACTGGGTCTGGGGGCTGTAAATAGATATACTGGGGGGCTGTAAATTGAAATACTGGGTCTGGGGGCTGTAAATAGATATACTGGGGGGGCTGTAAATTGCTATACTGGGTCTGGGGCTGTAAATGGATATACTGGGTCTGGGAGCTCTAAATAGATATACTGGGGGGTTGTAAATTGAAATACTGGGTCTGGGGCTGTAAATAGATATACTGGGGGGCTGTAAATGGATATACTGGGTCTGGGGGCTGTAAATAGATATACTGGGGGGCTGTAAATGGATATACTGGTCTGGGGGCTGTAAATAGATATACTGGGGGGCTGTAAATGGATATACTGGGTCTGGGGGCTGTAAATTGATATACTGGTCTGGGGGCTGTAAATTGCTATACTGGGTCTGGGGGCTGTAAATTGATATACTGGGTCTGGGGGCTGTAAATGGATATACTGGGTCTGGGGGCTGTAAATAGATATACTGGGGGGGCTGTAAATGCTATACTGGGTCTGGGGGCTGTAAATGGATATACTGGGTCTGGGGCTGTAAATGGATATACTGGGTCTGGGGGCTGTAAATAGATATACTGGGGGGTTGTAAATTGAAATACTGGGTCTGGGGGCTGTAAATAGATATACTGGGGGGGCTGTAAATTGCTATACTGGGTCTGGGGGCTGTAAATGGATATACTGGGTCTGGGGGCTGTAAATAGATTTACTGGGGGGGCTGTAAATAGATATACTGGGGGGCTGTAAATTGATATACTGGGTCTGGGGGCTGTAAATAGATATACTGGGTCTGGGGGCCGTAAATAGATATACTGGGGGGCTGTAAATTGATATACTGGGTCTGGGGGCTGTAAATTGATATACTGGGTCTGGGGGCCGTAAATAGATATACTGGGGGGCTGTAATTGATATACTGGGTCTGGGGCTGTAAACTGATTTACTGGGGGTGTAAATTGCTATGCTGGTGGGTGTAAAATCATGTACTGGGGGTTGTAAAATGATATGCAGGGGGTTTGAATAAACTGATATTGGTACATTACCTTTTTTTATTGCTGTGGAGCTCTGTTATACACTCATTCACACTGCACATTACTGTGAGTTTTATTGCTGCGGATTCTGTGATACGCTTTTACACACTGCACATTACTATGAGTTTTATTGCTGTGGAGCTCTGTGATACGCTCATACACACCGCACATTACTGTGAGTTTTATTACTGTGGAGCTCTGTGATACACTCATACACACCGCACATTACTGTGAGTTTAATTGCTGTGGAGCTCTGTGATACGCTTTTACACACTGCACATTACTGGAAGGTTTATTGAAGTGAGCTCTGTAATTTGCAGTGTGTATAAGTACATCAATAAGGTAGACGTATCTTATAAACCTGAATTGCTCCTGGTGAGGGTATAAATAAAACCCACCAGTTTCTCTCATGGTTGAGAAGCCGGATGAGGACATGTGGTTGCTTAGAAAGCAGCTTTTGGTTTCATTAGGAAGGACTAGCCTGACCCAGATGTGTAGTGATGTGGCAGAAGAGCTTACACTTTAATGACCATTCAAATAAACCAAAACCTCTGTGTTTTGTTTAACATGGAGCTACAGGGGGAGCAGGGCTGGACTGGGACAGAAAATCAGCCCTGGATGTCATCCAGACCGGCCCAATTTAATTATGCAAATACGCACAAATATAGTATATAATCCAACTGGATCGCTCAACCAATCGCTCTACAGATACTGGAGTTGCTGCAGAGCGATTGGGTAAAGCACCGCAGTGGCACTGAGGTCAAGTGTGCACCATGCCTTAAGGTGAGGCGGATGCGCAGAGGGTCTCACCGGCACGGTGGCCGCAATATGAGACTGCGTCTGTTTTGCAGTGTGGAAGTTCTCACCTCTACCCATTAAGGGCAGCGCGAGCCACGCGGTGAACCAGCATTCACACTGGCCCACAGAGCCATCGGCCCACCGGGAATCTCCCTGTAGTCCCTATGGCCAGTACATGCCTGGAGGTGAGCGCAAATGACAACTTATTTTCTTGGTATGCTTTAGAGATTATTATGCATCTCAATGCTGATTGACATGGCATGGTAGGGATGGGGGGGGGCACCAAAACGCACCTTCGCCTGAGTAGACAAAAATGCTTGCACCGGCCCTGAGCAGGATGCTGTTCATTATACATCTAGGCTCCAGTTTGATGTGTAGATATGTCTTACAATCACAAATGATGGATTACTAGTAGCTTGTCCTATTTTTCCCAGTATATGTAAATGAGTGGATGGATGCACAATCATAAGGCACATTTGTGTATTGATGCAAATTTAGAGGCAGGCTAGTCGATTCACTCTGGGGTATTTGTTCACAAATTTTATGCTTTTAATTAAGTATTTGTGATACATATGTATTCTGTCGGTTTTAACTTAATTATACCAACAAAGGACATGCTTTATTATATATCAGACTTTGCTACTTTATCCATCTATGTGCTTTGTGATGAATATATTTTTGTCGTTTTGAATCATATTAGTTTAGGATTTATGCCCAGTTTAGGTAGTTCAGTATAGCCCACTTTAGAGGCATCCCTGACTCATATTGATGGTCGGGCACCTTCGTTATTCCCCTTCCAAATAGGAACAAACAAGTGAACGGTATGCTTTTCTACATGAGTGACTAGCACCTAGCTTAAAGTATAACTCTTAAAAACATACACACTTGAGTATAGCAGGATGCAGTAATATATGTTTTAAATGTACGTGTAGTCCAAAGAAAACAGGGCAACCACTACATCCTGCTATTCTTTGGTGATTTTGCATCTGGAATAACCAGGCTAATACAATCAACACTAACAGGGTTATTCAGAGAGAGGTGAAAACCAGGAGAATGGCAGGAGAAGAGAACAATCTAGACCAGGCATCAGCAACCTTGGCTCTGCAGATGTTTTGGAACTACATCTCCCATGATGCTCAGCTACTCATTAGATTGGCTAAGCCTCATGGGAAATGTAGTTCCAAAACATCTGTAGAGCCAAGGTTGCTGACGCCTGGTCTAGAGAGACCAAATGGCCGATTTGGAAAGTGAGATAAATGGGAGAATTTTTCTGGTTTGGCTATTTTGATCTAGAATTTTCACTTCTCCAGTCATTCTCCTGGTTTTCACCTCTCTCTGAATAACCCTGTAAATCTACATTTCTTGCTCTTACTTTAAAGGTAAATGACGGAAACACAGTTTTTTTGTATCTGTGTATCCGCAGTAATATACCCACACAGCTCTGTGCACATGAAAAGAAATGACACATAAAATGTCTAAACGCGCACTTGGCCCAGCATGGCCCCTTATAATTATACACCTGCTGCTCCTTGCACCGCATATTCTAGGAAATCCTCTAGTAACATGAAAAATATGATGTGGAGCTTGTGATTCCTGTGGTAATGTGTGTCTTTTCCTGCATGATGACATGTTATAAGTCACTTGTATCATAATGCGCGTAGTAACATTCGTGGCTTCAAATTATTCAGATCAGATCCTTCAATCCATGAGAAATGCGCCCATATAGGAAGACGAGTTCCTATAGACAACTTGTTTGTAACAGCTTCTTAATTCCACCCTGATGTTGGCAATAGAGCCTTCAGCATATTGCTAATGGGCAGCGCTATCTGCATTTTCAGCCCAAAGTACCACGCAGAACGTGCCGATGATACTAATTTTTACTAATGATTTCTGAACAGCTGAAGGCGGAAAAAGGCACACAGATTTCTAGTTTCATGTTTAATGATAAAATCTGCAGTATGTAAAATGCTACATCAAACTAGGCAGTTTTGCTTTAACGATTTCACTACCTTGGAGAAATTCCCGTTTCGTTGTTGTGGCTGTAAAGGGTGAACATTACAACATCCGCATATTATTTTTTACTACTGTTGTAGAACAGGTTGCCATAAATCAAGTGGCTGACTATCATGAGAACCGTACCCCAATGCCGTGGTAGTGTTTAACTATGGCTGCTATATATGGAGAGCTGAGGTATGCAAAGATTTAAAATGAGCTCCTGAAAAATGTGGAAATGATTAGGTATCTACCTGTTGATTTATATAGTTTGAAGTGAGATAGCGGTTAGTTGGCTCAAGTGGTTATAAGGGGCCCTATTCCATAGCTAACGCTAAAATCGGGATGCTAAAGGAGAAAAGCTGCACCTGCAGGTTTCCCCATAGCGTTCCCATTTTAGCGTTATATTCTGGGGCAGGAGCTACCATGGCACCTTGCCCTGGAACGAACCACTACCCATGGTAGCACTTTCACGCCGCCGCGAGTGTCACCTCCTGGAGACCATAGTACTCCATGGAGGGTTGCACTGCCGGCCGCGAGCAGTGCGCGATCTTGCTTTTGTGAGTTCACGCAGCTCCGTGGAGGGTGACTGGGGACTATGTGTCCCCAGTCTCGTTCTGCTCGCGGCCAGGAGAAGCAGCGGATCGGACCACCATTCTTGCTGCAGGATGTGAGTATCTGATTTATTGGGGGGTTTAAGGGGGTGCTAAATGATTCTGCAAAAGCAGAATCAGTTAGTAGTAGCTTTTTAGGTTCTGCTAAATATTTGGTTAGCGCATCGGTGCGGTAATTAGCGCTAGGACTTTGTAATACCTTACTTATCCTAATGCTAATTACTGATTGTGTTCCCATGTTAAGTATAGGATGCGCAAAGTACAGTAAGCTCACACAAGCTAGCGCAAACGCTGATGCGGTAATGGGTTTTTCAGGGGTTTAGCGTCAGGAAGGTAATCTGGGTGACATGCGTTAAAGTCACTTATCCTGGCGTTAACACTTACTCACCTGAACGCTACAGTTAGTGTTCACTAGGGAATATAGCCCAAGGTTTGGCACTTTTATAGGATTTTAACTGTGTGTCAGTTTCATTCTTGTTTTGGTTATTGGTCTGTGAATAAAGTTTATTATGTTGTAATTCGTTTTTAAGAGGTAGGAGTTGGCATGACATTCCCTACCTCCTGCTTTGGAGGGGACCTTCTGGATTTAGGTCTTCCTCTCTATTTTTGTATGTCTAGAAAAGCTTAACTTTTTGGGTAGACATGGCAAGTTCCAAAAAGGAGGCTTCTGGGCTTCTGATTTTGTCTTAATATAGAGCTCTCTGTTCTCTGATCCCATGGACCTTTACATGGTTGTGAATGTGCCTTGCAAAAGTTAATGGGCATTTAATTTTGACAACAACTGGTGTTCCACTCCTTGGACCCTATTCCATTGGAGGCGTTAATTACCAGCCGCAAATCGAGCTCGAGCTGTTTTCCATTTGCGGGTCGCCATGAACACAGGTATTTCGACTGAGCTACTGTGTCTGCAACTCGAGTTGTATTATTTCAGAGCCGCCGCTGTTATCAACTCAAGGTGTGCATAGGACTCCAAGGAGACAGACAGGACCTGCTTGAGCAGGGTCAATCTCAGACAGAAGAATTTGCGGAAGAAACATAGAAAAATGTCGGCAGATAAGAACCTTTCGGCCCATCTAGTCTGCCCAATTACATGGATACTTTACCTGGATTTATCTTTTGTTTAGGATAGCCTTATGCCTATCCCATGCTTGCTTAAATTCAATTACTGTTTTGGCCTCTACCACTTCTACTGGAAGGCTGTTCCATGTATCCACCACCCTCTCAGTAAAATAATACTTCCCGATGTTACTTTTAAACCTTTGCCCCTCTAATCTAAGACTATGTCCTCTTGTTTTGATACTTTGTTTCCTTTTAAATATACTCCCTTCCTCTACCTTGTGGATTCCCTTTACGTATTTAAATGTTTCTATCATATCTCCTCTGTCTCGTCTTTTTTCCAAGCTATACATGTTAAGATCATTAAGCCTTTCCTGGTAACTTTTCTCCTTCAAGCCGTACACCATTTTAGTAGCCCTTCTCTGAACTCTCTCTAAGTTGTCTATATCCTTCTGGAGATACGGTCTCCAGTACTGCACACAGTACTCCAAGTGAGGTCTCACCAGTGCTCTGTACAGTGGCATGAGCACTTCCCTTTTCCTACTGCTAATACCTCTCCCTACACAACCAAGCATTCTGCCAGCATTTCCTGCTGCTCTATTACATTGACTGCTTACCCTTAGATCCTCTGAAATAATAACCCCTAAATCCCTTTCCTCAGATGTTATAGAAACATAGAACACTGGGAACTAGTGAGTTTGCAAAAGCACAATCAGTGAACACCAGGGTTCAGAAGTTGTTATTTGTTGCTGAATAACAACTGTTGCTAGTGAAGATTGAGCAAGGCTGGAATATCTCGTTCTTCTTCTGCTACCTGCAAGTTAACAGCTCCTATAGTAGGCGGCGTTAACGTACAGTAAGGAGACGCAAGGTTCGAGGTCTCGGTTGGAATAGGATGATATAAATTCTTGAGCCGTTATGTTGTATGACTTGAACACTTGGCTTAACGACTACCTAGGAAGGTGTCCCTTGCGTTTGAACTTCTTTGGTGTGTACGTTAGTTACCCCCGCAGTGCGTTGTGTGTCTGGAGGGAGTCCCGCAAGACACACACAGGTCACAGTAGATGCCTGTGTCCTCATTCCTGCTTCTACTAGTTTATTTGTAGATTTTCTAATTGCGGTTTTGGTTTAATGCTTCAGAATTCTCCTGTAGCCAAATAGTCACATGGCTGTAGAATATCCTGTACAATTACAGCTGGGGATGTCACTGTTTGCTTCTTGCCTCTAATAGCTGCACTGATCATTGACCGCAAAGTCGGTGATCAAACAAATGTACTAGACTCATTAGAAGGCTTGGTGGTCCAGATGGATTAGGAGAATCTTCTGCTTGATCTTCTTCTCAAGCATCTGTATAAGGATGGCTCCTATGAGGGAAGATGCTAATAGATTATAGGACAAGTTGTCCATCTGGGGAGCACAAGGAAGACTTGCATTTCAGAATGCACAGGCTGCTTGTGTTTGATAGCTGCCATCAAATTAGTTACAGCCCTCAGCAGAGCTCGTGGTTAACTGTGATGGTTTGGTACATAGATGAAATCAGCCCAAAGAAAGAAAGAGGGAATATGCTCATTTAAGATGGGCGCCATTTCTAGTCTGCAGAACAGCATTCATTTGGCTGAACTTTTACATGAGGTCTCCAGATTTCAGGAATTTCACAAACCCTTTCTGGCATGTGCTCCTTATCATGTTTGATCATTGACATCTGCGTGTAATTGCTAGTTAATTACTAGAGGGTTATGTAAAAATAAAAAGATGCGGGTAGTATTTAAGTATATCGTGTTTAGTAGTTGAATGCTGTAGGGCATGAATGAATTGACAGGGGTAGGAGCCAATCTGCATAAAGGAGTGATTTGGCTTTTCTAGATGAGCGTCGATGGGTTCAGACGAGTCATAACAAGTGGGCAACGTTGTAATTAGACATGCTTGACCTCCAAAATGAAATTTGGTATGATCTGGCGTTAAGAAACAAAATTTCAGACTTCCTGTACTTTGCGTGAACAAGACAGTACATATTAATTCATTTCATAATTTAATAGAAATAATAAATAATAGTTCTGTTTCCAGTCCATGCCACCCATACAGTATATGAACGCTCCAATGGGTCCCTCTGTTTTATCGTAGATGTATTGTATACATATAACACGGTCTAATCTCTCTCTATATATATATATATATATATATACACACAAAGAGTGGACGCACTCAAAAAATTAAAAATACAATTTTATTAATGTCAAAAGATAAACCATAGTTACCGATGTTTTGGCTCTCTTGGGAGCCATTTTCAAGGTTCTTTGTATATTTTCATGGACCTCGCACCATTTTTTGCGTCGGTTTTGCATTTTTTGGAAGGAGTTGCTGGTATCCTGTATATTTTATATATATATATATATATATATATATGTGTTTATTATTGCTTTTTATCTCACTATTTGTCCTCCACCACAACCCTTGTAAGCACTATACAGTATATATATATATATATATATCTTATCGCTCTTACAGTTTATTTGTGCATATATTTGAACTATCAGGAGAAGATGTAGGAGATCCAAACGAATCAATGTATTTACTGCCCCCTGCTGGTAAAACACTGCCTGTAACATAGTGTGCGTTCTGCATGAATTCTGTCCCCTGTTAATTATCACTGCACAGTACATAAATGTGCAGTGGTGGATGTACGTTTTATTTAGGAAATGTATTTTTAATTGCTTGGCATCGTTTTAAGTAATTCCCTTAAAGATCTGAGCTTGGAACTGTAAAAAGGAAAAATTAAACTGTGTATTAGGATCCTAGACTTTACATCACCCGGGAAATAAAATAGCCTGTGACATTGACTTGTATTTACCGAAAGATAAACCAATACGGATTTGAATATACTAATATAGCACTCATTTTATTTTTAATTATAGCTAAAATGCTTCCTTCTCACAAGTTTTCAATCAGACGTGTTTAAAGAACTAGAGATGCAATAAAGCAAGCCCAGATATCCACTCTAACAGGGTTATTCAGTAAAAGGTGAAACTTAGGAGAATTGGCAGGAGAAGAGAACAATCTAGACCAAACAGCCGATTTGGAGAGTGAGATAAACAGGAGAATTATTCTGGTTTGGCTATTTTGACCTAGAATTTTCACTTCTCCTGCCAATTCTCCTGAGTTTCACCTTTCTTTGAATACACCTATAAAGGCTTGTCGGTAGCACGGCCATCCTGAAGAGTTTCTTGGGGAAAGTCACACAGAAGGTCATTGATAGAAATGCCTGCCCGGTTGTCTTATGTCACTGCTTTCTGGTTAGTTTGAATACCATGCTATGCCCATTTTAACCCATACCATTTCCTGAATCACAACAGAGCCGCATGATGAGATACTCCCTCTTATGGCCATGCCACCTTCTGCACCAAGGTTGGAAGGTACTGCTAATCTTTTTAACCTCCCTGGCAGTGATCCCGAGTGTGTCTCGGGGTTAAATTTCACCGCTGAGAGCAGTAACCCCGAGACACACTCGGGCTGTATACATTACCTCTCTGTGCGCTCCCTCACTGATCTCTGCAGCCTCCACCGGCGATCGCAGTGTTTTACTTCCTGGATTCCTTCTCGCGAGGAGGAAACCAGGAAGTAATGAGGTCGCAGTCGCCGGAGGAGGCAGCTGGGGACATCGAGGGAGCGCAGGGAGAGGTGATGTATCCAGCGGCATCCCGAGTGTTGCTCGGGGTTACCGCTTCCAACATAGGAATTTAACCCCGAGCCACACTCGGGATGCCGCTAGGGGGGGGCAATAAAAAATAAAAATTAGACCATTTTCAGCACAGAATTTGCTGAAGAAATAGACCGCCAGGGAGGTTAATGCTTCAGTCCTTTTTTTATATCTGTACATTTTACTCAACCTAAACGCACACATATTTGGGTGTTGCTATCTTAGACCTCCCCCTTGTGACTCACTTCCTTCCTTAAGTTGGGGCCTGTTCGTTTTTGATGGCTCTGGGTTGTTCTCGGTCATATCCGATCTCCATCTTGGATCTTCAACCATACCTAACTATAGTAATGCGCTCCACAGTGGGATGCAAGTGATGTAGAATCCCGGTCCTTATTAAATATGGGTGTAACCTGTACGCAGTAAATAAACTTTAAATCCATACCCTTATCCTTAAAACAGATTTTTTTAAATAACCTACAGAATACAACTGCATATAACATCATATTCATTGATCCAAGGAACTATTGGGGTTGTACAACAGCTAATATATTTGTTTTCAGGAATAAAGCTGTTATTTTATCTCTATTAGGCTTTTCTGCCTTTTGTCCTCTCAATTTATTATTATTCCATTTTCTATTAAGCATTTTCTTCTGGTTCCTGTTTAGTCCAGCTCGATCGAAGGCAGTGCAGAAGGAGGACGAAGAGGCTGAGTATAAGTGTTGATGTTCTTTATTATTATTGCCATCTAGTGAGCTTCGATTCAGGAAGGGGTGTCTCCTTCTGTGTATAGTGTTATGTGTTATTGCCCTTTGAGGGTTTTTGTTTTATAGTGTGGTCCCCAGCCCTTTTCTCGTATGTATATGTCATTAAGATTGGATGAATTGAGGAGGAGCCATCCAGCAGGGGAGCATCACTAAGATATGTCATTTTCATCTCATATGATTTGTTATTGTTTATTGTAACAATTCATAAGGTTTATCCCCCTCGATTGTAGTTTTAAGTCAGGGGTCTAGTCCTAAAAAAAAGAAGCACAGCAACTAACTCTCCAAGATTTCTGATTAACCATTGACAGGAAGCAGATGACTCACCACCTTAGGCCGGGTGCACACGAGCGCACTCAGAGTGGAAGGAACGTCCGTGAGAGTGGACGTTCCTTCCACTCGACGCCTGCCTGCCCCTCCCTCAGCGCTGCAAAGCGTGATCCTCCTTTGGAGGATCGCGCTTTGCAGCCCCGTCGACGCGCATCCTAGCCATCGACTGGGAGGCTTTCTACGCGGACGCTTGTGACCGGCCCCGTCGCAGCGTCACATGGCTGCACTCCTGTGCACCCGGCCTTAAATGTGATATTAATTTTTAAACATAAACATTGGCTGGGTTTTAGGGAATTCTTATGATAATTGTAGTAAGTATCATAAATGTTGGGTGACTTAATAAGGAAGGAATCATATGATTGGAACCTAATAAAATTTTCTCCATATGTGAGCCAAGCGGAAACTCCATTCCCCATGAGAAAATAGTGAAGGAGCTACGTTCCCAGGCGCTCCTGCTCGACTTGACCCCTGTTTTAAGTATAATTTTGACCCAACTATTTGCTCAAGACCTAAAATTTATAGATAAATCAATTGATCGATAGATATTTTTCCAGGAATACAGACAGCACCACAGGGACTTATGCACCATTTACAAGTTCTGCTTTATTAGGACGTACTGTAGTGCTAGTCGCATCCTCTAAGGCTAATGTCAAGCGAACGCAGTCTGAGCGCACTCTGCATGCGTGCATAACGGACGGACTTACTGATAGAAGATACTGTAGACACCACACGGTCCATTTTTTTTGACGAATGTTGAAAAAAGGGGAAATATGGGAAACAAAATTACTTAAAATTAAAATACAGTTACAATCAACCAGACCAGAAAAACGTCTGAGCGTCAACGTGATGGACGTCGCAAATGCGCTGCGTCTGACGTTGCCTCATCACACAACAGGCCGCTACGCGGACGTGGCGCACTCTGGGTGTCCGTCGTAGAGCTTTTACGTCGAGGCCTAAATGGTGTTCGCTGCCACCTGCGTGGTGTGTGCGCACTTCAGTGCGCACATACTTCGTGTGTTGGTCTCTATTGATCACAAATCAATACTATGACGGATGTTAAACTGTGCGGCAACACGGACATGATGACTGCGTTCGTCTGACGCTAGCCTTAAATGTGCTACCTCTATCCTCTGTATGGCTCTAACAGCACCATCAATGCACCTTTCTTAATCTATTTCCTACACAGCCCCCATACATCCCATTATTAATCATTCTTTGCAATTTCCCCGCACCTGTGTATGTCACCCCACTCCTCTTAGATTGTAAGCTCCCTTGAACAGTGCCCTATGTTTGAAAAACGAGGTTTGTTAGGGTCCAGAGGACAAGCAACGGCAATAGTGGCCTACTCTACGGTAAGTCCTATGTTCCTACCATTCTACATATGTCTAATGTGTTTTATATTTGGTTGGTCATACCCTGGGGATTATGCTGGCGCTTTATAAATAATCGTTATTGTAATGATCCCTGCAGTATTACATTCGTTGGTCGAAGCACCAAGCAAGTAACATTGTGGGTGCACGTGTGCTGGAGTGTTTGCGACTTTGGCAGAGAATGAAGAAATACAAGATTTTCGTTTCTGGATGCCCCTGTTGGCTCTTATCTACCGGTACAATCTGTCTTTCTGCACTCCAAATGTAATTGAGGCATTTCCAGAACGCATTCCTGTAAATAATTATTGTCGCTGAGCAAATAGCCGTCTTGACATCTCTTAAAACAACTTCATCTAATTATTTTTTTTCAAAATTTATTTTTCTAGTGCGCCGACCACGGTTTATTTAATTAATTTATTTCATTTGTTTTTAAAGCGAATCAGATTTTAATGCTATTTACCTACCTACATCTGTTAACGGGATAGATTAAATTATATTTTATTTCAATCTTCCGATCGACGCTGTACACATGCACATTAACTACAAGTCCTCGTTTCATTATGGTAGGAAGAGGAGAGACGTAAATTTAACAGTAAAGGAATGGTTGTTCCCTGGAAGAAAATTCAATGGATTGTTAACTGTGCATTACCTGGTGTGTGATTATTCCCAAGGTGGCACTAGCTGTTACCATTCGCTAATGGAAAAGATAGTGAACGGTGTTCTTATTAACATAATTTTCTTTTATTTTATGCCTGTGGTCGTGTCAGGTAGAAGAAGCATATTAATCGAGTTTCTGACATTTAATGCAAGCTATTATACCAACTCAACCCTGGTACATCATTTTTGATTCTAAAAAAAATGCAACTAAAAAGTAATAATAGAAAGGCTTATAGTATCTTTGAAGTTTTTCCATAGCTTATGCTGTTGTGGTTCCCCACTTCATTATAGGGATTTGCCACATTTGGAAATCTTTAGCACTCAGTGGACTAAAACATTGATCTCTATGTTAGAGGCGCATTTGCAACATCCAAGATGTTCGTTTCTTTTCGTTTTCCTAGGTCAGCTATATAGGATCCTTCAGATTCTGTAGAACATAGAAAAAGAGGGTGAAGTGAAGGAACATATGTCTGGAATGTTTCCAGTATCGTCATCTTGGACTTCACGTGGAGGATCCCATTGGCAACCTAGCAGGAAATGTTGTTCTGTATACTGCACAGAAGCGTTTCCCAAACCTGTCCTCAGGACCCATTGACAGGCCAGGTTTGCAAGATAACTGAAGCACAACACAGGTGATATGTGTAGCGCTCACCCCCGGAGGAGCTGCTGAATAAACCTCAGGATAGTCTCACCGCACTAGGAATTATTACACACCAGCACTGTTGTGGATTTTCTAGTTTTATATACTTCACTAACAGATAAATGCGCGTTGAATGAATTTACAGGATGCGTCACGCAGGAAAAACACGCAGCGGAAAAAGAACGGTTAACCCCCTCAGTTCTGGAGTGTAAGTCCCGCAAAATATCTCAAAATATATATGTACAAAGTTTAGGGTACCCGGGTACTGTGTTCGACTGGCCAGTGAACGAAAAGAGCAATCTTCGACTAGTCACCGTTGGGGCCCTGTGAATTTAAACAATATTGCAGCATGCGTTTCTGTTTTGGAACTGTGGCCTGGAGGTCTCTCACCCATCCGTAGAACAAAACTGTCCAGCACTCAATGCCTCGACCAAAGGATCTTTCTCTGCTGTAAACTGGGACTCTGTACCACCGAATCTGCTCCCTGCTTGCCAAATCTCCGCAACTGGAACAATCGATCCGCCGCCTGCACTCCCAATCGATCGGCGCGGCCTCCTAATGCAGGGTCCTGCCGGAACCAGTTTGTCCTCCAAATCTCTCAGCGCTGAGTAGGTAGGTCACAGCACGATTTCTGTCCCGATCTCCAGCACCAGTAAGACAGCGTCTGCACTCTGGCCTGGTTGCGATCCCTGACAGCTCCAACGTGCGTCCTCCACCTTTCACTGCTCCGCTCACTCTCTGCGCGCCAAGCACGAGGCTCCCCAGCATATCTTCCTCTTTGTCCCACCCACTTCCTGTCCTCACGCAAAGGGTGATGGGAGATGGAGTCCGCTCTGCTCAGCATATTCCACAATGTCTCCCACTGGTGGCAGCAATAATTCAATGCACCAGAATACAGTTTTTAAAGCAGCGCTACATATGATTTGCTGCTCAGTGATTGCAGGATTCAGTCTGCATTTCGCCAAGGTAATCTGCAGAATCTGGCCTGTTAGAGGGTCCTGAGGACAGGTTTGGGAACCACTGCTCCACAGGGCTATATAGCGTGCCACCTAAATCATGCTTTACAAAGTAGGCCTGAAATGACCACACCCTGGGCGGGACTGAAACCACTGTTCTCTAAAGTGCAAACTTCCTGGAAAGATTTGCATACCTCTAGTTTGAGTCTTCTTAAAACAAATTTTACTCATACCTTATCCAGGGCCAAGTTTGGAATTCTGGGAGACCAACAAACAGCTATACTATGTAGGGGAACAGAGGCAGCCACTACATGTTATTGTGCCAACCTGACAGAAGTCATCCTTTTTGTCACTAGGCTATCGCCCTTTTACCTACTATTCACATGGTCGACACATGCCCAATTGGTATAATTTAAGACTAGGCAGAGGCTGCTCTCTGCAACGACCAACTGATAGGGAAGATTTCTAATACATGGACCCCTATCTTTAGACATTTAGATGAGTGGTTCCCAAGCATTTTTGGTCTGCCGTTCCCCCTAGTGCCTCCATATACACACACCTCTCTTTTTTTATTAGGCTATTAAACTCGAATCAACAACTAATCTAACACTGTAAACACACAACCCCTTCTTCCTTAATGCCCCCCCCTGGATATTTCCACCTCCCCCAGGGATCAGTATTACCCATTTTGAGAATAACTTAGATGAACCAAAACAAATTACTCAATTATCCATCTTTCACCTCACCCCTTAGTACCCCCTCCAAAGTACTGTGTATTTTTTATTTGTTGTTCTTAATTTTTCTTCCTGTATCAAACAAGATCTACCAATAAAGATACTGAAAAAATCCTACATCCTAGACCATGGCTGTCAACTCCGGCCCCTCAGACGTTTCTTTCCCTGGCCATCTATTGCACTGAAATAATTCTAGGAACTGTAGGCATCGACATCTGGGTGGCCATGAGTTGTCCTAGACTTTTAGCAATGGAGAAATCACTGACCCAACTCCTTGTCCATACTGGCCCCATCCATTTTTGGCCATGAGCATGTGCCCAACTATATAATCCATGTCATCACTTCATTAAAGGGCCACTACCACCAAAAAAATAGTTTATTTTAAGTTGCTGATATCTTACATGTGCTTTGCTTTTCTCTTGCTTTTCTCTCCATAACCGCACCCCTGCCTACATCTCCTCTCGTATTAGCAGGTACATCCCATCCCGACCACTTCGCTCTGCCAATGATCTGACGTTATCTCCTCCTACACGCACCAATAACTCTCGCCTTCAGGACTTCTCCCGTGCTGCCCCCTTTCTATGGAACTCCCTCCCCCACAACAATAGACTCTCCCCATCTCTCCAGTTCTTCAAGAAGTCTCTGAAAATGCATTACTTCAGAGAAGTCTATAGGCTCACACAATGATCTCCCCACAGTCATTTCCTGCTCCTCTTCCCATTCAGCCCTCCTGCAACCCGCCACTTCACTTACCCTATTCACCCTCACCTAATGGGTCACCCCTCTCCTCATAGATTGTGAGCTCTCAAGCAGGGTCCTCCCTCCTTCTGTTCCATGTGTGTAACGTGGATGTATATTTGTTATTCTGTCTCTCCCATTGTACAGCGCTACTGAATTTATTGGCGCTTTATAAATACTTGTAACTGTAACTATTTGCTTAGTTAAGAAAATATTTTACTCTGTGTGTCACTGGGTGCATCCATTGTGTGATATTTTGTGTTATAACCCCCCCCCCCACCGTATCTTAACCTAATTTGCTCCTCGGTCGGTGGCAATGGTCATAGAATGGAGTCTATAGGTCGATCACTGACTCAAATCATTGTATTTTGTCGGATGTATTCAAAGGACATCACCAGGAGGTAGATTAAAAGTCTTTTAATCTCCCTGTTTTTTCTCATTCAGCTGCCATCTCTATCTCAGTTAAGCAGAAAACGAGATCAACCAGCGCTGCTTGGCGGACATTTCAGGGATACAACCCTTTCCTCAGTGCACTATGCACTGTGGAAAGGGTTGTATCCCTGAAACATCTGTCTGTGTGTTCTTTTTCTCAATAAATGAGGTGGCACTAGTGCACCTTTGCCAAGCAGCGCTGGTTGATCTCGTTTTTTGCTTCTTTGGAAATTTGTTTCCCTGTGGATCGGAATGTACATATGGGACTTCATCACTCCAGCAGCAGCTGATAAGTATACATCAAAATCCTTTTTGGGTGTTATAGACACCCGACCCCGGGGTCTATTTTTTCTGTGTAGTCGACTTCTTATCTCAGTTAGCCTGGAGAACAATAGCTTCCTGCTGCCTTATTTAAACTTTCTCTTCTCCACCTCATTAACTGTTAAATACTGTACATTAGATAAACAGCAGCCGTAAAGTAACGTTTTTGCACATACAGTGGCAAGAAAAAGTATGTGAACCCTTTGGGATTACGTGGAGTTTTGCATGAATTGGTCATAAAATGTGCTCTGATCTTCATCTAAGTCACAACAATTTGAAAAACACAGTCTGCTTAAAATAATACAACACAAACATTATATGTTTTCATGTTTTTATTGAACAGAACATGTAAACATTTACAGTGCAGGGTGGAAAAAGTATGTGAACCTTTAGATTTAATAACTGGTTGACCCTCCTTTGGCAGCAATAACCTCAACCAAACGTTTCCTGTAGTTGCAGATCAGACCTGCACAACGATCTGGAGTAATTTTGGACCACTCCTCTTCACAAAACTGTTTCAGTGTAGCAATATTCTTGGGATGTCTGGTGTGAATCGCTCTCTTAAGGTCATGCCACAGCATTTCAATTGGGTTGAGGTCAGGACTCTGACTGGGCCACTCCAGAAGGCGTATTTTGCTTTGTTGAAGCCATTCTTTTGTTGAATTACTTGTATGCTTTGAGTCATTGTCCTGTTGCATCACCCATCCTCTGCGGAGCTTCAGTTGGCGGAGAGATGGTCTTACGTTTTCCTGCAAAATGTCTTGATAAACTCTGGAATTCATTTTTCCATCAATGACAACAATCCGTCCAGGCCCTGAGGCAGCAAAGCAGTCCCAACCCACGATGCTCCCTCCGCCATGTTTTACAGTGGGGATGAGGTTTTGATGTTGGTGTGCTGTGCCTTTTTTTCTCCACACATAGTGTTGTGTGTTTTTTCCAAACAACTCAATTTTGGTTTCATCTGTCCACAGAATATTTTGCCAGTAGTGCTGTGGAACATCCAGGTGCTCTTTTGCAAACTTCAAACGTGCTGCAATATTCTTTTTGGACAGCAATGGCTTCCTCCATGGTGCCCTCCCATGTAATCCATTCTTGTTTAATGTTTTCCTTATTGTAGATGTGTCAACAAAAAGGTTAGCATGTGCCAGAGATTTCTGTAAGTCTTTAGCTGACACTCTAGGATTCTTCTTTACCTCATTAAGCTTTCTGCGCTGTGCTCTTGCAGTCATCTTTACAGGACGACCATGCCTAGGGAGAGTAGCAACAGTGCTGAACTTTCTCCATTTGTAGACAGTCTGTCTTACCGTGGACACATGAACATCAAGACTTTTGGAGATACTTTTGTAACCCTTTCCAGCTTCATGCAAGTCAACAATTCTTGATCGTAGGTCTTCTGAGAGCTCTTTTCTGCGAAGCATAGTTCACATCAGGCAGTGCTTCTTGAAACCAGTAAACCCAAAACTGGTGTGTGTTTTTAAAGGGCAGGACAGCTCTCAGCAACACATCCAATAATATCACACTGATTGGACTCAAGGTTGGCTCACTCCTGGCTCAGATTAGCTCTTGGAGAAGTCATTAGGCTAGGGTTTCACATACTTTTTCCACCCTGCACTGTGAATGTTTACATGTTATGTTCAATAAACACATGAAAACATATAATGTTTGTGTTGCATTTTTTTAAGCAGACTGTGTTTTTCAAATTGTTGTGACTTAGATGAAAATCAGAGCATATTTTATGACCAATTCATGCAAAACTCCACGTAATCCCAAAGGGTTCACATACTTTTTCTTGCCACTGTATTTTGGTCCCTTAACAAGTGGGAGGCACATCTGAAAACTGCTGTAAGTCCTACACCGTTCACCTGAGTTGGATGTACATACCCTCAAATTAAAGATGACAGTCTGCAGTTAAAGCACATTGTGTTTGTTTCATTCCAACTCCATTGTGGTGGTGTATGGAGCCAAATATGTTAGAATTGTGTCAATGTCCCAATATTTCTGGACCTGACTGTACCTGTCCCTGATAATTTCCCTGTACCTGCATTGAGAAGCAGAAAGTCAATATAGCCACACAGAGCACTGGATTGGATTCTCGTTCCTCAGCTGGCAATTTATTCCAACCAATATGGGATCTGCAGGGTGGTTCCATGTAGTTGCCCTGTGTCCACTGTAACATGGGTGGAGCTTTTGGGACAAGTTCAACATATGCTCCCACAATTAGACACCGGCATTGTCATGTGCTTTATGTGTTCACACCATCAAAACAAACAAGAAACACCAGGGATCTGAAGGGAAACTAAGTCCACAGATTGCCACTTTATAGAGTTTTCTGACACGTGCCATTTCACTTGAATCTGTATTTCTAGGATAACCTTATGAGATGCCGCGGTCTTATAAAATCTCACAGTTAGCATTAAATGTTACCAGAAAATCTGCAGCCCTCATATATCCTGCTGTGTCTACTCATCAACAAGAAGTCAAATAATAATTAAAACCAATGCAAGAAGCTCCAAAATGGAAACATCCATAACAGATGATCTTTTTGTCTGGCAGTTTTTGAGCGTGAGCAGGACTTACGTCTCTTTTTATACAATTTCTTAGTCATGATGGTAGTTATGGTATCTTTTTATATCAGTCTCGGTGGTCGTTCGCGTAGGGAACAATATAATTAACCCATCAAAATCCACTTCCGACAGGCCTGCGTAATGTCTCTTTACCTTGAGATTGCATGATAGCTATAACTCATTAGAATATTAATATTTGTACTATAATCGCAAGCGCCAACAATTTCGGCAGCACTTTATAATAAAGAGTGGCGAATTATGCTGATATTTTTACAAATAAAATTCCATAACGGAGATAAAAGGAGTAGAGGACCCTTCTCACGTGCTCCTGCAATCTAGAGGAGTTGGGTTGGAGGAGAACAAGGGAATAATAACTTGTGGTCGAGACTATCAGTTCTTGTGCTTGTATCAAAAGATGGTGCAAGGTGAGGTAGTAAGGCAGGTTTTGGAACCTTTAATGATAGGAATTGTTATTTATGTTGAGGAGTCCATAAAGTTCACCCCCTTACTGACTTCTAGCTCCCCTGTCACCTTTGATTTCCTCTCTGGTTTAATTGAGATTCCATTCAGTAAATCAATCATTGTTGCTGGATTCTATCGCCCACCGAGCTCTCCAGTGCACTCCCTCTCTGACATATCTCAAATCCTTAATAACCTACTTGCCCAAAACCAAAAAAGTGAAATGCTGGTCCTCAGCGATTTTAATACAGATTGGCTAAATCCTAAAAACAATAAACACTGCTCACTGTTTAAAACGTTGCAGCTAACTCAATTAATCTCCTCCCCCACTCGCATTAATATGAAAAGCCCTAACCATACCTTGCTGGACTGGATTCTCTCCTCATCTCCTGATCGAATACAGGAGGCAGGTGTTCTCGCTAATAGCTTTAGTGACCATTGTCTAGTGTACTGCGTGCGCAAAATAAAGGCCATGAAATCTCCCCCAAAGGTAATAACCACCAGGTCTTTCAAGAAATTTATTCTTGAATCCTTCCTAAGTGATCTCAAACAGCTCCCCTGGTACAGACTAAACCTAATCCCAGACCTAGACTGTGCAATTGAATACCTTCAGTCTGAGCTCCTGCAAGTCTGGAATTCCCATGCCCCGCTGCGTAAAGTGCGAGTAAAAGGGACCCATCTCCCCTGGGTTACAGCTGATCTTACACTAATGTACCAGTTTAGAGATTCACTGTGGTCAAATTTCAAGAGTACTGGTTCCATGAACGATCACTACGAACACCGAAAATGCCGGAATGAATGCACAAAACAAACAAAAATAGCTAAAGCCCATTACTTCAATGAAAATCTAAACAATAACATATCAAACCCTAGAAACTTTTGGAGAACCATAAGTAACATACAAGCACCCCCAGTCCACTCCCAGCCGGCTGCTGTCAAAGTAAACAACCAAACCCTGCAACACCCCCTAGATGTAGCAAATGCCTTTAATGGTTATTTTGTTGGTTGCGCCACCACTTTGATTGCCAAGCTAGGAAATGACATGCAATCAGAAAGGCCTCATGCAGGTCAGGCCCCTCCAACTGTGCAAAGTCCCTGTATCAGACAGGAATTCAGTTTTAGACCAGTGCCTGTCAGTGTCGTTAATAAACTTCTCCGTAAGCAAAAAATTAAATACCAGTCTGGACCTGATCAAATACCAGCAATGCTGCTGAAAATCAGTGCACCGGCAATTGCAAATCCTGTCGTAACCCTAATCAATGAATCACTGGCGACTGGATATATACCCAAACTCTGGAAGACTGCGAGAGTGGTACCTATCCATAAAAGTGGTGACAGTACTTTGGTACCCAACTACTGTCCGATATCGTTGCTCCCTGTAATGTCAAAAATTTTGGAAAAATGCATCTACACACAATTACGTGATTATTATCAATATTGGAACTACTTAACCTCAGATCAATCCGGCTTTTGTCCAAATCACTCAACTACAACCGCCCTTTTAAAAGTCTGCAATGATATCCAAGCTGGGATGGAACAAGGAAATCTAACTGGAGCCATCTTCCTTTATTTTGCCAAGGCCTTTGACACAGTAGACCATGGCATCTTGTTAGAAAAACTTAAAAACTCTGGCATTGGTGATCGCACGCTAACCTGGTTTCAATCATATGTATCCGACCGATCACAATATGTGTCAATTTCTGGCAGCTCCTCCCTCCCCCTCCCTGTCACTTGTGGTGTACCCCAAGGCTCAATACTAGGCCCCCTACTATTCACAATATTCATAAATGATCTGCCCAACGTCTGCAAAGCCTCAACTATACATATGTATGCAGACGACACCGTAATCTATACCAGCAAACCAAATCTCCGGCAGCTGGAAGCCGTGCTGCAAGAACAATTCACAGAGGTAGAAAAGTGGATCAAACACAACAAACTTTTTTTAAATAATGACAAAACTGTAACGATACTTTTTGGAACAAAACCTAAACTGCACAAATTGCAAAATCCCCACTTATGTGTTGGGACAAAATCAAATGGCACACTGACCACAGTCACTTCTCTCAAATATCTAGGTATGTGGTTGGACCCTAATCTATCCTTTGGCCCCCACATCGAAAAAGTCTCATCTAAACTTTACCCCAAACTAGGTGCCCTGTATAGAAACAAACCCTGCCTGAGCCCCGCGGTAAGAAAGCAGATTGTACAACAAATGCTTATGCCGGCTATTGAATACGGAGATGTAGTGTACGCTGCCGCCCCGCAAACACATCTTCAGAAACTTACTACATTGTATAACTCATTCTGCCGCTTTGCATTACAATGTAACTACATGACCCACCATTGTGAAGTGTTAAAAGAGCTAAACTGGCCATCGCTGGAGTCTAAACGCACCCTTGACCTTTCCAGCCTGGTGTTTAAGAGCTTTTCTGGGAAGCTGCCACCCTACCTGAATAGACTGCTTCCCCCAGCAGCTCCCTCATCCTATAACCTCCGATCCAGGACCAGCACCTTACTTGCAATACCACAATACAAAAAGACAGTGGCTCGGTCCTCGTTTTCCTACAGAGCACCACAATTATGGAATAACCTCCCAGACACCATCAAATCTTCCCCCAGTCTTAAGTCACTCAAGAGCTCCTTACTAACATACCTCAATACATAATGCACCTGTAAACATGTAACCTAGTGACTATTTCCTACATATTTATTTTCTGTTAACCTGTATATTTGTGTTGTTTTTTAATATCTTGCATTGTATTACTTTGTATTTCTGTAACTGTAACACTTCAATGTTCTTGAACCCAGGACATACTTGAAAACGAGAGAAATCTCAATGTATCCTTCCTGGTAAAATCCTTTATAAATAATATGGGTATGGAGGTGAAAGAGTGAGAAAAGGGGGGGTTTGTGAGGGTCCTGAGAACGAGCAACGGCGGCACTAGTGGCCTGCTCTACGGTGGTGCCCGCAAAGGTCTCACAAGGTTTTAACTCGATTGTGTTATTACAGGGTCAACTGCTTCATATGCAAATCAGACTTCTACACCCAGAAAGGAAGGCCAGTACTGAAATGCCAAGGAGGTAATCTCTGCACTTGTTAGGCCTCGTCAGGAGGGTATAGCTGACACCCTCTAGGCACCTCGAGCAAGGGGTCCACGTCTGGATTACCCTGTAATTTATAGTAAGAAAAAGGGATTATTCAGGAATTTGATGTCCTAATCCAAAAAGATGGGTTTTGAGGATTTTTTTTAAAAGACTGGGTATTAAGGAAGTGAATGATATGAATTGTTTGTAGGTACAAAATCCTACAACAGGTCTTGAAACCAAATTACCTTATTGCCTCCTGCAAGATAAAGATGAAAACAATCAGGGTCTCTTTGACTTCGGCCATTCCTCAGATCCTCACTTTCAAAGTATTGTCACCTGGTGTATTGTCATCCAACACATCTGAGGATTACACCCTAGGATCCTGTAACGTATCCCTATCCATCTTCTACAAGGGTTAGCTGACACTGGATCTTGTAGAACAAGAGATACAAAGTGTCCCTTACACACGGGCTCTGATTCCCAGACCAATAGGACACATGCTCTTCAATTTAGCCAACTACATAATTCATTTTTATCGTTGCCATGCTAGACGAATGCTTTGTTATGTAAAGGTGTACAATTGCTGTGTACAAATTGATTTTAAAAGGTGGTTCTCTAGCTCTCAGGACATAAATGGTATAGTGCATTATCCCGGTTCTGACCATATGCGTACAGACAGCAACAACTGTCATAGTTTATTAGTTTTCTTTTGATGCTGCTCCTTTTACCTTGGCAACAATGTGTCTGGATTGGTACATTTCCTGGTATTGATGCCTGTACATGACTAATAGTTGTCATTGTGTAATAAATGCATGTGTGTTACAGCTAGCAATGATACACTTCCCATGGAAATTAGTCTTCACTGCCATCAAGAACACCTGCAGAAAATTACTGGTGGTACAAATATATACAAAACACAATACCAGATGTAACGGCTCTAGTTTCCAGGCAACTGATTTACTCTGAAGCCAAAAACCATACTTAATATTCCTGCATTTCCCAGGACATCTTGATGTCGTAAGATTAAATCAATTGTTTCGTTATGGAACAAGGTACAAAGACAAATATGAGAATAATAGAGATTTTTGCCAAATTGCAGGTTGAAAATAACCAATAACCAGAATAATATTTTAAGAAACTCCTTCCTTAAGAATATAAAATAGGGTTAATGTTTCAGTCATCAGGTCTAGGGAATTGCCCTCATATGTCCTGAAACGTTTTGCCAAACAAATGTCCACACATTGTATTATTTCTGGAGGACGTCCTTTTGAAGTGATCTATGCCACTTTGAAACATTTGCCAGCACCAGATCATTTCCCTAAAATACATTTTAGTTAAAATGTTAGGTTTTCCTGGCAAATAATGCGTTTACGAACTTCTGGCTTAGGTGATTAGTTATGGTCCAAACACCCCATGGAGAGATGACTTGAAGTGAGGTAAAACCTGGATCTCCTGACCACAGTGACCTTACAAAAAGAGGGCACGGTGAGAGCCAATGCATCCCTTCCCTTAAAGTAATATCTTTAGAAATCAGGTAGTTTCCTTAACAGGACTTTTTTTTTACTTTTTTTTTTTTTACAAATATATATTGTGTTTTCACTGTGTACATGACATTTTCAGAAATATGTGGACTTTGAGTAAGGTTCATATCACAGATAACTCGATCTTCAAGAGCACCTTAGAGTGCCCAAGATCGAGTTAATTCGATCTGCGTGTATTCTGGGCAATGGAACGAATTTTGTTTATAGTCGTCATGTGCTGAATCACCAGAGAAGCATGGATGTGGGCCCAGGATGTAGTGACACAATGGAAAATGTTGGTGAGGTTTAAGAGGGATTTATTGGAGTAATTCCAAATACAGAAACAACTGGATGTTAGGCTGTAGGTCCTGAGTAAGGCTAGGGTCAGACTAACGCATTTTTCACGTCTACTGTCAAAATGTGCGTCCGAACGCATGGACGTACTTTTTCAAGGAATACGCAATAGCGGTCATATGATGCGCAATTTCGGCCGTGATTTCATACGGATAAAAAACAGGAAACTTTGGGTGTCTGGACATTATGTTGGCCAGACATGAGCAGCGTCTGACGTCTCCTAATCACGCACACACGCCGCTATGCGGGCGCAGCGCACTCTGTACGTTAGTACTAGCGGTTCGATGTTCTTGCAAAAATGTGTTCGTTTGCCGCTGGCGTTGTGCGGCCGAACTTTCGTTCGGCCGTACTTCGCGTGTGGGCCTGCGTTGGACGTCATTTACTGCTATCACGGCCGCCATAAAGTGCGGGTAAACACATGTTCGCACTGCGTTCGTCTGACCCCAGCCTTAGGGAGAGGAGCAGGGCAGGAAAATGGCTGACTAAACAAGGAAAGGGGGAAAGACAGAGGTAAGGAATACTACAACAGGACAGGGTAACTAGACAGAGGCATAGAGGGCAACACACCAGGAGACAGCAGACAAGATGGACAGGAAAAGGGCTGGCTGGGAGCAGGCAGGATCACGGATGGCAGAGGGCACGACTGGAGGCTAAATGGGAACACGGCAGACAGGTTGCAAGGCTAGAGCATGGCAAACATGGAAGGGTCACGGCAGAAGACTGACTGGGAACACTGCTGGAGGCTGGATGGGAACACGCACGGGTGGATGGGACCATGGCTGGAGGCTGGGAAACAGGATCACAGGTAGCAGGATTCTTGCTAGAAGTATTTTGCAAAGCCGAAGCACTCCCTGATGGGAGCTCCACCTTTAAGTTGGGAAGCTCAAGCAGTGATTGGGAGCACCTGTAGCTGCTACAATGTTTGCAGGAGAAGTCAGGAAAGGTGAAAAGGTACTGCCCTCTCAGGTGTGGACATGGGTCTGTCTGTGGTTGGTTTCCTGACAATTGTAAACAAAATTTGTTTGGAATTGGGCTCTAGAATATGTCCTTAACTTTCCAGTACATCGGACATTACATCTGATGTACTTCTCAGAGACTGGCAGCAGTCCCAGCTGCATTAGTGCGTTTGACCAGCCTGTTAAATAAAGCATACAGTCTGTAAATGCAATGTAATGATATTACAGTGCATTTAGACGCTATGCATGTTTGTGTAGACTTATGCAGGTGTGAGTGGTGCTGATAAGGTTAAGGTTTAATAAAGTGGTTTTTCATAATACCACGGTTTTCCGAGCAGTGTTTTTTAATGACAAAAACGTGGTAGTGAAGTGGTTAAAGAACATGTACTTATTCAAGATGAGTGTACATACTGTATGAGCGCCGTAGAAGGAGCACTAAACAAACAGCAATGCTTTACTCTACATCAAAGTAGTAAGGTCTGCTGAGGTTACCCAAAATATCTGAATTAATATGCACAGTATTCTACTGATTCCACTTTTTTGCTGGACTGTTATTCATCTCATCGTAGACAGTTCTGAAAGATCTAGTTATGCATAACACGTGCAACCAATCAGGAAAAATAAATATTTGGGAAAAGCTAAGATCACGTGTAAGTTATTTTTAATAAAATACATTTATAAAATTCCAAAAACATCTGTATAAAGAACCGATAGCAAGAGGAAGAGAAAGCAACGTTAGAATGGAGCTCTGAAAGGCAACTTTCACAAGGTGAGAAAATGGAAGATGATGACAAGAGGCTTTGGCAGCTGGGTAGTTGATCACTTCAAAATCGGACGGAGCGTATGTAAGACTGATGTGTAACGCAGATTAGATCTGTCACTAGAAATAGCTTGAAATTCATATTTATGCAAGAGGATGACAGACTGCTTAGCTTTATCTGTAATAAGAATGGGTGATGTAAGATAAAGAGGGTATGGTGAGATAACAAGGGAAGCATCACACAAAGCCGCGAGTGCCTCTAGGATATACGTTTTATTTGTTTTGGGTAATACAGAAAGTAAACTATATGTAGAGCGGAAATGTGGAGTGCTGCCTGTACTGTCCAAACAAGAGGTTGTATATGTTGACAAACTAAGGCCGGGTGCACACTAGGCGTTTTTTCTGCGCACTAGCGCGCATTATGACGCTCTTTGTGACGCGCGTTGTAGCATCTAATTACGCGAATAGAGAAGAACATACGTAGTACGCGCGCAACGCATAACGAGCGCTGAAGACATCCATCATGGAAACACCAAGGCTGTTCGCTAGGATTGGTGCGACGTTGGCCGCGTGCTGAACGTCAAATGTAAAAAGCCCAGCTTTATTTTTTTCTTTTAACTCAAATTCAGTTTTTATGACGTGCGGCAAAATTAACGCATCGTCTGGTGTCTACCAATCTCTTCCGTCATAAAGTGCGTTCTTTTTAACGCACCCTAGTGCGCAGACGAAAACGCCTAGTGTGCGCCCGGCCTAATATCAGGTAGTTCTAGCATTTTTCCACTGATTATAGGGAAACAGCCTTTTTTGGTAACAAGTTCTTCAGATTGTTGGGGGAAGCAATAAATTGAAACCAGCAGAAGCATCTCTGGTTTAATACAATCACTGGAGCTTTTTTACTGAAACATGTATGCACAGGTATGACAAATGATATGACAAGACTGCGAGTCATTTGCATAGCTGTGTGAAAGCAGAGTTTGCAGTTTTTGTTGTATCTTCTTAATTTGTCTACAAACTTTATTTCGTTGGTAATAATAATGTCTTGCAGTGACAGATTTAGACAGAAGGTGATAGAATATTAATTACGTCATTGCCAAATTAATTTCCATAAAAGCACAGGCAGGAGCCAGTGGTTTTATGGAAAATGACTGTCCATTTCCGACACAGTAAATATATATATATATACAGGGATGTCCCTCTGTATATATTCATTTTATGTAAGCCCTTTTTAACAGGTACAGGGCTCCCTCTACCGGCCAACAACTGCTGCTACATTTACATTATAGTTTGAGCTTCGGGTTCCTCTGCAGGAAAAACAGATATCAAAGCAAATAATTTCAGCACATCAGCTGTCATGTCCGATGTGTTGAAATTTCACGGGGTGCATTCTGGAGCCCATTTGCAATTTTTTTTTCCAATAAACATAAGGGGTTATTCAGAGAGCACTTCGGTGAGTTAAATTCAGCATTCACTGCAGGGTCCCCGAAGTATTGTGAAACGAGCTGCCGAACGCATCCAATATACTGCTGCAAAACTGCCAATTCGAAAGGGAAAATCACTGCAAAATCGCCAAATCGATCCAAAAAAACGCTGAAAAACCGTTGAATGTATCCAACAACCGGGCGCACAGATTGCCAAATCGATCCAAAAAAAGCCGATGACCCGCTGAACAGACCGCCGACCAGCTGACGGAAAAAGCTGACAAGCCGCCGAACAGGGGTAATAAAAACTTTTAAAATGCATTTAAAAAAGAGTGCATGAAAATGCCTGGAAATATTATATAAGGTCCTACGAATAACAATAAAAAGGTCTATTATAGAATAAATAAAAAAAAGCCATGTAAAAAAAAAATCTGAATTAAAATTGTTGCCGAAAAATTCCTAAAAAATAAAGAGACTTTTTCCTGCAAATAAAAATAATAAACGGTTGAATAAATATTTAGGAAAAACGGGGAATTTTTATAACATTGAAACCTATGGGATTCGCCTGTTTAAACCTGTCGAATGAAACCACCGAAAATCAGGGCATTTCACTGACATTTTGGTGCTGTTCGGTGTTATCTGAATAAATAAACCGTTACTTCTCTATGGGGATTTGCCGGCTGGGTGGAGTAGAGGTAACATCACTGCTCTGCATGGAGAGAGCCTGTGGAGACATGGGTTCAATCCCGACGAGCACCTCTCCAGTAAGTGTCCTTGGGCAAGACACCTAACGGTATATACCCGTCACCCAGGACATACTTGAAAACGAGAGAAATCTCAATGTGTCCTTCCTGGTAAACTCCTTTCTCAAAAAAAAAAAATTCCAACAAATAGCCAACAAATTAATTACAAGGCAGGATTTTGGTTTCATAATAAAAGCTTGTGCAATCCAATTAAATCTTTGAAATGATATTAAAGAGACACTCCAGCCACCATGCAGGTCATTGATGCAGGAGTCTTTCCTCCCCTCTGCTCAGAATTCTGTCAGTCAGCGGTTGCTTTGAGGTTGGGTTCTTCCACATTCTGAAAACAAGCTACATCAGAGAGTTACCGCACTCATGATAGAAGCAGTTGAGCTTCTGCATCGTGGGTCATGTGTGTGCTTGGCAGTCACGGCTGTATCGATCTTCATGGGATTGGCTATTGACTGGAAGATCCACAAGGAGACAGCATCTCTGGAGGGATTGTTAACACTCTAGGAGGAAAACAAATCGGGCTGAGATCAGCAGGGTTTAATAGTTAACTCCATTTTTTTGGAGTGGGAAGCAGTTGGTGGTTTTTTTTAACCAAAAGTGTCTTTAAAACCTGAGGAAATAAGTGCAGAATGCAGACTAATTTATGGCACTATTACAAGGTTGGCGCAAAAAGGGAGACAGTAAGTAAAAAATTCTGCGCGTTTCAGCTTTTATGAGACGGTGTTTCACAGTGAAATATCATCTCCCGGGTGGAAGCGCAGGCCACCTTGGAATAGCCTGAGCTTCCGTGCAGAGTTGTAAATTAACGCCTCCTATAGAAAGTATAGAAGATGTTAATCTACAATAATCAACGCAACGCTCGAGGCACAAGCTGGACTGGGCGCAAGAGTGGTATAGGGAGTCCAGGCGATTAGAGAACGTCTCGAGGCATTATGTATGACTCCTCAAGAAGTTACCTTATCGCCAACCTTGGAACAGGGCCTTTTGTATTTTATATCACCTAATGTATGTACCTTAATATCTGTGGTTTTAAGGTAACTAAAACAGGTATGATTATACGTTAATTAATGCATACTGTAGATACTCGAGTATGCCGTTAGATTTTGGTGACAAAAATTTACCTTAAAATTAGAGAGGTCGCATTATATTCGAGACATCTGCAATGCACGTAAAAAAAAATTGACTTGCTTGGGATTCCAAGTCTCCCGGAAGTTATGGTAGTCCTGCTGAAGTGAATGCAGGGCTCCTTGATGCTTGCAAACACTTCAGGAACTCCCAGATTCGGGAGAGGTGGGATCCATCACGGCCAGAGGGCACGATCGGTTTACGCCAATCATTCACCTCGCTCGTCTCTGTCAGCCATCTAACCGCTAGTAAAGAAGAGGGGTGGCCGGCGGCGTCATACTTAGTAACAACTGCAATCATTCTAGAGCAGAGCACCCTGGCCTGAGGGGCAGCCTGACTGTGTTAAGGAACCTGGAAGGATTTTAATTGTTTACCGGTACAGTATAGTTTTATAATTTTGCTCCTCACATTATATTCGAGTCTTGAGTATTACCTCATTTCCATAATAAATCTCCATCCAACGTGTTATATTCGGGTCGCGTTATACTCGAGTATCTACGGGTACTCATATCATCAGATTCTCTCTTTGTGTTCTCTCCTGTTAGGACCGTCCATCTTCATAGCATTTCTAGGGTGATATGGATTGCTGTGGTCAACGCCATTGTAGTTTCTGACAGCATGTACCCTGTTCTGAAAGCAATATTCAATTTTATCAGAAGAAATTGTGATATTCCATTTCTTTTTTTAAGGAATCCTGTATCAGACATGTTCCGTGATTATGTTCCAATAAGTTGGGGATGTATTTCGGTCTAGTTATTTCTCTGCGCTGCCCATAGATTTATTTCCTGCTCTGTTGAATGCAAATTGTTCTCAGGAGATCTGACCACTTTAAAGTAGCGCCGTTTATTGTTTATCATACATCACAATAAGATATTGTTTAGTAAAATAACATTAACCTACGCCATCAATACGACGGATCAGCTCTACAAAGACCGGCGTACATTGACACACGCGCCACACTTCAGACACACATAAATACATCATGCTGTATCCATAAATACACCTGTATCTATTCACGGAAGATCCAGCAAATGTGTTCTGTGAAGAGCTATACAGTATGATTACATCTCGCGTGTAATATAGGTCACCCAGTTTTCCCTTCACCCCCCCCCCCATGGGTCTCTGACGCTCTCTTGACTTAGTTAAGCTGCAATTTATTCTTCTGTTCAGATCTTTAACCATAAACTGATGTTTAGTGTCTTCATAACGCTTTATTGCTCCGTAAAATTTAACTGGTTTCCATTATACGGCCAAGTGGGATCAGTTCATGGGCAGGAGAGGAGGGGGGTGTGAACGTGGACGTCTGCACATTGTCCACAGGACTTAGTTGCAAAGGAGGGAAATGCGGCAGTTAAAAAAAAGAATGTCCATCCTCCCACCCACTATTTTACTGAACAGCTAGTGGAGAAAGTCACTTGGGTGTAAGTAAACTAGAACTTTAATACACCCTTGACCATTTAATTCAGGGTTGTTGTTGCGTTTTCGTTGGTTTTTTCCGCTTTTATTTCTTCTCTCTTGAGTTTTATGTTGGACGCGGCCCTTGATATCAATCTGAACAATAATAAGAGGAATATATACGGCAGGTCAGGATACATAAAAATGTTATTAATTCAAAATAATACCGCCATAGCCAAAAAGCTAGAATTCTAGATTTTCAAGAAAACAATCCAAACAGTAAAAAAAAATATATTTATATATATATTTTTATGACTACTGGTCCGATAAAATATATATAAGTAATGTCCCGTATTTATGTGCACTCATAGATAGGGACCTCGAATCATACAGCCTTCCGCGCCTTATTGCACAGAGTAAAAGGGTCATAAAGTGTAATATTATTTTAGTGCATGAGAATGTCACAGTTGCTGCAACGCGATCCTTATTTTATGGAAAGCTTTAAATGTTGACCCTGTCGCTAGTTGTTATGTTTTTTTGTTTATGACCATTTGAAAAAGCAAATATTAATGATAGGTACAGTTTCATAAAGAATCCAGCTTTGATCCAGCTTTGTTTTCAGTGCGAGAATGCAAGATGAGGGATGCAGAGGAGTTCTTTATTAGAAAACCATGTCTACCCGTGAGAATGTACCTCCCAACATTTTAAATGGCAAAACAGAGACACTTATCAGACATAGCAACATTGACCTTTTTGACCATTGACCTTGGTTGGGGCACCCAGTAAGACAGCCAGGTCTGGCCATGTCATGAGTGGACAAGATATACGGCAGGCAGGGATAAGCAGAGAGATTGTCCAATAAGCGCGGATATAAGTTATAGGTTGTAACTGTCATTAACAAATAGGGACAATGGATGGCTATGAATTGTTTCATGTTGCTTTGTTCTTTGGTTTGTTTCTTGATGGCAGATCCTTGGCAGAAGAGTATAAGTGGGTCATGATTATCAATAAATTCTATAAGACGTAAAGACCTGCTAGTGGCTGAATACATACAGAAGAATGAAGTTTAAATCACACGCAATGTATGACGTTTACACAAACTATTTTATGCATACGTAGCTGTATTTAATCACCTAATAAACTGTAATGGGCTCTGTAAGCCATTAGCATTAACGAGTAAGCTGTAAAGTTTAAGGCCCCCACTCGTTAACACTAACAGATCCCCTGCTATTCCAGTCAAGCCGCAAACCTCTACTTTGGCTCAGCTGTTGGCTTTGCCTTTTATTAGTATTATATTCCTTATTTATATAGCGCCACAAATTCCGCAGCGCTTTACAAGATCAGTGTACAAGGAGTTGATACATTAGAATACCACACATGGATGATATGACCTGATTCAGGGGGACCCTGTTCCCAAGGGAACTTACAATCTGTGAGATGTACAAGTATTTTGTGAGGTAGGCGCATCCATATCCTTTGGTGTCTTGCCCAAGGGCACTTGCTGGTGGTGTCTTCTGAGTGGGATCAGGTTGCCTTTCCATGATTGTAGATCAGCGACCTGGTGGTTTGGTTGAACCCGCTTCTTGTAAAGTCGAGACTTCTCCACAGTTGTATTGGAGGGATGTGGTGAGTGGGATTTTGACTTGCTTTTCCATGGTCAAAGGGCATAGACGTTACCCCTGGATTCCACAACCAATATTGTGTGGCTAGGCAAGTTTGTACCGTTAGGACATTTACTGGAGAGGTGCTCTAGTCAGGACTCGAACCTGTGTCACCATGGTTATAGAGCAGTGATGTTACCTCTAATCCATCCAGCTGGTAGCTGTGGATAATATTTTTTCAAAATATCGGCTGATTCAGTTGAAAAATTTGTCAGTAGCCGATATTTGAAAAATGCTGCTGGTTATAGAAAAAAAAATGGCTGGTAAAACGTCTGAAAAAGCTTAATTTCAAACAGAATCAAACAGATTTGTACCTTTAAGCCCTTCACTACTGTGATCGTACATACATGATCAGAGGTAACAGACAAAGCAGCCCAAGATTGTGTTAACACGATCTGGGACTGAGCAGGGCTGGATTTACATCTCGGAAGCCTGTAGGCACAGGATTCTGGAGCACCCCTGCACTCCTTCAGAAAAGCATGGCAAAATTACGCTTTTAATTAAAGTTTGTAGGGAAACAAAAAAATTAACATTTCAAAAAACTGAAAAACTGTTTCTTGCTGCTCTCTCATCAAATTAAAGGGCAAAATCTGATGCCTTGACATGAAGCAAAAATGGAGCAGAATGTTAGGGCTTGGGTTAACCCTAAAACCAGCACAGACAGTAACCTAACCCTAACCTTAATTTCTAAGACTAGCCCTAATTTCTATCCCGAGCTATGGAAAATGATGCTCCATTTCGGCGAGGAGCAACCAAAATTCTAGGCATCAAGCTACAGCCGCGGCCTTATGGTTTTTTTCAAGACGTGACTTTTTTACAACTTAGTTTTTTGATGTTGCTATACTTTCTGCAATTTTTCAATAGGATATCAAAACTTGCTTTGGAACAAAAAAAAGGGGGCTGTTTTTTTAAAAAAAAAGATTTTTACATGCTTTTGTTTGGTATCATTAGAACGTGCAGATTCTGACCTATCCAATGACAGCTACCTTATACTTGTTGGGTGTATACAATAGGAACACAGGAATCCTAAGAGCTTGTGTTTCGGATGAAACAATGTGTAATAACGTATTACACCATCACCTCCACATTTGCTCCTGGAGCGGGAAATTGGAAGGTGAGTTAGCACAATGGATTTGTTTGCTTTATAAGTAAAAGCACATAATGCCACTGCCTTAGAACAGAGAAAAAAAAGTAAATTTTGCATTTAATTTCTTTCACATTTTTATTTTTACACATTACATGGACATGTTTATTTGATTTTTACACCTTGTACGATGTAAAAATCAGAAATGCTGGGTTCCAAATTCCCTGTGTCTCCTCAATGCAGTACCATAGGTTAGATTGTCGATGAAAAAATACGTAATAACGCATTGGACCATCACCTCCATACTTGCTGGCAGTGTGAGCAATGAGAAGCTGAATTAGTGCAGCATCATTGATAACTTTATAATTGTAAAGCGAACAATAGTGCTGTGTTAGAAAGAAAAAGAGAAAAATATTTTTATTATAAATTTGTTATTTTACTTTTACATAATCCTGATCATGTTTGCTATAATTGGAAAGGTCATACTCTGACATTTCCAATGATACCTTATATGTCACTCTAGCCTTTAGGGCTCCAGAGATACAGGGGTCAAAATAATTGTAAATAATAATAATAAAAAATAGAGTAAGACGCCCCCTTGTGGTAGGCACCTGTAGACACATGCCTACTCTGCCTAATTATAAATCTGGCACTGGGGCTGTGCTGTATGATTGCAATTGAAATTTGTTAGTTGCAAATGCATTTCGTTTGCTTTTGGGCTCCAGAAGGTGCCCCCAAAGTTTTAACGATGTGGACATAATGCCCAAAGTTCTAAAACTGATTAAAATCAGCTAAGGGATGCCCTGACATATTTCTGGGGGAGCATAAATAAAAGCCCACCAGTCTACCTCATGTTTGACAAGCAGCATGAGCAAGTATGGTTTGCTATACAGCATCCTGTGGCTTCATTTTTGGATAGGACTCACCCTCAATAGAGGTGCCTTGACATTTGGCGGGTGAGCTTATACTCTTAATGGCCATTAATAGAAACCAAAGCCTCTAATTGTGTTTTAGTTTCACACGGTATAATGGGAATAAGCGCAGATGACATTTACTGTATTTTTCCTCTATATGCCCTGACATATGGAGCATTCCCCAGCCCACACAGAGACACGGGCTACAGTTAGCAGCAGTTCTAACTCCAGGCACTCCATTTGGCCAGTAGATGGCGACATGTGCCTCTTAAATAAGATATTACATTAAAAAATACATGGGGAATATTCCCAAATATTTCTTACTGTATAATAATAAATTACTTTTCAAAAATTGACTAGTTGCTGGCAGTGGATTTTTGGAAAATCACTTGGTAGCGTAGGGTTAAAAATGGCTATTAGATGATCTGATGTTTAAAAAAGATTTCAGTCTAATTCCCTCTATTCCCTGCCTGAAAATCCATTCATCAACACCTTTTAGCATTTGAAATGTTTTCAGAGATCGGCCTACCGATAGATTCGAAATGAATAGATATAGTTGATACTCCCATTGAAATGTATATCAAGTGACAGCCAATATTTGATCCGAATTTTTTTTGGGAATCTAAATGCTGGTAAACTTGCGTTTGAGCCTCCTGAACCCAAAAATTGCAGAAAAAGGTCTCTGGTTTTGACCATCGGGCAAAATTAAATCGAGCCCTCAGTTGGAAAAGAGCACAATATATATAGAATATATATATAGAATCAGTGATAAAGACCAGATGATAGAGAAATGTCCCGAAAGCACTGGTAAATCAGGACAGTTCTTTGGTATTCGCAACATGTACCTATAGTATGTTCTGGTTGATCATTGTGTTATCTTCTGGGGACAGAAAACATCACCTGTGTTTAAAATAGCAAAAGAACTGTTTACAAAATAGAATATTTTAACTGCAGGGTACATTCCCTTTATGCCAAAAAGATTTTGTAGACGGCTATATCCAGGGCTAGATTAACATAGGGGCTGATGGAGCAGCAGCTCCAGGCCCATGCCCCAGAATAGGCCCAGAGAAAAAATAACAATGTCTGCATTGATGGGCATTTGGACACCATTATCTCCAACACCATAGCAGCTACAGGGTCATGTGAGGTATCACTGGAAAGGCCAGAGCATGGCCCTTTCAATGATACCAAACATGTCCTAGTTTACACTAACAATAAAAAATTCTTTATTTTTTTTTCTTTCTAACACAGTAATATTTTCCACTTTTCAATTATAACGGGAACAATGATGCTGCAGTAACTCACCATCTCAAGTGTGGAGGTGATGGCATGATCCGTTATTAGGAATTGTTACACCAAAAACCTAAACCACCGCACTACAGCAAAGTGCACTGGGGGGGGCTTTGGAACCCTGCGTCACTAATCTTTACACCTCACAAGGTCAAGGGAGGTGTCTTTAGACAGGACAGAGTCTGGTCTTTTCATTAATACCAAACCTGACCATGTAAAAATCTAAAAGAAAAGAAAACCAAAACAAGTTTTTTATCTACTTATTTTTAATTCCAAAGCAATGGCATTGTCCATTTGTCACGATCAATGACAATCGGCAAGATCAGTGTTTTATACATAGTTATATTATTCATAAAACACCATCCTCCAAACCACAAGGGAAATATTTCATTTTTTTTGGGTTAAAATTGTATATTTTCTCAGAAAAATGCAGTAACAGGATCCCATTTCAATTTTTTTTAACAATAATGCTCTATAGAATATATAACCACAAAGGTTTGGATGATAAAATGTGAAAAAATTATTTTATATGCTGTAAATGATTGTTAGTAAATTTTTATTCAGATTTCAAACACAGTATCTGCCCGTTTAGATATACCCAAATCTGCACTATTATATAATCTAAAATATGTTTTCATTTCACTAAATTCCAAAAAAAAGCCCACCAAAATCGTCAGCTCCAGGCCCATAGAGATCTTAATTCAGCCCAGGCTATATCAATTGTATTCTGTTCTCTATATGTGAAACAAACAACCTTTATAAAAACTGTGCATGATCACAAAGCAATGTTATGTTGCAGCAACAAAAATACAGCATTATTATTTTATCAGCAACACTGTTATAGCTGATACTCAGATGATATATACAGAGTTATTCAGAGAGCACCGAAATGTCATTGACATTTTGGTGCTCTCCCATTCCTCTCACTTCGGCTAGTCCGATTCACCGACCCTGCCGTGAATTCAGCAATCACTACAGGGTAGCCGAAGTGTAGGGAACAAGCTGACGAACGCATACGAAAAACCGCTGCAAAATCACCGAATCGATCCGAAAAACTGCCAAAAACCCACCGGATGCATCTGATGATCCGCCGCAAAACTGTCGAATCATTCCAAAAAAAGCCATCAACCTGCCGAACAAAACACCAACCAGCCGCAGGAAAAAGCCGATAAACGGGTAAGAAAAATCAAAACAAAACAACACAACATTTAAAAACTGTTTTCAAAAAAACTACTGCACGAAAATGCCTGAAAACTACATATAAGGTCCCATGAATAACAATAAACAGGTCTGTTACAGAAAAAAAAAATCGTGATTTTTTTTTGCCGAAAAAATCTGGAAAATGCCTAAGAAATCTTAAAAAGCAAATAAATAAATAGACGTTTTGCTACAAGTGAAAAGAATAAACGGTTGAATAAATATTTAATAAAAACGATTCGCCTGATTAAACCTGTCGATTGAAACCACCCGTTCTCTGAATAGATTTACCATTGCTTCTCTATCGGGATTTCACTGCCGTTAAAGATCACTGCATTTGCCAATTATTATTTTTTTTAAAGTATTTTACCAGAAAGAATACATTGAAATTTTTCTCGTTTTCAAATATGTCTGGCGAATTGCCAGTTTTTTGAATAGCCGAATTGCTACGAAATTGCACCGTACAGGGAAATTCACCGTTTGGTGAAATTTCGGAGCCAATTCGACTCTCTTCGAATAACCCTGATAGTACAACAGTGTAGCCAGGCAGCACTGTAGGTTTAGACCAGGGGTCAGCTTCTGTAGTCCTCCAGATGTTTCAAAACTGCATCTCCCATGATGCTCTGCCATGCATTAGGTTGACTGAGCATCAAGGGAGATGTAGTTCCAAGACGTGTGGCGAGTCAAGGATGCCAACCCCTTGTTTAGAAGGACTAACGTTTAGAGCCAATGATCAAAATCTCTGCCTCCCCCAGATGTTTATGGCTTACATTCCCAAAATTCTTTGAATGCAATAGATGGACAGAGAATCCTTGAAGTTGTGAATCATAAACATCTGGGGGCCAGAGTTTATAATCCCTAGTTTAGAGGATTCATTGTAAAGGGACACTCTGCCCCCATGATTAAATTATGTTAATTTGTCGTGCTGTTCCAGGTGCCCCCCCTCCACCCACCCACAGTCAGGTGTCCATCTTCGATCCTGTTTCTGTGTGTCAAACATATTTTCTTGTGATTCATATCTGGTGGGTTTTCTTTACCCATGTGCAGTGACGCAGAATATCTTTTATATAAATAAGTGCCATTTCCTTGTTTTTGGAGGGGTTTTTTCACATTAATCATGAGAGTCTGCTAGTTCGTGTAACATGTCCCCGTCATGTAGAATATATTTTGGGAAATATTTCATTGTTAACGCTAACATTAGTGCTCAGCTGTGTGCAGAGGCGTAACTAGAAACCTCAGGGCCCCGGTGCAAGAATACATGATGGCCCCCCCTCGTCGGCTGTGGGGAGGAGCCGAAGCGGGCCATTGAAGTCAGTACGCCCCACACCTTCAAGACCCACCCTCCGTGCGAGCCCCAGATATCAGACCCCCCAGTATCAGACCCCAGTAATTAGCCAGTATCAGACCCCAGTAATAGCCAGTATCAGACCCCAGTAATTAGCCAGTATCAGACCCCCAGTAATTAGCCAGTATCAGACCCCAGTAATTAGCCAGTATCAGACCCCAGTAATTAGCCAGTATCAGACCCCAGTAATAGTCAGTATCAGACCCCAGTAATTAGCCAGTATCAGACCCCAGTAATTAGCCAGTATCAGACCCCAGTAATAGCCAGTATCAGACCCCAGTAATAGTCAGTATCAGACCCCAGTAATTAGCCAGTATCAGACCCCCAGTAATTAGCCAGTATCAGACCCCAGTAATAGCCAGTATCAGACCCCCAGTAATAGTCAGTATCAGACCCCAGTAATTAGCCAGTATCAGACCCCCAGTAATTAGCCAGTATCAGACCCCAGTAATTAGCCAGTATCAGACCCCCAGTAATTAGCCAGTATCAGACCCCAGTAATTAGCAAGTATCAGAACCCCAGTAATTAGCGAGTATCAGAACCCCAGTAATTAGCCAGTATCAGACCCCCAGTAATTAGCCAGTATCAGACCCCAGTAATTAGCCAGTATCAGACCCCAGTAATTAGCAAGTATCAGAACCCCAGTAATTAGCCAGTATCAGAACCCCAGTAATTAGCCAGTATCAGAACCCCAGTAATTAGCCAGTATCAGACCCCAGTAATTAGCCAGTATCAGACCCCAGTAATTAGCCAGTATCAGAACCCCAGTAATTAACCAGTATCAGAACCCCAGTAATTAGCCAGTATCAGACCCCCAGTAATTAGCCAGTATCAGACCCCAGTAATTAGCCAGTATCAGACCCCCAGTAATTAGCCTGGATCAGACCCCAGTAATTAGGCAGTATCAGACCCCCAGTAATTAGCCAGTATCAGACCCCAGTAATTAGCCTTTATCAGACCCAGTAATTAGCCAGTATCAGACCCCCAGTAATTAGCCAGTATCAGACCCAGTAATTAGCCAGTATCAGAACCCCAGTAATTAGCCAGTATCAGACCCCAGTAATTAGCCAGTATCAGACCCCCAGTAATTAGCCTGGATCAGACCCCAGTAATTAGCCAGTATCAGACCCCCAGTAATTAGCCAGTATCAGACCCCAGTAATTAGCCAGTATCAGACCCCAGTAATTAGCCAGTATCAGACCCCCAATAATTAGCCAGTATCAGACCCCCAGTAATTAGCCAGTATCAGACCCCAGTAATTAGGCAGTATCAGACCCCCAGTAATTAGCCAGTATCAGACCCTTAGTAATTAGCCAGTATCAGAACCCCAGTAATTAGCCAGTATCAGAGACCTAGTAATTAGCCAGTATCAGACCCCAGTAATTAGCCAGGATCAGAACCCCAGTAATTAGGCAGGATCCGAACCCCCAGTAATTGGCCAGTATCAGACCCCCAGGGAGGCTCTGCTTTGCATGGCTGTGGAGGGGGAAGGGGCCAGCACATCCCCATGTGAGCTGTCCTCTTCTTCCTCCTCTCCCCCCTTTCCCCTGGTGGGGCCTTTACTTCTGGTGCAGCGTGTGGGAGTTTGATCCCACACACTGCCGATCAAATGAGAGACCAGGTGCCTGACCCCTGCCTGGACTGGGGGCAAGCAGGGCCAGTCCGGGCCCCCCACCCAACCAGTTGTGGCACCCCGGACTCAGGGGCCCGGGTGCATTGGCACCCGCTGCACCCCTAGTAGTTACGCCCCTGGCTGTGTGAGCGTTAACGTTAGATTAAGTGGCCCTAGCATGGGCCGCTCATATTACAATCCGAATGCTAGCGGGTTAAAGAACCCTTTAACGAAACGGAGATTACATTTTTCAGTGCAAGTTTACTATGCTTAACATGGGGAGCGCAAAGAGTTAATTAGCATTAGGATTACAAAGTCCTAACGTTAATTACGCCCCGCTGCGGTTAACTCAAAAGTTAACCACAGCTTGGAGCTGGTGCTAACTGGTTCCGCTTCTGCAGAATCAGTTATCGCCAGCTTCAATTCCCCTCAAAAATCAGATACTCATCCTGCGGCGATAATGGCGGCCTGATCTGCTTCTTCTGGCCTCCAGGAGCAGAGTGAGACTGGGGAAAAAAGCCCCGTCTCCCTCCGCGATCAGTCCGTGGATCTGCAGGTTCTCGCGAGAGGCCAGATACTGCTGGTCATGTGACCCGGCAGTCAAAGCCTCAATGGAGTCCTATGGACTCCAGGAGGGGATGCTCGCGGCAGTGCTTAGCGCTGCCTCAAGTATCTTGAGGCTTAGCTCTGCGTTAGGATACATTGAGATTCATTGGAGGATACATTGAGATCTCTCTCATTTTCAAGTATGTCCTGCGTTATGGAGCTAAAACGGGCGCAGGTTTTCCTCCGCAGCCTCCCCGTTTTAGTGGCAGTAATGTGATACTGCCCTTTATCTTTCAGCAATGATTACAGTTTGTCAACAAGTTCAGTGCTTTTTCCTAAGTGCTGATGACAGTTTGTGTAGGAAGTTGTATATCGGATACGCCTCTGCTCTCGTTCAAAGCTATAGTTAGATTTCAAACCTTTTCAGACCGCTGTAAATCTGTGCATTGAATATTCGATATAGAAATTCCCAGGGCAGAGGGAATTTTGAGTTGCGGCACTGATCCCAGCTTGATGTTTTTTTATGATTGCCTGCATTTTCTGTTCGTTTTATTTTCAGGGGCCCCCTGATAGCTTTATGATGGGCCAAACTGAAGTCCAAGAGTATGTTTGCTTGCATATGTTTATAAGTGCTTGTGTGTAAGCAGGTGCCTGTCATTCCTAACACTCCCTTAGTGGGGGGGGGGAAAAAGGAGATCTCTTTTCTGAACCATAAATTGATTAAATGACTCCTTACACTCCTTCTCCTTTCATCTATCCCTCCCCTGTCTCTTACTTCCTCCATCTCTTTCATCTCTACAGCCCTGGTCCCCAATTACATTCTTAAATCCTTACAGGAGAAGTCCTGAGCAATTTTAACTCTTCAATGGTGTGTTAACCACTGCTTAGCTGCATTCACAAAGACAGTTAACCTCCCTAGCGTTCCGATTCTGACATATTTTATATGTCAGAATCGGAACAATTTATTTGGCCCCTGAGCAGTAGGGATGTGCGTTTCGGGTTTCGGAATTTCGGAATTTTCACGAAATTTCCCGATTCGTGTTTTCGGATGCGGCCGAATTTCCGAAAAATTCTTAGATCCGAAAATTTCAGATCCGAAATGTTTTCCGAGCCGAAACGAAATATTTTCGGATTTTTCGAATGGACTTGAAATGTGTCAAACGAGGAGAACAGATGTTCCAAAAAACGAAAATTTTCCGAAAAACGAAACTTTTTCGAAAAAACGAAAAGTCGATACAAAAAACGGGCAAAATGACACGAAAAATACGAAAAATGGTCGATATTCCGAAAAATGTGCAATTCCGAAAAACGAAAATCTCCGAAATTACGAAAAGTCGATACAAAAACCGAGCACAGTGACACGAAAATACGAAAAATGGTCGATATTCCGAAAAAAAAATGTACCCGAAAAATGGGCCGAACCGAATCGAATCGAAACCGAAATCGGTCGAAACGAGCCGAATCGAAAAGTTTAAAAATCCGAAAAATCGAACCGAATCGAACCGAAAAAAGAATCGGTGCACAAGCCTACTGAGCAGTATTGAGCGTAAAAGCGTTAACCCCGAGCTACAATCGAGCTGCCGCTGGATACATTACCTGTCCCTGCGCTCCCTCACTGTCCCCATTCTCCTCCTGCGATTGCAACGTTTTACTTCCTGGTTCTCTTCTCGCTAGAAGGGAACCAGGAAGCAGAACGCTGCGATCGCCGTAGGAGAATGTGATCGCGGAGGTCAGCGAGGGAGTGCAGGGACAGGTACTGCATCCAACCCGAGTGTGGCTCTGGGTTACCGCTTTCAGCACTGAAATTTAACCTCGAGTCACACTCGGGAAAACCGCCAGAGAGATTAGTGGACCGACAGCACTGAGAAAACACTTGGGGCTCTATTCCAACCCTGGTGTAAACTTAAACAGAGTCTGGTTAAGTTTACACCAGGGTTGGAATAGAGACCTTCATATCTGCAGAATAACGGGAGGTTCTGCTTCTGTACCTCATGTTCTTGGCCACCATGAGGCCGTTTAGCCAAGAGCTAGTCAATGCCGATTTACCATCACAATGCCATCTTGTAATATTTTACAAGGGCCCTTGACGCGGGAGAGAAGAAGTCTTTTCCGCACGCTGTATGCTGTTTATGACAGGCCTCCTGTGCAGTTAATATGTTTTCTGGTTGCACTTCTGAGTATAGGGTTTCCATTCCCAAGGAAACAAAGGTAAAGTTAATTCAGATGGCACCTCTAGATTTAATGGTTTCTGAGGGGGTCAGCCTTTGGTTCCCCTGTTTTGCCCCATGGCTAGAAATGGTCAGCAGAATAGTCTGCATTCCTAAGGCCCCAGGCTTTCTGCACAAGGCATTTTTATGGCTTCCTCTATTTCCCTTTAGCTTTATACAGCCCTGTTGTCTATTCACCAGTCCCTTCTGGCACCATCTGGGAGGGCAGTTTGTTTTTTTTTTTATTGCTGTCTTGGATGTGTCTGGACATAGTAGGGGGAAGGGAGTAAGAAGAAAGACTTACAGAAAAACCCACCCAAAAGCTGGACAGTGATCATGGCTAATCCACTATATAGGTCTAACCATATCCACTAGACATCAGATGTACTTGATTTTTAGGAGGCCCCTTCTCCCACCTCCCCCTACTTTCTGTAGATTGTGCATGAGGGGGGGGTGAAGTATTTTACAGATGACAAATACCTAAACTTATTCAGTCAATTTGGTAAATAGCTCAGTGATGATCACGGAGCGCCTTCTCACCACGGGAGGGCACCATGCTGTTTTCTCTGTGGCAATGGCCTAGTCTACAAAAAGCGTCTAGATGAAGATGATGTGATTTGCAGTGTATAAAACACTGACTACCCTTGTTCTAAATCAGTGTAGCAACACAAGCATCCTACTGTGTGTTAAATTTCTACTTCTGTCATCAATGGCCAATACTGAAAGGGTAATTGTACTTATACCATACACACTATGTGGATGTCAAGCCATATTTTTAGGTTTTTGTTGATTCTCTGTAATTTTTACATGCATTTCATTCACAAGATTTAACCATTTTTACGGCAACTATTTGCTGTCTACAGTTACAGTTACAAGTATTTATAAAGCGCCAACAAATTCCTTAGCGCTGTACATGGGAGAGTACATGGGAGAGACAAAATGATGAATATACATACAAGTTATATCATTTACTTCTTTTTTACAGAGTCGTTAATCATATATTTTTTGAATTTTTGGAGTTTTTTGTGACTCATGGCAATTTTTGATCATATGCATACGTGGGTCCATTTGCATCATTTTCATATTTTTTTCACATTTTTTCAAATTTTTTCCAGTTGCATACACACTTTTTTTTGTCTTAATGTTTTTCATGTCATTCACATTTTTTGGACCTAGAGCCATTCAGTCACAACAGGCTTTTTTTTTACACACACATACATATTGTTTTATTTATATTTTTTTCCAAAATTACACATTTCACATATACACAGGCAATACATTATGGTTTCACACACATCACATTTACACATACGTACATTGCCATACACGTCCGTTAACCGGGACTTTTACTTTTACACCACAGTATATTTTTACTCATACATTTAACTTCACCACATTATATAACGCTCAGTATTTAGAGTCATTTTGCAGCAGCACACTTCACTTGAGTACTCAGTATGGCCATTTTTCAGATTTGATAGAGTATGTATATGGTCTCACACTACCGTCACGGTTTTCATGTCTATAGAGAATATCATGCAGTCCTCTAATGTTTTTCATTATAGTATGGGTGTGTAGGGATATCCATATGCGGATAGCACGATGGATCCTCCGTGTGTTGACACAATTCCGTCCAATTGATACATCGCTCCCATGACAACCATGGGAGCTAACTGTGTATACACATGTGACCATGACAGGAATGACACGCAATTCCAGGAGACACGAGTCACTTCCGGTTATCGGGTTGATGCCGTCCAGGGCAGCGTGCTACAGGAAGGGTGAGTCAATCATCCAATTATTGAAAGTATGTGATATAATATAAATATGGGCATGATGTCTTATTGTTTTTATCCTTGAAGAAGGCTCTGTTGTGAGCCGAAACGTCGTATTTTATATGCATCGCCAAAGTTTATAGATTTTATCTACAACAGACCGTGAGTGCTCCCATTCGTGTTCTCTCTTTATATATTTTTGGGATTAAGCACCACGGCACTAGGATTTTTTGCAAGTGAGTGCTCCAGGAGGTGGAAAAGTACATACAAGTTAAACACACAGAACAGTAGGAGGGAGGACCCTGCTCAAGAGCTTACAATCTAAGGGGAGAGGGGTGACACACTAAGTGAGGGTCAACAACAACACCTTCTGCTCGGCTTTGAAGTCTGGCATTTTTGCATACAGTAGAATGGCAAATTCGCAACTTTCACTTAATGGGCTCCATTCGCTAAGCACTGTACAGAGCACTGGTGAGACCTCACTTGGAGTACTGTGTGCAGTACTGGAGACTGTATCTCCAGAAGGATATAGACACCTTAGAGAGAGTTCAGAGAAGGGCTACTAAAATGGTGTACGGCTTGAAGGAGAAAAGTTACCAGGAAAGGCTTAATGATCTTAACATGTACAGCTTGGAAAAAAGACGAGACAGAGGAGATATGATAGAAACATTTAAATACGTAAAGGGAATCCACAAGGTAGAGGAAGGGAGTATATTTAAAAGGAAACAAAATAGCAAAACAAGAGGACATAGTCTTAGATTAGAGGGGCAAAGGTTTAAAAGTAACATCAGGAAGCATTATTTTACTGAGAGGGTGGTGGATACATGGAACAGCCTTCCAGTTGAAGTGGTAGAGGCCAAAACAGTGATTGAATTTAAGCAGGCATGGGATAGGCATAAGGCTATCCTAAACAAAAGATAAATCCAGGTTAAGTATCCATGTAATTGGGCAGACTAGATGGGCCGAAAGGTTCTTATCTGCCGACATTTTTCTATGTTTCTATGTTTCTATGTTTCTAATGTGCTGACAAATGCAACTCACCCATAATCGTCGAGTTGTACTTGACAGCTTCGATAACCGTGTAAGGACATGCTGGTTAGCACTCCTGATTTATTTGATAGTTCTTTATGCAATTAGTCGTGCTGTAGCTGACGATTACAACTCGATGATTACAGACAAGTTGCACTTGTCGGTGGCAACTTGAGTGGCTCTCGGTAGGGTGATTCTTATTGAAGTTTGCCTATTTGTGCATACAGCCCAAATTTAGAGCCAGCAGAGAATTTAGGGAAACTAGTCGATCGGTTCCCAATGGGTTATGTGTACAGTGTAGTATATTGTATGTATTTTTGGTATTGTCTTTGGTATTAAATAATAAAGGGATAACCAAAAAATCTTTTTGGAGAGCAAAAATAGGTTCACGCTCATTGAATGTGTAAAATATTTATGATTTTGATTTATGACCATGCTTTTTATACACTTAAAAGAAACTACTCAGCCTCCACGAACCAAAACCAGAAAAAGCGCTCAGAAATGGAACGTGTATTTTATATATAAAAGCTGGCTGGCTGTAACCTCTGGTTTCCAAATGAAACTGAAACTTGCAGTCTTCACCGGACCATGAGTTGGTTAAAAAGTTTTTGTTTGTATTTCCTAAACTGGGGCCGGACCTTTATTCTTCATCAGACAGGCCTGAACAAGCAAAGGTACGCCTCAAAACCAGACTGCTGCCTCCTGCTGGCCAATATACTGTATATGCCTTTCCTTGTGTTATATATTGAATTTTCATGTGCACTGAATGCATTTTGTGTAATTAGCCCAGGTACTAATCCTTCAAAATGTTTATAATTACGGTATGACTTTTACCATTTTCATTCCTGATTTCAATTTTTTAAAAGCGTAGGAAATTTTTTTTAGTTTTAATTTTTTTTTTTTATTGGATAAATTTATTTTTTTATAAAAGATTTTACCAGGAAGGATAGATGGAGATTTCTCTCGTTTTCAAGTATGTCATGGGTTCAAGAAACATTAAATTGTTACAGTAAAATGCTTTGTGATGATGTTGTACAAGTTCTCTGTAGAGAGTTCTATATATCTGCATTTTATTAATAAATTTGTCTATAGTATCTCAATCGACAGTCTACCATCAATGGCTTCCCTGCATCTGTGCCCTATTATAACTCCGATAACTCCAACAGGGTTATTCAGAGAGAGGTGAAAATCAGGAGAATGACTGGAGAATGGAAAATTCTAGGTCAAAATAGCCGATTTGGAAAGTGAGATGAATAGGAGAATTTTTCTGGTTTGGCTATTTTGACCTAGAATTTTTCATTCTCCAGTCATTCTCCTGCTTTTCACCGCTCTCTGAATAACCCTGTAACTGTACTCTCTCATGTAAGGAATATGTGTTGCTTTTTTCTCGTTTATTTTTTATTAAGTTCGAAACAAGGGACTTCAAAGTGGAGGGTGAGAAACCAAGAAGGAAATATGAATATATATGTTCAGCTGAGATCATAAGATAACCATTTTTACTCTCTGTTAAAGCCAGTGATACATGTCTGGAGTCCACTTAACTGATTATATTCATCACCGGTGTTTAACGAGAGGTTTTATAGTAATGGATTAAATACACCCAACAAATCTCCTCATATTCCAAGTAGGGATGTGCGTTTCGGGTTTCGGAATTTTCACGAAATTTCCCTATTCGTGCATTCGGATTCGGCCGATTTTCTGAAAATTTTCGGATCCGAAAACGGCATTTCCGAACAAATTTCCTAACTGAAACGAAAACTTTTCGGAATTTTCAAATGGACTAGAAATGTGTAAAATCGAAAAACATTTTCGTTCCATTTGTGATTTCGGCTCCATTCCTGATTTCGGTTCCATTTCAGTAATTTCGGACAACGTATTTTTCGGTTATATCGCTGATTCTGTAATTTTGGATCATTCCCATCTCAATGTATCCTTCCTGGAAAACCAGAGAAATCTCAATGTATCCTTCCCGGGGAACCAGAGAAATCTCAATATATCCTTCTTGTAAAACATGAGAAATCTCATTGTATCCTTCTTGTAAAACATGAGAAATCTCAATGTATCCTTCTTGTAAAACATGAGAAATCTCAATGTATCCTTCTTGTACAACCAGAGAAATCTCAATGTATCCTTCCTGGAAAACCAGAGAAATCTCAATGTATCCTTCCCAGGAAACCAGAGAAATCTCAATGTATCCTTCCCAGGAAACCAGAGAAATCTCAATGTATCCTTCCCAGGAAACCAGAGAAATCTCAATGTATCCTTCTTGTAAAACCAGAGAAATCTCAATTTATCCTTCCTGGAAAACCAGAGAAATCTCAATGTATCCTTCCCGGGAAACCAGAGAAATCTCAATGTATCCTTCTTGTAAAACATGAGAAATCTCAATGTATCCTTCTTGTATAACATGAGAAATCTCAATGGCAGAATTATCGTATCAACAGAATTATCGTATCAACAGAAATATCGGATCCGAAAAACCATTAGTTTACGTCAAAACGAATAGACACTTTGAAACGAGGAGAACAGATGTTCCGAAAAACACGAAAATTACCGAAATCACGAAAAAAAAGTCGATACGAAAAACGAACTGAAAACGAAATGAACCGAAACGGAAATCGGCCGAAACGAAAATTTACAAAATCCGAACGAACCGAACCGAACCAAAAAACAAATCAGTGCACAAGTCTAATTCCAAGTTATGGATTAGTGTTCTGTTAATTCCAAGTTGTAAGAGTACAAAATACAAACATGTCTCCGGTGCCAGTGAATTCTTCGTCAAGCGTCATCTAGATTGTAAATTCCCACGGGACTAGGGCCCTCACTTTCTCCTGTTTCTGCTGGCAGCAATACTGACCTTCTCTTATATTTATTGTAGAATTGTCCTGTCTTTACCCTTTGCACCTTGTACAGCGCTGCAGAATGTGTTGGCGCTTAATAAATAAGAAATAATAATAATAAGTGTCTGTAGTTTTTCATCAATAATCTGTGTTTTCTACATTAACCCCTTAAGGACCAATGACTTAACTGTTACGTCATAAATGCATTGATTTTAAAGACCCTTGGTCCTTACGGGGTTAAAACAAACTCTTTCGAGTCATTCATATGCTGTGTATAGAAAAGGAAAGATTGAGGTTCCTTGTCACACTAATAACCAAAAAATTTTTACAAAACCACAGGGAAGTTTCAGTGCTCCTTCCTTAGCACTCCACAAATCCACAGTACATAAAAAGAAAAATATATTCCTGATGAAGTCCCATGTCATATCTAAGGGACGAAACGCGTTGAATATTGGAAGATAGTCGTTTTAATTCAACTTCCATTTGATGCTTTTTATACAATAAAGAAAGCAAGAAATTTAAGCCTGGGCTGCAGTTCCTGATTTTATCATCGGGTGTCCATCCATTGAAAAGCCTTTCAAGGAGGAGAAAGAATTGACATGACCCTGATCAGGAGAACACGGTTCAGATAAGCTTTAAAGTTTTTATCTCTGGTGCGTAGTTTTAAATCATCCATTGCAGGATTAACCCGTTTCATACAAAATACTGTGTATAAACTGTACAAAGCCAATCTGTATGTACGCCTTTTAAACACATAATACTGTTTGAATTTTCACATTTATGCACCTTAAGGCCGGGGTCAGACTAACGCATTTTTACCCTGCGTTTAGGCGCACTTAATCACAGCCGCAGTAGCAGCAAATGACGGGCAATAACGGCCAATATACGAAGTATGTCCGCACGAAAGTCCGGCCGCGCAACGCAAGCGGCAAACAAACGCATTTATTTCGAGAATGTAAAACCGCTAGTACTGACGTACAGAGTGCGCTGCGTCGGCATAGCGGCGTGTGTGCGTGATTAGGAGACGTCAGATGCTGCTAATGTCCAGCCTACATAACGTCCAGACGCAAAAAGTGTTTTATTGACGATCCGTAAAAAAAACACGCATGAAAATGCGCATCGTTTGACTGCTTTCGCGTCACCGTAAAAAAAATACGTCAATGCGTTCGGACGCACTTTTTTGACGGTCGATGCGAAAAATGCGTTCGTCTGACCCTAGCCTTACCCATTCACTACCAAAAATATGTAAACTCCATTTTGCATTTTAACAAACTTTACTGCTACCTTACAACAGCCAAGTAGGGGGGTCTACCTTACAACAGCCAAGTAGGGGGGGTCACTGTACAGGGATAAGATTCAGGGGGTTATAATTGCTGAGAATCCCTATACTGTACAGATACAAGGTATTACTCCTCTAATTACCATACACCAGCATTATGTCTCATACAGATATTATTTTTATATTCCGTTGGTATTTTTTGGAAGCTGCATTGCTAATAATCTCATTAGGATCGCTACAAATCCCCATAAGCAGGAGATCTGACCATTTTTATTATCTATTTAAACACATTTCTACCTGTATGCTAATGATTGCAGACCCAATGTTAAATTTTGTAACAGGGGACAATATCTAGAGTTCAGAACCTCTCATCCCAGCAATATTTCTGTATAAAATGAGCAAATTACATTATATTACTCGTATAACTAACTCAGAATGACAACTTCTACACAAAATTGTAATTTTACCCTACATTTAATCGTTAGCTGCATATCCCATAATTCAAATAAGTGTTATAATATTTTTTTCAGCAAAACGTGCTTGGCAGTGACGGGGTTAAAGCACACTGAATACACAAAAAAAATAGTGTTCTGTTGATAGTACCGTATATTTATTTTTTCCTGTGAAATTGTTTCAGTATTTTTCCCACACACCAAACGTAGCCAAGCAGCTACTATGTTTAGTATGTATTTGACATAAAATTTGTCATTCTTTTACTATGTGTGTTATGATGATGAAGAGGAAAGAACAGCCAAACCATTTTGTGTTACATTACACGCCTTTTCCCTACAGCAGAGGGATTAATTATAGCATCCGTATTACAAACTCATTAACATTTTGCTATTGTTTATTTTAACCGGCAGCAAAATGATAATATTGCCCTACAGCCACACATGCTCTTGTTTCTTTCTTTTTTTTTTTTTCCAAGTCGCATCAAGCCCATCTAATTTTTTTTCCTCTGCGATGCTCAAGAGGCGCTAATAGCGAGCGTAATTATAGGTGCAGCATCGCAAGCGCTGGGTTTAGGAACTTAGAGAGATTGTAAAACAATGAACATCAAAAAGCAATTAGACGAAAGGATCAAAATTTAAAAAAAAAAAGGCAGAGGGAGGAAAAAAATGAAAATACAGCAGAATTGCTAAGCTTAACCCATTAAATGCAGGTGGTTTTCACTGGTAAAATACGATATAAAGGGATGTTTAACCTTATGTTTAATCTCCCGCAGAATGTGGCTGATCACGAGGCTCAGATGTCACTTGGGCACTGCTGATGTAATGATCTTTGACCATGATGGGGCAGTTATAGCAGCATTAATAGTTAATAGGGTTTGATGGAACACCCAGTTAATTGGACCTGTTTATTACACCATTAAAGGGAAATTATTACCTTATTGCCACTTTACATTGGATAAATGGGACATGCTAGGGAGGGTTTGATGGCTGCTTTGGATGTACTGTTTGTGTATATTGTTATTTCTTCTATAGGTTGAGTTGTACTAACAGACATTACAATGGATACTAATGGCATCTTGCCACTGGGATAACAGTACAATAACACAACAGGTCCTTATTACTGTCCACTGAATCCTGTGGTATTACTGCCTCTTATAGAGAGCTGCGTTTGCAGGATTTACAAGACGAATTGTAAAATAAACAAGAAATTAGTTATTATTATTGTTGTTTTTATTATTATTTCTATTATTATTATCATCACCAACATCATCATCATTTATATAGAAACAGCAGTTTTTCCAGCACTACACAATAAAAGGGGAATTAAACTTACAAAACTACAAACAATCCTAAAATTTAGAGACAGAGACATAGGGAGTTGTGCTCAGATTAACTTTATTATCTTAATATTTCTCTCCAATTCATGGGTTCAGGACAAATCATTTAAAGTATCCGGTTATTGAATATTTTGTTAAAAATATATTTATCCATTTTAATATAATTAAATCTTAATCTTTAGGGGGAAAAATTTAAATATGAACACCCGAACAATGGGTTTTGATGGTGAATGCCAATCAGTTACAGTTATAGGTACTTATACGGAACCAACAGATTCCGTAGCGCTTTACAATGGGGAACAAACAGGAGATGTACAGTACATGATACAAGAGGAAAGACAACCCTGCCCGTAGGATAACTGTTCAGGTAATATTATTATTATTATTATTCTTTATTTATAAAGCGCCAGCATATTCCGCAGCGCTGTACAATAAGCACAGTATAGACAGGGTTACAATACATTGAACAACATTTGACAAACAGTACAGGAGGACATGAGGGCCCTATTCCCGTAGGAACTCACAATCTGGGAGGGTTGGGGTTGGAAACAGGAGGAGAGGACTGTAAGGTGAGAGTGATTGATGGTTGCGTCAGTGAGTTGGGTGGTAGGCTTCCCTAAATAGGAATGTTTTAAGGGAGCGTTTGAAGGAAGAGAAGTTTGGGGAAGTCTGACAGTACGAGGGAGAGCGTTCCAGAGAGTGGGGGCTGCGCGTGAGAAATCCTGCAGTCTATCATGGGAAGAGGTGATGCGGGGAGAAGCTAGGCGCAGGTCACTGTTTGACCTTAGGGAGCGGGCTGGGGTGTATTTGGTGATTAGTGAGGACAGGTAGTGGGGAGCTGAGTTAGTGAGGCTTTTGTAGGTAAGGATAAGGATTTTGAACTTAATTCTGCAGTGGATGGGGAGCCAGTGAAGGGACTCGCAGAGGGGAGCGGCAGAGACAGAGCGGCGGGTGAGGTGAATTAGCCTGGCGGAGGCGTTCAGGATGGATTGTAGGGGGGAGAGGTGGACAGAGGGAGGCCAGATAAGAGATTATTGCAATAGTCGAGTCGGGAGATTACCAGGGCGTGTATGAGTTGTTTTGTGCGACAGCGGTAAGAAATGGCCGAATTCTGTAAATATTACGCAGTTGGTATCGGCAGGAGGAGGAAAGAGACTTGATGTGGGGGATGAAGGAAAGAGCAGAGTCAAGTGTAACTCCAAGACAGCGAACTTGGTTTGATGGGGAGATGGTGATACCCTCCACCGTGATCGAGAAGTCAGGAGGTGGGGCGGCATTAGAGGGAGGAATAAGTAGGAGCTCAGTCTTTGACATGTTGATCTTTAGGTGGTGGGAGGCCATCCAGGAGGAGATGCCAGATAAACAGTCACTGACTTTGGAAAGGACAGGGGGAGAGAGATCAGGGGTAGAGAGGTAGATCTGAGTGTCATCAGCGTAGAGGTGGTAATTAAAGCCAAAGCTGTTGATGATTTTGCCCAGGGAGGAGGTGTAGATGGAAAAGAGCAGAGGACCAAGGACAGAGCCTTGAGGTACACCAACAGATAGAGGCAATGAGGAGGAGGAGTTACCAGCAAAGGACACACAGAAGGACCTGTTGGATAAATAGGAGTCAATCCAAGCAAGTGCAGTGTCACCGAGACCCAGAGAGTTGAGGGTCAGTAGAAGGAGGGGGTGGTCAACAGTGTCAAAAGCAGCCGAGAGGTCAAGCAGGATGAGAATAGAATAGTGGCCGTGTTTTTTAGCAGTTAGGAGGTCGTTGGTGACTTTGGTGAGGGCAGTTTCAGTTGAGTGTAGGGGACGGAAGCCAGATTGCAGGGGGTCAAGTAGGGAATTGGAGGACAGGAAGGGAGAGGCGGTTGAAGACTAGTCTTTCTAAGAGCTTAGAGGTAAAGGGAAGCAGGGATACAGGACGGTAGTTGGATGGAGAGTTGGGATCTAGGGATGGTTTCTTTAGTAAAGGGGTAACTAGCGCGTGTTTGAAGGCGGATGGAAAGGAGCCAGTGGAGAGAGATAGGTTGAAGATGTGTGTGAGAGCAGGGGTGAGGGAGGAGGAGAGGGGAGGAATTAGATGTGAGGGAATGGGGTCGAGCGGGCACGTGGTGAGATGTGAGGAGGACAATAAGGAATTGACTTCCTCCTCAGTGGTTGGGAGGAAGCGGCAGAGGGTGGCAGATGGGACCTGTGGGAGTGGAGGTGGCAGATAACTATCTTGTGTTGGGATGTTGCTTCTGATAGTTAAAGTTTTACTGAGGAAGTAGTCTGCCAAGTCTTGAGCGCTGAAGGCAGCTGAGGGGGGAGGTGCAGGTGGGTAGAGGAGGGTGTTGAAGGTGAACCAGAGCCGTTTAGGGTTGGAGGACAGCGTAGATATAAGAGATGAGAAGAAGGATTGTTTGGCCAAGTGGAGGGCAGAGGTGTATGACCGGAGAATAAACTTGAAGTGAACAAAATCAGCTTCAGAGCGGGATTTCCTCCAGGCACGCTCTGCGGTGCGGGAGCATCTTTGCAGGTAGCGAGTCTGGAGGGTGTGCCAGGGCTGAAGCTGGCGGCGTGGGGCATTACAGAGTCGAAGAGGAGCAAGAGTGTCTAGAGCAGAGATAAGCGTAGTGTTGTAGTGATTAGTGGCAGCATCAGGGCAGGTGAAGGATGAGGTATGAGGGAGGTGGTGAAGTAGGTTGGAGAATTGATGGGGGTCCACAGCCTGTAGATTTCTGCGAGTGTGTGTGCGGGGTGGGGGAGCAGGGTGTTTAGGAAGTCCAGATAGGTTGAAAGAGAGAAGGTGGTGGTCAGAGATGGGGAAAGGGCGACAGTTGAACTCAGAAATGGAGCAGAGGTTGGAAAAGACAAGGTAATAGCGTGACCATCGCGGTGGGTAGGGAGGAGGGAGGATTGTGTGAGTCCAAGGGAGGACGTGAGTGAAAGAAGTTTGGAGGCAGCAGGGGCGGAAGGATCGTCAATGGGAATGTTGAAGTCCCCGAGAACTAGGCATGGAAGATTAGAAGACAGAAAGTGAGAGAGCCAGGTAGCAAAGTGGTCAAAGAACTGGGAGGTTGGTCCCGGTGGGCGGTAGATGACTGCCACCCTGAGGGCCAGAGGAGAGAACAGGCGGATGCAGTGTGTCTCGAAGGAGGAGAAGGAGAGGGATGGGGGTGGAGGGAGATGCTGGTAGGTGCAGGTGGGAGAGAGCAGGATTCCGACCCCGCCACCATTTCTCTCACCCGGTCTACAGCACTTTAAACCAAGTGCTCAGGCAGACATCCCTTGAGCTTACAATCTAAGGGACAGGGGTAATTGAAACAATTGGAAGCAGTGGGAAGGTGAAACTGGTGGCCAGAAGAGTATCATAGGTATTGCGTGGGAAGGACCATAAGCTTGGGCTTAGTAAGCGTAATTAGAGAGAGAAGTGGAGACAGCTGGAAAGGAGAGCTGAAATTAGGTACCGGGCCTCTGTGGGCGGGTGGATGGGGAAGGTGGGTTGAGACAGCAAAGAGAGAGAGATGGAGGTGAGTCTGTGTGAGTATGCTGTGGAAAGAGAATGAGGTTTAGTGAAAATGCTCGGATTGCTAACCATTTACAACATGGGGGGGAGGAGGAAGAAACAGACAGAGTTTTTCCAATCCTATGAATATTGACGGATTTGTGTGGAGTTATTGTTGAATAAAGTCTTGAAGTATGAAGATAGTATTGTAGATCACATAGACTTGAGTTGCAAGTATAAGGGGTAATAATAGAGGAGGAATCTCAGAGCATTAGAAGAAGATAATCAGAAGAATGTAAAAGTCAAAAAAGTGTCAAAAACTACAAGGGTTAATTAGTAACTCTATCTGTTATTAGCTTAAAAATACACTGCCTGACCAAAAGAAATTACCTCTAATGTACAAGCCTGTATGATCTAAAGTTGTTTTGGTTGCTCAGGTCTAGGTTCAGCAACGTTATGTGCCCGAAAAATGAGGTCAGCTGACTACTTGAATATACTGAATGAGCAGGTTTTCGATCAATGTATTTTTTATTCCTTGATGGCACGAGCATATTCCAAGATTATATATACAGTATATATATATACACTTATTATAGTGTGGAGGCTTTTTATCTCACTTTTTGTCCTCCACCACAACTGTTGCAGATGCTGACTTGCCCTTAACAAGTGTGAGTCACATCTGCAAACCGCTGTAAATCCTGCACCGTTCACCTGAGTTGGATTTACATACCTTCAAATTAAAGCTGACAGTCTGCAGTTAAAGCACATTGTGTTTGTTTCATCCCAACTCCATTGAGGTGGTGTATAGAGCAAAAGATGTTAGAATTGTGTCAATGTCCCAATATTTCTGGACCTGACTGTATATATATACAAGGGTTGTAGTGGAGGACAAAAGGTGAGATAAAAGGCCTCCACACTATAATAAGTGTGTTTATTATTGCAGAAGCCACTTGCACATCACAGCAATTTGATGAATTGCATCCCAGAGATCCTGTGCCACATTCCCCATATGCAGCAAGGAATTCTGGGTAGGATATGCAAATGAATCTGTCTCACTTTTATGCATCCTGGATCTGTTATTACACAGAGCCCTAAAATCAATGCTATGCCACACCTTGGCTTTCTAGCAGAGATAAGGTTTATGCAACTGGTCAAAGCCACTCCTAGGACAGCGCTGTTTCGGGTTTGTTGGACCCTCATCAGCTAGGAGCTAGGCATGATGACCAGTTGTAGTGGATGCTTGGGACCCATAGGGCAATCGAATTGCTGTGATGTGCAAGTGGCTTCTGCAATAATAAACACACTATATATATAGTGTAACACTAGCTGGCTAAGGGCCAACTCTAGTGAGGGAATAAATAAACATATACATATCATAAATAATATAACATGCACATAAGAAAGGAATCTATAAAAATGTATATATTAAATTGGTCAATCCTTGATGTTCCGCTCTCCTTCAAAATATACTTTTAGAGAAACTGAAAAAAAGGAAAGAAGGCTATTGTGCAGTATATCTGAACAATTTCAGGGTTATTCAGAGAGCGGTGAACAGCAGGAGAATGATTGGAGAATGAAAAATTCTAGGTCAAAATAGCCAAACCAGAAAAATTCTCCCATTTATCTCACTTTCCAAATCGGCTATTTTGACCTAGAATTTTCCATTCTCCAGTCATTCTCCTGCTTTTCACCGCTCTCTGAATAACTGTCTATGTGACTCCGTCATCAAAGGTGAATCATACAACTCACAATTTTCTGAACCCACTTCCGGCTCTAGAATATTCCGCTTTATGGGTCTTATCTTCTTATTCACAGGTGCCTATTCACCTTATATTTCCACCATAGTTTACATTCCTGGTAAAATCCTTTATAAATAAATAAATAAATAAATAAATAAATTCTTTATTCCTTAAAATATAAGCAAATATATGCCGGGGTGCCCCTAGCGTAACCCCGTATATATAGAGTAGTATCATATATATATATATATGAGCCCCACTTAGCTTCCTTTTATGTGCCAGTGGAATTTTTAAGGGAATTCTACTAAACCTCTCTCCGAAACAGTAGCAGCAGCAGGTAGATATAAAAAAAGCACTTTATTGCTAAAACAATACAAAAAATATAGCTATTGTTGATGTTTTTATTGTTTTAGCAATACACTGTTTTAGCATATATTTTTTTTCTGGGGGTGCTTCACCCATACGTGTATAATCCAAGATGGCAATGCCAGGATGCATTGGGCTCAAATTGTGCGAGAGTGGTTCAGGGAGCATGAGACATAATTTTCACACATGGATTGGCCACCAGAGAGTCCAGACCTTAACCACATTGAGAATCTTTGGGATAATGTGCTGGGGAAGACTTTACGCAGGGCTCCGACTCTGCCATCATCAATACGAGATCTTGGCGACAAACTAATGCGACTCTGGATGGAAATAAATGCTGTGACATTTCATGAGCTTATCAAAATGATACCACGACGAATGTGTGCCGTAATCAATGCAAAAGGCAGTCCAACGAGATACTAGACTGTGTGATGTGTTTTTGGCCAGTGAGTGTATATGGGGCCATTCTATGATCATTTACACTATGATAATTCAATGTAGGTCCAAGGAACTGCATTCCCAACTTTGTTCATCTGCATCTAAAAGCATGATAAGATACCGCTGCCACCCTCCCCCGGGTAGATAAGCCACGTGAAATATTTTGTAGACCTCATATGATTTGTTGTTTTTGTTATGCTAATATTCTCTTAAACATAAAAGAATCCAGTGCTGCTCGATCGTCAGCTCATTTGCCAATACAGACATTTTAGTTTAATTAGCTTCCTCCTGGGCTTGTTAATATATTATTTGTTCTTTTAATCAAGTAGAGCACAGTATACACTGCTGGCACAGTGTAAAATGAATAATACATGGCAGCAGCAAATTTGCAATGCAGATCTGTCCCCTACCTACAGCTGGCATGAGAGATAACTGCACTGTCCATGCTACAGCTCCATAAATTACTAGCCAGCCAACGAGAAATATGGAGAAATATGTTTCCATGGCTATGATAGCGTTACAGGCGTAAGAAGCATTGTAAGACAGTTGCCATGGATTGTACCCACAGGCCCTTCTAATTTAGGGTGTTGGAAATGCAGTCTGATGTGACTGTGTTTTAAATTTTGGAAAGCGCAGAGAATATAATGAAGAATAACACAGAATAGCTCTTAGTATTGGGGGAAAAATGATGATGTTGCTGGTCTGGGCAAACATGGGATATTACAATCGGCATGATCCTCTTATAGCATCAATATTAAATTGTAGTGCATCACAAAAGCACAGCTCCATGTTTTCCCGCAATTAATTACTACTACTGGTAAAATCCTTTATAAATAAATAAATATTCCCTTATGTGTTTGGTTAATGACTTAGGGGTTACAGCTATAGGAGTCATTAATTAAAACATGCCTCTAATTAGGCCCCAGCAGAGAGTGGGTTCATTGGTTGGGCTGTCAAGTGAAGTGCGACCCTACATGGACCAGATGGGAAGATCCCTTGATCTCTATAGTCTGCAACAAGCTCATAGCCAATGTGTGCCACTTACCTTTTGCCATGTTTGTCAAATGGCCTAGTGCCTCGATATTTTGTATTCTGTCCAATGTATATCCCGTTCAATGGATAGAAATAAAACGGGATAGAAAGACAAGGCTGTAACAGATCTCAGTACCCAGACCGGGTCACATCTGCCTATGCCGCTTCCTTGCTGGACCCCCGTGTTCTCCTCATGACTCACGTGCCTCTCTCCCGGTCCTTAGCTGCAGTTTAAGATGGGTACACGCTTGCTAGCTTCCCCCAGGAATAAGCCGTGGCTGTAGATCTGAAGCTTTGGAACAGCAAACAGAATATAGCTGCTACCCAAACCATGAGTCGTGACTACATGTAGGATCAGAATAGAATTGGTTTAAATCAGGGACACTCGCACACATACATTTATACAGTCACACATGGGTCATTTACATACACAAACCCCCCCCTAGAAACCACTGGGGGACCTAATCAGCCTGAAACAGATAATTGGACAAACATTTGCCTTCTTGGAAGGTGAAACATAATTAGATTAGGTAGACAGTTAAATTACACATTACGTAACATTTCTAACGAGTCAAGACAATGGGAATCAGGATGATAACAGATTACAGTCAGAGGATTTACAACCTATTCAAATAGAAACAGATAAAATACACAAGACTAGACAATAGACAGATAGACAATAGCATTCCTGCATAACCAAGAAAATCCAAGCTACTGCACTGCCAATGGTTTGAAATATTTTATTGATATGCAGATAAACATATATTTACAATTATACCAACATTCTGCACACAAGAGAGGGCAATAGGCCAATGTTGATCATGAATCCTGCACCCTACAAATATGCCTCCATGCCCATGCACCCCAAGTGCGAAGTGACTTACATCACATAGGCAAACAAAAATATGAGGCGCAATGGACCATGCTCATATCAATGTGTCATCTAAACATGCTTAAGTGTTGGCGTTAGGCCTGTGGTGGGACTTTGGTGGTTCCTACTATGGGTCTGAGGAATACATGGTTTGGGCTCTGTGAATAAGTGATTGTATGTGCCGCAATAGGCAATGTGAGTCAGTGAAGGGTTACTATTTATAATGGAAGTTTTAATTACAGAATCAAATACTATATCAAAAGATATCTCTAGCATGATACGAGCTCTATTGGGTTAGTTACCGTTACAAGCATTTATAAAGCACCAACAGATTCCTTAGCGCTGTACAATGGGTATCCATTATTATTATTACTACTAATGTAACTGCTTTTATGATAATAATTATCATTTTTTTATTATTTCAGATTAAGAACAACCCAGACCGCTCCATCTCAATGCTTGGCAGAAAGTATCTGTATATATCTTCTAAGTTACAACTCCTAATATGCTGAGCCAGATTTTCTCAACCTTTCTCTGTGCTAGTTTGCCATCTGCTCTTTTGAGACATAATATTTTTAGTGATCCATTTGTGCTGTCTTTGATCTCTCCGCTATCGAGAACATAAACTCAGATCAGACAGCAGGCTTCTCTAGGGCATGGCAGCGACGTGCCAGGAAAGCTCTCTCCAGAGAGCCCCATCCAGCCAGTGTCATATACAGAAATGTAATCACTTTACCCAGCACTCAGGAAATAATGGGCAATCCTGCAATTCTTGCACAGCTTTACTGTGCCTCGAATTGAATTGTAGGTGATGATATCCAGAAGAATAGAGATATAATATTAAAATATAATGCCGCTGCTCGTATAATTTAACAGTCCGAGGAAACATATTAATGTCTTCGTTTGGGGTTTCCTAGTCGTAAAAATGTTCACAAGTACTTTCTTCCATTCAAAATAAGGAAATACGCTAATAATACTGATGAAAGGTTCAGCTAGAAGCGTTTGAGCACATTGTTAAAGTCTATAAGTTGTATTTTGTTTTATTTTTTTGTATTAGACTTAATGATTATGCCTCACTGACGTGTGATGTCTTGCAGCTTCTATTTACATTTGTAGATATGCTGATTGCTCTGCATGCAATACATTCAATTTGCCATGTGCCATGAAGACGTCTCTGGGGATTCTACATTTTTTGCATCCCGTTGTAATTGTCATACGATCCAATCATATTACAGTGTAATACACAGATGCACCGTGCATTATAATTCTATTGCAGTGTAATACAGACACACTGTGCATTATAATTTTATTGCAGTGTAATACAGACACACTGTGCATTATAATTTTATTGCAGTGTAATACAGACACACTGTGCATTATAATTCTATTGCAGTGTAATACAGACACACTGTGCATTATAATTCTATTTCAGTGTAATACAGACACACTGTGCATTATAATTCTATTTCAGTGTAATACAGACACACTGTGCATTATAATTCTATTGCAGTGTAATACAGACAAACCGTGCATTATAATTCTATTGCAGTGTAATACAGACACACCATACCTTATAATTCTATTGCAGTGTAATACAGACACACTGTGCATTATAATTCTATTTCAGTGTAATACAGACAAACCGTGCATTATAATTCTATTGCAGTGTAATACAGACACACCGTGCATTATAATTCTATTGCAGTGTAATACAGACACACCGTGCATTATAATTCTATTGCAGTGTAATACAGACACACTGTGCATTATAATTCTATTGCAGTGTAATACACAGACACACCGTGCATTATAATTTTATTGCAGTGTAATACAGACATACCGTGCCTTATAATTCTATTGCAGTGTAATACAGACACACCGTGCATTATAATTCTATTGCAGTGTAATACAGACATACCGTGCCTTATAATTCTATTGCAGTGTAATACAGACATACCGTGCCTTATAATTCTATTGCAGTGTAATACAGACACACCGTGCATTATAATTCTATTGCAGTGTAATACAGACACACTGCGCATTATAATTCTATTGCAGTGTAATACAGACACACTGCACATTATAATTCTATTGCAGTGTAATACAGACACACTGCGCATTATAACTCTATTGCAGTGTAATACAGACACACCGTGCATTATAATTCTATTGCAGTGTAATACAAACACACCGTGCATTATAATTCTATTGCAGTGTAATACAGACACACTGCGCATTATAATTCTATTGCAGTGTAATACAGACACACTGCGCATTATAATTCTATTGCAGTGTAATACAGACACACTGCGCATTATAACTCTATTGCAGTGTAATACAGACACACCGTGCATTATAATTCTATTGCAGTGTAATACAAACACACCGTGCATTATAATTCTATTTCAGTGTAATACAGATACACCGTGCATTATAATTCTATTGCAGTGTAATACACATACAAACTGTGCATTATAATTCTATTTCAGTGTAATACACAGACACACCGTGCATTATAATTCTATTTCAGTGTAATACAGACACACCATACCTTATAATTCTATTGCAGTGTAATACAGACACACCGTGCATTATAATTCTATTGCAGTGTAATACAGACACACCGTGCATTATAATTCTATTGCAGTGTAATACAGACACACCGTGCATTATAATTCTATTGCAGTGTAATACAGACATACCGTGCCTTATAATTCTACTGCAGTGTAATACAGACACACCGTGCATTATAATTCTATTGCAGTGTAATACAGACATACCGTGCCTTATAATTCTACTGCAGTGTAATACAGACACACCGTGCATTATAATTCTATTGCAGTGTAATACAGACACACTGTGCATTATAATTCTATTGCAGTGTAATACAGACACACCGTGCATTTTAATTCTATTGCAGTGTAATACAGACACACTGTGCATTATAATTCTACTGCAGTGTAATACAGACACACGTGCATTATAATTATATTGCAGTGTAATACAGACACACCGTGCATTATAATTCTACTGCAGTGTAATAGACAGACATACATTGTGCATAGTTCAGTGTAATACACACAGACACACCATGCAAGATGCTAATTACCGTCCGGCTGCTGTTACACAAAAGTTAACCACAGTCTAGACCTGTTGCTAACAGATTCCGCTTCTGCAGAATCCGTCAGCAGCAGCAGAACCCCCTCCCCCCAATAAAATCAGATACTCCCGTCCTATCGCACGATGAGGACCACGGCTCCAACTGCCTCCTCTGTCTGCCGGGAGCAGGGAGAGACTGGGGGGAGAAAGTCCTCCAGTCTCCCCCTGCGGACCACTACACCGACCTGTGACCGGCGCTGTCTGCCTCAATGGAATCCTATGAACTCCATGGAGAGGATGTGCGCGTTGGCACTTAGCGCCCGATAACGATGCAGGCAGCTTTTTTAAGTGCCTGCATCGTAATATCGCGCTAAAACAGAGATGCAAAAGAGAAACCTGCAGGCGCAGGTTTTTCTCCCTAGCGTCCCTGTTTAGCACAATGACTGTAATGGTGCCCTATGTGTATTATAATTATATTGCAGTGTAATACACAGACTCTGCAAATGATTATTATATTATAGACTAATACACACAGTCACTCTGTGCATGATAATTATATTGCAGTTGAAAACACACTGGGCAGCCATTAGAAATTTTGGGGCCCTTACTGACGCTCAGAATGGGCCCCCATGAGCCCTTCTTCCCATAGGAAATCAATATTTACTGTGAATCGTGATCACATTACAGAGTGTTAGTCTCAGGTCAGTTTTGTGTCTGGCGTGTCTTCTGTACTAAAATTTCAGTGTGTATTATAACCTGTATTATATTTTCCATATTATAGCGCAAAGTGCTCATATAAGTATTGGCATCCAAACTGTATAATGTAATATCAGCACTCATACGGCGTATCTGTATAACATGATATGCCTTGCACATGATTGCTCCTTAAGGGGTTAACAGATGGGTATGAAAGGCTGAATGATTTTAGGATGAGCTGGCTTTGACAGTTACTTTTTATTATAAACACTCAGTGTATTTTGCACTTCTCATGTTGTGTTTATTATCATAGCTGTTCATTCACTCTTTCCCAAAACACATTTTTTTTTGCAGAACTTCTTGATTACATCTTTACTGCAGACCTCAGTGATCTCCACCTGAAATCCTCTGCTCATTCTCTTAGATAATATATGCAGATGAGAAGACGCTTTTCTATGAATACGAAATTGCCTCATTACCCATAATTTACATTTTTAATGGAAATGCTCGGAATTTGCTCAGGTCTATCCTCTGATGATAAGCAGGATCATGCGTTATTACGGCATCCTCATGCAGTATCTCTTTACACACTCATCCCCCAACTCCTCTTTGTGGACCACCAACCCAGCCATCTAGAACCGGAAGATGGTGCTTCTTCTGGGATTATTTACGATTGGTTCAATTTTGATGTCTCTGATCCCAAATTACTCATATTGAAGCAGCAATTACCTAAACATTCTTTTTCCAAGTGTTTTTGAAAACTAGCTTATGATATGTAGACCATCCATCTAGTGGACCCATCTGAGATCACTCTGCCGAACAGTGTTCTGGTACAGTGGACTGGGTGGTACATGTAAATCGCAGATTTTTTGTTTTGGTGCAAAGACTCCAGTATCTCTATTTGCTCAGGTGACATTGCTCTGGGAAGCTTCAGAAAGGCCATACACCTCCCCACCACTAATATTCTCATGAGTCAGCGTCTACCCAGTGTGTATGAATGTGCAAATATTTGCTTTGTGTGAAAGTATATGCTTAGTATGCCAACATCAATCGCAAATGCCCTCCTTCACGATTGGGAGAGGGGGCGAAGTTACACCATTGCTATATCCTAGATTTGTGGTACCAGGGCCAGATTAAGATCTCTATGGGCCTGGAACTAAAGATTTTGGGCTTTTTTTGGAATTTAGTGAAACAAAAACATATTTTATGTTATTTAACAGTGCAGATATGGATATATCCAACCAGGCAGATACCGTGTGAGTAAATTATATATATATATATATATACAGTTGCAAGAAAAAGTATGTGAACCCTTTGGGATTACGTGGAGTTTTGCATGAATTGGTCATAAAATGTGCTTTGATCTTCATCTAAGTCACAACAATTTGAAAAACACAGTCTGCTTAAAATAATACAACACAAACATTATATGTTTTCATGTGTTTATTGAACATAACATGTAAACATTCACAGCGCAGGGTGGGAAAAGTATGTGAACCCCTAGCCTAATGACTTGTCCAAGAGCTAATTGGAGCCAGGAGTGAGCCAACCTTGAGTCCAATCAGTGTGATATTATTGGATGTGTTGCTGAAAGCTGTCCTGCCCTTTAAAAACACACAGCAGTTTTGGGTTTACTGGTTTCAAGAAGCACTGCCTGATGTGAACCATGCCTCGCAGAAAAGAGCTCTCAGAAGACCTACGATCAAGAATTGTTGACTTGCATGAAGCTGGAAAGGGTTACAAAAGTATCTTCAAAAGCCTTGATGTTCATGTGTCCACGGTAAGACAGACTTCTCTACAAATGGAGAAAGTTCAGCACTGTTGCTACTCTCCCTAGGCGTGGTCGTCCTGTAAAGATGACTGCAAGAGCACAGCACAGAATGCTTGTTTTGAGTTGTTTGCAAAAAACACACAACACTATGTGTGGAGAAAAAAAGGCACAGCACACCAACATCAAAACCTCATCCCCACTGTAAAACATGGCGGAGGGAGCATCATGGTTTGGGGCTGCTTTTCTGCCTCAGACGGATTGTTGTCATTGATGGAAAAATGAATTCCAGAGTTTATCAAGATATTTTGCAGGAAAACGTAAGACCATCTGTCTGCCAACTGCAGCTCCGCAGAGGATGGGTGATGCAACAGGACAATGACCCAAAGCATACAAGTAATTCAACAAAAGAATGGCTTCAACAAAACAAAATACGCCTTCTGGAGTGGCCCAGTCAGAGTCCTGGCCTCAACCCTATTGAAATGCTGTGGCATGACCTTAAGAGAGCGATTCACACCAGACATCCCAAGAATATTGCTACACTGAAACAGTTTTGTGAAGAGGAGTGATACAAAATTACTCCAGATAGTTGTGCAGGTCTGATCTGCAACTACAGGAAACGTTTGGTTGAGGTTATTGCTGCCAAAGTAGGGTCAACCAGTTATTAAGTCCAAAGGTTCACATACTTTTTCCACCCTGCACTGTGAATGTTTACATGTTCTGTTCAATAAAAACATGAAAACATATAATGGTTGTGTTGTATTATTTTAAGAAGACTGTGTTTTTCAAATTGTTGTGACTTAGATGATCAGAGCACATTTTATGACCAATTCATGCAAAAGTCCACGTAATCCCAAAGGGTTCACATACTTTTTCTTACAACTGTATAGCATAGTGTGGCATAGCATTGATTTTAGGGTTCTGTGTAATAACAGATCCAGGATGCATAAAAGTGGGACAGATGCCATTTGCATATCCTACCCAGAATTCCTTGCTGCATATGGAGAATGTGGCACAGGAGCTCTGGGATGCAATTCATCGAATTGCTGTGATGTGCAAGTGGCTTCTGCAATAATAAACATATATATATATATATATATATATATATATATATATAATGTAGCAAGGGATATACTGTATAAATACCTGTAACTGTATATACACCCAGGCAGGTGTGGCCTTCCCATGCAATCCCTGCTATATTCTTTCTGGCCACCAGCTTCACTTTCCCTCTGCTTCCACTTGTTTCACTTATCCCCGACCCGTCTCTTAGATTGTAAACTTGTGGGATGTCTGGCTGAGCACTTGGTTAAAGTGCTGTTTTCACTGAACAGTCATCTTACAGGCCGGGTTGTCTTTTCCTCATTTATCATGTACATCTCATGTTTGTGCTCCCCATTGTAAAGCGCTACAGAATATGCTGGCGCTGTATAAATGACTGTAACTGTGTGTGTATATTACGGCAGGTGTGTAGCTGTTTAGATATATAGCTGTAGGGATATGTAGCTAGATGCAGGGCCAGCCCAAGAAATTGTGCTGCCTGGGCTCAAGGATGAAATGCTGCGTGCCCCGCCAACTATTGCCCACATGTATCCAGTGCAGGATTAAGGCCTTCATGGGCCTGAAGCAGAAGAGTTGGGTTTGCCTCTGCCCCTTCTTCTCACCTCCCAATGTGTAATTACCAGGGCCTAATAGATATAATGGAGGAAGGTAAATTTATTCCATCACTTCCACACTTGTTTGCGACATGAGAGATGAGATGGTGATTAAGTGCAGCATCATTGCTCACTTTATAATTGAAAGGTGAGCAATAGTGCTGTGTTAAAAGAAAAACAAAAAGTAAAATAAATTTTACATTCCCAGCCAGCCAATGCTTCTCAATGTGCTTGCTGTACACTTGGGTGAGCTCACAGCTCACTACGTGCTTCGTCATGCCACCTGGCCAGGAAGTATCCAGATAAGGAGGATATACAGATCCTAAGGAATACATTTTATTTCACAAACATATAACCATAAATATAAAACCACATACTATTTCAAGAACTATAGGGTCCAATCCCGCCATTACAGTATCCATTTTTACTCCCTTTTTTTCTCTGAGTCATTCGGGACCCAGAGTGACTTTTTTGAAGTATCCAGATAAGATCTGCATCAGTGCCAAGTGAGGCCAGTGCTGGAATGAAGTTGTGTAAAGGACACTCGGAGGTTAAAACATGAGAGAGGGCACTGTAGGCTTCAGGTGTGTTAATATTTAACCCCTCATTTTTTCTCTCCCATCCCACTTTAACCCTAAAGGGTCCTTTACTGAGCATCATAGATCATGAAGTTCTGAATTGTCTGGGTTGCCGAGGTTATTAGCCATCACTGCTTTAGAATATCTAGACACCACCCCAGGATGTGTTGGGATTTCAAAGGCTGCGTCGTTGACTAATTCATGCATTGGCACTTGACCCTAGCTGTGGGATTTGCTGGGATTCCACAGCAAACTGGGCTGAAAAGGATAAAAGCTAGGAGGCCTAAATAAAATGATGAAAACAGCTTGTGCTTATAAAGTGCACTCATATTTCAAATCCAGGTATATTAATTGACAAATAAAATGGACAGAACATTACTATATGATAAAATGATGTTAAAAAAAGCCTGATAAGCATCACTGGACATGCAAGATATGGTGCTACTTCTGTAACGTATGGTACTCATCTCCTGCGTATTGCAATGGGAAGGTGCTTTGCCACTTCTTCTTTAACTCCCTCTGAAGGGTAATGCTTTGCTGCCCATGCATGCACAGGCGTCTGAATAGCCACATTGCGATTGAGTGATGCTTTACCATGGTGCTTCAGTTAAGTCCCCTGATCTCTATTCCCTCGGCTTATAATTCTTTCGGGGAATACATCATAGTGATTTATGATTAAATCCTGCTTTAATTAGCTTCACTGATGCCCTTCTAGTACGACATTTTAATGTTATCGTTAATATATTGCAATACACTGGTAAGCAGCTATTGTCTTCTTTCTATCCGCCGCACCAGATTGTCAGAATCTTCCTCTGTTAAACTGCATTCTGCTATCAGCATTTGTAATACTTTTCTTGTTTTTGCTGTAATCTTACTTGCTCGCGATGACTGTTTTATTTCTGTTTAGTCGTGGTAATTGTTCCATTTGATACAGTTTACTATAAAAAAATATATAAAATGTGTTAGTGATCCATTGTTTCCAAACAATTAATATATTATAGACAGTGATAGACTGACAGACTGACCATTACATCCCTTCTTTACAAGTGATTAACAATGGGACAATAATAATAATAATGCTAGGAGTCCCCAGGATCTCTTTAGTTGGCAGTAACATTTACAGGCCTATGCTCCTCCGGGGAGCCTTTTCTACACTATTATTGGTTGCATAAAAAAATACAACTTATTATTACACTGCATCACCAGGGAAGTCTCACTCCCATGAGGTTCCGGTGGTGACATATTTAATGACATCATGTCTCCTACTCCAGATGCTGGTGACCTGGTGCCTCATAGAAGTTTCTTTCCTCATATTGGAAGGTTTTTTTTAAGGCCACAGCTTTGTGGTTTGATGGTCCACTTTATGAGAATGAAATTAGGTATTTCCACTTTTTCCTGATGTTGTGCAAGTACTGTTTCTGATAGTTTTGAATGGAGCTCAAAGCTCAGACTGTGACACATGCTAGGGTTTCTTTTTTTACTTTTCTGTATGTATCTTGTTATTACGAGTTACTCTGCTAAATAGGCCTGCTGATAAAACAAACCCATACTGAAAGAAGTCAGCAGAGTTGCAGCTTCTAATTTCATGACATTCCGTGCCTCATTGTCCCACTCTCACTCTCCCCTGACCTTCGGGCCTTCAAGAAATCCCTCAAAACCCATCTCTTCAGATTAGCGTACCACATCACTGATGCAACTCATCCCTCTGCTCACCTACTCACACAGGATTGAAGCCGCTTGTATGGCCCCACCATTCCCAAACCACTGGCACTAATGATCCTGCTATCTATTAAAATTCCTCTTGTTTTCCTCAACCCCAATCCCTCTAGACTGTAAGCTCCTATGAGCAGGGCCCTCTACACCTCTTGTTTCCATCCTATGTCCATTAATCGGTATCTCCTTCCCTTTGGTTATTATAAAGCGCTGCGGAAACTGTTGGCGATATATAAATGATGACAATAATAATTGTGCACTCATCTAAAAATGACACCAAAAAAGTAACAGATTTAGAAAAGTATTGCACGTATACTGTAGATGCTACAAAAAAGTTGCTCGTTTTAGGCTGGGGTCAGACGAGCGTAGTGTTCACGTCCGTGATTGCGCCTAAAAGTACGTCCGTGATAGCATGACAGAAAGCCCATTGGAGCCTGACACATGAAGTACGTCCGCACTGAACTGCGGACGCACAACGGCCGCGACCCACGGACGCAAGGCAGGCAAGAACGTACATCCCCTAGAACGGCCGCACAAAGTGCGCTGCGTCCGCAACGTCTGCATAGCTTTGTGTGTGAGTGATGGAACGTGGTCAGACGGACTGCATTTATACGTCCAGCATTTTTCAACGGACAAAATGGTTTTGCTTTTTAATTTATTTTCCCTCCTACATCCGTCAAAATATACGTCAGTGAATAAACGGACTGTGTGGCCACTACTGTGTCTTCCGTACTGACGTACGTCCGTGTGCACGGACGTACAGTCCGTAGAAATCACGCTCGTCTGACCCTAGCCTTAGAATTAGGGTTACTTTTAGGATTGACCGTAACCCCTAACCCTGACCAACAGATGCTACTTAATTTTTAGGCAACAGATTCTGCTCCTTCTTTGGATGTGAGCGTAGTGACCGTGAAAAGAAGGAGCAGCATCTGTTGCCAGAAATTTAAGCGAAAATGGAGTAGAATCTCTTCGTTAGGATCAACCCTAACTCTACAAGCAACCTTAACCCTTAAACGAACACAAGCATATTTTTTGCACTGTACTTGCAACAGAACTGCTGCAAGTATGGTGGCATTTTTCACCAATAAAGCAAGGGGAGTGTGGCATTTTTCTGATTAAAAAAATAAACAAATTGTGGCATTTAAATGTCACCTACTTTTTTAAGTCAGATACTTTTTTGGAGCACCGTTTTAAGATGCATCCAGAACATGGTGACTTAAAGGGTTATTCAGAGCACTGAAAGTTTGGTGCTCTTTCATTCGGCACACTTCGGTGCAATTCGTCAAGTTCAAAACGCCGACTGCGGTGAAGTGCGCCGAATAGACCTGCTGATTGCATCCGATAAACTGCCAAACGCAGCCAGCGATCCGCCTAACACCTCCGCCCAAAGACGCTGATCAGCCGTCGAGCAGGGTAAAAAAAATAAAAAATCTGCACTTTTTAAAATGCTTCTAAAACAAAAAAAATGCATGAAAATGCACGGAAATAATAAATAAGGTCCTATGAATAATAATAAAAAGGTCTGTTACAGAATTTTTTTTAAAAAAATTTTTAAAACAATTCAGATACAAAAATTTTGCCAAAAAATGCCTAAAAAATAAATTAATAAAAAGAAATTTTTCTGCAAATTAAAAGAATGAACGGTTGAATAAAAAATTTATAAAAAGCGGAAATAATTTTTACATTGAAACCTATGGGAATCGCCTGTCTAAACCTGTCGAACAAAAGCAAGACATGAAAATCTGGACATTTTACCATCTTTTCGGCATTCTCTGAATAGATTAACCATTACTTCTCTATGGGGAATTTCATTGCCATCGAAGGTCGCCGAATTGCACTGCAATATTTGGCGACATGCCAGCTTTCTGAATAGCCGAATTACCTTGAAATTGCACCGTACCGTGAAATTCACCATTCGGTGGCAAATTCGGCGCTCCCAGATTAACCCCTTTAGTGATAATGGACAAATGGTATTGACAGCCGCCAATGCTTAAGAGAATATGACATTAATTAGTAAACCACTTGATGATATCGTGTGTACAGTACGTGATGATGATGTGCACTGGTTTTACAGTTTTGACAGGTGACAGCTGGCTTTTTAGAAAGAATTCTTATATATGTACATACATTTAAAATGTTCACAGACAGTGCTTTCAGTCTGAACGGTCTAATCACTTTTTGCGAGCGACCCGCATTATCTTAGCAATTATTATTAACCTTTTGGTTGCAGATTTCCTCTGTAATTGAGGTGATGCTGAAATTGCTTCATTGTGCTGAGCGATGAAGTGTTACTATAAACTATTTGTGAATTTTACATCTACTTTTAGAATCGTCTTACGGCATTTCAGCCAAGGCTTCTATCACCTCCACGGTTTAATAGAAGGTTTTAGCAATAAAGACTGCTATTGTGAACATGCGGGTCTCGAACAGGTCAAAATAGATGTTTTACCCTGGGAATTCAACATGGCTTGAAAATCAGGCACTGGGTAATGGCTAAACAATATTCATAGGAGGCATATCACACAGGACACTGCATTGTCAAGAAAAAGCACAATTATCCATCTTTTATGGTGATGAAAATCTAAATTTTAAAGTAGACAATTCTGATTTTAGGCGTAATTGCAAACCGAACACAATGGGCTTTGTGTTAATGCGGCTGCTCTGTCATCAAACTGCATGGATATACCAGTAAGTAATGTCGCCCCCTGCTGTCCACTCTAGGAACCAACTATTGACTAATTTACTTAACTACTATTCTATCATGCTCAGGAAATCTGAACATACTGGAAGTTATAATCCACTAAATACGGAGGGCTCTATTCCCTAGTTGGTGCTAACGGTAGCGCCTAGATATGTATGCGTTGCCGACCAGGATAAGTGTGTTTAACGCATGCCGCCCATATTACATTCCTGGCGCTACCCCTGTTAGTAATTTGTTACCGCATGTTTTTTTACAATAGCTTCTGCGAGCTTACTGTCCCTTTGCACATCCAATACTCAGTATGGGGGGGCGCAAATGTATATTAGCGTTTCCATAAGAAAGGTATTACAAAGTGCTAGCGCTAATTACCGTCGGGATGCCGAGAGACTCAAGTTAGCACCTTCTAAAAGCTGGCGCTAAATGATTCTGCATTTGCAAAATCATGTAGCACCCCCTAACCCCCCAATAAATCTGATAATCACCGCTCATCCTGAGGCGAGAACGGCGGAACAAATAGTTCCTAGCCTCCCTCTGTGATCACTCTGCGGCGCTGCGCTGTCTGTCGAGAGCGAGCTTGCGCAGTTGTCGCAGTTTGGAAGCGTAACCCTCCTTGGAGTCCTATGGACTCCAGGAGGTGATACTCGTGGTGATGCAGAAGTGCGAGTATCCCAGTGGTTAGCGCTGCGTTCCAGGGCAAGGTGCTGAGGTAGTGCCTGCCCCAGAATATCACAGTAACATGGGGACGCTATGAGGAAATCTGCAGGGGTATCTGCTAAGTATGACGGCAAAAGTGCACTTATGTTATTGTTTTTAAAGGAGGACCGGCACCACCTTTTAGATAGATTAGGCCATAGAGGTCTAACATGCCCAGTGAGGACGTGACGGTCAGTCTAGAAGTTATAGGAGAGGACTGAGGGGTTAATTTGATTCATGTACAGTGTAAATTCTGGTATTTAATTGTAATTTCTCCACTTCTCTCCTAGCCTAGGGTGGATGGAGAAGGAACTTCCCACACACACTCTCCTTCTTCTGACACGCTTTTTCTGTTCTACTTTTTAAGTTATGGTTTCTTGAGAACCAGGATAAGGGCTCCTGCAACAGAAAGGAACACGGTTGTGGTTTTAGGCCTGGTCCTGCAGCCCTCAGAAAAATAAGCTAAATTAATGGTAACTTATATTTTGGTTTTAGTTTTATATTGACGCTGTGGGTTACGTTACCCAAAAGGTGTCTCAGGTTTCATTTAGGGGATGGTTATGTGTATCCAAGAGGATCATGAGAATTACTGTGTTAGAGGTTTTGAGAGGTATGACAGGCCGTCACGTACCGGTATTTATTTATAAAGGATTTTACCAGGAAGGATAAATTGAGATTTCTCTCGTTTTCAAGTATGTCCTGGGTTCAAGAACATTGAATTGTTCCAGAAATACAAAGTAATAAAATGCAGGATATTAAACGACACAAATCTACAGATTCAAGTAGACACTCATAATACATACGCCAAGACTGCACTGGTTAGAAAAGGGCTACAAATACCTCTTAGATTTCATTGTTACAATGCTTAATTTATTTGCCTATTTTCTGCAGACGATGACAATTCCTTCCTAAAACTTCAGCATCCTTACAGATTCTGCAGGCTAAGGCTAGTGTCAGACGAGTGTCATTGGAGAGCTGAAGGAACGTCCGTGAGAGTGGACATTCCTCCCACTGGACGCCCGTCTAGCCACCTCGCTGAGCGCACTCATCCATAGGAGGATCGCGCTTTGCAGCCCCGTCAATGCGCAACCTAGCGCATCGACGGGGAGGCTTTGATAACGGACGCTTGTTGACCACGCATTTTGTGCGAATGCACAAGCGTGTGACCGGCCCTGTTGCAGCATCAAAACGCTGCGACGGGTGCCGGTAAGCACGTCAGTACAGTCGCACCTAGTGCACTCATCTGCGCTGGCCTAAGGCTGGCGTCAGACGAGCGTATTTGAAGAGCAGAAGGAACGTCCGTGAGAGTGGACGTTCCTTCCACTTGACGCCTGTCTGGCCACCTCGCTGAGCGCATTTAGTGCGCTTAGCGCTGCAAGGCTCGGTCCTCCTATGGAGGATCACACTTTGCAGCTCTGTCAACACGCGTCCTAGTGCTTTGACGGAGAGGGCTGCTGCACGGATGCAGCATGGACGCTGTTGCGCCTGCAATTCGTGCATGCGCAACAGCGTGTGCCTAGCCCTGTCACTGCGCCTCAATGCTGCGACGGACGCCAGAAGGCACATCAGTACGGGCGCGCATAGTGCGATCTTCTGACGCCAGCCTTAGATTTCTCTTTGTTACTTTCCTTGTTCACAGCAGGGGGTGGAATTATGTGCTGTTCTGTGCAAGATTTTTTTTTTTATATCAGATTACAGTGTGAGGAGACATGAAGACAGAAAGCTCAGCTGCGAAACACAAAAGATTTATCCACATCCACTAGTTTCAAGCAAACAAAGCATACCTCCCAACTGTCCCTCTTTATGTGGGACAGTCCCAAATCAGACTAGTGGGACACACCTAGGTTCTGGGTGGGTGACCTACCACCACCCAACTCCAACCCTTTTCATGTTGAGATGCATTTTTTTAGGGGGCCCCACCCTTTTTTCAGGTGGGCCCACCACTTTTCTGCAAGATCTGCTCCCCCATCCAAAGTTTATACATGACAGTGTTGGAGGGTATGAAAAGAATATCCAGCCTCACTATTTGGCAAACCTTTTCATAGATTTTAAAAGAGAATCGTGACACGGGTGCCTTTCTTTAGAATATATTTAGAGTAAAATGGAATACTTCAAGTATATTTAAGAATTCCTATTAACTCTTTTTTATTTTATTTTTTGTTTCAGAGATTAAGGTGTTATTGTATGGGTTTATATCCACACCCTTTCTTCTACTGTATGGACAGTAATGCACTCAGTGCAGTGGCCCAGTACGTGGTCCTAACTCATTCTTCACTACCCTAATAAAGACAAACGAGGGACCCCCACCCCCTTCTATAACTGGAAAAGGGTATGCCCAGTCTCTTGGCCAATCAGGGGCCCAAAAATTCCAGGTCTCCGGAAACAAAAACGAACTCGCCTTCTTCCCTCTGGTAATTATGGAAACTAATTCCTTAGTATAAAAAAAACAAACATCCTATCCTCCTCCTTTTTACTTAACTGCACCCCCAAAAAGTATATATTTTTTACTTCCTCCCCTTTTAATAAGTATGAGTGGGTAACCTTAAAAGAGCATTTAAAACAAGTCAATGTGTGATTAGTGAGCTCTCAGGCATTTCCCCACAGGATGTCGTACATTAATGCAATAAAATAGCTAATTGTATGCCAGTACACGAAAATACAAAAATATAAGAAAAAAAAGGCACTTTCGCACCAAACTGTGTGAAACTAAATTAAAGAATAATTAAACACTGGTCCACTTAACCTGTTAACCCCCCCCCCCAAAAAAAAAGTACATACATATTTCCAGAAAGAAAAAAAGTGCAAAGAAATTAAAAATAATTTATTTAGGGCCCTATTACAATCTTCGTGCAAACGTTTGCGCCTGTGCAAAAACGCATTAACACGAGGGGCAAAACTCTTTGCGCCGAACGTCGTATTGCAATGCCAGCGCAACAAACGCACGTATATGTCTACCGCGGGTGAACCTGCGTGAACGCTGCACGAGCTTACTGTACTTTGCACGTCCTATACATAACATTGTGAGCGCAAATGCATTTGTGCGCTGGTACGTGGATGGTATTACAATCTGTAGTTTGTAACGCATAGTCGTTGCGCCCATAATTTTAGCAACTCGTAAAAGCTGGTGTTAATGGCAAATTCTATCAACCTGGCCGAAACCAAATACACCAGCCCAAAAAAAAATACACAGCAAAGTATAGTTACACATTCTACACATACCCAAACCAATAAAATGGAGAAGTTGTGTGTGCATTTTTTTAGTGCTGCAGCATATTTGCGCAGATTGACTTTGACCGGCGCAAAAACTTAACGTGAGACAATTGTGGTTCTTAATTCTAATTGGCTGAATCACATTAAAAAAAACAGTCCGCACACTGATTTCTGCACGCAACGTTGCTGCGCGCGTCTCTTTTGCGCGCCCGTTTTACACGCGTTATTGCTCGACGGATGAAAAAATGCGCGAGGATTGTAATACCAGTGGTGACTTACGCGCGTTAACGTTTAACACTTCGCGCAAAAATTCACGCGTTGCACGAGCGTTTTTGCGTGAAGAATGTATTAGGGCCCGTAATAATTTGCCGCTGTTGTAACCTAACGTTTTCACAGTGACAGAGCCATTTTGGAGATCAAAACCCTTTGCATGGCAGACAGAGGTGGGGCTAAACATTCTTCTTGCACTCTCAGGGTTAACATATGAAAGTCTGTTTGTGTCCTGAGCCCCTAGGAGGGTGATATATGGACATTTGTGTGTCTGTGTTTCTCTGTATATGTATCTGTCTGTGTGTCTGCACGTCTGTGTCTTAGTCCAAGGCTTGATTATTTGTGTATGGGGTTCTCTTGCAGTAACCCCCTGTACTCAGACAGCCATAAATCCTCCTTGTTTTGCAGGTGTAATTGCAGAAGCCAAGGGTCAGCATTGGAGACATTCCACCACTGTTAACCCTCAATTGCTCAGACAGCATCCTTTGCTCCACTTGTGACACTACCCTTCATTTTTTTTTTTTTTCGGCCTCGGTAATTTAGAATGCTGATACGATTTCCTCATTATACATATAATTTAGTCTCTGTTTCTCTTTATTGTTTATCTGTCTTTATTCATGTTTTATTGATTTTACGTATTTTAGTAATAGTTGTGTGTGTATAATTTTTCTTCTTTTTATTCTGTTGCCTTCAAGATGCAAGACCAAAGCCCCAGAGATGGTATGTCCTTATCTAACTTCACCATGTATATTTTTAAAATGTTACCTATAGGAAATCTCCCTACACGTACTCTTTGAATTAACCATTTTGCATCCATAAAGCAGTTCAGTGGGCGCAACACGCTCCTGCCGGCTCGCAAATCCAGATCTAATTAGAGATAAGCTGCCATGCGATCTGCCACAGGGATTGCGGTATGCCTAGCTACTTTAAAAACGTCCTCCTTGTGTTCATTTAATCCATTAAATTGAGCAATGGATTGGGTTTCATCCTGGCGATCCATTTCGGGTTTTTGCACGTGAATTGCCGTGCTGTAAGATTGCGTCTGGATTTTTATTAAGGGGTCTTACAATTTCCAGCACTCTGCCAACCTACCCTGCCTATAGGTTTAACGTGACATTTCATGGCAGTTTCCTTCTTGGCCTACTTTTTTTGTTATCATTCTATTCACAATGTCGGTTCACATTTTAATGTCGGCTATAGGACTAAACTTTGGTAGGCTACTGCTGTCTTAGGCTAGGGTCAGACTAAGGCATTTTTTGCGTCGTCCGTGAAAAAGTGCGTTTGAACTAATGGACGTATTTTTTCACGGAATACGCGATAGCGGCCATACGATGCGCATTGTCGTCCGTGATTTTGTACGGATCATCAATAAAACCCTTTTTGAGTCTGGACGTTATGTTGGCCGGACATTAGCAGCGTCTGACATCTCCTAATCACTCACACACGCCGCTAGCGGACGCAGCGCACTCTGTACGTCAGTACCTGCGGTATCATGTTCTCAAAAAAAATGCGTTTGTTTGCCCCTTGCGATGCGTGGCCGCACTTTCGTGCAGCTGTACTTCGTACATTGCCCGTCATTGGCCGTCATTTGCTGCTACTACGGCCGTGATAAAGTGCGGCTGCACGCGCGTTCGCACTGCGTTCGCCTGACCCTGGCCTAAGGCTAGGGTCAAACTAACGCATTTTTCGCTTCGAGCGTCAAAAAGTGCGTGCAAATGCATTGACGTATTTCTTTGTACAGTGGGCGCGAAAGCGGTCATACGATGCGCATTTCCCTGTGTGATTTTGTACGGATCATCAATAAAACACTTTTTGAGTCTGGACGTTATGTAGGCCGGACATTAGCAGCGTCTGACGTCTCCTAATCACGCACACACGCCGCTATGCCGCCGCAGCGCACTCTGTACGTCAGTACGAGCGGTTCTATGTTCTCGAAAAAATGCGTTCGTTTCCCGTTGCGTGGCTGCACTTTCGTGCGGCCGTACTTCGTATACTGGCCGTCATTGCCCGTCATTTGCTGCTACTACGACCGTGATTAAGTGCGCCTAAACTCACGTTAAAAATGCGTTAGTCTGACCCCAGCCTAAGTCTTGCTGATTTGATCCTTTGCGTATGCATTTCTGAGGGAATGATATATATATATATATAAGCGACGGCCCCTAGGCACTTCCGGGTTTGGTGCCGCTGGTTCACGACGCGTGGTTGATGAGTATTTATCCTTGTACACTTATATATTTGTTATGTATCGCCTCAAGGGGTCGAAACACAGTTTTTTAAATGATTTAAATAAAATTTTGACCTTTTACAAGACCCTGAGTCTCCCGATCCCTATTTTTGATATAAATAAATATATAAATGATGTATTTTTACTATAGATTGTGTTATTTAGATATAAGTGTTTCTATTACCCCCCCCCCCCTCCTGCTTTCAAAGTCTGGCTTTGCTTTATGGAGCGGGAAGAGATCTTTCCTTTCGGAAAATGTCTGCTCCGGGGCTGCATTATAGTACTGTTGCCCTGCAGGATGAATTTTTTCCTTAATAATCGTTCTGGGGCAAAGGATAAATCTGGCCATCCTCCAGTCTAATGACAGGGGTAGTATAAATCTTCAGTGACCCCCTCTGGCTAAGCAAAATTGCTTTATTGACTCTCTCTCGTTTCGAATGGGACTGCGTAATCTGTACTGGAACAAGCTCTACAGGTTTCACCAGTGTTACAACGTTGAAGAGACCTTTTTGTGTGTCCTCTCTGGTGGTAAATCATTATGGAAGGTGCACATTAATCAATGTCCCCTTCTCCTACCAGGTGTGAAGACTTCTGGCTGCAGGTGGTGCCTCTTCAGCTTCCCATAAGCTCATACATACAATTACACAAAAGGAGGGTAACTTGAGGCTACTGTCTGCAAAGAGGGCAGTAATGCTGGGCTATGGGGTGTGGGGTTAAAGGCCTTGCACCATTTGGAGATTCTAGACATTCGATAAGGATACACCCAGTGTCCAGTTCTGAGTGCTCACTTCCTCCAGACAGGTGAGAGTCCACCGATGGCTCTCCAGCTGGAATAGGGCCACAGCTCCCATGATGAATGACTACAACAAAATGGAATGTTATAAACAGCCACAACTCTTACAAAAGAACAAACATTTTATCTCTTACGTGCTCCAAATCCTATAACCTACACCAGAGGCGCGTTCAATACCTCAGCCGCTGCAAGTGCTAAGTTGCCAACTTGCCATTGAACGCCGTTCTGCCGCTCAGCGCTCAGCACTGCTAACTTAGCATTTGCAGCGACCCGAGGAGATGCTGCAAGTAGCTGAGTGTGAAGTATTAAAGATGGCCGCCGCCATGAAGCAAGTAACAATTCCGTACAGCAATGTTAATTTTGAGGTTTTTGTTCACCAAAGCACAAAATATTTATTTATTATTTCCCCCTGCACATAGACTTATATTAAAGCTCAATTTATATTTTGTTTCAGAAGTAAACCTAACGTTTATTCAATAAAAACTATCATTTGTGGTGTGTGCCTACAAAACGGAATTGTGCTGACTGCTTTTCTTTATCATATTTTGTCCGAGTCATACGAAAAACAATCTGAATCTTTCATTAAGAAATCGTCTGCCATTTTGGATTCGAAATTCGCATCCAAAGCGTTCAATGACCCTGCTGCAGCAAACTGAATTGCTGCCCTGCAGCAATTCAGCAGCTGCTGAGGTATTGAACGGGGCTCAGAGATCTCAAACTCTGACCCCCCCCCCCGATGTCTCTGAGCTACAACACCCACATTTCTCTGGCCGTCTATTGCATTGAAAGAATTCTGGGAATTGTAGGCCATCAAGATCTTGGTTTTGAGATCCCTGACCTGCAAAATAAAAGGAGATTTTTGGTTAACTTATAATGACGGTTAGAAGTATAAGCCCATCAGCCAATGACAAGACAATGCATGATGAATGAAGTCCTACCAAGGCTGTGCACTTTCAGATTTCCTTTACACCTTCAGGCCCCTATTACATTCCTCATGCATTTGGTTTTGCGCGCGCAAATGCGCATTTGCGCGAGGGACAAAACCATTTGCGCACGACGTCACATTACAATCTATGCGCAACGAATGCGCATTTTCGTCTACCTCGGGTGAAGCTGCGCCAGCGTACGATACTTCGCGCATCTATACTTAAGATTGTGAGCGCAAATGCGTTTGTGCGCAGAAACGCGGATGGTATTACAATCGCTGCGCAAATTCGTACGAACGACGTTTACGCGCATAATTTTAACGTTTCTGAAAAGCTGGTGTTAGGGTCAAAACCGAACGTCCCGGTCAAAACGAAATACAACAGCACAAAAAAAAATTACAGCACAGTATATTTACACATTCTACACATACCCAAACAATAAAATTGTGAATTTGTGCATTTTTTTTTTATTGCTGCAGCATGTATACTCAGATTTACTTTGACAGGCGCAAAAACTTAAGTGAGTCAATTAAGGTAAATTGATGTCAATTAAGGGTCTTAAGTCTGATTGGCTGAATCCCGTGAAAAAAACAGTCCGTACACTGATTTACGTGCGCTACGTTACTGCGCGCATATTTCTCTTCGTTTTGCGCATATTTCTCTTCGTTTTGCGCGTCAGGTTTATGAACGTTATTTTTTGACGGATGGAAAAATGCACGAGGATTGTAATGCCACCGTTAATTTTCACGCGATAACGCATTTTGCTGTGCGCAAAAAAAATTGCGCTGCGCGGACGAAATTGCGCGAAGAATGTAATCGGGCCCTTAGTCTTTGATTCTTTTAACCTGTATTCTCCATGTATAATTTGTAGAATAGGTAGACTGTGTCAATCATAAAGAGCAGTTAGCACTAGGTGCCTGAAGTTGTTGGAGCTTGCAGTGTTGATGGTGGTCTACCTGTTGCTCACCAGCACATTTTTAGATCCTTAATATTCCTGAAAGGCTCTTACAATAATCATCATAACTGACCTTCTCTTATTTTTATATGTGTATTCTAAAATATTTCTAACCGTTACAAATATGTGTGTGTATAAACTGGAATTACTAACGTTTTTTAATTTTTTTTTGGAGGAAATGGGAGATCTTTTTGGGGAACATCGCCCATGATCCAGGTACTATATGGAACCGTTAGAGACATGTTGATGGACTTTTTTGTTTGCTTGATTGCTTATTATTTTTGATAACACATTTATAATATAATATTCTGGCTCAAGAAAACATAGGAAAAGTAATTAGAGTTGCAGTGAGAGAAGTATTTGTGTCTTTCTAGCAAGAGCTAGTATGTTGCCGTTGCAATTGTTTTTTTGGCTCTTGTGGCAAGTGGGCATGCAGAAGGATGTCAAAATTATGGTCAATGACCAGAAAATCCACATATGTTGTGAACTAAACATCATGCATTTAATAAAAGTAAAAAGTAGAGATAGAATATATATATATATATATATATATATAAACCTCCTCTCAACATCATGATAGGTTTCATAGTTTGCTTTGCTACAAACGAAAAATTAGCCAGTCAACAGCCAAAAAGACTGAGGACTGATTATCCGAGAAGGAAAGTAAATAACTTTAATAATTCGAAAGAGCACTCTCAGATACAAATATTAATAACAGTTGAACGACAAAGTTTTTTTCCATTCTATTGCTCCAGATGAAGCCGAGGTTATAGCGGCGAAACATATGTCGAGCTGAACGTCTATGGTGCTGATTTTAATGATATGTGTCTGATTGTGTTCATATGAGGGAGAGAATAGAAATCAAGAGTATTAGGGCTAGTGCATGGTGGTTGTGTACTACAATAAATTTTTGACCCACTGTTGGTCGTGCAATTGAGCATAAGGTGGCATATCTGGACCTAATCATGGTTGTAATTGTGCCTATATTCCACCGGCTCATTTGATTATATTGCATTTGTTTAGCCGCTATTCATTATCTCCAAACACCCTCATATCGTCATCGTTCAGCTGTTTTTAATATTTTTAATATTTGTATCTGAGAGTGCTCTTTCGAATTATTAAAGTTATTTACTTTCCTGCCACTTCTCGGATAATCAGTCCTCAGTCTTTTTGGCTGTTGACTGGCTAATTTTTCGTTTATTCTTTGTTCACAATCATACAGGTTTAGTCCTAATATAGAAGTGGTATCCCGGTGTACTAACTGGGATCAGTGATTCTTTGATCCGAGGTACTTGCTACATCCTCAGCCCCTGCTGTGTTGCCTGGGGGGTCTGGGCATGGTTCGGTGCCACTGGCTGGTCGTTTGCCAGCACCTTGTAATGGCCAAGTGGCCTCTGAAGGGGCGGGGCCTGGCATGGTCACAAGGAGCCGCAGGGTTTAAAGCAAGGCGCAAGGAGTTGCCTCGTTGCCCTGATGTGGAGTTCTGTTCCCGCATCGCTAAGCTTATTTCTCATTGCTGATTTAGAAGCCGACCCATTACTGTCTATGATTCCCGCTCCTGATTTTGACCCGGCTTGTTTCTGACCATTCTGTTGCTTCCACCATTAGCAATCGCTAGTATTGGGCATTGGTGGATTAACCCTATGATTGCTGCTGGGACTTTTACTCGCTATCTGGGATTATTCCCATCTCGCTCTGGGGTATCATTTGTGGCTTTAAGACCCAAGGTGTATGTTTCATTGCTAAGAGCATATGTACAAATAGCGGTAAAGAAATACTGTTTATATACCGCACATGACCATTGCACCCTAACCGCTAAATATACCCAGATCTGTACCAACTGTATACCCGCATGTGTGTCAGCCACCTCTGATAATTGTAAGGTACTTCTTACCCGCTCGAGTTTATCAGATAACGCTAAATCTGTACATTTGTTGCACAATTGCACAATTCATTGACTGTCAAGTAAATCATTGTGTTTCTGAATCTGCTCTAAATTGTCCGTTGGTCTTGAAACCTTTTGGAACTTAGTGGCAAATCAGTTGTTCTTTGGTGCTCCTTGGCTGTGGAGTACAAGTCTGTTAATACCAAATATTTGGTAAAAATCAAGCAGGTATTTCTGTCCAAAAAGATCTCAACCTCGCTACTCCTGTGTGAGCGATACGGTGCTCGTTACAGTACTGTGGTCCCTCGGTCTTTCCTTTTGTCGGTAATATTTTTGCTATAATGTATGTCACCATTTCTGATGCAAAATAATTAAAAAGCCTTGCCAATAATAAAATAGTAAGCGGTAAATCCTCTTGTTCTTATCCACCCCAACTCCTCTAGATTATAAGCTTCTGTGGACAGGGCCCTCTACATCTCTTGTCTCTGGTTCCTAACTGTGGGCCCTATTCCATTTTTGATGCTAACATGGAGACAGTAAATAGGAAAAGCAGCGCTTGCAGATCTTCCCTTACCTTTAACGTCCTATCCCAGGGAAGGTACTTTCTCAGCACCGCAGTAGCGCTTCTACAAGAATCAGCTCCTGGAGTCCATAGGACTCCAAGGAAGCATGTGCTTACTGGCCGCCGAATCGTACAGCACAGCGGAGTGATCACAGAGGGAGACTAGGAACTATTTGCTACCAGGGAAAAGAAGTGACGGATCGGGCCGCCTTTTTCACTACAGGATGAGAGGTGAGTATGGGACTTTTATGGGGGGTTTTTACAGCATGTTAAATGAATTTGGATTTGCAGAATCATTTAGCACCAGCTTTTAGAAGGTGGTAAAAATTTGGTTTGCGCATCCCGATGGTAAATTGCGCCAGCACTTTGTAATACCTCACTCGTCAAGATGCTAGAAATAGATTGCGCTCCCCATGTTACGGATAGGAGACGCTTACGTATAGTAAGCTCGTGCAAGCTGCGCGGTGCAAAACATTTTCACACCAGTGTAGCATCAATATCGGAATATTGATACCAGATGTCAAACTTACTAACGATTACATAATGAGATGCTACATTAGCACCAACTATGAGCCCTTTGTATTTTGTTAATTTCCCAATATTTATTATAAAGTGCTGCGGATATTGTTGGTGCTAGGATAATAACAATAATAATATTGAGATTTGTTTATACCCCGGAAAAAAGTCTCAAAATAAAATTCAAATGTAGCTTAATCTAAAGCCTTACGGCTTTCTCAGGAACTTTGAAAAACTATACAGGCTCTATTACATTCTTCACGCAAACATTAACGCACGCGCAAAAACGCATTAACACGAGGGGCTAAACCCTTTGCGCAGACCGTCGTATTACAATGTCAGCGCAACAAACGGGCGCATACGTCTAACACGGGTGAACCTGCGCGAACGCTGCGTGAGCTTACTGTACTGCGCGCGTCCTATACTTAACATTGTGAGCACAAATACGTTTGTACGCTCGTACGCGTATGGTAATTACAATCTATGCACAGTTTTTAATGCACAGCGTTTGCACGCATAATTTTAACGTCTTTTAAAAGCTGGTGTTAATGGCAAATCTGAACGTCCTGGCCGAAACCAAATACACCAGCCCGAAAAAAAAATATACAGCAACGTATAGTTACACATTCTATGCATACCCAAACAATAAAATAGAGAGGTTGTGCGTGTTTTTATTATTGCTGCAGCATATATACTCAGATTGATTTTGGCAGGCCCAAAAACTGAACGGGAGACAATTGTGGCTCTTAATTCTGATTGGCTGAATCGCATGAAAAAACAGTCCGCACACGGATTTCTGCGCGCAGCATTTTTGCGGGTCTTTTTTACACGCGATATTTTTTGACGGATGAAAAAATGCGTGAGGATTGTAATACCAGCGTTAATTTACGCGCCTTAACGTTTAACGCTTCGTGCACAAATTAATGCGCTGCGCGAGCGTTTTTGGCGCGAAAAATATGTATGTGTACTAAAATACTGTTTAACGCCTTTATGCTAAAATATGTTTGGTATGTGCACGAGCCAATCCTAAAAGGAGCAAAACAGAATGTCTCTACAAGCTTCGCAGATACATGGGAAACTGGAAATATTTGCCAACTGACTTCTTATCTCTTTTTAAGCAGTGGGAGTGTCTTTTCTTTTTTTTCCGAAAGAACATTTTTGGGTAATAATCTTATATAAGAAGAATCACTATGGAAACTATGAGCATGTTACCCAAGAATCCTTCACTTGTAGAACCTCATATATGTAACATAACCGTTCTTTGTTTCTTGTCCAAGCTCGCTAGCAGATGTGGATTTTGACTAAGCTTAGTAGGACACAAGCTGGAAGTGATTTACAAGAAAATTAGACCCTCGAAAGCAATGGGGAACTGTGCTGAAAGAAATGTTTATAGAAACCAAATGAAATATGCATGTGCGTGGTGGGTCTACCTGTAACTGGGTGCTGCGGGGCAGGACTTTGCAGAGTAGAATTTGTAAAGATCATGTTCAGGAGTCTTTAAAACCCCATCATTTGTTATTTTATTCACGCTAATCATTCTGTATTTCCGTTCAAACCTCCTCTTCTCCCTTTATCTACACACCTGCAATGCTGGTGTTCCTTCCCTTAAGGGATACGATGTTCTTCCCAAACCCATTTGTCCTGTATGGTGCCTTGGGCAGGAGTAACTCCCATACATGAAGATGGGGCACAGAAAAGCTGGAGGGGTTGTTTAGCTCAGTTTATACAATGATGGAGACAAATGGGTCTGGGATATAGAAGTACTACTCAACGTGTCATGTCACAATGCATAAAAGGCATATCATTTCAATGTCTAGTAAAGTTAGATGAATCGAAGAAATGTCCTTGAGATCTATGCTTTTTAGTTAAGCAGTGCTTCAATCCTTCAGATTCAAGTGTATGAGCTAAACCACTTTACAGCAGAGATGCAATTAAGTAACATTTAATGAAGTTAGTTCAGGGAAACTCAACTCTATACAACAGCTAGTATGTCACATGGTGGTGTCAGAGGGGCGACCCCTGGTGGCCTGTTTCATAAGTGCAGCAGTAAACTAGTTCAAAATAAAACATTTTGGGCCCTATTCTGTTCTTAGCGTTAAAATGTGGACGCTAAGGCCGGGTGCACACTAGCGTTTTCTTCTGCACACTAGCTTGCGTTAGGACGCTCTTTATGGCGTCCGTTGTAGCATATATGCGGATAGAGAAGAACACGTAGTATGCGCGCAAAACGCATGCTGAAGACGTCCGTCATGGAAACACCAAGACTTTTGCGCTAGGATTGACACCGTATAGACGACGTTGGCCGCATGCTGAACGTCAAATAAGCACGCCTGTGCACTTAAACGGCCACGTTCAGTTTTTACGACGTACGTCAAAATTAACGTATCGTCTGGCGTCTACCAATCTCTTCCGTCATAAAGTGCGTCCTTTTTAACGCACGCTAGTGCGCAGAAGAAAACGCTAGTGTGCACCCGGCCTAACTGGGAAAACCTGCTTAGCGTCCCCATTTTAGAGAGATATTTCGGGGCAGGCGCTAGCACAGCACCTTGCCCAGGAACGCAACACTATTCGCTGGGATACTCGTGGTGGCGCTTCTGCGCTGCTGCGAGTATCACCTTCTGGAGTGCATAGGACTCCATGGAAGGTTGCGTTTCCAGGCCGCGAGATCTCGCAGCACCGTGGAGGGAGACTGGGAACTATTTGTTCCCAGTCTCACTCTGCTCCCGGCTCCAAGAAGCAGCGGATCAGGCCACCGTTATAGCCGGGGATGAGAAGCGAGTATCGGATTTAGATTTATTGGGGGGGGTTTACGGGGTGCTAAATGCAGAATCATTTAAAAGCAGCTTTTAGGTGTAGCTAAAATGTTGCCTTGCACATACCTGAAGTAATTATCGCGAGAACTTTGTAATACCTTACTTATCAAAACGCTAATTAAAGATTGCGCTCCCCATGTTAAGTAAGCTAGCGCAATCACGCTGCGCTAACGGGTCAAAGTCAGGAAGGTAATATAGGGGGCATGTGTTAAAGTCGCTTATCCTGGCGTTAACGCTTACACATCCGAACGCTTAGCGTTCACTAGGGAATAATGCCCTTTGACTCTTTTACTGCTTACTTTATTTTACAGGAAAGGGCTAAATCCTGGTGGTCCAGCGAGGGGATAAAAAGTGTTCCCTGGTTTGGTTGGTGCAGACCATACTAATCACTCCCTCAGCGATGAGTCAGAGGGCTGTTGACAGATGCGGCGGCGCACCAGGAAATTTGTTGGCATTTTTGCGTGCCAATCCTGGGTGACATGGGGGATCCTATCATCTGTGACACTTAGAAAATCTTCATAGGGTTTGGTAAGGGCCAGGGTCCCCTGTAGCCACTGGGCCCCTAAAGATATCGTGGGCTGTCTCCCGGTGGTCACAGTGTGTATATTTAACCCTATTTCAAGCATACGCTGCCACAGGACATTAAAATGAATGATATGATCTATTTTTCTGTATTATCCTTTAAAACCTGTTTTCTATCAAAGTAATAAGAAGATATTATATAAATAAGATAAATCTGTCAATTAATCACTCAACCATGAAACATGCAAGTTTAGGAATCCTGATGCTCATCTTTTGATTGTAGCGTGTATGTATATTTGTCATTCTGTCTCTCCCATTGTACAGCGCTAAGGAATTTGTTGGCGCTTTATAAATACTTGTAACTGTAAGATTACTTTGCTTGGTGACAAATAGTTTATTGAGGTAAAAGTGCATTTTTTTCCTAGTATCAACAATCGCTTTATCTCAGCCCAGTAGAATAAGATCACGTACGTGTCTGTCAGCATCTGGTGACACGAATTTGCATGTAATGAACCCCGACTTTACTGCATTATACAATTACACTTATTTATAAAGCACCAACATATTCCGCAGCACTGTACAATGGGTAGGACAAAACAAACATAACATAGCTTTAGCATAATAAGTTAGACACACAGAGAGCTATCGGATGGGGAATCAACAGGACGCAAATTAGGTACTTGCTAACAGCTATCTGTATGGACATATTGCCTTTAGGATGATTAAGTATGATTGCAAAGCGTTTTCCGTTTGTCTCTGTTTACTTGTTCAGTGGTATTCCTCATAGGGCTTGTCCTGTGAAAATAATAGATACAAAAAGCACGTACATGTTATGTAACAGTGATCCGTAGCTAGATCTGCACATTACTGCATGGCGGTATGGTGAGAAACAGCATGATTCCCCCCATTGATTACAAAGACCTCTCCCTTTCTGGTGTAGTCTGCGTTAAGTGGAAGTAGCTTGCCAAGCATAATCCAAGAAATAGAAGGATGGGAATGGGAAGGGATAAATAAATACAGAAAGAGAGAAACAGCTGGACGATTAGAAATAGAGATACAGAAAGAATGATGGGTACATACACACATACAGATAGATAGCAGGGGTGTATTCTTCATAGGACAAATAGACACGGGCTTGAGGCAGCATTTTTATTTTAGATGTCCAAAATACATTAAAGATGTGGGTGCTTAACAGGAATGAGTCTTCTAGATTGTGAGTTCCTACGGGAATAGGGCCCTCATCTCCTCCTGTACTGTTTGTCTAATGTTGTTCAATGTATTGTAACCCTGTCTATACTGTGCCCATTGTACAGCGCTGCGGAATATGCTGGTGCTTTATAATTAAAGAATAATAATAATACTACATTAAGGGCCCTATTACAATCTTCGCGTTAAAAAACTCACGCAACGCGTGAGTTTGCGAACCTAGCATTAAACGTTAACGCTCGTAAATCAACGCTGGAATTGCAATCCTCGCGCATTTTTTCATCCGTCGAGCAATAACGCGCGTTAAACAGACGCGCAGTAACGTTGCGTGCAGAAATCAGTGTGCGGACTGGTTTTTTTTCACGCAATTCAGCCAATCAGAATTAAGAACCACAATTGTCTCACGTTAAGTTTTTGCGCCTGGCAAAGTCAATCTGCGCATATGTGCTGCATCAATAGAAAAAACACACACAACTTCTCCATTTTATTGGTTTGGTATGAGTAGAATGTGTAACTATACTTTGCTGCATATTTTTTTTGGGCTGGTGTATTTGGTTTCGCCAGGTTGATAGAATTTGCCAGTAACACCAGCTTATAGGAGTTGTTAAAATTATGCGCGCAAAGGCTGTGCGTTACAAACTGCACAAAGATTGTGCGCTGATACGTGGATGGTATTACAAACGCATTTGCGCTCACAATGCTAAGTATAGGACGCGTGACATACAGTAAGCTCGCGCAGGGTTAGCGCAGGGTCACCCGCGGTAGACGTATACGCGCGTCTGTTGCGCTGACATTGTAATACGACGTTCAGCGCAAAGGGTTTTACCCCTAGCGTTAATGCGTTTTTGCACCGGTGCAAACGTTTGCACGAAGATTGTAATAGGGCCCTAAATGTTTCAGAACATTCACTTGGTGTAAATAAGATTTATTTATTTATTTATAAAGTATTTTACCAGGAAGGATACATTGAGATTTCTCTCGTTTTCAAGTATGTCCTGGGTTCAAGAACATTGAATTCTTACAGTTATTACAAAAATACAAAAATACCCGATTTGGAAAGTGAGATAAATGGGAGAATTTTTCTGGTTTGGCCATTTTGACCTAGAATTCTCACTTCTCCAGTCATTCTCCTGGTTTTAACCTCTCTCTGAATAACCCCGTGAGTGAAACTCGCAAACACAGAATGCTGACTGCTATGTTTAGTGTTTTAGGCCCGTGTCAGACGAACGCAGTGATCACGTCCGTGTTGCCGCACATTTTAACGTCCGTCGCAGCATAAAATTATGATCGATAGAGACCCACACACATCCGCACAGAAGTGCAAACGCACAATGCACGTGGCACCGGACGCAATTTAGGCAAGAACGTCAAACCGCTAGGACGGATGCACAGAGTGCGTCACGTCCGCGTAGCTTTGTTTGTGAGTGATGGAACGTAGTCAGACGGACTGCATTTTTGACGTCCATCATTTTTGACGGACAAAATGGTTTTTCATATCATGTATCAATTTTTTTTCATTTTACATATTAATTTTATTTCCCATCTACATCAGTCAAAAAAAACGTCAGAACGTGTGGTGTCTACAGTATCATCAGTCAGAAAGTACGTCAGTTGTGCACGGACGCACAGTGTGCTCACAATGTGTTCGTCTGACATTAGCCTTAATTTAACCGAATTTAAAAGATACTTTTTATGTTTTTATTTAAAAACAATGCTTTTTTCTTTTATCAAAATCAATGAAATCTTGGATGCCTGGATCAAATCTAAATATTGATTCACACACATGCATGAAGCGGTATATTTACTTTTCTTTTTCAATTAATGTGGTCATGTAGTGATATATGGTCACTTTAGGGCGATGAAAGGGCTGAATGAACATGAAGAAAGAGAAGTGTCTCGTGAATTTTGGTTGTGACATAAAGCTTTAGAATTTCCACGTACATGTGAATCCCTCAATCATATTATACATTTGAACACCTCACAGAATATATCACCACGATTCCTGCTACTTTCTCACTGTAGTCGTACAAGATTTGCTCTCCACTTTGAACTCTCATTATTGCAGAATATGTAAGCAACTGATCAATTTATAGACCAATAATACTGCTTGAGCAGCACCAAAATCTTATAATTTAAGAGCCTATGGAAAGATAACAAAAATATATACCGTCCATTTATGCTCATGAAAGACAAATTCAGAAATCATATTTTTCCTATTTTTTTTAAATGTGCAATTAATAAATATATATACGTAAATATAATCAGTTTTCTGGGTGACAACCTTTTGCCATAGATCAATATTATTAATCCATCATTTTGCTCAATTACCGTATAAAAGGAAAAGTAATTTCTGCCTATTCAAATTTTGTAAAGAGTATAATTTAAGATTTTTCTTTTTTTTGTTTCAGAAGTGCCAAGTGTTTATTTATGAACCTGACATTTTTGACTATTTATCACCTTGTAGAACAATTAGTAACTGTCAACACAGCACTTTTTGGTATTCTGGTATTTGAGGATGTGACGCCCTCTGCTGTTTATTCTAGGTGGTGCAGATCCGTTCAGACAAGGTTGAATTTGTCTCGAATCGAGGGGCATAGACGTAGACATTCCAGGGCAGGATTAAATAACATATGGGAGAAAATGTTATAAAACCATAAGGGCTCTATTACATTCTCGGCGCAAATTCGTCCACGCAGCGCAATTTTTTTTGCGCGCAGCGTTAAATGTTAATACGCGTAAATTAACGCAGGTATTGCGATCCGAGCGCATTTTGTCAGCCGTCAAAAAATATTGCACATAAAAAAGATGCGCAAAATCGAGCGCAAATGAACGCTGCGCGCACGAATCGGTGGGCAGACTGTTTAACGAGATTCAGCCAAATTAGAATTAAGAACCACAATTGTCTCCAGTTCAGTTTTTGCGCCTGTCAAAATCAAGCTGAGTATATATGCTGCAGCAATAATAAAAACACGCACAACTTCTCAATTTTATTGTTTGGGTATGTGTAGAATGTGTAACTATACATTCCAGTATTTTTTTTTTCATGCTGGCGTTTTTCGTTTCGGCCAGAACGTTCAGATTTGCAGTTACCACCAGCTTTTCAAAGACGTTAAAATTATGCGCGCAAACGTCGTTCGTAAAAAGTTTTGCATCAATTGTAATACCAGCTGCGTACCAGCGCACAAACGCATTTGCGCTCACAATGTTAAGTATGGGATGCGCACACGAACTTGCGCTTGCAAAGGGTAACTCACGTTAGACGTTAACGCGCATCGTTTGCGCGAATGTTGTAATTTGACGGTCAGCGCGGAGGGTTTTTCCCCTCGCGTTAATGCGTTTTTGTGCAAAGAATGTAATAGAGCCCGTAGTGTCTTAAGGGAAAAAAAAATCTGTGTAATAAAAGTATCTACAGGAAATGGCGTTCCAGTTTTTGGCGGGTGATAGATTCTTGACATTTCAAGAACCAACATTTTTAACTATTTATATTTATATAAAACATTACATTGATATGACATATTTGTCCACTTTGTACATACAAGACCAACTTTTAAATATCCATGCTACGGGCCACATTAAGAGCAAAGTACTGCATCTCGCTTGGGACGGGCAGACAGGAGTGTTAAGGATGACAGAAAGGTCCAAACTTGGTCATTTGTGCCCGTATGAGGTGTCTCGCTCTGTGTTTTGGCCCTGAAGGTAACCAAATACTGGCATTTAATACAGATGTTACTTTGTCACCTCACAAAGCCTTCACATTGAAGGAAAGATGTCCAGTAGAGTTTTCCAGAAGGACATTGCTTTCCCATTTCTTCAGAAGCTGCATGATTGCTAACCCTCTCAGTGCACAGGGCTGTGATTTAAAAAGCAAGTGCAAAAGAGGTATTGTATATTCCCAAAAGTGCTGCTCGTATTGACACGGAATGTGTTTTACCTTAAAAATGTCACAAATCTGCCAAATGTCCGAGATCCTCAGGCATGGAGTGCTGGTGGTGGGAGGGGGGAGGTTGAGTTTTGTGTCTTGCCATATAGCACATATAATAAATTTATGATCCAACTAGAATTGCCGAGAGTGCTAGAATATGAGTTTAAGGACACGTATGACAGTGTGATTCAGGGGGAATCTAAAGGGACGACTGCATGCTGGCTCTACAGCATTATTACTAAAGGAAATTTGGGGCCCACAATAAATGTGGAGACTGCTTTCCTTTGAGGTATCATCCGCAACAAATCTAATACATGATACAATAGATACTAAACCCCTTATGTTAATCCAGGGGCCGAGGCAAGTAGGGATGTAGTTCCTCGCCCTTGTTTTACAGTAGGACCTGAGTTCCCATTTGACCTTCAGACTTAAAAAACATAATATTATTTTAGGTTTCAGTTATATCTGTCCTTTTAGGTCACAATAAATAGATGATATTTATGAAAATTATAATGATTCCCTAAAACCCAGCTTCACATACAGGTCTATTCAAAGAAAGGTGAAACTCAGGAGAATGACTGGAGAGGTGAAAATTCTAGCTCAAAATAGCCATACCAGAAAAATTATTCCATTTATCTCACTTTTCAAATCGGCTATTTGGTCTAGATTGTTCTCTTCTCCTGCCAGTTCTCCTGGTTTTCACCTTTCTCTGAATAGACCTGTATATTTTAATTATCAAGATCAAATTTCAGCATGGTGAGATGAAAATGACTATTTCAGGAGGGGGTAGGCTGAACTCCTGGTGAGTTCCCACACTTTTGTATGTTGGACGTGACCCTTGATATTTTATATCTTTTATATCTTTTATTTGAAGCCTTGTCCGTTGTGGCACCCTTTAGCAGTGGTTCACAATCGCGGTCCTCAATACCCCTATCAGTCCAGGTTTTAAGGATCACCTTGGGGAAATGCAGACTGACTCCTGCAATCACTGAGCAGCAAATTAGATCCCCTGTGCTGTGCTTCACATATCTGCAAACCTGACCTGTTGGGGGTACCTGAGAACCGAGGTTGGGAATCACTGCCCTAGGGCCTAGAGGATGGCTGTGATGTCCTTTTTGTTTGAATGGTATGCGGTGAGTATGAATTTTAATGGGTTTGGCCACCGACGGCACTGCAGCCCTTTTGGACTCCAGTACATGGGACACTGAGTCAACGATTTGATTTTCAGAGATGTCTTTTGTGGTCATCATGGGAAGCAAAGACAAGGTCGATCTTCGAACGCAGGTTAGCAATGCAGAACTGGGTAGAATAGAATCGGAGCTCATCTATTAAGCATTAAATAAAGGCCATCAACAGGTGATGGACCAAGAAGATTTTTAAAAAAATGGTTTGATATAGAGAGAGCTACAGAAACATATTGAGAAATGGATCATTAAAGGCAAAGTGAGGCTTTCTTATTGCCAGGGATAAATATAGGTGTTCACAATGATGTTTGATGTTCCTATACATTATTGTCAGAAATAATCTGAAAGGGTGCATGCTAGCCGTGTTGCCCTCTCTTCTAATTCTTCCTTTGTAACCCAAGCTCCTAGCGATTATAATGAGATTTACTGGGGAGTGACACCATGAGCCGTTACTGTCCTCTGGAGATATATTGTCTGCTTCTCAGACTGCAGCAGGAACAAGGAAGACAAAGAGATGAGCAGAGGTGGCACGGAGTGGGTATCTCGCCAGAGGAATAAGGTGCATAAAGGAAAGGGAACGATTGTGGCGAATCGGTCTTTGCGTGGCGCGAGGAACGCTTGAAGGACTTTTTCAGAACGGCACGCGCAGAGGTCATTGCTGGGTTACTGCTGGTGACGCAGCATCTAAGAAAGATTTGACTGGAGAGAAGTGTATGTGTCTAAGCTAGGGCTGGATTAACAGCAGCAATCGTTGTGTGCAAGGCCGGTCGAATATCAGACTTCGGAAGGAGTACCTATGTTTTTGATCGCCTACTGCTTTCAACATTCTGTGCCTTACTGCTTTGGATGATAAGAGTCATGGGTCAAAAACAGCAAAAACAATGTATTGTAACTGTTGCAAGGAGAAAACGAACCCATCCTGAAGTGTTAAAAATAAACCTTAATAACATCAGGAATGCTGGTCTGACTGTGATGGGAAGAGATGGGAGCTGCTTATAATCCGAGCTGACAATGATGGGAACTACAAGCTCCTAATATTTCTAATGGTCAAAGAGGGACATTTGCATTTTTGGAAAATGTCACCAAAAGTGTAACCGGAGACAAGGCTACACTGAGGCATTTCCTAATATTTAATATCATTTAGAATAAGGAAAAAGTATCATATTCACAGCAAGCAATAGCTACAGTTTATTATCGAGACTCATTGCGGGAAGTCTTATTGCTTTGCCGTTTGGTGAATAAAAACAGGGTCACTTGGATAGAAAATAGGGACGGTCCCTCTTAAATTGGAACGCTTGGCAGGCATGAGGTATTCTTTTCTAACTCCAAAAACACCCATTGCTTAGATGTAAGATGCAAAGCTTGAGACTGCATATTCAGAGTTAAAACATTCATAACTTTGGATAAAACATCTCACCACATATGAAACTTGGCAGCTTCGCCGTGATTCCGAAAATGCATATTGCATCCCATAACTGGGGATGAGGTCATGGAAATTAATTGGGAATGTCAGCTTAGATGTAATGATAAAGCAGAAAGGAGCTGAATTATTGTTCCCCATTATGCTTCTCAGGAGCAGTTAATAATCACCGCAACTCCCACTTCCACGTCAGAAACCACCATAACTCAACCATCTTTACCTTTTGATTCCAGTTTGGTAGTGAGTAATCTCTGCCTTTAAGCCATTGAGCCTCCATTAGAATACAAAAATAATATATAGTGAGCAGCACTTTACATAGACTGTTACAAGCACCTTCATTACTGCCCCAAAGAGTGAGAACACTAATTGATGCGTACGACACCGGGGCACGTGAAGACCAGGACACACTTCTTCTTCCTGGGACTTTCTAGCGCTGCAAAGAATTTATTTATTTATTTATAAAGGATTTTACCAGGAAGGATACATTGAGATTTCTCTCGTTTTCAAGTATGTCCTGGGTTCAAGAACATTGAAGTGCTACAGTTACAGAAATACAAAGTAATACAATGCAAGATATTAACAACACAAATATACAGATTAACAGAAAATAAATATGTAGGAAATAGTCACTAGGTTACATGTTTACAGGTGCATTATGTATTGAGGTATGTTAGTAAGGAGCTCTTGAGTGACATAAGACTGGAAGATTTGATGGTGTCTGGGAGGTTATTCCATAATTGTGGTGCTCTGTAGGAAAATGAGGACCAAGCCACTGTCTTTTTGTATTGTGGTATTGCAAGTAAGGTGCTGGTCCTGGATCGGAGGTTATAGGATGAGGGAACTGCTGGGGGAAGCAGTCTATTCAGATAGGGTGGCAGATTCCCAGAAAAGCTCTTAAACACCAGGTTGGAAAGGTGAAGGGTGCGTCTAGATTCCAGCGATGGCCAGTTGAGCTCTTTTAACATGTCACAATGGTGGGTCATGTAGTTACATTGTAATGCAAAGCGGCAGAATGAGTTATACAATGTAGTAAATTTCTGAAGATGTGTTTGCGGGGCGGCTGCGTACACTACATCTCCGTAATCAATAGCCGGCATAAGCATTTGTTGTACAATCTGCTTTCTTACCGCGGGACTCAGGCAGGATTTGTTTCTGTACAGGGCGCCTAGTTTGGGGTAAAGTTTAGATGAGAGTTTTTCGATGTGAGGGCCAAAGGATAGATTAGGGTCCAACCACATACCTAGATATTTGAGAGAAGTGACTGTGGTCAGCGTGCCATTTGAATTAAAGTACTATCACTCACTATCAAGGGTACTTGGATAAGAGACACTTTGACATTTTTTTAATGTGTTTTAAGCATCTGTGGAACAAGATTTTCTCCCGAAATATCACAATTATCCGAAAGCCCAAAAAATATGTATATTTATTTTCCAATATTATAATTTAGATTTTTTTTTTAAAGCTTTGATTGTGAATTGAATGTATTTTAAAATAGCATTGCAATATTTAAATGTTGTCAACATTTGATTTTTTTTGCTACAAGTAAAATTTTGTTCAACCATAATTCAAAGAATCAAGTCACAAATCAAAAGAATGAATCGTGTTGTCAGTCTTTCATCATCATGCATTATACCCCCAAAGAAAAAAGTTTTATTTAAAGTCATATAGAAAAGGGATAATTTGGTAAGGACACAATAAATAGGTGTTATAACATATAAGTAGATGGCTTTGATTTATATATATCTTTACACAAATTATACTGAGAATGGTAGATTACATTAACCTAATCATATATCCTCACTAAGGGAAAATGGTAACACGAGCTGGAGTAGAAACATAGAAAATGTCGGCAGATAAGAACCTTTCGGCCCATCTAGTCTGCCCAATTACAAGGATACTTTCCATGGATTTATCTTTTGTTTAGGATAGCCTTATGCCTATCCCATGCTTGCTTAAATTCAATTACTGTTTTGGCCTCTACCACTTCAACTGGAAGGCTGTTCCATGTATCCACCACCCTCTCAGTAAAATAATGCTTCCTGTTACTTTTAAACCTTTGCCCCTCTAATCTAAGACTATGTCCTCTTGTTTTGCTACTTTGTTTCCTTTCAAATATACTCCCTTCCTCTACCTTGTGGATTCCCTTTACGTATTTAAATGTTTCTATCATATCTCCTCTGTCTCGTCTTTTTTCCAAGCTGTACATGTTAAGATCATTAAGCCTTTCCTGGTAACTTTTCTCCTTCAAGCCGTACACCATTTTAGTAGCCCTTCTCTGAACTCTCTCTAAGATGTCTATATCCTTCTGGAGATACGGTCTCCAGTACTGCACACAGTACTCCAAGTGAGGTCTCACCAGTGCTCTGTACAGTGGCATGAGCACTTCCCTTTTCCTACTGCTAATACCTCTCCCTACACAACCAAGCATTCTGCTAGCATTTCCTGCTGCTCTATTACATTGACTACTTACCCTTAGATCCTCTGAAATAATAACCCCTAAATCCCAACCCTCAGATGTTGAGGTTAGGACTGTATCAAATATTCTATATTCTGCCCTTGGGTTTTTACGTCCCAGGTGCATTATCTTGCACGTATCCACATTAAAACTCAATTGCCACAGCTCCCACCATTTTTTTAGTTTACCTAAATCATTTGTCATTTGGCTGATCCCTCCAGGAACGTCAACCCTGTTGCAAATCTTTGTGTCATCAGCAAGAAGACATACTTTTCCATTAATACCTTCTGCAATATCACTAATAAAAATATTAAAGAGAATGGGTCCAAGTACTGACCCCTGAGGTACCCCACTGGTACACTTGCGCCGAATAAACTCCATTTACCACAACCCTCTGTAGCCTGTCACTCAGCCACTGCCTGTGACAGTACATTTGCAAAACCTAATTATGGTTAATTAGAATTTTTTTACCAAATTTTCCACATATAGGGCTCTATTAACTGCTTTGCGCAAAAGCACACACGCAGCGCTATTTTTTTGCGCGCAGCGTTAAACGTTAACGCACGTAAATTAACGCTGGTATTACAATCCGAGCGCATTTTCTCATCCGTCAAAAAATAACGTGCGGAAAAAAGGCACGCTAAAACACGCGCGCATTAACGCTGTGCGCAGAAATCGGTGTGCGGACTGTTTTTTCACGCGATTCAGCCAATCAGAATTAAGAACCACAATTGTCTCCAGTTAAGTTTTTGCGCCTGTCAAAATCAATCTGAGTATATATGCTGAAGCAATAATAAAAACACGCACAACTTCTCAATTTTATTGTTTGGGTATGTGTAGAATATGTAACTATACTCTGCTGTATTTTTTTTTCGGTCTGGTGTATTCGGTTTCGGCCAGGACGTTCAGATTTGCCATTAACGCCAACTTTTAAAAGACGTTAAAATTATGCGCGAAAACGTTGTCCGTTAAAATATGCGCATCTATTGTAATACCATCCGCATACCAGCGCACAAACGCATTTGCGCTCACAATGTTAAGTATAGGACAAGCGCAGTAGATTACGCTCGCGCAGGGTTCGCACAGGTTCACCCGCGGTAGACGTTAACGTGCATTTTTTGCGCGGACATTGTAATACGACGTTCAGCACAAAGGGTTTTAAACCTCGCGTCAATGCGTCTTTGCGCACGCGTTAACGTTTGCGCAAAGTATTTAATAGAGCCCATAAATTGCTGAAACATTTTGGAGACTTTATTTTGGTCATTTTCATCTAGAACAAAATCTACATTTTAATGAGAGGTTTTCAAAGTCTCTGTGAGGTATTTATTTTTAATATGATAAAAACCAAATGCCGTGCCACGTTCCCATTTCATTTAAATATGAGAATGCACACATGCTAATGGATTAAATGTTGATGGTGTCATTCGTGCCACATTATCCATTCATGAAGGTGATGTAGCTTAGGAATTCATTTTGCAACAGACACTTTAGCTCTTGTCACAACGACTATATACCCACTGCCTAAACACCCCGCACTACAGGCCTCTCTCAAACCCCTGTTTATTTTGGTTTGTTCCTAGCTATGGATGCCTGGTCAGAGCAAGACCATAAAAGGATGCTTCTGTCAGGTATAAAAACAATATATTACTCAGAAGTTCCTGTTTTTAACACATACTTGAGAAACTTCCCTGTGCCTGTCTTGAAGAAGAAGCATAAAACGGGGCAATCCTTAAGGCCCGTGTCAGACGAACGCAGTGATCACGTCCGTGTTGCCGCACATTTTAACGTCCGTCGTAGCATAAAATTATGATTGATAGAGACCCACACACGAAGTACGTCCGCACAGAAGTGCGTACGCACAACGGACGTGGCACCGGACACAATTTAGGCAAGAACGTAAAACCGCTAGGACGGACGCACAGTGTGTGCACGTCCGCATAGCTTTGTGTGTGAGTGATGGAACGTAGTCAGACGGACTGCATTTTTGACGTCCAGTATTTTTGATGGACAAAATGGTTTTTCATCTATCAATTTTTTCATTCTACATATTAATTTTATTTCCCATCTACACCAGTCCAAAAAAACAGACCGTGTGGTGTCTACAGTATCATCAGTCAGAAAGTACGTCAGTTGTGCATGGACGCACAGTGTGCTCAGAATGCATTCGTCTGACATTAGCCTAATACGGATCCTGTTATGTGGCTGCTAGAAACCAGTCCCAGAACACAAAAGATTTAATTTGATATTTAAAGTGCACATCTAATGCTTAATTGCTGGGTGCCACCATCGCCTGTTTCCTATAGGTCAGCTCTTCTGGTCTCATTTGACAATGACAAGCTCATATTGCTGTGCCAGTGTGATTACCAAGATGGCGGTGCCCTCTACGGAGGGATGAAAGGCGTGCTTTGAGGGGTGGAGTTGTGTCCAGGGTATCTGTTAATGTATACCTCAATCTGATATAATCTGTTTCATGTTTCTAGGAACAATTTGTTTCCTTCTGGTTGTTCACACCTGGCCTTCAAACATTTCACTGTGACGTCACGAAACACTCACATATAATTTATACCACACCTAACAGCAAGCATAAAGTGGGCCATGATGATGTCACGTCTTGAGTTAACAGGAAGCAGCAGATGTCAGTGTTACCGAACAAGAGACTGTTGTTATATAGGCATGCAGACAGTACAACAAAAAACATAATATAAAGGCCTGGAGTCAACAACCTCGGCCCTCCAGATGTTTAGGAATACATCTCCCATGATTCTTCGGTTGGCTGAGCCACCAAGTCAATGTAGTTCCAAAAAACCTGGAGGGCCAAGGTTTCTGACCCCAGATATAGGCATTCATTTTTTTGTTTCAAAGGATGTAATGGAAATGCTGATGTAACAACCATGTGCTTTGCTTTACAGGGAGAGCTGTAAACCCTGATTGCCCTCATGTTCTCAAGTATCTGCATTTTCTGACCTCCCTTCAGTGGAGACAGGTGGATATGTCCATGCACTTTATCAATTGATTGATCTAGCATTTCCTTACAACAGAAGACAGTTACAGTTACAAGTATTTATAAAGCGCTAACAAGTTCTGTAGCACTGACCTAAAGTTGATTGTTAATGGGCCTGAGGACAAGAAGACATCTTAGGTTTATTGTGACAAAGGAGTATAGGTTCGCAAATGCAGCCAAAAAAGCTAGACTTTAAACGTATCCCTAATGAAAGTGCTTTGTTGAAATGTAAGAGATAATGTAGGTTAGATTTCTGATCATAAGCCTATATATAGAAGTAACATGTTTCTGCCATTTTAACTGTCTTTTAGTGAAAGTACCAGAGCAGACCTATGAGAGCAGCCATCTTGCTTCTTAGGCTGGGGTCAGACGAACGCAGTGTTAACGTCCGTGTTGCCCGCACATAAGTACGTCCGTGATAGCATACAATTGTGTTAAATGGAGCCCCACACACGACGTACGTCCGCACAGAAGTGCGGGGGCTGACGGACGCTGCAAACGGACGCAGGTTAGGCAAGAACGTAATACTGCTAGAACGGACGTGCAGAGTGTGCCACGTCCACAACGTCCGTGTAGCTTTGTGTGTGAGTGATGCAACAAGGTCAGACGGACTGCATTTATATGTCCAGCATTTTTGATGGACAGAATGTTCTTTCATTGTAATTTATTTATTTTCCCTGCTACATCAGTCAAAAATACGTCAGTGAAAAAAACGGACTGTGTGGCCACTACCTTGTTGTCAGTCAGTAAGTACGTCCGTACTGCATGAACACACAGTCCGTAGAAAATGCGCTCATCTGACCCTAGCCTTAGCAGACAAAATTAACATTGAATTTGTCTTTGTGTCATTTGCTATTTCACAATAAGGATACAGGTTATTATAATGACTGAAAATCCCTGTACAGTACAGATACAAGGTGTTACTGTAATTTACACACACAGGAATTATGCCACATACAGATCTTTTTATATTCTAATGGAACTTTTTGGACGCTGCATTGCTAATAATTTCATTATGATAATTAGAAATAAAGTGTAGAAGAATTTGGCACAAATGCCATATCTGCCTCTATGCTAATAATACTGTCCCTCTTTGAAAAAGGACAATATAAGGAACATCATCTACAGTTTCATCATCTACAAACATATTACTGAGATGAAAGGTTGTAAAGTATAAACAAATACATGAATAATTAAAAATGCTCAAATAAACCTTCTTTTAAATCATTCAACTTTCTTGGAATAAAAACATTTATGCAAGACTGATATTTTACCCTTTATTTAATTGTTAACTGCGCTTCCCAAGCTTCAAATAAATTTCCTTATACTACTTTTTTTTTTTAAAAAAAACACTTGGTAGTGAAAGGGATGAGGGCTACTATCCTATCAAAGACAGAGGATTTTACTAATAACATTAAACTTAAGAAATGTAAGTCTAAACCATATCGTGCTCCAGCTGCCAACTTATGTCTGCAATGAGGCTTCACCCTTTACCGCCAGGTGTGTTGTGCCCAGCGGAGGGCTTTACTAGTACATCCTGCTAGCCGGTGTTCTGCCCATCGAGCGAACTTGCCATAATGGCGAACCCGCATCACTTCCGGTGCACCTACGTCACCAAAAGTGAGACGGATCTGCTGGATACAGCATCCGGAATGGCAGTGAAAGCTCTGATCAGCTGCAGATATGAAGGAATTACTTCCTCATATAACACGCAATCCCCCCTCCCACGGCTCTGTATAGCGCACAAGCCTACTGACTGTGACCCGCACACCCTGAATATATAGAGGAATCTCTAAATACACACTGTCCATTTCAAGATTCCTCTATATATTCAGGGTGTGCGGGTCACAGTCAGTAGGCTTGTGCGCTATACAGAGCTGTGGGAGGGGGGTTGTGTGTTATACAGAGTTGAAAAATGTTACACAGCAGTGTTGGATGACGTGACTGCAGTGGGCGGGCCCTGGCTTGTTGTATGAGGAAGTAATTACTTCTTATCTGCAACTGATCCGAGCTTTCACTGCCATTCTGGATGCTGTACACAGCTGTTTTTCGTCATTTTTGGTGACGTAGGTGCACCGGAAGTGATGCGGTTCGCCATTATGGCAAAGTTCGCTCGATGGGCAGAACATTGGCTGCTGTGGCGGGCCCCTCCTCCGGCCTGCCTACGCAGCTGATGCACGACACGTGTCATTGGCTGCAATGGGACGGCGTGAGTTCAGGCCGTCCCCCTGCAGCCAATGACGAGCACCACACTCCAACTAGTAGGCGGGGCTGTCACAGGCCATATATGCCAGCAAGGCGTGCTATGCCGCCTTGCAGCATTAAGGCCCACCTGCCGTGGGGACGGCAGGGTACGCCCCGTAGCGGGAAAGAGTTAACTATACCGATTTCCCTAAGTATTCCAAAGTCTTAACATTTTTAAATTAATATTTTAACTCCCATCTATTTATGCATAGGAAGGTACCAAAACAGCATAATTAGATTGCTCACTATATTCACAAATATTCAGTGCACATATGTTTAAAACGTTCTATTTTATATACAGTATGTTACGTTGTGAAGCATTTTTTTTAAACTCTTTCTTTTGCGTGTACTGTTACCTTTGCATTGTACCCAGAATAAAGGCTTTGTGCTTGTGAGTATTTATTACTAACATCTAAGAAGTGTTACGAATGTTGTACTCCTACAAATGATGAAACGATGATCTGTTGATCCTCTCGCCATTACTCATGTAAACAACACATGCCTTTCGGGGAGGGGGGGAATAAGTAACGCTGGATAGGAAAAGTAACAAGGGATACTTTGAATACCATACTCTCCCGTCTCACTGATAAATAATATGTATTTCGAATAGCTACATGAATAACATCTCTCAAATAGGAATTTTACACAAATGACAACATTGGAGTGGTAATCTTTCCTAATGTGTCTTCTGGAAACCAAATCCCTCCAACTGGGTTGTGTTGGGCATTGGCTACGATTACAGGGGTTATTTAAAGAGCACCGACTTGGCTACCGAATTGCACTGAACGGTGAATTTCCCCATACGGTGCAATTTTGTGCCCATTTGGCTATTCAAAAAGCTAGTGATTCGCCAAATATTAGCAAATTGCCAGTGAAATATGGTGCAATTTGGCAGCAGTGGAATTCCCCATAGAGAAGTAACGGTTAATCTATTCAGAGAACGCAAAACAGCAGAGAAAAGTTGTCAAAATGCACTGATTTTGAGTGGTTTCATTCGTCAGGTTTAAACAGGCGAATCCCTTAGGTTTCAATGGAAAAAAATCCCCCCTTTTTATTAAATATTTATTAAACCGTTTATTTTCATTTGCAGCAAAAAGTCTATTTATTTATTTTAGAATTTTTTAGGGATTTTTTGGGCGAAATTATTGATTCCGATTGTTTTTTTTTACATGTTTTTTTTTTAAAAAATTCTGGAACAGACCTTTTTATTGTTATTCATAGGACCTTGTATATTATTTCCAGGCATTTTCATGCACTAGTTGTTTTTTTTAAAATGTCTTTTAAACATTACAGGTTTTTTTACCCCTGTTCGTTGGCTGGTCGGCATTTTTCAGATGCGTTCAGTGGATTATCAGATCGGTTTGGTGTTTTTTTTCGGTGGTTTATAGGATCGATTTGGAAATTTATCGGCAGTTTGAGGATGCATTCGGCAGTCTATCTTTCGATTCGGCGGTTTATCGGATACGTTTCAAGTGGTCGATTCAACGCACTTCAGGAACCCTGCAGTGAATGCTGAATTCACCACAGGGTCTGTGATTTGAACTTGCCAAAGTGCGCCGAACAAGAGAGCACCAAAATGACGGTGACATTTCAGTGCTCTCTGAATAACGTATACCTAGTTGACCAAAATGCAGGTCTATGTAGTTTTCAGTAATATAGTATGTAAATATACAGCGGTAGTATCAGGCCTGATACTAGTAATACAGTATGGCAAATGCTCAATGGAACTAACAGCCTTTCTATACTATCTACCAGTAAAATAGTATATGAATAGATAAACCCTGCACCGTGCTCCCAGTTTGTGTACACGCTGATGGTTGCAATGGGAAGGAGACCACGGCTTTCCTGTCTCTTTCCTCTCAAGCATCAGATTGTCCCGGATTCTGAAATCCTGATGTCACGGTGCTCGCCGTTGGCGATGTAAAAAGCACAAATAGGTGCCATTCCCCTCTCAAAGAAGACTCCGGCCCGGGTTTTCCCCTGCTCAGGTCCAGGTATCCAGTCCATGTTCCACAGTGATTTCCAGCCTCAGGTGTGGGCTGGACCTGGGCCTCCTATATTATGGCACTCCACCCAAGATGGAAGCTTCTGCATTCTCATGCTCCTAATGAAGCCGTCAGTCCTGACAAACCTGTGTGCGCTGCAGACCCTTCCAGACCAGCATCTTGAACTCGCTACCAACCCACACCCCTCTACCGGATTCCCTTGTGTATGACCCTTTGGCTTTGGACTAACAGATACCCCTCTCGCTTGCTGCCCACCTTGATCTTTTGCCAGGACTTTGAACCGGATATTGGAAGACCCCTTTAGATACCACGCTTGATTCTAAGACCCTGCCTTTTCCTCCCACAGCCTTGTGTTTTGTTTCTGGAACCCTGCCTTGGCTTACAAATCCCAAACCTCCTGGACTCTCATCACCTGCAGCCATACCTGCATCTTTGATTTTAAACCCTGTTTCTGGTCTCTTCTGTCTACCATGAGTGTTCTCTTAGTTAACCCCTTGTTTGACTTCATAGTCAGTCCTGTTTCTGTAGTATCCCTCTGTTCCTTAGTTCTGTGTTCTATACCTCAGTCAGCTCTCTTCATGTCCTGCCGCTCTGTGTCTGCTTAAGTATTCTGTGTTCAGCCCAGTTCCTGTCCTGTCCACATCTCTTGTCCTGTCTGCTTTATTTGACCTATTCATGTGTTATCCAGTTACTCGTTATTAGTTATCCATTGTCCAGTGTCCCCTTTTGGTTATGCTCCTCCTGCTGTGATTCCAACGTGTTCAATAAACGTCTTCTATGCAAACCTTTCATACCTGCCTCTCTCCACATCTGTTACTGCACCTGGGCTCGACCCATCAATCCCGGGACAACTCAGTCGTCACACCAGAAAAATCCAGAATGCTTGGGTACCTGAGCATCTTGGATAAGCGGTGCTCAACCTGCACCCAATGCAAGTAACCAGTCAGCTCCATTGTGTACCATGTTGAACCAGACCTGCTGGAAAGGGGAAAGAGTACTCCGTTTTCTCCAACCAAATGGGCGATTCAGCCCAAAATAAAAGAGGTCAACCACTCACTATCTGAAATCAGACCATAGAAAATCCAAGGAATGCAAAGACCAGTATAGAAAGTATTTAGTTATAACAACCTGTTGAGCCTTACAAGGTTTAACATTGTGTTATTTGATATGTCTTGCAGCGATGAATACATTGGACAGTGTTTTGGCCATACATATTTAGGGATTTGGGCTATGTCTCCACTGAATGCTGAATTGCCATATAAATAATATGCGTTAATACCTTTTTTTCTTTCTACAATCACAGCGCTGTAAATCTTGTGAGAAATACTTTAATATCAGCCAAGGACAGGATTTAATATAAAATTATAGCATTTTGTCTGCATATTACCATGTTTAGAAAATGGACAATTCCCCCTCCTTGCTGTGAATATAATGTTCCAGGTTATTCTTCCAGTATGTAATATTTGTAACATGTATATAGTCTGGCGCTTGCGTTAATGACAGATGAACACTGTAGTTTACACTAAGCTGAGGTGACCCTATTGATATTGGCAACTGGGGCAGATCCTGCCTGGGTTTCCTAACCCCCTTTCCCCCCAGGGTGGTGAGAGGATAGCCTCTGGCGGCGCTGTATCAGCAGTCTTCATGCCAGCGCTACATTGAGTTACACTTACAAGTATTTAGAAAGCGCTGTACAATGGGAGAGACAGAATAACAAGTATACATACATGTTGCACACACACAGAACAGCTGATTAAGCCGTGAAACGCGGCGAAACGCGTTCTGGAGATCTTTTCCTGCTTCATTTTATTTTAAATTATGTTTTATTAAACCCTTTTAAAAGACGAAGTCCCAGTTTTCTTTTTTTTTTTTGGGATTTATCCTACATGAAAAAAATCCATAGGTGCGCATCGAGCTATGGAAGCTCCACCAAGAGTGAGTTAAAAATAGTCAGTAAAATCTTGTGTTCTTATTTGCTCGGATTTCACACAAGGAGAACCATTTTTCTTCTCATTTTTGTCTTCCATGCTGTATCTTGCAGCGAAAAAACGACTCCATTAAGGTGTGGGTAACCTGGAAGAGGTTTTTAAAAGCTACCCAGATGTGCTGATCCCCCAGGGCTCTACATTTGTGAGTGGAAAATTGTATACTATCCAATATATTGAAATTGTATTTGACATACTGCACCATCATATTTTTTGCTTCATTTATATATACCTATATGTGGGCTAACAATATATGAGCGACATCATAACCCTGAAAGCAATTCAGTTTGCGCTGATCAGATATGTATATGTCTTTGTTATTATTGGTTATGGGCAGAGGTCAGCAACCTTGGCTCCCTGATGTTTTAGGAACTACATTTCCCATGTGGCTCGGTCACCCATTAGGCTAGCTGAGCCACATGGGAAATGTAGTTCCCAAAACATCAGGGAGCCAAGGTTGTTGACCCCTGGTTTAGGTGAAACCACTGTTTGTCTGACCTAGCATTGGGGTTCTGGTGGTGGTACGTGTTATTGGCGCTTACCATACATTCATTACATACTGTACATACACAGCATATACATATAGAGAAGATGCAGCATATTCAAACATAAATGTGTACACATACAAAATATATATATACATACATACACATAACAATATTATAAAGCACCAACATAATCTGCGGATTGTACAAAAGGTAGGGCAGAACAAAACATAAAATTATGACAAACAGGGAAAGACAGAAAAATAGGACCCTGCTCAAGAGCTTACAATCTAAGACTGGGGTCAGACGAACGCAGTGTGAACACGCATGCAGCCGCACTTTATCACGGCCGTAGTAGCAGCAATTGACGTCCAATACACGAAATACTGCTGCACGAAAGTTCGGCCGGGCAACGCAAGCGGCAAACAAACGCATTTTTTAGAGAACGTGATACCGCTAGTACTGATATACAGAGTGCGCTGCGTCCGCTAGCGGCGTGTGTGCGTGATTAGGAGACGTCGGATACTGGCTATGTCCGGCCTACATAACGTCCAGATGCAAAAAGTGCTTTATTGACAATCCGTACAAAATCACGGCCGAAAATGCGCATCGTTAGACTGCTGTCGCGTATTCCGTGAAGAATTACGTCCATTCGTTGGAACGCACTTTTTCACGGACGACGCGAAAAATGCGTTTGTCTGACCCTAGCCTAAGAGTGGAGTGACACACAGTTAGGTGAGGGTAAATAGCAGAGTGTGCGTACGCACCATAAAGGGTTAGTGGAGAAGAGCGGGGTGTGGGAATATGGAGGCTAATAAAAATTCACAAGCCTGATGCCTCATGCTGTGTGCACCTGTCTGAGAGGACGACCGTGCTTTTGTCTCGCTGCCACCCTCACCCATTTCCTACTGTTATAAAGCAGGGAGCAGAGGGTGCAGCTCCCCATAAATATGCTCCATTGGTATGCAGGAGGGGTACAGCTTCATGCCAAGCATGTGAAGACTGGGTAAAACATGGCTCCATTAACCCCTAATGGGTGCACCTTTCTTTATAGTTTGTATCTCTGCACAGCTGGGGCCGCCACATCACTAAGAATACCAGGGTTCCTCCTGCCAAATACTATACAAAGTGTAGGAATACAAATGGAACAGTTGGGGAGGCCCATGTCTACCTAGCAGCGCTATCAAAGTTTGTTGAAATTTTGTATAAAGAGAAATTGGTACAGAAGACCTTGTTTAATGGAAAATGTGTACGTGTGAATATGAATATGAAACAGCAGAAGGTTGCACTCAACCTCAAAACTAAGTGGGTGCATCTAAGACCTTAAACACAAAACACCAAGAAAGAGCACTCCATATTATTTACCACCTTCTTCCATCAAGTCCTGTGGCAAAAAAGCAGTTTTAAAAAAAAAATTCAAAAGAAACCTGAGGTAAAATGATGGGGATTCAAGTCACAAAGTATGATCATTGCTTAAGCCTGTCACAGTCGCCAATGTACCCCATCATTGACAGGTCCTATCTAACTTGACCGAGTCTGCACTTACAGGATCAGCTCACCCTGGAGCTCCCCAGCATATACACACACACACACAAACACGTTGAAATGATGATAGGCACTCAGTTTGTAAGAGGGCACATATCAGTCACTCAGTCTTCCTGCCACGGTGCTTACACATTCCTTAATTATAATCCACATTATAAAACTAGCAGGCACTCACGGCTCTTCATTATAAGTTTCCTGGTTTCACCTTTATTTCAAAGTCCAATCATAGTGTCAACGTTTCGGCTCCACTGAGCCTTTATCAAGATAATGTTATTAATCACCTTAAATTGTGAAATAAACTGACTTGGCAATAAGGAGGTCTGACATAACCTACTTGGACTCGAGCCTCCATGGGGAGGGGAGGGGGGGGAAATCACATTCCATGTAGTCAGGACATCATTACCAAGCTATGGTAATACCAGTGAATAAAAACGTTGTATGCATAAGAATTGAAAACAATTGCTCCTCCTATGGAGGAACGCGCTATGCAGCCCCGTCAACGCGCGCCGTAGCGCTTCGACGGGGATGATTTCAGGACAGCTGCAACATGTCAGGTGTAGCTCGCGCAATTTGTGCGCGCTACAGCGTGTGGCTGGCCCCGAAGCGTCACAACGCTTTGACGGATGCCGGGAGGCATGTCAGTACGGGCGCAAATAGTGCGTTCATCTGACCCCGGCCTTAATCAGCAACATAGCCAGTCACAAATTCTCCAACATAAATTTTGTGTATTGCTACATATTGTAACAGGCACTACAGAACTTGGGTACAGAAAGTATGCATGTACCGAGCGACGCACAATTTGCATAGGTACATAAATTGAGTGAAAAGGTTGTACAAGCCTTGAGATGACGGGGTTATATAGTACGTGTCGAGTGAGAAAAGGTGAGTATTTATAGCTTAAATAAAGTAAATAAAAAAAAATATCTGCCCAGTTATTTAAGGGCAAATGGTAAGGGGGGGGGGATTTATTTGCGTGATCATTTAATGCTTTTGTCACGTTACACTTCTATATTTCATCTTATCACTTTCCAACCATACAATACAATACAATGGCAATACATGGCATTATGCTGGGTTTGAAATAAACTGCTTAAACTATTTCTGCCCCATCCTGGCTGCGGCTCTGAGGTCGTCTGCTTGAGACAAATTTCTAAACAGAGAAAGAAGAACACTTGGGACATTTGCTGCATTTTGCGTTGTTGTTACAGACGCGGGCAGCAAACGCTTCCTGTTTGTGAAGATGTATTTCAGAAACAGAGGACTACACTAGCTGCTGATTCCAACCTCTATGTGCTTATACAGCTGCCACATTATGTCGATTGTTCAGACATGGCCTGCGCTTTCCATATTATTACTGTAATTTACTGTAATTATTATTTTAATAGCAATGTATTGTATACCTCTAGCCTGTTTAAAGTAAGCGTAACAAAATGATGTAAGAAGCGCCACCTAGTGTTCATTATATGTAACAGCTTATTTAAATAAAAAATATTTTGCACAACTTTTTCTTTTTTTGGATTACTATATCAAAATACAGAAAAGCCTGGCATGGAAAAAAAAATCACTACAGGAATATAGAAATTGGAGGTTACCCTGGGCAGTGCCCTCTATACCAGGGATGTCAAACTCTGGTCTCCCAGATGTTGATGGCCTACAAATCCCAGAAAACCTTGAACACCATAGATGGCCAGAGAATTAAGGGAGTTGTAGTTCAGCAATATCTGGGGGCTTTGACAGTTTGACAGCCCTGCTCTATACCCTTGTTACTTCTCTGGTTCCTAAATCTGTTCGTAATTTTGAGATTTTAATTACCCGCTCTTTTTTTTGTAACATTGTATGGAAACTGTTGGCGCTTTATAATTTATAACGGGTTATTCACAAAAGCATCGTATTGTCAGCGAAATTTCGGAGCTATGTATTTCGGTGCACTTCGGCGATTCAATTTCGCTGACCTTCCAGTGAATTCACTATTCACCGCAGTGCACCATAGATTTAATTGCCGAAATGACCGAAGAACTGCAGAAAAAAAAGATAGAAAAAAATATCGGTAATTTGCTATTCTTCTAATAGGTGTTTAACCCTTTCGCTGCAGTGGACGCGCTCAGCGTTGCGTGCGGAGGACGTGCTGAGCGCGTCCAGCCTTTGGGGTCAGTGTTCGGCCGATCGCTGCCCCCCCCGGTGCGGGCTGACATCCTCGATGTCAGCCCAGCATCCGGAACCGCCGCCGGGCTAATTAGGTGTCATCGCGGCGGCGCGATGACACCTAATTCAGGCGCCCCCCCGCATGTGCGGAGGAGGCGCCTGAAAGGGAGGGGGGAGGTCCTTCGGACCTCTCTCCCTCCCGATCGGCGGCGTTGCGGGGGTTAACCCAGGCACCATTTGGAAGGGCACAGCCTGCCCTTCCAAATGGTACCTGGCATTAACCCCTGGGGAGCCGGATCACGAATCGGCGCTGAAAAGCGCCAGTTCGTGATCCTTTCCCGGAGCTGGCCGACATCTTGGATGTCGGCCACGCCTCCGGGAACTCCCCCTTGAGGTCTGGCGTCATTGTGCATAGTACGATGACGCCAGTCCTGGAGTTAACCCCTCCAATGGTGGAGATAGGGGCCGTTCCAACGATACCAAACTCGAATGTGAATAAAGTTAGTAAAAAAAAAAAAAAATGTAAAAAAAAATTATAAAAAAAAAAAAAAACAAGTTTTTTTTCTTTTTTTTGGTTTGTTAATGCAGCAATATTGTTCCCATTTCAATTATAATGTGAACAATGATGCTGCACTAACGATTTTTGTATGCGGTGCGTTTGTTAAAAATCGTGTAATTTTCCCCAAAAAAAAAATGTAACGAGACCCCATCTCTAATTTTTTTAACAAGCGCACCCCATACAAAATATAACCGCAATTGCTCGCATGTTAAAATGTGAAAAAAAAAACACTTTACACGTTGTAAATTATTGAAAAATCATATTTTATTTATTATGTGTAAAGTGTTTTTTTTCACATTTTAACATGCGAGCAATTGCGGTTATATTTTGTATGGGGTGCACTTGTTAAAAAAATTAGAAATGGGGTCTCGTTACATTTTTTATTTGGGGAAAATTTCGCTTTTTTTAGCAAATGCACCGCATACAAAAATCGTTAGTGCAGCATTATTGTTCACATTATAATTGAAATGGGAACAATATTGCTGCATTAACAAAACAAAAATAAACATTATTTTTTATTTTATTTTATTATTATTTTCTATTTTTTTAAAAAAACATTTTTCATGCTCATGTTTAGTATCCTTGGAAAGGCCATGCTCTGGCCGATCCAACGATATCAAACATTAACCCCTAGCTGCCACGGATCGGGAGATGGGGGTTCATTGGAACCCCCTATCTCCACCATTGGTGGCAGCTAGGGGTTAACTCCAGGACTGGCGTCATCGTGCTATGCATGATGACGCCAGTCCTCAGGGGGAGTTCCTGGAGGCTTGGCCGACATCCAAGATGTCGGCCAGCTCCAGGAGAGGATCACGATTCCCCAGGGGTTAATCACAGCCACCGTTTGGAAGGGCAGGCTTTTGCCCTTCCAAACGGTGCCTGGAATAACCCTCTGCCCCCCGGCGATCGGGAGGGAGAGAGGTCCGAAGGACCTCCCCCCTCCCTTTCAGGCGCTTCTTCCGCACATGCGGGGGGGGGCGCCTGAATTAGATGTCATCGCGCACTGGGGGGCACAGCAATATGCCGGAATCCGGCGGATTGCTGCCTCCTGTGCATGGACGCGCTCAGCGAGTCCATAGCACAGGAGAACCACTTGGCTGGACGTGCTGAGCGCGTCCAAAGCAGCCAAGTGGTTAATTGGTGTTTGAAAAAAATCTAAAGCAATGTTATTTTTCACCTCGGGATTAAACATTCACAGGGTTATTCAGAGAGCGGTGAAAAGCAGGAGAATAACTGGAGAAGTGAAAATTCTAGGTCAAAATAGCCAAACCAGAAAAATTCTCCCATTTAACTCACTTTCCAAATTGGCTATTTGGTCTTGATTGTTCTCTTCTCCTGCCAGTTCTCCTGGCTTTCACCTCTCTCTCAGGGTTGTTCAGAGAAAGGTGAAAACCAGGAGAATGGCAGGAAAAGAGAACAATCTGGACCAAATAGCCGATTTGGAAAGTGAGATAAGGCTAGGGTCAGACTAATGCATTTTTCGCGACCGTCAAAAAGTGCGTCCAAACGCATTGCCGTATTTTTTCACGGTTTGCGCGAAAACGGTCATACGATGCGCATTTTTGTGCGTGATTTTTTACGGATCCAAACCAGGAAACTTTGGGTGTCTGGACGTTATGTTGGCCGGACATGAGCAGGGTCTGACCTCTCCAAATCACGCACACACGCCGCTAGTGGACGCAGCGCACTCTGTACGTCCGTACTAGCGGTTCTGAAGTTCTCGAAAAAATGCGTTCATTTTCCACTTGCGTTGCGCAGCCGGACATTCGTGCGACCGTACTTCGTATATTGGCCGTCATTGCCCGTCATTTGCTGCTAGTGCGGCCGTGATTAAGTGCGCCTATACGCACGTTAAAAATTCGCTACTCTGACCCTAGCCTAAATGGGAGAATTTTTCTGGTTTGGCTATTTTGACCTAGAATTTTCCATTCTCCAGTCATTCTCCTGCTCTTCACCGCTCTCTGAATAACCCTGACAGGGTTATTCAGAGAAAGGTGAAACTCAGGAGAATGACTGTAGAATGGAAAATTCTAGGTCAAAATAGCCAAACCAGAAAAATTCTCCCATTTATCTCACTTTCCAAATCGGCTATTTGGTCTAGAATTTTCCATTCTCCAGTCATTCTCCTGCTTTTCACCGCCAAAAAAATCAGTAAACTTTTTCTGCGTGTCCGAAAATGTCTCCTCTTTTCATACAGACTGCCGCCCCAAGCAGTTGTTTATGGATAGATTAAAGGAAAAGCATTTACCGTAATTTGAAATGTCATTTTTTGGTTTTTACATATTTCTATACATCCTAGAAATCCGCCACTTCACGGGCAGGTTATGGGGACCTCCTAGGCACGATATTTGAAGGAATTTTTGGTTTTTATTTTTAACCCTTATTTCATGGAAAACTCACTGTCCCTTTAAAAACGTTTTTTTTTTACTTTTTGTCCTTGTTTCCTGTCCCCCAGGGCACTAGCCGGACCTCCATACACCTTTTATGGCAAATATGTAGCATATATGCCCTCTTGGAGGGCACTCTAAAAAACCGAATTTTCAGCCCCATTGAATTGCATGGGGGTTCGGGTTCGGACCCGAACAAATGGGAAGTTCGGGTTCGGGCCCGAACCGAACTCAGGGGGGTGTTCGGCTCATCCCTAGTCCTGAGGACAGGTTTGGGAAACACTGCTCTAGACTGTAAGCTCATATGAGCAGGGCCCTCGCCACCTTCTGACTCTGGTTACTAAGTTTATTTATAAATTATTTTAGTTAATCCCCCAATTCTTACTGTAAAGTGCTGTGAAAACTGTTGGCGCTATATAAATGACACTAATAATAATGCATGGTTTATTGAACAAGCCCCTCAATGTACAATGCCTCCTATATATCCTTTATAAAGCTGTAAATTTGAGGCATTACTGACACTATATGCTATACAGTTAAATAAATGCATTTTGTGTGAATTCTCAAAATTTCTGTAAAACAATTGCCCCCGCACACCCAGATATTTCTGAACTACAGCAACCATGATTCTCTGGCCATCTGTTGCATTCAAAGAATTCTGGGAATTGTAGGAAGTCAACATTCTGGTGGGAGTAGAGTTTGACATCCCAGCTCTACACCTTAAAAACTGAAGAACAAATGTGCAATACTGCTCAAAATTGTTGTGTGACTAAAAAAGACCACAACAAATCAAGTGGACAGGGAAAAGACCCTATTCCACCTCAAAATAGGGCAGGGGGTAATGTAGGGTTCCCACCTGTCCGGTTTTGACCGGGACTGTCTGGTTTTGGAGTCATGTGTCCGGGTTTGACACCCTCTGCCACCTAGACACATGACTCCAAGGTGATGGGACAAGTCCCTGCTTCGTACTTACATTTCCTGCGTTCCCCGGCGCCGCGGTACTCCCTTCAATTTTTTCATTTCGGAAACACACCGCCCATTGTGGGAGGGGTTGGGTGGTCCATCGGTGACGCATCGTCCTCCCCGCCTCCTCCCATGTGCCACTCTCAGACACGCGCAGTCGCTGCGGTCACGTCACGTGATGAATGGTCACGTGGTGGCTTGTGTACTAGTGTGCGGCTCCCTAGTCCCGAGCAACGAGTGCTGCTGACAGTGCGTGCGCTCGTAGGAGATCGAGCTACTCCGTCTCCAGGCCTGCTTCTCTCCACTCCGACCGGACCAAACTGCAAGCAACTCTGTGACCGTGTGAGTGAGGCGCAGGCTCGCAGCATCAGCGGTTCAGTCAGTGTGCCTGCCAGCTCAGCTGCGAGTGCGACAGGACCCCATCCATTCCAATCCTCAGCAAGCATTAAGGTGAAAAAAAATAATATTGCTGAAAAGTGGAAAAAAAATCTCCCCTCTCCTGTATATCAGTGTCTTGTGCCATAAGCCCATACCAGTCTGCCATGCATAATACCAGTGTGCCATACCAGTGTGCCAGCAAAACCAGTCTGCCATGCATTATACCAGTGTGCCAGACATACTACCAGTGTGCCATACCAGTGGGCCAGCCATACCAGTCTGCCACGCATAATACTAGTGTGCTAGCCATACCAGTCTGCTATGCAGAATACTAGTGTGCCAGCCATACCAGTGTTCCATACCAGTGTGCCAGTCTGCCATGCATAATACCAGTGTGTCAGCCATACCAGTCTGCCATGCATATCAGTCTGCCATGCATAATACCAGTGTGACATTACCAGTGTGACATACCAGCGTGCCAGCCATACATAATACCAGTGTGACATTGCCTTACCAGTGTGCCATACCAGTGTGACATGGATATACCAGCGTGCCATGCATATAATACCAGCGTGCCATGCATATACCAGTGTGCCATGCATATACCAGCAGGCCTTGCATATACCAGTGTGCCATGCATATACTAGTGCCATGCATATACCAGTCTGCCATGCATAATACCAGTGTGTCAGCCATACCAGTCTGCCATGCATATCAGTCTGCCATGCATAATACCAGTGTGACATTACCAGTGTGACATACCAGCGTGCCAGCCATACATAATACCAGTGTGACATTGCCTTACCAGTGTGCCATACCAGTGTGACATGGATATACCAGCGTGCCATGCATATAATACCAGCGTGCCATGCATATACCAGTGTGCCATGCATATACCAGCAGGCCTTGCATATACCAGTGTGCCATGCATATACCAGTGTGCCATGCATATTATACCAGTGTACCATGCATATTCCAAAATATACGCATAATGGATGTGCTACAACAACAAAAAATAATTGTTGCCCAACACTAGAGTGTTCGGGTTTGGCTTGAAGAAAAGGTGGCAACCCTAAGGTAATGGTGCAGAAAATTCACAATAATAATATATATTAATGCCAATGCAATCTTTATAAAATGGAGCAAAGCACACAAGAAGAAAAAACACAAGACACAAACCCACATTGACAGAAGTATCTAAAAAACAATGTGCAGAAGGGCAATTATTGTACCCTATTTCAAAGCAGGTAACATGGATAGAAAAATACTCATTAAGACCTTAAGCATTGGAAGAATACCAATATACCAAATACAGATTCAAGGGAAAGGCCCCATATGTGCACAAAAGAGAAAAGGATAGTTCAGATGAACACGGATAGGACCAATCAATAGGCAGACTGTAATAATGCATAGGCCGCTAAGCAGTCTTAACAACATACAAAAACCCCCCCACAAAAACAAAAAAACAACCCTGCATGCAGGGTCACCACATCATAAAACTAAATTTGCAAACTCACAGACAAATCTCCTATGGCTTGCCTAGCCACAATATACTGGCAGGCAGGCAGGCAATACGGGTAGTCAATAGGCACTAAATCTCAATGATTTCATCCATACAGATCACACCGTGCAGTCCTGACAGTCAATAGCCAACAACTTTCCCAGAATGCTGTGCAAAATATGAACAAGCATCACATTTCTGCAGGCTCTCCTCCCAATGAGCAGCTATATTATGGCCATTTACGCCAACGCGGTGACCAATTATGATCCAATCAAACCGACGTCTAGGGTTGCCAGATCAGCCATATTTTCCTGGCCACATAATTTATTCATGTTGATGGGTAGTGCATGAAAGAACGCCACCCCACAACATGTATAATCCATACGCTGCAGGTAAGAGATTAAAAAGGATTCCCAGGTGAACTGCCAGTTACTTCCTTCCTAGAGCATATGAATTATACATGTTGTAGGGTAGCACGTTTCCCTGTGCTCCTCTGCATGAAGTAGTAATATGTGCCCATGAAAACATGGCCGACCTGGCAACCCTACGCGACTTCCATCCATGATGAATAGCATGGTTTGCACAATGCCACTTTTGGTTCAGAGCTGGCTGTGCCTCTGTCAAACTAAGCAATATTAAAATTGTGGCATGATTAAAATGTGACACTTGTTATTAATGGTTAATGGTGTGAGTAGGAGTTCAGCGCACCTTTTCTTAGCAGCACTGTGCAGAATATGCTGCGGGGCATAAGGTTCATTTTTATAGTGCATGATGAATCCTGAGCCTCTGGAGAGTGTGACGGTTTGTGTACATACAGAAACATAATCTCTGTCAGTTTATGGAGACGACAGATCCTTTGAAAGGCAGCATGCCCACACACTTAATTTATCTCCTCCTGTCTCACTTTGAGAAAATTGCAATATTCGATCTTATCAAGGATCACAGGTTTAAAACTAGGGTGGATTTTTTTAAAAAATAAAAAACTTTCATTACACGCCCCGATGAATTCGAACTGACCTCTTCATATTCCATTCAGAGTTTTTCTGCACCTTTACAGAAGGATAGAGTATAATTCTGTTTATCTCTTTAATTAATAGTGCCTGGAAATACTATTTGTCTGTCCCTCCTATCCGAACAATCTTACAAGTTCTATAGGAATATTGTTGTGAAAAAAGGCTCCGTTAATTTCGACCTTCTCTAATTTGAAGCAACTTCCATTGAGCTGAAAAAAATGAAAAGGGAATAAAAGGCCTTCTTGGCTTCAAAATAACATATTACTGCGTTTTTCCAAGAAGGCATCCAACTTTAAAAAAAAAAACAAAAAAACAAGCTCGAGGCAGATAATAAAACATCCTTACGGTTATGTCAGACCATCCTTACTGTTCTTGAAGTAATGAACCTTTTCCTTGCCTGTAGATGAAATCTCCTTTTTTCAAGTCTCAATCGGTGACCTTTTGTTTTTTGCACAGTCAAGCAGGAACAGATCACTATCTCTCTTCTTGACACTGCATATACCTATATATTATCGTTACAGTTACAAGTTTTAATAAAGCGCCAACAAATTCCTTAGCGCTGTACAATGGGAGAGACAGAATGACAAATATACATACATATTACACACACGGAACAGAAGGAGAGAAGACCCTGTTGGAGAGCTCACAATCTATTGTATACAACTTCATACTGTAAAAGTCATTAGATTGTTCCTTTAAATCAGGAGTTTCTAACCCTGGTCCTCTGATTTTGCAGATCACCTTGGAGAAATACCTACTGAATCCTGCAATCACTGACCAGCAAATCATATCACCTGTGCTGTGCTTCAAATACCTTGCAAACCTGGCCTGTTAGGGATAGTTGAGCATAGGGCCTATGATTGCCAGATCGGCCTGTTTTCTCTGGACACATGTTAGTTTTGTCATGTAACATGGAGCTCAGAGAACAGTGTAACCCTGCAATCTGTATAATTCATATGTTGCAGAAGGAAATCAAGGTCAATTGGAATTATTTTATTTTTTTACCTGCACCATATGGATGCTACATGTTGCAGGGTTGCATAGTTCCTACATATTTATTTTCTGTTAATCTGTAGATTTGTTTTTTTTCAATATATTGCATTATATTACTTTGTATTTCTGTAACTGTAACACTTCAATGTTCTTGAACCCAGGACATACTTGAAAACGAGAGAAATCTCAATGTATCCTTCCTGGTAAAATCGTTTATAAATAAATAGTTCATGCACTACCCATCAGCATGAATAAACATGGCCGATCTGGCAACCCTGATTGGGAAACCGGAATGGAGTTCTATAGGGGCAGCTCGGGAAACGTCCTGAAGGCGAGAGTTGGGAGTGCAGGTACGTGGATCTGATAACATCAGATCATTGGCAAAGGAGAAGAGGTCGGAATGGGATGTACCTGCTAATAAAGGGAGGAGATGTAGGCAAGGGCGCGGTTATGGAGAGCTTTGTATGTGACCCACCAGTATTTTAAAATGGATTCTAAAGGAAACCGGAAGCCAGTGTAGAGATTGACAAAGGGGGGAGGTGTGAGAGGTGCGGGATGTGAGGTGTAGGAGTCTGGCACAGGCATTCATTACAGACTGCAGAAGGAGAATCTGGGATCTTTTAAGGCCAGAGAGAAGGAGGTTACAGTAGTCAAGACGGGAGATAATAAGAGCTTGGATAAGCATTTTACTAGATTCCGGATTTAGAAAAGGACGGATGCGTGTAATGTTTTTTAGGTGGAAGTAGCAAGATTTGGTTAGCGACTGAATATGAGGAGTGAAGGAGCGATCAGAGTCTAAAACAATGTTTCCCTAACCTGTCCTCAGGACCCGCTGACTCACCAGGTTTGCCAGGTATCTGAAGCACAGCACAGGTGATATGATTTGCTGTTCAGTGATTGCAGGATTCAGGCTGCATTTCCCCCAGGTGATCTGCAAAATCTGGCCTGGTTGAGAGTCCTGAGGACAGGTTTGGGAAACACTGGTCTAAAAGGACCGGGAGGCAACGAGCCTGTGAGGTGGAAGATGTAATAGTGGCTCCACTCACCTGAAGGGAAATGGGTGCAGCAGTGATGGATTTAGAGGGAGAGAAGGTGAGAAGTTCAGTTTTAGAGAGGTTGAGCTGTAGGTAATGGGAAGTCATTCAGTAGGAGATAGCTGACCGGACCCTTTTATTTTATATAGGATCTTTTTTATTCGTTCCACACAATTTCATGCATTTTTTATTGTTTTAAACACCTTTTAAAAATAGTTTCCTTTTTTTTCTGCAGTTTGGCGGTCTTTGGTAGGCTGATCGGCTGTTTTTTTTGGCGGGCTGATGGGAGGTCATCATCGTTGTTCGGTGGCTCCACGTTTGTCGCACTTCAGGGATCCTGCGGAGAATAGTTTATTCGCCGCAGGGTCGTCGAACTGGAATCGCACCGAAGTGCGCCGAACGAAAAAGCCTTTTAGTTTCTCAAGGAGCAGGTGATACTTTAAGAGTGCCTGCTAGGGTTGCCAGATCGCCCCTGTTTTCCTAGACATGTATAATTTATTCATGCCGAAGGGCAATGCATGAAGTATGCCACCCCGTGGCATGTAGAATCCATACGCTGCTGGTAAGAACTAAAAGTAATCACAGATGACCTGCCTTGATTTCTTTCCTACAGCATATAAGTTATACATGTTGCAGGGCAGCACTTTCCCTGTGCTTACCCTCTGCATTAAACTGTAATATGTGCCCAGAAAACATGGCCGATCTGGCGACCCTAGTGCCGGCTTGTGATGTAAGGGTTACATATGATTTACAAAATCTATAATTGACTTATGGAAAGATAATTCCCTGTAATGCTAGAAAAAAATGCCTGTGCCCTATTTTGACCAATCATTATCCCTCCCCCTTTAATATCATTTTTACAGGGCAGAGGCTCGCCGTCACCATGTACCAGTCTGATATTTAAAAATATAGTCACAGCTGGCGAATGAAGCGTGACCGTCACACTCTGCAACCATGAAGTGTCAGACCAGGATTATCACAGTCTGCTGGAGCCAGAATCAGATCAGAGTTACTGACCCCTGAGGATGCCAAGCAGAGAGATGAACTGGCATCAGAGCCACTCACTGGATGACTCTGGACGAACACTCTTGCCCTCTGCTGGCAGACATGGGTTACAGCAGGGTATGACAATCCGCTTCCCCAGCACAGGCATCATTATGTTAAAGTCCCTGTTGCAAGTGCTCTGTCTGCCCCTGTTGAATTATGGGAAACACAGCATGGCCCCATAAAATGTTATGAAGACATCTGTAAAGGCAGAGGGATTTTATGAGCCATGATCTGCAGAGTGTGCTGTAAACCCAACCTTGCATGCTTCAGAGACTATCCGCATCTGCTCCCATCCATTTCTTAAAGGAAAACACCTATCACTTTGCTTAAACAACCCCTGATACCAGAGCATTTTCAATATGTTTCTGCCGGGCGATAATCGTTTAGAAATCGTACATGATTATTCTAGGCTCAATAAGGTGCTTTTGTATCGTTATGTCTTGATTCGACACGGTTCTGACTGATAACTTCCTGGAAGTTCAGGAGATAGCTGCAAGTCCCAGCAATGAGCGAACCTGCTCTCTATGGCGCGACGGAGAAAGAATAAACCAATCTGGATATTAATACACATAGCACAGGAATGGAGGTGCAGAATCAGGCATGTATTTCTAAGCAATAAATGCTGGTGCGTCTGCTTTAAAAGTCCACATTTTCTCTTCTCTGAGGTGATCAGTGCTTGAAGCATGACTTCCATCCATCATCTCATTTGCATACTGAGGGATGCTTTCTTAATTTAGACTGTAGGTCTGACCAAGATTTGGGTCTATTCCCAAACATTTTACTTATAATCGTGAAATTATGATGACCGTTTTTGCAAACAAAAAATAATAGGTTATTTAGAAGAGAGCAGAATAAATGTGTTAGTTTACACAGTCATCTATAACTTTGATATACTTTGTATACAATGTTTTATTGTTGCTAAACAATGCTATATAAGGCTGGGGTCAGACTAACTCATTTTTAACGTGCGTTTAGGCGCACTTAATCACGGCCGCACTAGCAGCAAATGACGGGCAATGACGGCCAATATACGAAGTACGGCCGCACAAAAGTCCGGCTGCGCAACGCAAGTGGAAAATTAACGCATTTTTCGAGAACGCAGAACCGCTAGTACTGATGTACAGAGTGCGCTGCGGCGGCATAGCGGCGTGATTAAGAGATGTCAGACGCTGCTAATGTCCAGCCTACATAATGTCCAGACGCAAAAAGTGTTTTATTGACGATCCGTAAAAAATCACGCACGAAAATGCGCGTCGTCTGACCGTTTTCGCGCATTCCGTGGAAAAATACGTCAATGCGTTCAGACGCACTTTTTGACGGTCGCTGCGAATAATGCGTTCGTTTGACCCTAGCCTTCGCAACAATGAGCACCGCCTTCTCTTGACTTGGAGAGTACAAATTGGTCACAATTGACATTATGCAACATATAAAAGTGAACGTTTGTTTGTATGTTTGGATTAGGAGAACTGTCAGGCGAAGAATTAAATGACAGTTAACCCTTTAAATGCGGTGGACGCGCTCAGCGCGTCCACTCGCATTGCTACTTCGCTGCTGAGGACGCGCTCAGCGCGTCCTCCCTTTGCAGCCTCGATCAGCCGGTATTCCAGCTGATCGCGCGGCCCCCCGGTGCGGGCTGACATCTATTTCAGGCACCCCCCGCCATTGCAGGGAAGGTGCCTGAAGGGGAGGGGGGAGGTCCTTCGGACCTCTCCCCCCTCCCCTTCCCCGCGTGCCAGCGATTAAAGACAGGCACCCTAGGGGGCTGGATCACGATATGGCGCTAACATGCGCCGTATCGCGGTCCCCTCCCGGAGCTGGCCGACATCTTGGATGTCGGCCAAGCTTCCGGGACATCCCCCTAATGACTGGCGTCATCGCGCAGAGCGTGATGGCGCCAGTTTTGAAATTAACCCCTTGCTGCCACCTATAGTGGAGATAGGGGGTTCCAATGAACCCCATCTCCTGATCCGTGACAGCTAGGGGTTAATGTTTACTATCATTGGAACGGCCAGAGTGTGGCCTTTCCAATGATATCAAACATCACCATGTAAAATGTAAAAAAAAAAAAATTAAAAAAAATGTTTGGTTTTTTTTTTTTTCGTTTTATTACTGCAACAATATTGTTCCCATTTCAATTATAATGTGAACAATGATGCTGCACTAACGATTTTTTCTATGGGGGACGTTTGCTAAAAAACACGTAATTTCCCCAAAAAAAAGTAACGATTCCTCATTTCTAATTTTTTTAACAAGCGCACCCCATAGAAAATATAACCGCAAATGATCGCATGTTAAAATGTGAAAAAAAAAAAACACTTACCACATTATAAATTATTGAAAATTCTAATTTTATTGCATTTTTTGTTATAATATACAGACATGACATAATGTATACATATAATAATGACATATTATGAATCTGCACAGTCTGCCGGAAAGAACGATCTATAATATGTCTGGGTCATATATTAAAATAAGCCTTCAAAACGCGATTAAACATGATGAGCGAAACCGGTAAAAATGAGCTCAGCACAGAGGCGGGAAAAGGCTCAGCAGCGAAAGGGTTAAATCCACAAAATCAACGGCTGACAATAAAAATTAAAAAAGCAAATGCAGCCTGAAAAACCATTTGAAGAAGTTCAACACAAAGCAAAAAAATCAAAACAGTATACGGTTAGGTCCATATATATTTGGACACAAGCACAATTTTCATACTTTTGGCTCTGTATGCCACCAGAATAAAAGTAAAACAAAACAATCCAAATGAATTTGAAGTCCAGACTTTCAGCTTTAATTGTAGGAGTTGAACATAAATATCAAGTACAAATTTTAGGAACTGCAACCGTTTTTATACACAGTCCTCCCATTTTCAGGCACTCAAATGTAATTGGACAAATTAATATATTCATAAACTGTTTATTTTTAATATTTTGTTGATAATCCTTTACTGGCAATGAATGCCTGAAGTCTGGAAGCCATGGACATTACCAAAGACTTGGTTTCCTCCTTTCTGCTGCTTTGCCAGGCTGATGTCCTCAGTTGTTCTTTATTTGTACGTCTTTCTGCCTCTAGTTTTGTCTTCACCAAGTGAAATCCTGCTCAATTGGGTTGAGATCAGGTGATTGACTCAGCAATTGCAGACTATTCCACTTCTTTTTTCCTTCAAAAACTCCTGAGTTGCTTTTGCAGTTTGTTTTGGATCATTGTCCATCTGTACTGTGAAGCGCCTTCCAATCAACTTTGATGCATTTGGCTGAATCTGGGCTAAAGGTATATCTCATAACACTGCTGAATTCATCCGGCTGCTTCTGTCACATCATCAATAAACACCAATGACCCAGTAGCCCTGAAAGCCAATCATGCCCATGCCATCACACTGCCCTGTCCCTGTATCTCTTAAATTCTCCCTCTGCCCCTCTCAGCACCTTGCATTCCTTAGTGCGTTCTGTGAGTTGCCTTTATTCCGGTCTTGTGTCACATCAGTCGCCACTGAGTCGTCATTGGCATTACATCTGAGATAGCTCGTTCCACTAACCTCATGCAGCTCGTGAGCTGCGCAATGTGGAACTGTGTGTTAAGAGACTCCCTTATTTTACAATCCGAGCCACAAATATAGTTACACTTACAACTTTTACTAAAGCACTAACAAGTTCTATAGCGCTGTACAATGGATGAGACAGACTAACAAATATACATACAAGGTAAACACACAGAACAGTAGGAGAGAGTACCCTGCACGATTGCTTGCAATCTAAGTGGAGAGGGACACACTAGGTGAGGGTAAATAGCAGAGTATGTGAAGTAGAGGGTACATGTGGACTGTGTGAGAAGATGATGTAAGAAATGTACAGTTGGGGGATCATGGAGTGAGCCGATAGGCTTCTCTAAAGTAATGAGTTTTCAGAGACTTCTTGAAGGATTGGAGAGACGGGGAGAGTCTAGTGTTACGTGGGAGGAAGTTTAATAGAAAGGGGGCAGGTCGGGAGAAGTCCTGAAAGCCAGAGTTGGGGATACAGAGGCCTGTTCAATACCTCAGCAGCTGCTGAATTGCTGCAGCGCAGCAATTCAGTTTGCTGCAGCAGTGTCGTTGAACCCTTTGGATGCGAATTTTGAATCCAAAATGGCCGACAATTTCTTAATGAAAAATTCAGATTGTTTTTCGGATCATTCGGACAAAAAATAATAAAGAGAAGCAGTCAGCACAATTCCGTTTTGTACGCACACACCACAAATGATAGTTTTTAATGAATAAACGTTATGTTTACTTCTGAAACAATATATAAATTGAACTGTAATATATGTCTATGTGCAGGGGGAAATAATAAATAAATATTTTGTGCTTTGGTGAACAAAAACCTCAAAATTAACATTGCTGTAGGGAATTATTACTTGCTTCGAGGCGGCGGCCATCTTGCTGTAGGGCATTGTTACTGGCTTCATGCGGCGGCCATCTTTAATACGTCACACGAAGCATCTCCTCGGGTCGCTGCAAGTGCTAGGTTAGCACTGCTGAGCGCTGAGCGGTTGAACGGCGTTCAATGCAAGTTGCTAACTTAGCACTTGCAGCGGCTGAGGTATTGAACAGGCCTCAGATACGTGGAGACGATAATATCAGATCATTGGCAGAGCGAAATAGCCACTTGCTTATAATAGGGCGTTTCTGATGGTTAACAATTGGCACCATTTGCTGCTCCCTAAGGTGGGAGCATTAGTTTCACAGTAGTTAAAGGAACACTCTGTTGAAAAACATTGTTCCTTTTTTAGCCCTTAAATAATTGGGCAGAGTTTGCTGATAGTCTCTGCCCAATTATTTTTTTAGTTACCTGGTCTCCGTCACTGTGCAGCTCCTCCTCTCGGCTCAGGGTCTCCTCTACCCAGAAGTCCCTGAATTTTTCCATACAATTTGCAACCGCAAATTGCGCACCAGAACGGGACTTGCACACTTCACCTATGCAAGTCCCATATAGCACCTGCGCCGAACTATGGATCTGAGCTGCACGAATGCTCGGATCTGATCCATAGGCTGCATCTTTGAGATCGCTCACTACTGCAATTGGTCTCAGACAGTGACATCAGCATGATCTCTGTGTGTCAACGCCACTGGTGACTGGCAGCTGTGAAAGTCAAAAATCCTGGCTGCTGGGTGGGGTGGAGGAAATTCCTCCACTTCAACTAATCAGTGGAGCTGGGGGAAGGGGGAGTGTCCCTCTAAGGTTTACCTATAGCTTTACAGCTTGTTTAAATTCCCACTCAGACGTCACCAGTGAGTTTCCTTGGGCAAGACACCTAATGAAATGGATGTGCTGCCGCCTACCTCACAAAATACTTGTACGTCTCATAGATTGTAAGTTCCCTTGGGAACAGGGACCCCCTGAATCAGGCCGTATCATCCATGTGTGGTATTCTAATGTATCAACCCCTCGTACGCTGATCTTGTAAAGCGCTGCAGAATATGTGGCGCTATATAAATAAAGGATAATAATCATTTTAGAGATTCTTTAACATTCTGTGCCTGCAGATACTAAATCACTGAGGGCAAGGCTTGGCACCATGGCTGCTGTGGGTTAGGTAAAGGCATACAACCATAATAATGTAGAAACATCAAATATGTTTAGGGAATTATGTACTCAAGCATCACTGGATATTCAGCTTGCAGATTCAGACGTATCCTTTTGCTGATCAACGGGTTAAATTGTACTTCTTGGAGAAACGAGCTAATGGTCTGTATTGGAAACAGAAGCAAAGGCTTGGCACAAGGCACCTGCCATGAAACAACAGAACACAGCGCCTCACAGTGGCCAGTCTGCAGTGGTGCACATTGACCTTCATTTCAGACTGCAATTATTTTTGTTTTATGTTTTTCCAGTTTTTTTTAACGTATATTAAATTATTTTGATATACGGCCTACGCCTGCTGCATGCAATCCAGCCGAGCAGAGCCTCCCTCCTGCATCAGAGAGGCTTCTCTCCCGGCGAATACACAAAGTATTCTTATGCTTCGCAAGGAAATTTACATTTTTACATTTTTTTTTTCTATGTCACACAGCAAACCTGTGTGGTATTCTTTGCCTTTCATGAGAGGACAATGATTCAGTAACAGGTGCTGAAGGTTGTGAAACATGAACAAAGTGTATTAATCCTTATTTCGCTGCAGAAAAGTCACAGCTGCCTTCTTTCCTCTACGATGGCCAAAGGTTTTAACCACTTACCCAAGATTTCTACAGCTTTGTCATGGGTATTGGAAATTTTACGCCAAGATGATGGGCGATAAAAGTGAAGGGAGCATGTTTATAGTTTGCTTATTGTGGCCTAAAATCGACCAATTCTTTTGGATTCCCACCAAATTCTTGGTTTGGGGGGGGAAAGTGTGTTAACAGTGCTGCCTTAAAAGCGCTCACTTTCACTGCAGTCAGTGCCAGGAATTATAAACACTTATTTTAATTCTATAAATCACAAATTATGCAGCCAGGACTGTTCCTATCAGTCGGTCCAGCTGGCAAAGTGTATATTTATTGCATATACTGTGTAGATAGGGTTGCCTGATTACTACGTACAAGTGGGTGGCACTTTAACGTGTTTCCCTACAGCAGGGGTCAGCAACCATGGCCCACTCGGGGCACTGAGCTAAAACTGGGACACAAAAGGGGAAATATTAGCATTTGCTATTCTCCCCTTTGCATCCCGGTTTCCCCAGCAGATCACGGGGCAGGCGGCGAGTCCGGCAGCCTGCCCCTTAGCGATTGCTAAGCTCGCGGATGCTGGCGGCAGCGCTACAGCGCCGTCCCCAAAATCCCCTCTATGGCGTCCATAGGATTCCATGGAGGATCGTGCTGCCAGATCACATGGCCGGCATGATCACGCCTCTCGCGAGATCCTGCTGGTTGGCGGAGTGATCGCAGAGGGAGACCAGGGACTTTCTTCCCCCAGTCTCACTCAGCTCCCAGCGGCCAGAAGCAGTGGATCAGGCCGCCGTTCTCGCCGCGGGATAAGAGGTGAGTATGTGATTTTTGCGGGGGTTTTGAGCTGCAGGTAATGGATTCTGCAGCAACGCAATCCGTTACCTGCACCTCTGAGCTGGTGGTAACTTTTTCGATAGCACTAGCTCTTAGTAACTAGCGTTAAGACCAAGTGATCCTAACGCTAGTTAATCTGTGTATGCACTTTGCGCTTCCCATGTTAGGTATAGAGAGCTCAAAGGTCAGTAAACTCACGATACGAATCGCAATTTAACGAGCGCTAACGTTTTTTAACCCATTAGCGATTCGAAAGCGATGTGGGTGCAGCGCTATGACTGGCTTTAAGCTTGCGCTGACGCTAGTGTTAGCTTGAAGGAGGTGATAGAGCCTTAGATGTTTTGGAACTACATTTCCCATAACTTGAAGGGTTATTCAATAAGCGCCAAAATTGCCACCGAATTGCACCAAATAGTGAATTTCACCGTTTGGTGCAATTCAGTGGCAAGTTCGGCACTTACTGAATAACCCTTTACGTCTTATGTCAATTGGCAGTTCGGCTATTCAGGAAGTTGTCAGTTCTCCAAATACTGGCGAATTTGCCAGCGAAATAGGAAGCAGTTCATTGCAATTCGGTGACCAACAGCAGCAGTGAAATTGTCCCATATAGAAGTAATGGTTAATCTATTCAGAGAACGATGCCAAAAAATTGGCGAAATGCCCAGATTTTCAGTGATTCAGTTCGACAGGTTTAAAAAGGCAAATCCCATAGGATTACCGTTTGGTTTTCTCAACCGTTTATTCTTTTCCATTTCAGCAAAAAGCCTTTTTATTTATTTATTTTTTTAGAATATTTTAGGTATTTTTCTGGATCTTTTAGGTGAAATCTTTTATTCCCAATTTATATTTATATTTTATGGTGTTTTTTTTAAATTCTGTAACAGACCATTTTTATATAGGACCTTTTATTATCATTTCCATGCATTTTTAATATTTTAAACACCGTTTTTAAAATAGCAGAGTTCTGGTTTTTTTTTGTTTTTGATTAACCAGTTCGGCGGCTGACCAGCTTTTTTCGGCGGTCAGTTTCGGCTGAAATATCACTGCTCTCTGAATAACCCCTTTAGTTGACTGATTTATGAGTTTAATGAGTGGCTTTGCTTCAAGGGAGATGTAGTTCCAAAATGTTGCTGACCTTTGCCCTACAGAATGCAAAATTCATAAGCTGAAATAGGTAAATTCACTAGTTAAGGAAAAGTACAGGGGAGCACTTTCACACCCCATCATTAGCATGGAGAAATTATACCTGTACAGGATGATAAAGCAATTCTATGTTCAGATCATGGTCTCTATTCAGGCTGAACCAAAAATGGAGTCCCAAAAAACATTGCAAACCCTTAACCAAATATGTCTCCCTACTATCAGCTATATAAGGCCGGTGTCAGACGAGCGCACTAGGTGCACTCGTACCGACGTGCTTACCGGCGTCCGTCGCAGCGTTGTGCCGATGCGACAGGGCCAGCCACACGCTGTTGCGCGTGCACGAATTGCGCGCACAACAGTGGCCGTGCTTCGTCCGTGCAGCAAGCCTCCCATCAAAGCGCTAGGACGCGCGTTGACAGGGCTGCAAAATGCATCCATAGGAGGATCGAGCCTTGCAGTGCTGAGCGCACTAACTGCGCTCAGCGAGGCGGCTAGATGGGCATCAGACGGGCGTCGAGTGGAAAGAACATCCACTCTCACGGACGTTCCTTCCGCTCTCCAAAATTCTCGTCTGACCCCAGCCCTCTGTGCAAGCTGCTATGCTAACATCTCTACTTGTAATATTCGGAAGCAGCTAACAGATACCAAGAGCGATGCTGCTGTTCCTTCTGGTAACCTCTCCTGGAGGTCATGGGACTCCATTGAGGGTTTCAGAGGGCCAGTGGAAGTACAATTGGATCTACGTGTTCTTTCTGACTTCATTGTAGAATGGGAGTAAATGTTACATTTCCTTAGTCTCTTTTTTCACATATAGCAAAGCCACTTAACAACAGGTTTTAGCAGCTGATAAGCTTATGTCAGTACCGGCTGCAAGCAAGAATAACAAGACAGACCATGGAATCATTTGTTATTCTCTAGGCTACCTCCACATTATCCTTTCCTATACAAATCCTAAGGGCCCGGCTGGAACAAGGCCTCTTTTTTTTCATTGTTAGTTTGTTATACTAAGGTGAAGTCTATTTAGGGTTTGACATAAGATAAAACCTAATCATCTAACCAGAAAGCTAACACATTTTCCATGGAAACCGTAACATTTTATTAATAACAGACATCTATTAAAAAAATCTATTGTGTAAATACACTCTTTTAAGTGCACACTCTGGTTTTCTCATGTTTCATGGGACTGCAATCTTTAAATCCTCTCTGTTTAGCAGCCAAGCAGCTCAAACCAAAGGCAACACACAACTTGATTTATAGATATTGAGGGGATACTGTTGGTGGTGACTATGTTCTTTATTTTCAGCATTCATAAAGTTGACTAGTTTGACTTACATTACTCATAGTACTTAACAATTCTCCACATCTCGTTTTAAAAGAATAAAGCCTAATCTTCCTAGAGATGGATTTTTATAATTCTTTGAAGGTCGCCATCACCCTCTCCAGCTCCTGCATTTACAATCAGCAGCCCCACCCAGTCCCAGACCTAAACTCATACAGGGTTATTCAAAGAGAGGTGAAAAGCAGGAGAATGGCTGGAGAATGGAAAATTCTAGGTCAAAATAGCCGATTTGGAAAGTGAGATAAATGGGAGAATTTTTCTGGTTTGGCTATTTTGACGTAGAATTTTCCATTCTCCAGTCATTCTCCTGCTTTTCATCTCTCTCTGAATAACCCTGATAGTTTTCCCTTCTAGCTGCTTCCCCTTTTCTTTCTAATTACCATTTTCAAACCCAAACTTCTGGTCCTTCCCATGCAATCCCTGCTATATTCTGTCTGGCCACCATCTCCACATTTCCCCTTTTGTTTCACATAATGTCCTTTAGATTGTAAGATCACATGATGTCTGGCTGAGCACTTGTATAAAGTGCTGTATCAATAGGGCAATTATCCTATGGGCAGGGTCCACTGTTTCTTATGCGTTTTTATGATATCTCATGTTTCTGCTCCCTCGTTGTAAAGCGCTGCAGATTCTTTGGCGCTATATAAGTGACTGTATCTGGCGCAGTGGGTTTATATACATTTTGAATGTTGTTGGTTTAGATTTCTATTCTTTGTGTGCTATATGAGCAGATTGAAACTGATTGACTTAAGACTTTTTTAAATAAACAATATTACTATATACATCAGTGTGGGAACTTCACAAAAAGAGCCGGTTGGTTAGGGTGTTCACAGTTAAGTTCTGCAAAGGAATTACCTCAGACTAACAAACCTTGTTTATTAGTTTCCTTCCCTTATCATATGTGATATATAAATGTAGGAAATTTGGTAATTTTAGGGAGGTAAAGCAAACCAGACATCCAAACAGCAAGTCGTGACTCCCAGTCACATGTCTGAGGATAAGTGGCGGGAAATCTCTCCTCCTCAGATCCTATGCCCATGATTATATTACCCCTACCATTACCTCCAAGCCACTTTTAGATGCTGCATATTGGCTTCTTTGCACGAGTGACAATACTGGTATTTTTGTGTCAGAATGTAAGTTACATAGTTACATAGTTATATAGGCTGAAAAAAGACATGCGTCCATCGGGTTCAGCCTCTCCCACATAACCTACTGCTGTTGATCCAAAAGAAGGCAAAAAACCCAGTCTGAATGCTTGCCAATATGCAACATACTGGGAAAAAAATTCCTTCTTGACCCCAGAATGGCAGTCAGATTTCTCAGTTAAAGAAGTAACCGTAACAACCTATATATTAGCAATTTTCTCTTCACACTTTTGTAAGGAATCAGGAGAAAATACATATTCTATGCCACTAGGTGGTGCTATTAAACAAGGCAGAAATGTAGGTGTTGGTGGATTTCCTAATATTAGGATAGACTCAGGTCTCTATTGTTCTCTCCGTGTGCAAGACGACGGTGTAAAACAACCAGAATCTCGACTTACTGCAAATGATGGGAAAAAAAAAGAGACGACAAATAAACACAATAACATTATACTGCTTAAATATGGTTGAAGATGCAATGATGTCACTATCCCATTTGTAAGATGGAGAATTTATCTTATCCTAGCAAAAATCTGCCTGCTTTTGAAACAAAATTTATTACATGGTCTTTCGGGTCTGTGAAGAACTAGGAAAGTAAAACATGTCACATTTTAATCATACAGTATTAAATAAGATTAGTCTTTCTCGTAGTTTGGCCGAGATGGCGTTCTGCCATGTTCAGTCATTGACACTGATCATACCAACACCCTTAACCCCTTCACTACCGAGATTGAGATATATCTGGCTTCAAAGGCGCCATCCGGTGCCCCGATATCGAGATACCTCGATCTGCAGCCCAAACGCAAAGTAAATTAGTTTGCTGCAAACAAATTTAATTTGCTTTTAGGCTGCAGAAGATGCCCCCAAAGTTTTAGCTCTGTGGGCATAATGCCCAAAGAGCTACAACTGTATAAAATCGGCTGAAAAATGCCTGACGTCATGCATTCAGCAACCGATACAGGGAAAGGGAACGAGGACACAAATAAAATATATCGAGCTCCAGCTCAAACAGCTGTAACACAATTTAGCAGTAGATGGCGCCATCTACTGGCCAGCATAGGTTATTTACAGTAAGAAATGCAATGGGTATAAGCTCAAATATTTCTTACTGTATAATTAATGATTTTACAAAACACCACTGGTTTCTGACCATGTTTTTTTGGAAAATCACTTGGTAGTGAAGGGGTTAAAGAAGATACAACTAGAAGCCACCTTGACCATGACTAAACATTATGGGACTTAATATAAAAATCACACACATACAGAGAATCATTTTATAAAGTTGGTAACTCTCACCACCTTAACCTTTTGCCTTGTAAAATATTTGAAAGGTGCCAACACATTCTGCAGCACTGTACATAGGTATAATTGGTACAGCATACCTGAAAGACAGGATATCAGAAAAATACAGGAGGAACTGAGGGCATTATTTCCGTTGGAACTTACAAAATAGAAGGGGGAGGTGTGAGAAACAGGAGGTGAAAACTGTGACGGCGAAAATAATGTTAAAGGAACACTACTACTTACATAAGCTGTAAATAGATTGCAGCATTACAAATAAAATTACTCTATAAAACACAGGCTGCTGTTTTTTCTTTGCTTGATGTAACGGAGTGTAATAAAATAAACATGTTTTTTTATCTCCTTTTTCCATTTTGTGGATTTACTTCCCATGATGCAACATTTACCAAAATCTGTGCAAAATATTTACTTTACTGAAGTGGTTTATCTTCTATATTATTTAAAAATCAATGGAGTGGAGGAGCGAAGGTTTAGATAAGGCAGCAGGAGGTCTATTGTGTGATCCAGGCTACCTGAGATAAGAGATGGCAGCTGAATGAGATAAAACAATTTTTCCATGATGTTACTGCCGCTAGTTTATGTATTTTTTTTCTTCCCTCCTTTTTTGATAGTTTAATTCTGTGCGGATTCTCACTCTGCCCTGCTCCTCCCAGTTGTAATACTTTGCATGAACAAGTCTAAACTCTGTATTTCTTTTATCCACAGTCACTCTTCACCACCATTTTTCCCCTCTGCTGTCCCACCCAGTTCCTATCCTAATTATATAGCCTCCTTTTCTCAGCTGCTTCTGTCCTTGCTCACTTTAACCTCATCAAGCCCAAGCTCTCGGTCTATCATCATGCAGCGTCTGCTACATGCTCTCTGGTAATTATATCCACACTCCCCCTGTTCCCCTTTTGTTTCACTTGCCTTAGTCCCTTAGATTATAAACTCACAGGATGTCTGTCTGAGCATTTGTAAAAAGTGCTGCATTTACAGGACATTTATCCTACGGGCAGGGCCGTCTGCTCCTTATCTTTTATTATTTATTATGTTATCTGTTTTTCCCCATTGTAAAGCGCTACGGAATCTGTGGCGCTGTATAAGTACTTGTAACCGTAACTTCCCAATCTACCCCCTGGTGATATCCTTTGAATACATCCTACACAAATACAATGATCTGAGTCGGTGACACCGAGTAAAATATTTTCTTAACTAAACATGCAAGAGATCAGTAACATAAAATAAACAAAATCAGGACATTTAATTTTTTTGGTGGTAGTGTCCCTTTAATACTTCAGAAGCTATTAGGGACATTTAAAATTTCACATGTAGCCTGCTGTCTGACCACAACTCCAGCTTCATTCCTTAAAATTGGAGGTGGCCCTCTATGGGATGTAAGAGATTCTGCGATGGAATGGTAATGTTGCTGTGCTCTTATGCAGAGTGGCAGTTTCAATGCTAAACCATTAAATACACACTACCAGTCCTAGGCCCTCCTGCCAATTCATTCAAGTGTCCTTGCCTATCTTAATGCAGGAACAGTCAGAACAAAGATTTATTCTATGTGGATAATCGCTTTTGTATTTGACGAGGAGGACACTTCTAGGTAAAAGGAATCTTCTAAACAAAGGCTTGTGCAGTTATTTTGAACAATACTACCACACCAGGGATTAAGCCCCCTCTTGTGTTCCCTGCTGACACAATGTATCTCCCTTTAATCGGCCACCACTTTATTTTTGCACACAAGAAACAGATTTCTCAAGGCAGAGATTGTGTAAAAAAGCAGTGTTTCAGACACACAACATACAATAATGCTACCCCAATTAATCTGTGTACTCCCTTCCAGGTGCTGGCCAATTGATCCATGACAAATGCCTGACTGAGAATGGCCACCTGGAGGAGGCCTCCTTACGAGGTTTGCAATGCCTCAATATTAGGTGGGTGGTTTCATTGAGATTCTATTGACATTCCACTTCTTAGTTAAAGAACACGAATATCGCATATTTAATTTAGGTTTCTGTCTGAGTGTCCCTAGGTATATTCATGAATTTACCTAGGGACGCTCCCTATTAACATACCTCAATACAGAATGCACCTGTAAACATGTAACAGTGAATATATTAACTACATATTAATTTTTTGTATATTTGTGTTTTTTTAACCCTTTCGCTGCTGAGCCTTTTCACACCTCTGTGCTGAGCTCATTTTTACCGGTTTCGCTCATCATGTTTAATTGCGATTTGAAGTCACATTTTAGTATATGACCCAGACATATTATATATCGTTCTTTCCGGGAGACTCGGCAGATTCATAATATATCATTATTATATGTATACGTCATGTCCTGTCTGTATATTATAACATAAAATGCAATAAAATTAGAATTTTAAATAATTTACAACGTGTAAAGTGGTTTTTTTCACATTTTAACATGCGAGCGTTTGCGGTTATATTTTCTATGGGTTGCGCTTGTTAAAATTAGAAATGGGGGGGCGTGGCCGGACGTTGCAGCGCGCGGTCGCATGTAAGGGAAGCTCCTGATACCGGCGCTGAACTTTCATTTCTAGCAGCTAAAACACAGCAACCTCGGGGCTGAAAACTCACCCACAGGTGGGTGACACCTCCTAGCTCCCAGATGGCACCTCCTAAGGCGCAGCGGACGTTGGAACCGCTAAAATCGGCGAAAAAAGACCGGGTTCGTGAGGCCCAAGATGGCGGTTTTCCCTCTTCTGTTTCCTCTTTTACAATGGAGGCAGCTGTGGTGGGCCCACCCTGCATGTCTGACACTTCACCGCCTTCGGAAAGCAGACTTCATGCCATGCTGCAAGAACTCCGTTCTACCATCCAAACGGATATTAAAGAGGTGCTGCAGGAGCTGAGGCACGATGTACAAGACCTGGGTGAGCGGACCGATTCTTTGGAGTCTAAAGCAGATGACTTATGTTTAGCTCACAATGACCTGGTGGACCGTCATATAGCTTTGCAAGCAGCACACGACACCATGGCAACGAAATTAGCCGATATGGAAGACCGTTCACGGCGCAATAATGTACGGATCCGGGGCATTCCGGAGGCAGTAGCTCCTGCTGACCTCCAGCCTTATATTATGGAGCTTTTCCAGATCCTGGTACCAGCATACTTGCCGCAAGATTTTCTGATGGATCGGGCACACAGATTGCCGCGTGCCAAAAATCTGCCGCCCTCAGCTTCCAGAGATGTGCTAGTCCGGGTGCATTTTTTCCACGTTAAAGAAGCGTTAATGAGAGCGTCGAGGAAATCCATGCCTCTACCCTCTCCATATGCCGAAGTTTCTTTCTATGCGGACCTGTCGACAGCTACCATGACTAAAAGGAGGGAATTCTCGTCTTTCACCAAAATCTTACGTGACCACAACATGGCATATCGTTGGGGATTTCCCACAAAGATCCTGTTATGGCGGGAAGGAGCTTTGCACGTCATTCCAGATCCCCTCGCTGGCATGCGTTTGCTGACGGAATGGAAGGTGGTGTCGGAGTTTACTCCCCCTCGTGTGGAATCGTCTTCGCCGCTGAAAGTTTCTCCGGAGTGGCACCGGATCCGGCCTAACTGAGATGCTATGGTCTTGCATTTTCTTGCTTTGGGCGTGCTTTTCTTTATTTTTTCCTTTTTCCGCCAGGTTGTCTTAAACCTACTCGGACAATTGAATCTCTCTCACGTCTGCAGGACTCAACCCTTCTGATCTACCTTGAGAGTGGCGCTTCTGGGTAATGTTCCTTCGCTTGGTTAACCCCGAGGCCTTCCAATGGCCTGTATATTGGCGCAGTCTCCTCCGTGTAGAGTTGGGACTGCTGTTTTTCCCCTACGGGAGTTTTTTCTTGAACGTGTTTCTTCTAATTATACCATCCTACTGTGTTGATTGACTCCACTCAGCTGCATTCATGGAGTGCAGTTTTTTTTTTTCTCGTACTTGGTACGGGTTTTCTTTTCTTTATTCTTTTCTTTTTTTTCTTTTAATTAACTTTTTTCTGGTTCAACTTATGTAAGTGTAGCGCTGTGTTAAAATCTTGCTGTGGCAGTACCTATTTTTGGCCACAAGATGGAGACTATCGCGATCAGAGACACTGGACATTGGGACTACAATGCCCGGCATGCTTTGCAAGAAGACAGGAAGTGGGTGGGGACTGGACACTTACATCCTCTGCCTCGTGGAGAACGCGCGGGAGCGCGCCAGGGAACGAGAGAGAGCAGATGCAGTGCCATACTTTGTGAGAGGGCCTAGGCCGGAGAGCAAGTGAGACCTGTCAGTTCTTTTACCGGGTCATTCAGCCGCAAGAGAAGGAGCCCTCCAAGTTCCAGAGTTGCTGCAAAGGGAACCAACCGAAGACCTCGAGTAAGGAGTCACCGCAAGTTGATCGGGTACAGAGAGCAGGCGGTGAGCTGAGGAAAAGTCGTGGACAAGCTACGGGAAGTCAGACAACGGATCCGGCCGCTAGTATCCCCAGTCAAAATCCAGCGGAGAGACGTCCTGGGTCAGCGGAGCCTAAAGCAACCGGCGGATGGGTGAGAGGCCTCCAAGGCCGTTTATAATACAAAGAGCACGCTGCTGTTTTCTCTTTAAAGTCCACAGGGCCCCAACTTGACTAGTCGAAGACATTTCTTAAGTAAATTCACTGGCCAGTTGAACAGTACCCGGGTACCTTACACACATACACACCTTTTACATTCCAGGACTTAACCTGTGCAGGACTCATTTTGTTACGAATCGGAACGGGGGTTAAAGATACGTTCCGAAATATATTTTTCTCTTTCCGCTGCGCGTTTACCGTGATACGAAGAGATTGTATATTCTGGGGTTCCGCTACGTGTCCCTTTTTCTGAATATTCATGCAATTGCATTTCTTTTATGTTCGGTTACGAATATTTTATTTTCCGAAATACTACGCCTCGTGTTTCGGTTCTTTTCCGCTACGCGTTTTACCGCAATACGAAAGTACTGTAATAATATCTGTGAATACCGTATCTCAACATCTGCCTATTATTTTAGTAAACTATTTAAATGATAAAAACCCACAACTGTGTTGGAGTATATTTATTCCCTAGTGCGGGGAGACTGACCCGTGGTTCATTTTCAGCGGCTCCTCCGGGAGTGAGCGCTACACGTGGGGGCTCGTTTCCGGGATTCAGTCTCTGGAAAAACCGCATCTAAAGGGTTAAATATGGATCCAGACACTGTTGCCGAATGGTGTGAGGAGCACAGTAGTCAGTTAGAATGTTGTATAGTCATGGATATTCCCGCAGACACTTGGGCCGAAGAGCAGATCCGCCAGGCCGTGGCCACGCTAGCACCAGATCATCGGGGGTTAATACTGGACATTAAGAAAAACCCAGATACTTCTCACACGTATGTTCTTCTCGAGTGGAGAAAGGGTGTTCCACCATGTTTTCAGGGCGCGAGCGTGAAACTGGCCGATGAGGTGGAAGTCCAACTAATTCAGCCAAGTGCGCCATGTGGCGAATCCGCAAGTGTTCCCGCGCCTAGTCCGTTGGCCATGATTGGGCCTGAATTTATCGTGGCTATTGGAGATCTACTGGCTAAATGTCAGAAAACAAGCCCTCCTCACACTAACTTCGGTTATCGACGGTTAAGAAATTTCACAGGAAACGTACCAACTCCGGCGGGAGAAGAAACCTTTGAAGAATGGGTGGAACAGGCGATGCAGGCTCTGGATGAGTGGGACGTCCCTGAGGCCCAGAAAAAGCAAAGGATCACCGAGAGTTTAAAGGGACCTGCGTCAGAAGCGGTGAGAAACCTAAAACTGAGCAGAAAAGATTGTACTGCTTTAGATTACTTAAACGTTCTTGAAGAAGTTTTTGGGCGAACCGAAAAGGCGGCCGAACTGGTATATCAGTACGAACACACCTATCAGAGAAGAGGTGAAAGGATGACCGAGTACATGAGGCGCCTAGATAAGATTCTACACCAGATACTCCTCAAGAAAGGGGCCGAACCGGCCGAAGTAGATAAGATTCGAATAAAACAGATCCTGAGGGGCTCTCAACCTCTAGATCCAGTAATGATGCAGCTGAGAAGCAGGGCAGGTAACCAAGAATTGAAGTACCTGGAACTGATCCGAGTTGTACGAGAAGAAGAGGCTTTACTGGAAGAGAAATCCTTCAGGCGGGGGGAAAGGGCTTATGCACAACCTGTGAGACATAGCGACGGTCTGCAGCCTGAAAGCGATTCTCTAGATACTTATGGATCGGACGAGGACGAACAAGAGCACCTAGTCGTTTTTAAATCTACAGAGAGGGCTGCCAAAGAATCGAACCTCTCTGAACGTGGTGAATTGTCCAAGACCGTCAAGAAAGTACAGGAAGCTCAAGCTGAATTGCAACAAGCGCACGCGGAACTGTGCCGAGTGTTGATGAAGGTGACCGAAATGCAGGCAGAAATGCAGAAATTCCTCACAGATATGCAGACGACGGGAGCTGCTGTGGCGTCTGGTCCAAGTCCTTTAACAAAATCCCAACAAGCAACTACGTCTCCACTCTCTAAGAAGAGATGTTTTGGTTGTGGAGAAATGGGCCATTTCCGCGCACAGTGCAAAGGCCAAAAGCCTGAGAAGGATAGAGTCGAGGGACTGTTGAAAGCCCTAGAAGGACTATTATCTACCTCACCGGCGGGAAACGCCAGAGGGCACAAGTGAAGGAGCAACCTAAGTGCCCGAAGGTTGAACCCCGCTCCAGAAACCAAGACAAGACTAAGAGGGCGAGAAGGCCCAAAGCCGAGCCAACTGCTGAGCCTGTCAGGACTGAAAGAGTCACTCCCTTAGCATCCGGGTCTACGTCATGGGGAGGCAATGCACACCCAAAACCTACACGGGCCAAGAAAAGGGCCAGGGTACAGCAAACTGGGTCTAAGCGTCCGGATACCGCCACCAAGTTTCCTGACCAACTGATAGGTCCTTCTCCTATTGTGCCAATCCAAGTGGAAGGAGTCTACACCAAAGCCCTGTTAGATTCAGGGGCTCAAGTGACATTGATCTACAGAGACTTCTATGAGAAACACTTAAAGCACATTCCTTTGCAAGAATTGAAGGATTTGGAAATATGGGGTATCGGCACTGAGAAACTCCCTTATGACGGGTACCTGCAAGTGAAGTTGGAGATCGGATCTGAAGTCATCGGACAGTCTGGAGGTTGTGATGCATTGGCCATTGTGTGTCCTCGACCCTCGGGTGCAAACAGAAGCTCCCTCATAGTGGGGACGAATACTGACCTAGTGCGGCGTCTCCTGACACCTATTGTATTGGAAGAAGGTTCGACTCAAGGAGTACACCCAATGTTACGTCCGGTCTATCAGAGGATGGTCGAAGAACGAAAGGCACCTGCTGAGGTGGGAAGACTGTGGAGACTGGGTGGGACAGAGAAGGTTCTGCAAGCAGGAGAAGTAGCGAGCTTCCGGGTTTCAGTCAAGTTGAACGGATCGCAGCCAGGTCCCTATGTGATGCTGGGAACTGATGTCAATCATGGGAGTGAAACCGGAGTCGAAGTAATTCCTGAAATAATCTCCACCAAAGCCCTGAAGAGAACACGAGGAAGAGTCTCGGTCAGTGTGTGCAATGTGACAGATTCTCCAGTAGTCCTTAAAGCACGAATGCCTATCGGGCAAGTAGAGTCTGCTACACCCCTCTCTACCGATTTAGGAGGGGGAGTGGATAAAGAGATTCCAGATGAAAGATTCTACCCCAAAGACGCTCCTGCTCCCATTTCACCTGAGTGGAAGAAACGTCTTCAGTCTCAAGTCCTAAAGTGGAAGGAATTGTTCTCGAAAGATGAGTTCGATGTGGGCCTAGCTAAGAGTACTGAGCACCGCATTCGGTTACAAGAAGACAAGCCGTTTCGTGAAAGATCAAGGCGAGTTCCGCTGGGAGACTTGGATGATCTGCGAGAGCAACTGAATGAATTGCAAAGAACCAAGGTGATTCAAGAGTCCAGGAGTCCATATGCATCTCCCATAGTGTTGGTCCGGAAGAAAAATGGTTCTGTCCGCCTATGTATAGACTACCGCACATTGAACCGGAGAACCATCCCCGATCAGTATGCCACTCCTCGGATTGAAGATGCCCTACAGTGTTTGTCTGGAGCAAAGTGGTTTAGTGTACTAGACCTGCGAAGCGGATATCACCAGATACCCATGCATCCTGAAGACAAGGAGAAAACTGCGTTCATCTGTCCACTAGGGTTCTTTGAATTCAACAGAATGCATCAAGGCCTTACGGGGGCTCCAGCCACGTTCCAACGGTTGATGGAGAAGACAGTCGGGGATATGAATTTAATCAAAGTATTAGTGTACCTGGATGACATAATTGTGTTTGGGAAGACTCTGGAAGAACATGAACAACGTCTGGAGAAGGTCTTGAAGAGGCTTCATGAAGAGGGGCTGAAATTGTCTCTGGAGAAATGCCAATTCTGTTTACCGTCTGTTACGTATCTAGGACATGTGGTCTCAGCAGAAGGTGTTTCGACAGATCCTCGGAAGTTGGAGGCTGTAGCTTCTTGGCCTAGACCCAGGAACGTCACTGAACTTAGATCTTTTCTGGGATTCTGTTCATACTATCGAAGATTTGTGGGAGGATTCGCGAAAATAGCTCAACCACTGAACAAACTCCTGCAGAAGGAAACCACAGAAGAAGGCTGTAAGGTCTCTGACAAAAACCAGTCAGCTCCGGGGCCAAGGAAAGCTCGAGAGTCTATACAAGGTGAGTGGACCAGTCAATGTGAAGGAGCTTTCGTAAAGCTGAAAGAGAGTCTAACCCGAGCTCCTGTTTTGGCCTATGCGGACCCTCACAAGCCGTATGAACTACATGTGGATGCCAGCCGAGAAGGTCTGGGAGCAGTCCTATATCAGGAGTATGGTGGATTGCTGAGGCCTGTAGCGTACGTGAGCCGGAGCCTTACGCCTTCAGAGAAGAACTATCCTACTCACAAGCTGGAGTTCCTAGCCTTGAAGTGGGCAGTGGTAGACAAGTTAAAAGACTATCTGTATGGAGCTGAGTTCGTGATCAAGACGGATAACAATCCTCTTACCTACATCCTTACTACCGCAAAACTGGACGCAACGGGACATCGGTGGTTGGCCGCTCTGTCAGGGTTTCGGTCCAGCCTGAAGTATCGCCCTGGGGTGAATAATCGAGATGCTGATGCGTTATCGAGAAGACCCTACACTACAGAATGGACTCAGTTGACTCCAGACGGTGTGCAAGCTTTGTGTCAAGGAACAGAGCGCCGAGTCAAGTGAGGGATTGAAGCGGAGGCCAGAGTTTTACTGCAATCCTACGCAGTTAAGGGATGAAAATTTACCTACCTTTTCGAGACAGGACCTGAAAGCGGATCAGGCCAGAGACCCTTTAATTGCCTTGACCATAAAGGCCCTGACTGCAAACCAGCGAGAGATCCTGTTAACCAACTCCCCGAGTGGAGCCAGATTGGTCTACAAAGAGTGGGAGCAGTTAAAGATGCTGGATGGGGTGGTCTACCGAAGGGGCCCCTCAACCAACTCTGAAGAGATTCAACAGTTATTCCTCCCTACTAAACATAGAGAGAGTGTGCTGCGATCACTACATGATGAGCATGGACATTTGGGTGCAGAGAGAACTTTTAAGCTGGTGCGAGATAGGTTTTATTGGCCTTGTATGAGGGCTGAAGTAGAAAGTTATTGTCATTCCTGTTTGAGGTGTATTCAGAGAAAGACTCTACCGACTCGAACTGCTCCAATGAGCCATCTGCAAAGTCAGGGACCCATGGATTTGGTGTGCATTGACTTCTTGTGCTTAGAGCCGGATGCTAGTGGGCAAGGGAACATTCTAATAGTGACTGATCATTTCACTCGTTACGCCCAAGCATTTTCCACAAAAGATCAACACGCTCTGACAGTGGCTAAGGTGTTGATGGAAAAGTTTTTTGTTCATTACGGACTGCCAAGGAGGATACACTCTGATCAGGGTAGAGACTTTGAAAGCAGACTGGTGGGGCAATTGTTAGAGTTGTTGGGAATCCAAAAGACTCGAACTACACCATATCATCCTCAAGGTGATGCTCAGCCTGAAAGGTTTAATCGCGCACTGCTAAACATGCTGGGGACCTTGTCGAATGTGGAGAAGCAGAGTTGGAGTCGTCACATAGCTACTCTGGTGCATGCATATAACAGTACGGAGAGCGATGCAACTGGATACTCACCGTACCGTCTTATGTTCGGAAGAGAGGCTCGACTGCCGGTTGATTTGGCCTTTGGGTTATCTCTAGACCAGACATCAGTAGCTTCCCATAGAAACTACGTGGATAGACTTCGAAAGAATTTGGCTTCTGCATTTGAACAGGCCCGGTTGACCTCAGGAAACAGGGAACAAAGAAACAAAAGGAACTATGACTTGAAAGTCCGAATACAAGATCTACAACCCGGTGATAGGGTTCTATTGAAGAACTTGGGTGCTGCTGCGAGACACAAGTTGGCAGATAGGTGGAGTTCCCAGGTTTACATTGTCTGCAAACAACTGCCGGGTCTACCAGTGTATCAGATTCGCCCGGATGGAAAGGCTGGGCCTCTCAAGAACTGGCACCGGAATCATTTGTTACCTTTGAGAGAGGCTGTGAGGATGCCAGTTGGGGACGAATTGCCTCGAGCAAATCCGCCTGTTCCATGTTTGCCTCCTGTTACTCGGTCTCAACAGACCCGGGTTGCCGAAGAGAGCGAAAGGGACAGTGAAGAAGAGAGTTATTGTCTAGATTGGATGCGCTCGCCGGAGCCTGAAGAGGTTGTCGTTGTCCCTGAACGGTGGGAGAGTAACTTGAGGCCTGAAGCTCCTGAATTTCTGCTAGAAGTCCCTGAGACTGTTGAAATTCCTGAGCCTCTTGAATTTCAGTTGGAAGTCCCTGAGGCTGTGGGGATCCCGGTAGCTCCGGAAGCTTATTCAGGTGATTATAGTTCTATGCCTTCACTGGAGGGATCATACTCTGAAGAAACGTCTGCTCCAGTGATAGAGAGAAGGATTGAGCCAACGCCTATAGTACTTCCACCTGAAGAGGAACTGATTGAGCCAGAACCAAAACGCTCTGTTCGACCGCCCCAACGACTCACTTACGACTCACCAGGACATAGCACTGAAGAGGCCATCACCACAGTGCGGAGGTTGCCCGAAGTGTCTGCTATGCTAGCTGAGGTAGCCCAAAATATGAGTCAACTTGAGGAAGTGTTCCTAACCCACTGCATGTATGCTGCTGAACCTGTACATGTTATGTAAACTGTATTCAAATATTGTGGAAATGTAATGTAACTGTTGTACCTCCTTGGAGAGACCCAAGAGTTCTAGGAGGGGGAGAGTGTAGCGCTGTGTTAAAATCTTGCTGTGGCAGTACCTATTTTTGGCCACAAGATGGAGACTATCGCGATCAGAGACACTGGACATTGGGACTACAATGCCCGGCATGCTTTGCAAGAAGACAGGAAGTGGGTGGGGACTGGACACTTACATCCTCTGCCTCGTGGAGAACGCGCGGGAGCGCGCCAGGGAACGAGAGAGAGCAGACGCAGTGCCATACTTTGTGAGAGGGCCTAGGCCGGAGAGCAAGTGAGACCTGTCAGTTCTTTTACCGGGTCATTCAGCCGCAAGAGAAGGAGCCCTCCAAGTTCCAGAGTTGCTGCAGAGGGAACCAACCGAAGACCTCGAGTAAGGAGTCACTGCAAGTTGATTGGGTACAGAGAGCAGGCGGTGAGCTGAGGAAAAGTCGTGGACAAGCTACGGGAAGTCAGACAACGGATCTGGCCGCTAGTATCCCCAGTCAAAATCCAGCGGAGAGACGTCCTGGGTCAGCGGAGCCTAAAGCAACCGGCGGATGGGTGAGAGGCCTCCAAGGCCGTTTATAATACAAAGAGCACGCTGCTGTTTTCTCTTTAAAGTCCACAGGGCCCCAACTTGACTAGTCGAAGACATTTCTTAAGTAAATTCACTGGCCAGTTGAACAGTACCCGGGTACCTTACACACATACACACCTTTTACATTCCGGGACTTAACCTGTGCAGGACTCATTTTGTTACGAATCGGAACGGGGGTTAAAGATACGTTCCGAAATATATTTTTCTCTTTCCGCTGCGCGTTTACCGTGATACGAAGAGATTGTATATTCTGGGGTTCCGCTACGTGTCCCTTTTTCTGAATATTCGTGCAATTGCATTTCTTTTATGTTCGGTTACGAATATTTTATTTTCCGAAATACGACGCCTCGTGTTTCGGTTCTTTTCCGCTACGCGTTTTACCGCAATGCGAAAGTACTGTAATAATATCTGTGAATACCGTATCTCAACATCTGCCTATTATTTTAGTAAACTATTTAAATGATAAAAACCCACAACTGTGTTGGAGTATATTTATTCCCTAGTGCGGGGAGACTGACCCGTGGTTCATTTTCAGCGGCTCCTCCGGGAGTGAGCGCTACATATGTAAAGTGTGTATTGTATGTATTGTTTGTTACTTGGTATGCACTACGCTATATCATTCCAGGTATTACTGTAAGCGGAGGAGTCCCCCCATCCTCCCACGGAGGTTGTGTGTCATGTCCGCAACGAGATCTAGACAGATGGTCGTAATTAACGATGAGTAAACCTCACTTCCAAATTTATTCCTTAAATGTTCGGGGCTTGAATACTCCGTACAAGCGACATGCTTTATTTCGTGACCTACATAAGTCCCAACCTGCTATTGTATGTTTGCAAGAGACTCATTTCTGTAAGAGACGTCCGCCGTTTCTGAAGTCACGCATGTATACTGATGCATATCATTCCACTGCCCAGACAAAATCTAAAGGTGTCTCGATCCTGTTCCATAGAGACTGGACCTTTGTGTGTTCGGCTCAGTATGTTGATCCGTTGGGTCGCCTGGTAATCCTGGTGGGCACGCTGAACAAATTAACTATCACTATAGCCAATCTTTATCTTCCTAATGTCAACCCAGTTTCTTACCTTCGAAAAGCTTATGGTAGAGTGAGGAAAATGTCTAGTGGTACGATGTTTCTATGTGGGGATTTTAACTGCACTCCTGATCCCGACGTTGATACCCAATCAGGCCAACCCCGCTCCCACACCCGCTCCTCCCCATCCTCTAGCAAACAATTACGGGAATTTATGCATTCGTTTGAATTATATGATACTTGGAGGATATGTCATCCTGATACGCGCGATTACACTTTTTTTTCTCATGTTCATTCCTCATACAGTAGAATTGACTTGTGTTTGATTCATAGTTCGGCTTTGTCCCGCCTAATGGAGGCGTCCATCGGCGTTATCACGTGGTCTGACCATGCTCCGCTTACGCTTACCTTTGAAGCGGCTTTTCCGCCGAGGGGTATGGGGAACTGGAGACTCAATGACTCGCTTATTGTGAATGGGGATGACGTGACAAAAACGCTACAACTCCTTCGGAGTACTTTACGGCGAACATGACTGAGGATGTTGCAACGTCGTCGGTTTGGTTGGCCCACAAAGCGGTTCTGCGGGGACACTTTATACAGAAAGGAGCGCAGCGTAAGAGAAGTTTTAACACTCAGACAAATGCCCTCATACAACGAATCACTGTATTGGAAACCCAGAATAAATCCTCTCCTGCCCCAGATATTTCAGCTCAATTGATTTTACAGCGCCGTGAGTTGGAGCATCTTTTGCTCCAGGTCACGGCACGCTCAATTAGACGGCTTAATTATGCTCATTATACCCAGGGGAATAAACCGGGGAAATTGCTGGCGTCTAAACTGAAAGCAAAACGAATTCAAACCAACATACCGTACCTATTGGGTGCTAATAACGTAAAAATTTATAACCCAGCCCTTATCACTGACGAATTCGCACGCTACTACGCCTCCTTGTACAACCTAGGAATAGACCACACCATGCCGTCCCCTGCACCGGGCGACATAGATCTCTTTCTCCAGATGGTTAATCTCCCCTCTATCTCTTCCTCTCAATCCGCGGGTTTGCTTGCTGCGTTTACAGAGGAGGAGGTACATAAGGCCATTAAGGCACTTCTGAAAAATAAAGCTCCGGGCCCCGACGGTTTTACAAATCTGTATTACCAAAAGTTTGCTCCGTCTCTAGTCCCGACTCTCACCCTGGTTTTTAATGACATTAAAAATACTGGCATTATCCCTCCGGAGATGCTGCAAGCGACTGTAGTGACCCTGCCTAAACCCGGTAAACCCCCGTCGCATTGCGCCAACTTCCGCCCCATATCCCTGTTGAATGTAGATGCAAAATTGTATGCTAAATTATTAGCTAACAGACTGGCCCCTCTACTTCCCTCCTTGATTGCGAATGAACAAACTGGCTTTGTCCCCGGACGCCAGACATGTGACAACACCCAACGTTTTTATGACATAATTGACTTAGCTCATAGAACTAATACCTCTGGACTCCTGCTGGCATTGGACGCTGAAAAGGCGTTTGACCGCCTGCACTAGGGGTATATGCGGACGGTGTTGCTGCGGTTTGGTTTCCCGGAACATTTTGTGAATAGTATTATGGCCCTTTACTCAGCTCCGTCGGCGAAAGTTTTGGCTTCAGGGTTTTTATCCTCCCCCTTTCACATAACCAACGGCACCGACAGGGTTGCCCACTATCCCGTTGATATTCATTCTGGCCCTAGAACCCCTGGCGTTGCAGATTAAAACCTCCCCGGCAATCAAGGGTTTATCGACCCCGAATGGGGAGCATAAATTGGCACTATTCGCGGACGACATACTGCTCTTCCTGACCTCGCCGGAGACTTCACTCCCGCCCCTGTTTGACATCCTTGATAAATTTGGCGCGTTATCTTATTACAAAAATAATATAAGTAAAACACAAGCTCTCTCCATAAATATGGCTGCTTCCTCCCTTAGCTCTATGCGTAGTAAGTACCCTTTTGATTGGCGCTCTACTTCTTTAAAATACTTGGGTATCTCCCTATCTAAATCGCGAGGTACCATCCTTAAGGAAAATTTCACGCCATTATTGACCTCCATAGAGACACACAGCTCTCTAATTGGAGTACAAACGATTCCTCTTGGCTGGGCCGCATGGCGGCATAAAGATGTGCATCTTACCCCAAATTTTATACTATTTCAGGAATATCCCTGTTTTTATTCCGGCGCATTTATTGCTCCGGCTGCAAAAGTTACTCCATGCACATATTTGGAAGGGGAAACCCCCTCGAGTGTCAGCTTCCACAGTCACCAGGCCGCGACGTAATGGAGGGTTGGGGTTTCTGGACTTACACTCTTATTATAAAGCAGCCTTACTAGCCCAACTGTTATCATCAATGCACTTGAGTGAACCACCACTATGGTTACTACTGGAGAATGCCATGATTTTCCCATATAAACTCCATGACTTGATGTGGCTTCCATTTCTGCCGAGGAACAGTACACAGGTCTGCTGCCCGCTTCAATGCTTTCTCTTATGTCTTGGCGCCTGTGGGGTCGCTCCTTGGTACGACCTTATGATCTACTATGCCTCGCTCCCCTAAGAGTATTGTGTCGTTCTATCCCTGACTTAAACTTGGACTCTTGGTTCTGGCGCGGTTTGACTCATGTATGGCAGCTCTTTACGCCCAACTCCCTGAAATCCTTCCCTGATTTGGTACAGGAATTTGCCATCTCACCGAGTGATTGCTTTACGTACCTTCGGGTGAAACATGCTTTGACCCAGAGGGGCCTAACCTCTTTTAACCCCTTAGTGACCGGGCGGTTTTACACGAATCCGTCCGTTCGTGACCGCTGCTGTTTTTACGTTTCTGCGCTCTTAGTGTTTACGTCAAATTTTCCTCTTACTCGTTTATGTAACCCACACATATTTTACACTGTTTTTCTCGTCACTAAATGGACTTTATAAAGATACCATTTTTTTCATCATTTCATATAATTTACTATAAAAAAATATTGTGAAATATGACACAAAAATTGAAAAAACACCACTTTTTCGAACTTTGACCCCCAAAATTTCTTATGTATCAACAACCGTCAAAAAAAAATAATTCTTTAGTAGTTTCTAAATTTAGTACTGAGTTTAGCAATACCCAATGTTTACATATTCCTCGCTTTTTCCTTATTTTATGCAGCAATAAGTGCAAGTAGCACTTTGCCATTTCCACAGAGTTTATTTTCAAAACTAGTGATAGTGACATTGTAACACTGATATCTGTCACTAATTCCTGAATAACCCTCCACATATACATATTTTTTTAAAGTACACAAATCAAGGTATTAAACTTGGGGTATTTTGACTCTTTCCATGCAAACCATTTTCCACAAAATCTATGCCAAAGTTTGAGAAAAAAAAAAAAATTTGGTGAATTTTTTTTTTTTTGAACGCAATTTAAGAATACATGTACTGGTGAACTTTAAGGTTTACTGCCAAAAAGCACCCCAAAATATGTTCAGCAACATCTTCTGAGTAAATTGATACCACCCAGTATAGGTATGTCGGGTCATTTGGGGGCTAAAAGGCCTTATTTGGGGGGTGCGCATTTCAGTTTTCCAACTTGGAATTTTCACATTTCGTCATCATGCACCCATGTCCTATTTGGGACAGTTTTGAAGCCGGCCAAAGTAATTTACCCCCATCAAACCATATATTTTTAGAAAGGGCACACCCTAGGGTGCTTCAAAGAGTTGTATTTTAACACTTTCCATGCACTAGCTCTATGTCAAACTTTCAGGTAGTCACTTTTTGTGTTATTTTTTCACACACATTGTACTAGGCATGAATTGTCAAATCCAGTTATGGGTTACTGCCAAAAAACACCCAAAATATGTTCAGCAACATCTTCTGAGTAAATTGATACCACCCATGTATAGGTATGTCGGGTCATTTGGGGGCTAATAGGCCTTATTTGGGGGGTGCGCATTTCAGTTTTCCAACTTGGAATTTTCACATTTCGTCATCATGCACCCATGTCCTATTTGGGACATTTTTGAAGCCGGCCAAAGTAATTTACCCCCATCAAACCATATATTTTTAGAAAGGGCACACCCTAGGGTGCTTCAAAGAGTTGTATTTTAACACTTTCCATGCACTAGCTCTATGTCAAACTTTCAGGTAGTCACTTTTTGTGTTATTTTTTCACACACATTGTACTTTAGGCATGAATTGTCAAATCCAGTTATGGGTTACTGCCAAAAAACACCCAAAATATGTTCAGCAACATCTTCTGAGTAAATTGATACCACCCAAGTATAGGTATGTCGGGTCATTTGGGGGCTAATAGGCCTTATTTGGGGGGTGCGCATTTCAGTTTTCCAACTTGGAATTTTCACATTTCGTCATCATGCACCCATGTCCTATTTGGGACATTTTTGAAGCCGGCCAAAGTAATTTACCCCCATCAAACCATATATTTTTAGAAAGGGTACACCCTAGGGTGGCTTCAAAGAGTTGTATTTTAACACTTTCCATGCACTAGCTCTATGTCAAACTTTCAGGTAGTCACTTTTTGTGTTATTTTTTCACACACATTGTACTTTAGGCATGAATTGTCAAATCCAGTTATGGGTTACTGCCAAAAAACACCCCAAAATATGTTCAGCAACATCTTCTGAGTAAATTGATACCACCCATATATAGATTTGTTCTGTTGTTTTTGGGGTGCTACGCCAATCTTTGACATGTGCTTGTCAATTTTCTAATTTGACATACAGTATCTTCTTTGCTTATCTTCTTTTTAGGGGCCTTTTTACATACCCCAGTTTTATGAACGTGCATATATTTGGTAAGCTAACACCCCAAAGTATTGTAAATGGAGTGTTTTTATGCTATGGATGCATCCGTTTGCTCCAAACAAATTGGATACAGTTTGGTGGTCATTTTTCATTTTCACACCCACATCAGTTTTGGACTGTGATTTAGGAGACACTGTTGTTTGTTACTGCATGAAAACTCTCCAGGTTGTTTTCTGCAAGGTCTCCTGAGTACACCATGCCCCCCATGCATAGGTTTGCCAGGATTTTGGGAAGGTTCAAATACAATTTTTATGACTTTGTCATTGGAGTTGAAATTGAGATTATTTCTTCAGCTAGGCCTATCTTTGGTTTTGGGTCTACCGCATACCCCAGTTTGAATTATTGCCAGAAAATTGTTTATATTTGTTATGTTGACACCCCAAGGTATTGCATATGGAGTGCTTTGATGCCATGGATGCAACGGTTTTAGCCCAAAACATTTGAGAAGGTGTGTGGCGGTAATTTTTCAATTTTCAGATTTTTACGCCCACAGTAGTTTTGGACTGTGATTTAGGAGACACTGTTGTTTGTTACTGCATGAAAACTCTCCAGGTTGTTTTCTGCAAGATCTCCTGAGTACACCCATGCCCCCCATGCATAGGTTTGCCAGGATTTTGGGAAGGTTCAAATACAATTTTTATGACTTTGTCATTAGAGTTGAAATTGAGATTATTTCTTCAGCTAGGCCTATCTTTGGTTTTGGGTCTACCGCATACCCCAGTTTGAATTATTGCCAGAAAATTGTTTATATTTGTTATGTTGACACCCCAAGGTATTGCATATGGAGTGCTTTGATGCCATGGATGCAACGGTTTTAGCCCAAAACATTTGAGAAGGTGTGTGGCGGTAATTTTTCAATTTTCAGATTTTTACTCCCACATTAGATTTGGACTGTGATTTAGGAGACACTGTTGTTTGTTACTGCATGAACACTCTCCAGGTTGTTTTCTGCAAGATCTCCTCAGTACACCCATGCCCCCCATGCATAGGTGTGCAAAGATTTTGGCAAAATACAGCACCAATTGTAGAACATAAAAATGTACGAATAAAATGTAAAAGTCTGGTGCCTGTCAAACTGGGGATGCTCTCTAGGGGGGCACAGGCTGTTGTCACTGAAGTGCATGAAACGCAAAATGTTTTCATACCTTCTACGTGACATTGATTGGGGGTAAATGGGGGTAGAGCAGATGGGGCTACTGCTCCAGTAGGAGCGAATTGAGGGCTTCTTTATGATGCCCTCAGCATAGTAAGTGCCCAGAATTTCAGAAATTCTGGCACATCTAGCGGGGTCCATTGCTGCCTTGCCAAGTAGGAGTCTGGCTTCGCAGCACAATGCTGATGGGCATACAGATTTGATTGGGCCACGATGTGGCCCAACAAATCATCCCCCATAAACACCTGCAAAAACTGTGTGGCGGTAAATCCTGCAACATCAATATTGATGCCAGGATTTGCCGTGAAAGGAGGGATATCTGGCCTCTGGCGATGAGGCACTACCCACTCCTCAGCTGGAGCTGTGCGTCTCCTGCTGGCAGGTGGTGACCCAGGATCTGCATCAGAAACATCACTAGATACATCAGACAGCGTAGATAATGTATCTAGCGACGTCTCTGAGCAGTTAGCGGGGTCGAAATGAGGGTCTGAGTCTGACGCAGATGCCTCAGATTCTGACGCCAGGATGGCATATGCCTCCTCGGCGCTGTACACCCTCTCAGACATTATATATAATAGATTATAAAATTTTATAATTATTATATATATATAAGCGGATTGTTGGTTCTTAGAAGAACCGTTGGGTTTCACAAGAAAATACAAATAAACACCTAAATCTCTCTAAATCCCTCTAAACCTGCCTCATTCTTCTAAATCTCCCTAAAATCTCTCTAAATCTGCCTCAATTTTTCTAATCTCACTAAATCTCACTAAAATCTCTAACCTGTCAAATCTGATCTCTCTCTCTCGCTCACCAAAACACAAGTGAGGAGAGGGAGGGAGAATCACAGAGGTCAGAGCCAATATTTACAAAATATTGACCTGACCTGACAAATTAGAAATTTTATTTTGATTTTTTCTAACTTCTGATTGGATGTTGCTAGCCTGCCTCTCTGATGAGGCAGGCTAGGAACATCCCACTCAGCCCCAAGATGACCCTGCCCTTAGAACCCTACCCCTACCCCTAACCCTAACCCTACCCCTAACCCTACCCCTAACCCTAACCCTACCCCTAACCCTAACCCTACCCCTAACCCTAACCCTACCCCTACCCCTAACCCTAACCGTCAGTTTATTTTATTTATTTTTATTTTACTTTTTTTTCACTTTTTTTTACTCTGCTGGGTGCCTTGATCCCTCGAGGCACCCAGCAGAGCACCTGATCACTGATGTGATCGTTTTTGTACTGAGTGCCACGATACCTCGTGGCACTCAGTACTTCCTGCCGCTACCGGAAGTGATCGCTCGGGGGGAGCGATCACGGACGGACCGGCGGCAGGTAAGCATATTGCAAGGATGCCTCGATGTCGAGGCATCCTTGTAATATACTCAGAGCAGCTGGAAGCGATCTGATCGCTTCCAGCGCTCTCTAGAAGTGCCGGGCACCTCTCCGGTGAAACCGGATGTTGATCGCTCCCGGGGAGCGATCACATGGTGCCCCGGCACTTCTAAACGCCATTGCACGGCTGCCTGGACTCCCAGGCAGCCTGCAATGGCGTTTGAGCTGCTGGAAGCGATCCGATCGCTTCCAGCGCTCAAAAAACGGCAGGACGTACCATGTACGTCAGCGGGTCTAAGAGAGACCCGCTGCAATGACGTACATGGTACGTCCTCGGTCCTTAACCCTTTCACTGCTGAGGACGTGTTGGGAACGTCCTGATTGACTCCTAAGGAAAGATGGGGTGGAGATAAGGGGTTCATTTGAACCCCGATATCTCCCCACTGTTGACAGCTAGCAGGGTCATGTTTGGTATCATTAGAAAGGCCAGAGCATGACCTTTCCAATGATATCAAACATGACTATGTTTAAAGTAAAGAATTTTTTTTTTTTAAAAAAAAAGACTTTTTTAATACGTGAAATGGCTCAGCAGTGAAGGGGTTTTAAGGGGTTAATGAAGCAAATCTTTCAGCCTTTCATAAACTATGTATGGGAAGGAAATGTCAAATGAAACCGTTGTCTCTGTGTTATAATAGCCTCCTAACCCCAACCCCACCTAAGGAATTACCCTATATGGTTAAATGGGAAAAAGACTTGGCTTTAACTATTTCCATAGAGGATTGGTCATACACCATGGACACAATATTTAAATACTCTAGAAGCACCAACCTACGGGAGGCCCACATCAAATTGCTGTGTAGATGGTATTTAACTCCTAACCGGTTGGCCCATATCTCAGGGAATTTAGGCTTATGTTGGAGGTGTCTCACCGGTCCTGGCTCTCTCTTACATACGTTTTGGCTATGTCCTATTCTGGGGGGATATTGGGAAAAGTTAAGTAGATTGATTTCCCATTGTACTTTGCTTACGCTCCCAATCTGCCCGAAAGTGTACCTCTTGCATCTTTTACCCGTTAACATTCAGACCCGTCATAGGAGGTTTATTTCCATGGTACTTGGGACAGCTAAAATAGTTATAGCAAGACATTGGCGTTCTTCCGTCTGCCCCTCTATGAGGGAGGTTATGGTTGCCCTCGAAAATGTTTTTAAATATGAGGAAATGTTCCACACAGCGAATAATTCTATATGCCAACTTGATGAAACGTGGGAGGGATGGAGGGTGTTTGTCGATTCTGGACTTTTGATATAAGGTTCCTCGATATGTAAGACTGTAGTGCTGCCATGTTGTATGTTTTATGTTTTATTTTAGTTTAGGAATTTATATTTTTATTGGAAAATGGAGTCTGCACAATCGACCCCTTTCCAGAGTTCAACGATAATTCATTTGAATTGTATTGTTTATTGCCAATGTTGCAAATCTATGTCTCTTCCTTTTGATGCTTTCTTTATTTGCATGTTTGTACCATTCAGTGTGCACTCCAATAAAAATCTTTATATGAAAAAAAAAAAAAAAAAATTAGAAATGGGGAATCGTTACTTTTTTTGGGGAAAAATTACGTGTTTTTTGGCAAATGCCCCCCATAGAAAAAATCATTAATGCAGCATCATTGTTCACATTATAATTGGAACAATATTGCTGCATTAATAAAACAATTTTTTTTAAAAAAATTGATTTTGTTTTAAACTGTATATAGTCATGTTTGGTATCATTGGAAAGGCCATGTTCTGGCCGTTCCAATGATATCAAACATTAACCCCTAGCTGACAAGGATCGGGAGATAGGGAGTTCATTGGCAGCAAGGGGTTAATTGCGGGACTGGCGCCATCACGCTATGCGCGATGACGCCAGTCGTTAGGGGGATATCCCGGAAGCTTGCCTGACATCCAAGATGTCGGCCAGCTCTGAGAGGGGATCGCGTTTAGGCGCATGTTAGCGTCATATCGCGATCCAGCCCCCTACGGGTTAAAGACAGCCGCCACTTGGAAGGGCAGGCTGTGCCCTTCCAAGCGGTGCCTGCCTTTACTCGATGGCCCGCACGGATGGGGAGGGGGAGAGGTCCGAGGGACCTCCCCCCCTCCCCTTCAGGCACCTTCCCCGCAATGGCACAGGGGGTGCCTGAAATAGCCGTCATCACGCAGGCGCGATGACGTCTATTGTGCCCGCCGGGGTCCCAGAGGCTGGGCTGACATCGAGGATGTCAGCCCGCACCGGAGGGCCGCCGGAATCCCGGCCAATCGCCGCTGCTAAGGGAGGATGCGCTCAGCGCGTTCTTCGCAGCGAAGTGGCCATGCGGCAGGACGCGCTGAGCGAATCCGCTGCATGGAAAGGGTTAATATCTTGCATTTTATTACTTTGTATTTCTGTAAATATATATCAATGTATCCTTCCTGGTAAAATACTTGATAAAATAAATAATTTAAAATGGAATTAAAGTGGATGTGGTACAGGGAAGAGGAGCCTACTAAATAAATGACAATACCAGCTTAAGGAGATGGAGGGAGAAAGATTGTGAGCGAGACAGGGATACCTTCATCGAGAGATCATCACCTTGGTGACATGAGAAGATAGTGATTATTTGGGATCTATCATAACGCCCTCCCTTATATGATCATCTGAAAGTACACTGTTCTGACCAGTCCATCATGATTTTACACGGTCATCACAAGTATTGACCTCCAGTTTCTATCAGCAAAGATCTACAGAGAGTAAGAGTTTTTTTAAAAATGTAACTTTTATTCAAAGTCTATACGGTGTATATATAAAATCATTTACATATGTAAACACCCTCGTTGATCCTATTAGCTGAAAAAGTATGTTTCTAAGTGGAATCCTCTTCCTAGGACATGTAGTATGAGAGGTATCCTCTGTAAAGGGACTTCAAGCGTGGATGTCATCCACTTCAGGGTTCTGCTTGTGAATGTAATAAATGTAATTTTACCAAATCAATTGGGATTTATTCATGACCTAGGACAGTGGTTCCCAACCGCGGTCCTCAGGTACCCCTAACAGGTCATGTTTTCCAGATATCTGAAGCACAGCACAGCTGATATGATTTGCTGCTCAGTGATTGCAGGATTCAGTCAACTTTACTCCAAGGTAATCCTTAAAATCTAGCCTGTTAGGGTTACTTGAGGACCACGGTTGGGAACCACTGTCCTAGGAAATTTACAATATATCTAGCTGCTTTTCCCTTGCCCAAGTAGTGTCAATTAGGGAACGTGCCATTGAGTGGGTAAGCCACGTAAAGGTCATGGATTGTCTTCTTTTTCAGACGTCCAAACACATTAAATTGTGGTTCCCAACCCTGTATCAATTATTAACAGGCCAGGTTTGCCAGATATCTGAAGCACAGCATAGGTGATATGATTTGCTGCTCAGTGATTGCAGGATTCAGTCTGCATTTCCCCAAGGTGATCTGCAAAATATGGCCTGTTGGGGGAAAGTGAGGACAGGATAGGGAAGCACTGGCCTAAGAAATATGTACTGCTACGCAGATAAATGTTAATCATAATTTAACAATATAACCTTCTGTAATGGAGTGGACCTTGTCACGTGAACACCACAGCAGGGTAAGTGTTTCATCAAGCAGTCTTTATTCCTTAAAGCATAGGTGTATACAGGCACAGCTGCTTGGTTCAAAGAAATGAACAAAAGAAGAAAACCTCTCTCTGCTATCCAGCAGTCAGCGTAACAATAAGAATTATACCCCTATTCTCTTCTTACATCTTCTCCCATGTAAGTTACCTTCTTAAACCTACAAAACCCCGCCCCAAGGCCCTCCCACCCCGCCTCCCCCCCTTCCCGTAAATAAAAACACAACAAAGTATTGGCATTTAGAAAAGGTCACGTCTTTTATTACTTAAGGCCAAATTCTTTGCCTCTAAGGCAGAATTATTATTATCGATCCTCGTATGCCAAATTCGCTACACCAGATAACACTGGCAGCCAGATAACACTGGCAACTGCAATGCACCACAAGCATTGCCCAGAAATAGCGCCCCACGTGGCTAAGCAGGCTGACCACACATCTGCTCAGTTTATTTTATGTCAGATAGCAGGCCGAGAGGATCTGCAAACCAGAAAGGCACTTGAGCTTGGCCGTACGAACCACACTCACCCCGTACCCTGCAGACCATCCCCCCACTATCGCCCTCCACGTGCCAGGCCGCCTATTTCGCCGCTCCTCCCTAACCTAAACCATGTCCATCTTAAAGCGCAATCCCCCAGCTGTGGCCGAACAAACCACCAGCTGGCTTCCTGCCACATGGTAAAGTACCCCAATCTTGGGATACTGTCTGATCGATAATAACTACTCTAACCATGCTTTTATCAAAGACAATCCCCCAACCCTGGCCGTTCAAAAAACCTCAGGCTGGCTTCATGTAACATGGTGTATCACTTGATGCAATAGGTAAACTAACCATGTCGATATTTATACAATCCCCCAGACACGGCCATTTAAACCATGAACCAGGTTCATGCGACACGGCATATTTCCATATGGGAAACCACAGGCGGTCTTGCATGAGTAGTGAAATCACCACTCCATTGCCCCTATCTGTGGTGCTTCTGCTGCGTGACCTTTCCGACGTTGTAGAGAAACCAGCATCTCTGAAAGAGAAAATAAAACAGGGTGGGTTGGGTGGGAGTAAAAAAAAAAAATTAGTTGCAATACCAAACTTGTCTCACGCACAGCCTTTTATAACCTCCCTTCCCCCTCCTTTCCATTGTTTCTCTCTCCATTGTACCCAATCACAAAGAGCCATGTTTCCGCCCATAAAAACAAGGACACCCCCACCTGATCCCATAGAACAAAGGAACTCACTCCCCCTTTCCTCTTGTGTAATATACGGTGATAATTCTTAAACCTCCTTTGTTCCTAATTAGTTTCTCATTCGAACTAAGAATTATACCCCTATTCTCTTCTTACATCTTCTCCCATGTAAGTTACCTTCTTAAACCTACAAAACCCCGCCCCAAGGCCCTCCCACCCCGCCTCCCCCCCTTCCCGTAAATAAAAACACAAAGTATTGGCATTTAGAAAAGGTCATGTCTTTTATTACTTAAGGCCAAATTCTTTGCCTCTAAGGCAGAATTATTATTATCGATCCTCGTATGCCAAATTCGCTACACCAGATAACACTGGCAGCCAGATAACACTGGCAACTGCAATGCACCACAAGCATTGCCCAGAAATAGCGCCCCACGTGGCTAAGCAGGCTGACCACACATCTGCTCAGTTTATTTTATGGCAGATAGCAGGCCGAGAGGATCTGCAAACCAGAAAGGCACTTGAGCTTGGCCGTACAAACCACACTCACCCCGTACCCTGCAGACCATCCCCCCACTATCGCCCTCCACGTGCCAGGCCGCCTATTTCGCCACCACCAAAAACGAGGACCCTCTTTTTACTGCCACCAAATAAAAAACCCGTGACCTTTCCTTACCCCACAAAAGGCTCCTTATTGCGCCTTCAATGAAGAGTGTGTTCCCAGCCTTATCACTCCTTTCAATGAACTCCTCACTTCTTGCTCCTATTTCGGGGTGCTCCAAAACCATTGCCAGATAACATCAGCAAATGCAATGCACCACACATATTGCCCAGAAATAGCGGCCCCACGTGGCTAAGCAGGATGACCACACATCTGCTCAGGGGTCTCTTTATATCGCAAATAGCAGGCCGAGAGGATCTGCAAACCAGGAAGGCACCTGAGCTTGGCCGTACGAAACCACACTCACCCCGTACCCTGCAGACCCTCCCCCTACCATTGCATCCCCACGTGCCAGGCCGCTATTTCACCACTCACAATACCTATCTCTTCTCTAGCTGTCCCCTAAATGTAGTACCATTATCTGGCTTACCCCACTTTATCCTGGATGTCTTTACTATTCCCAATAACTGCCCCACCCCCTACCTTGCTTCCCTATCCATCTAATCCCTACTTCAATTACGCTGCACCCCGGGGTTGCTCCTCTCTTGGTGCCAGCAGCACGACTCTCCATCCAGTGCACATAGGAGTGTCCCAGGATCCGCACTCTCATTCCACGTCCTGCAAATAACCAAAATGTAAACTATTAACTGTAATGCACACACACACAGTGTACCCGAACTGAAAAGAAACCAAAAGAAACAAGGAAACAAATTATTATTATTAAAACAAAACAATTGTTCCCCATAAGTTTTCCCTTCATTTCTTTAATGACCTCATAGAAACATAGAAACATAGAAAAATGTCGGCAGATAAGAACCTTTCGGCCCATCTAGTCTGCCCAATTACATGGATACTTAACCTGGATTTATCTTTTGTTTAGGATAGCCTTATGCCTATCCCATGCTTGCTTAAATTCAATTACTGTTTTGGCCTCTACCACTTCTACTGGAAGACTGTTCCATGTATCCACCACCCTCTCAGTAAAATAATGCTTCCTGATGTTACTTTTAAACCTTTGCCCCTCTAATCTAAGACTATGTCCTCTTGTTTTGCTATTTTGTTTCCTTTTAAATATACTCCCTTCCTCTACCTTGTGGATTCCCTTTACGTATTTAAATGTTTCTATCATATCTCCTCTGTCTCGTCTTTTTTCCAAGCTGTACATGTTAAGATCATTAAGCCTTTCCTGGTAACTTTTCTCCTTCAAGCCGTACACCATTTTAGTAGCCCTTCTCTGAACTCTCTCTAAGATGTCTATATCCTTCTGGAGATACGGTCTCCAGTACTGCACACAGTACTCCAAGTGAGGTCTCACCAGTGCTCTGTACAGTGGCATGAGCACTTCCCTTTTCCTACTGCTAATACCTCTCCCTACACAACCAAGCATTCTGCTAGCATTTCCTGCTGCTCTATTACATTGACTACTTACCCTTAGATCCTCTGAAATAATGACCCCTAAATCCCTTTCCTCAGATGTTGAGGTTAGGACTGTATCAAATATTCTATATTCAGCCCTTGGGTTTTTACGTCCCAGGTGCATTATCTTGCACTTATCCACATTAAAACTCAATTGCCACAACTCCGACCATTTTTTTAGTTTACCTAAATCATTTGTCATTTGGCTGATCCCTCCAGGAACGTCAACCCTGTTGCAAATCTTTGTGTGTCATCAGCAAAAAGACATACTTTTCCATTAATACCTTCTGCAATATCACTAATATAAATATTAAAGAGAATGGGTCCAAGTACTGACCCCTGAGGTACCCCACTGGTACCTTGTGCCGAATAAACTCCATTTACCACAACCCTCTGTTGTCTGTCACTCAGCCACTGCCTAATCCAGTCAACAATATTGGAATCTAAACTCAAAGATTGCAATTTATTGATAAGCCTTCTATGCGGAACAGTATCAAAAGCCTTACTGAAATCTAAATAAGCAATGTCTACTGCACCACCTGTGTCTATTATTTTTGTTACCCAATCAAAAAAATCAATAAGATTAGTTTGGCATGATCTCCCTGAGGTAAACCCATGTTGTTTCTGATCCTGTAATCTATGTGTTTTTAGATGTTCAACAATCCTTTCCTTTAACATGGTTTCCATTAATTTCCCCACTACTGACGTAAGACTAACTGGCCTATAGTTCCCCGATTCCTCCCTACTACCCTTCTTGTAAATGGGCACAACATTTGCTAATTTCCAGTCTTCTGGGACGACTCCCGTTAACAAGGATTGGTTAAATAAATCTGTTAATGGTTTTGCTATTACATCACTGAGCTCTTTTAATAATTTAGGGTGGATCCCATCAGGCCCCATTGACTTATTTGTCTTTACTTTAGACAGCTGCTGTAGAACCTCCTCCTCTGTAAACTGATATGTAAATGTCTCTTTAGTGTTCTCTCCTAACTGAGGTCCCTTTCCTTCCTTTTCTTCTGCAAAGACTGAACAAAAATATTCATTGAGGCAGTCAGCGAGACCTTTATTTTCTTCTACATACCTTCCTTCCTTTGTTTTTAATCTAACTAATCCTTGTTTTACTTTTCTTTTCTCGTTTATGTATCTAAAAAATGTTTTGTCCCCCTTTTTTACTGACTGAGCTATTTTCTCTTCTGCGTGTGCTTTGGAAGCTCTTATAAATTGCTTTGCCTCTTTCTGCCTAATCTTATAGGTTTGCCTATCTTCTTCACTCTGAGTTGTTTTATAATTATTGAATGCTATCTTTTTGTTCTTCACTATTTTGGCCACTTCTGCAGAGTACCACAGTGGTTTCTTCCCTTTTTTGTTTTTGCTAACAAGCCGAATGCAATTTCCTGTGGCCTTCAATAATGCTTCCTTTAAATAATCCCATTTCTCCTGGACTCCCTTTAAACTCCTCCAGTCTGATAATGACTCCTTCACACAAAATCTCATTTTAGAAAAATCTGTTTTTTTAAAGTCTAAAACTTTCGTTCTTGTGTGGTGCGGCTCCATCCCTGTTGTTATATTAAACCATACTGACTGGTGATCACTAGATCCCAAATTTTCACCTACAACAACGTCTGATACCAAACCTCCATTTGTGAGTATTAAATCCAATATGGCCTCTTTACGGGTCGGCTCCTCAACTACTTGTGTTAGAGATAATCCCAGTAGGGAGTTTAGAATATTTGTACTCCTGGTGCACCCAGCTGTTTTGGTTTTCCAGTTCACATCAGGAAGATTAAAGTCCCCCATGATAATAACTTCCTCCTTCATTGCCATTTTGGCTATTTCCTCAACCAGCAGATTATCTAGTTCTTCTGCTTGTCCAGGGGGTCTATAGATCACACCTACACGAGCTACTGTATGATTGCCAAATGTTAGCGTAACCCAAACTGACTCTATGTTCACCTCGCTCACTTTTATTTGGTTAGTTTTTATGTTGTTTTTCACATACAGGGCCACTCCTCCTCCTTTCCTACCTTCTCTGTCTTTTCTATATAAAGTGTACCCCGGAATTGTTATGTCCCAGGTATTTTTCTCACTGAACCATGTCTCAGTAACCGCCACTAAATCTACTTTTTCAGCTGCCATCATTGCCTCTAGTTCATTGATTTTATTGACTAAACTGCGAGCATTTGTAGACACGACTCTGAGCTTGTCATTTTTTACATCGCATGTTGCTTGCACCCTCCGATTTAGTTTTTAGTTTTAGTTTTAGACCTCACATATCCCCTATACGCTTCCCATTTCCATCTCCCCATCTTTTTACTTCGATCCTTTGGATAACCCAATTCTGCGTCAGTACCAGCAGCTCCTATCCTGAAAGAATGGTTGCAAACATAACTCCTCTTTCCACCAAGCCCCTCCGTGGCCTGCTGCGGAACCATTTTTTATTGATACCCGGACAAGTTAGTACCACCCTTGTGCCCCCAGAACATGCGACTGTTTGAAGGAGTCGCCTCCAAGTATCCCCTGATACATACCACTGGGCATACTTCCCCACCATGGGCACCTAGAGCAATTGTTTTCTCAATCCTTAGGGCAGCTGTAAAACTAAAACAAATGCTGCCCTACAAAGATTGTTATCAGCTCCATCTTATCTCCTACTTGTACTCTGCTGTCAAGATCTTCCACACCACGAATTGTTTAGCCCAGTCCTCCTCTTCCTTTAACCGAGCAAAGTATGAAATACCACTAAATAGTTCCAACCCGTCCTTTATTGACTTACCGCCGAACTTCAGTAGCTATTTGAACACAACATTCTGCCCTACCTCCTCTGTCCCTTTAAAACTCGATCCAACCCTTTCACTGCTTGCTCTATGGTGTCCATGTGTTCTGCAACAACAATCTCCTCTCCTACTCATTGATGCCCTCTAACTGCTCCCCATCTGGCAAAGAAATGGAGGGCAGTCTTCACCCTGAATTTTTTTATTTTTTATTTTTTTATTCTTTCCTCCTCCCGGTGCCAAATGTCGGGACACATCCTACCTGTAACTGGACAATGTATCCACCACCACCTTCCTTACCCCCGGTATGTGATTTGCCGTGAAATTAATATTGCTTTTCAAACATATCAACACCAAATACCTGACATAGGCTACAACCTATGGTGATGATGCAGACATGTTATTCAGCACTTGCACCACACCTTGAATATCAGACGCAAAAATAAAAAAGGGGGGAGGGTTGTTTTTTTTTTTTTTATATATTTATTTATTTATTTATTTTTTAATTCTATCCCCCACAGTGGTATTGCCCCGACGATTGGAAAATAAAAAATTCCAGAAACGCCAAGCTTTGCACCCATCCATTGAATCCACTCCTGGGCCATTTGCCTGTTCACCATTTGAAATTACACTAGACCATTTGATCTTAATGTCTGGCCATTCCCCCAAACCACCTACAATTCTCCCTGATCAACTAAATTTATTTGTTACCCCCCCCCGATCCTACCTCATTCTCCAGTCCCTTTGGAACCCGTTACCATGAAATCGTCCAAGTAATGTACTATACGTCTCCTCCCCGCTCTCTTCTCCACTAAGCAATGCAAAAAAGTAGGAAGCCTTTAAAAAGGGAGCATGGGATATTGCCCACCCCAATGGGTAAACAGATATCGATGTAAAATTACCCATCGAATTTACACCCCATTAAAAGAAAACCCCCTGGACACAGCGGTACGGCCTGAAGGCTGCCTCTAGATCAAGCATAGGTAACTCTGTCCCCTCGCCAGCTACCCTTACCAAATTCACCACCTGATTGAATGAATGGTAGCTAACAGAAACATCTTCCTTACTTATTGCCTCTGCAAAGAAACGGCCGGCCCAATGTTTATTTGTATGTATTTTCCTTACATTCCCTTACTCTGTGTATCATGTAAAGTATTGTATTCCCTCTGTATAGCGTAACCTCTGTATTACGATCCAGTCTTTGTATAGTGTACACCCCCCTGTAAGTAATGAATTCCTTTTGTTTTCACATGCTTCCATCAGCCCCTCCCCTCCCCCCAGCAACTAAGATCACCAGCTCACTGTTATCTTGAAGGAGAATTAGGCTGGAAGATGGTTGCTACTATGAACCAGGCAGCCATCTTGTGCAGAATATTGGTTCACCAGTAAATAGAATAGATTTTTACTAGATGTGCAGAGAAGAGTTTACATAGAATTCCAAGAATGCGTGGCAGATTAGAAAGCTAGCAATAAAACCAGGCAGAATCCGGCCGGCTCTTGACACAGAAAGATTTATGAATGGGACAAGGTCAGTGAGATGTGCCGAAGAATAAAGAAAACATAGAAGACCAGGCCCCAGGCCACCTGAATAAACATAGCCGATAGGGAGGGAGGCACTGCCCGGAGAAAGACAGCACAAACAAATCACAGACTGTCAAACTAACGAGAAGTGTATCAATTTATAGTTATATGTGGAATGTTCTTTGTGTTCGAATTAATGATGGGAGGTATTAACCCACGTGGGGTGGAATAGAGTGTCATAGGGAGGTGGGCTAATGGGGATGTACCTAATTATGTATTTGGGGCATAAAACCTCATGTCTCTGTGTAATCAGGGCTCACTCTAAGCGATTCAATCCTGTGTGAGCACTTGTGTGACGACACAATAAACTCTTGCCTTTCCTGAAGAGACTCGTGTTTGGACAATCCTTGCTTGTGTCTGGTCCGGCGCCGTTAATGAAGTGAACCTGTCTGACTCCGGCTACATTTTCTGGGGTCTCGATAGCCGGGATAACGGGCCTTTTGCCAAGACACAGGCAACGGCTGCTGAACACAGTGCGGCGATATTGACTGCAGGTGCACGAGAATCCCGATGGTTGGGGGCGTCCGTTGAAGGTGAGCTGACATCTGCAGGCGCCAAGCAGGATTTCCTGTACAGTGGACCTCACCTCGTCCCAAACAGACCCCCCCGGCCCGGGAAGCTGGGACAGACACCAACGAGTCTGGGGAAACAGCAAGCAGCGCCGGCGATAGGTAACGTGTCTTCTATGTTTTGTATGTCTAAAGGAAATACCGGTATCTAAGGGAAACGTCCGACTGCGATAGACGGATAAGAGGATGCGATGGCCACCATCCTATTGGCATATCTAGCCCGCCGCTGGTAGCGCTGACATTGCTAAGGAGCCAGAGTGGCTAGCGGGCGTCTGGATTCGGGGGAATTGAATGCCAATCAAAGGGTAGTTCTGTATGAGAGGGAGAAGGTAGCTGCGTGGAGTTGCATAGTTCAGTGTTTGTAAATAGAGCTTCGCCACGTGGGTAAAAGGGAAAGGAAGAAGGATTTTTTTTTCTGTGACTGGGCTAAGAGCCTGAGTCAGTGCCTAGTGTGTACGCCGTATAGTGAAAAGGGCTTATAGTAAAGCCAGCGATAGCTACAGAGATAGACAAGGAACGAGGTGCACATAGCCACAAGCAGTCAAGAGTTAGAGTTCAAATTACGGGGTATAAGGAGCCACTAAGGAGGGAATACGCCCTCGGCTAATGGAAAGAGTTGAAGTGATATATGTTCTGTATTGTGCTGAAAGTATCTGATACGGAATGTGTTGTGAATGAATTGACTTGAGTGCTGTGAGTGAACGTGCGCCTACTCGCTCCACGAGGAAGCAAATACGAGATTTGACCCAGATAATTACGGTTTCGGCTCAGGCGACTGCAGTCGGCTACTGAAGGGGGAAGCGTATGTGGATGCGGATAAATTGTTGACTGAAGTATCAGACTGTAGATTTTAACTGTTGTTGAAATAAGATATTTGTATCGCAAAAAGTATTGTTTTCAGGAGTGACAATGGGTAACGGGTCATCTAAGCCCAAGAAGGTAAAGGAGGGTGAGATGCCCCTAGAATATATGGTGCGGAATTTCGAAGCATTATATATAAAAACGTATGATTATGGTGTAGAATTGACAAAAGAGAAATTAAAAGTAATGTGTACAGTTGTGTGGCCGTTATTAGTCCCAGGATGGCCAGAGCAGGGGTCAATGGACCCGGAGTTAGTACAGAAGGTACATTCCCAAGTTACAGAGCAGTATGGACATCCTGAACAATACCCGTATATAGATATATAGAGATATTGTATTAAAAACCAGAGTCATTTTAATAATGATAGCGGGGAGGAATAAGAAACAGGACCCCCAAAATAAGGGAGATAGAGAGGCTCCACCAGAAAAGATTGAGATGCCCGATGGGAGCATATATAAATTAATTAATATTTCACGGAGTGAGATAGTTGCGGTGCTGTATAGTTTATATGTGTGGTTCAGACTGATTTTGTCCGATTGTGTTTTTAATTGATCATTAAACTGTTCAATTAAAAGTTGAGATTGAGCGTCGTCCCTGGTGTAATAGGCCCCCTCCTTTTTCTGACAGACTGTTTGCAAGAGAGAGGGGAGGAGGGAGCAGTTTGTTTTTCTTTGCTCTCTGAAAGGTGGAAAAAATAACCCTTTGTGTACTTGTGCAGCGTACTATGTTTAGCTAATTTTAGTGTGTGTTACAATAGAATATTTGTCTGAAGTCGGTTGAGTGCAAGATATATGTTTATATTTTGTGTTGATATTATTCCGAAAGTTTAAGTTTAATAAGTATGTAATAGTATACAATATTGCCTACTAAAATATAAAAATTTATTAACAAACTAAATTGAAATATATGAAACGGTTAGAAAAATTAATTCGAGAAATAATTAAAGTAATTTTTCTTTACTGTTTTTACAAGGTATGTTTTTGTTTGATTTTTGATGGAATGATTTATTTTTATTGTTTTTTTTCGATGTAGTATTAAGAGTCTGTTTTGGGCTATGGGAAAATATTTCTGAGAATATTATTTACACAATGTGTATATGTATATGCCCGAATGTCCCATCCAGCTCCTGGGGCGGGATATTTTTTGCAAATTGCAAGCCCAAATTATGTTTTGTTTTTTTTTCCCGGGGGTCACGTTCAATTAAACCTGCCGGAGGGTGGCAGTTTTGTTCGGTAGTATAATCCAGCCAGCCCGCACAACCCCCAATCTGTGAAAATCGCAGTAGTTATGCCGAGGGAAGAAGAATGGCGCACGGCACCTACTCTGTCTGCCACGCTGGATCCGCACGCACTACTCCTTGGAATTCCTGAGGTGGGGGGCGGAGGACAACCCGCCCAGATTAGTTGAATTAAAGTCCGGAGCAATACCGGTGGCTCTAAAACAATATTATATCCCAAAGAAAGCCAAGCAGAATATACAAATATATTTGCAGAGATTTAAAGACTACGGTATATTGAAATTCTGCGTGTCACCGTGGAACACATCATTGTTCCAGCAAGACAACTTTTTTTTTTTTTTTTTTTTTATTTCTCAGTGGGAGGTATCTACAATGGATGCGCGCTCAGCCAGGACCTTTTGTCCTTCCACGCTACAGTATGTTGATTAATTACACTGGTTTCCCCACAGAAAAAGACTGTTTATCTGTCACAAAACTTTTGCTACATCTGCTAAGCCAAACAGGTTACAGAGTGTCTAAAAAAAAAAAAAAAGAAAGCACAAATATGTAAACAGAGTGTAAAATACCTGGGATTCCAGTTAACAGGTACCAACGTGCACTAGGGGCAGAAAGGAAAGAAGCAATGTGCCGCATACCCCAACTAAAGACCAGGAGACAAGTCCGTGAATTCCTGGGAGCTGCAGGCTTCTGCCGCCTGTGGATCCCCAACTTCGCAGAAATTGCCAAGCCGCTTCATCAAGCAACCAAGGAAAGAGAATTAGACCCCTTTCATTGGGAAGAAGAGCAAACCGCAGCGTTTCTGAAATTAAAGACTCTGCTGATGGAAGCTCCTGCGCTGGGTCTGCCAGATCATAGCAAGCCTTTCCAGCTGTTCGTACATGAATATAACCAAACAGCAACAGGAGTATTGGTCCAGACCTTTGGCTCGTGGCTGAGGCCTGTGGCCTACCTCTCCAAGCAACTCGACCCTGTGGTCTGCGGCCTACCCCCATGCCTGAAAGCAGTGGCTGCCACCGCAATGCTGATAGCAGAAGCAGACAAGCTGACCCTTGGACAAGTTCTTTATGTCAAGGTGCCCCATGCTGTCAAGGCTCTGCTGGATGTCAAAGGAGGTTACTGGTTTAGCAACAGCCGGATGACGAAGTACCAAGCCATGATGTGTGAAAATCCACGGGTTCATTTGGACCTCATCGCTACTTTAAACCCTGCTACTTTACTGCCTGACTGTGAAGAGGATCCAAATTATGAATGCCTCCAAGTCATGGAAGAAGTGTTCAGTAGCAGGCCAGATTTGAAATACGTACCCCTAGACAAATACGATCTACAGCTATATGGATGATGGGAAGGAAGTCTCCGGCTATGCAGTAGTCTCAACAGAAGAAGTTATCAAAGCAAAGCCACTGCCAGGCCATACATCGGCACAACTAGCTGAAATAACAGCTTTAACCAGAGCCCTTGAAATTTCTGAAGGCAAAAGAGTAATTATCTATATAGATTCCAAATACGCCTTCATGACAGTCTATGCACATGGCGCACTCTACAAAGAAAGAGGCCTACTCACGTCTTCAGGACAATAAATTAAATATGCTGCAGAAATCACGGCCCTCCTGGAAGCAGTGTGGAAACCAAGTGCTGTCAGCATCATGCACTGTCGAGGCCACCAAAAAGGCCGTGAAGAAATTCCAAAAGGTAACAGACGCGCGGACCAGGCCGCAAAAGCAGCTGCGAAACCACCACCGCAAACAGAAGCTCAAGCTAAAGTATTGATCTGCAAGCAAGAGCCTCAACCTTCTATGCCAAATTACGAGTTCTACATGGATTTGAAAAAGTTTGAACCCCACGGCGAGTTCATTGAAATAATATTACACAAATGGCAAGATGATTACGAACTTTTAGAACTCAATCATGATTATATCCAATGGCTTTTTCCAACAAGGACACAAGGCCGAATTTCTACTCTACTCCCCTAAACCCGCAAGAAACACGTCTAATGATCAACACCTCAGAAGTTCAGCAAAGACTACGCAGAGCTTACAAGATGATGCTGAAATTCTTCGGCGTAAAAATAGTGGGGAGGAGGAAGACAAAGAAACAACTGAAGTTGAACGAGCAGAAAATTTCGCGTCACGATTTGAAAATTTGATAAATAATCCTCACAATAATCTACGAATCACACGGATACTGCACAGTCTGGGAGAATTGGGAGCAGAAGAATATCAAGTCCCACTGGTGAGGTTCTTCCTCAAGGAGATCCTTATCAAGAACAGACTGCCAAGAATGAAGAAAAGTGCAATGGACTTTTTCATACCAGCAGTAAGAGATTCACAAGACAGACAAGATTTATTGTTTTTTCGCATGGCGATACTATTTCCCAAAAGAAGAATTCATCTGGGGAAATCATGGAGAATTGGCACGATACAAACCAAAACCAGTGGTAGCTGCACTTCTAACCGGCGCCACTGAGCGAATGGACACCTGTGTACTCAGAGAAAGAAAAGAAGTGGCTGACAGAAGAACCCGGAGGATATGGAGAAGATGGATGGTTCCAGATGGAAAATGGACGAGTGGTCCTACCAGCAACACACTGGCTCCTGAAATCATAAGAGCACTTCACGCAAGTACCCATGGAGGGAGAGAAATGATGGAGCAACAGTTGGAGCCACATTTCTACGTACCAGGATTGTCAGCAATCTGCAAAGCAACAGCTCAGCAGTGTGTAACATGTGCCAAAAACAACCCGAGAACAGGCCCATCTCAACCCCCAGGGAAACAGCCAATCGGGCTATCTCCAATGGCATCATTACAAATAGACTTTACAGTGCTGCCACCCTGCAAAGGATACAAATATTTACTAGTGATGGTGTGCACATTGACAGGATGGGTGGAAGCTTTCCCAACAAGAACTGAAAAGACGACAGAAGTGGTAAAGAGCCTGATGAAAGAAATAATACCACGTTACGGACTTCCACTCGAGATAGGGTCGGACAATGGCCCTGCATTTGTCCAGAACTGTTTGCAACAACTTGCCGGCTACTGGGCATCACCTGGAAGCTACATACTGCCTACAGGCCCCAAAGTTCAGGAAAAGTTGAAAGAATGAACCGTACCCTAAAGACTTTGATGTCCAAACTGTGCCAAGAGACGTCACTAGCTGGTTGGACTTGCTGCCGATAGTCCTTTTGCACATTAGGTGCAGACCAACCCCCAATTGAAGTTAAGTCCGTACGAACTTATGTTTGGAGGCCAACCCTCTAATTAATGGACTAAGGGGGACCTTCGGGCATTGGGAGAAACTAAACTAAATGATCAGGTAGTAATGTTGGGTAAATCAATGCAGAAGTTAAATACTTGGGTGGGGGATAATATACCGCATTCTCTGTATCCTTCACTGTATAGTATTGTCCGGTGACTCAGTATGGGTAAAAGAGTGGAAAAAATGATCCACTAGGTCCAAAATGGAGAGGTTTTTATTTTGTCCTGTTATCAACCCCTATAAGCAGTAAAGGTTGCCGAGGTGGTCCGTGGATATATCACTCCAGGGTAAAAGCAGCCGCAGCCAGTCCTGAACCAACATGGAAGGTTGTTACCAACGAGACCAACCCACTGAGGCTGAAGCTGACAAAGACCACAGCCATGAGCACCTAAATGATTCTAACCCAGATAATACAGAGGATCAACAAGTGGATGTTTTGATGGGCACAGGTCCTGACCACCCGCCAACGGGGGATACCCACAGGGTGTTTTTTAGGGGCCCGGCCCCCACCCTTGATTATCCAGAAATGTTCTTTACTTTTGAAATTCCAGTGGGGAGGGATTGGGTTTATGTGACTGTAAAAAGAATTGCCCAAGGAATTCTGACACTCGGGGCATTTGTGGTGCTGATTTTATATTTTGCTAATTTGATTTATGGACTCTCGCGTGGAGTATGCTCTAATTGTACGGGCAATGTGGGGAAAGTGGATATTTCCCATATCTGGAATGGTACGCACCCGGTGATGGAGAACCGTACCATGTGGAGACAAAAACGAGAGGCGCTATCTGGAACCAACCCAAGAGGACACTTACTTGTGCAATTCAAATATGACTATGCTAAAAAGTCTGGGCAAACTGTATGCTGGGTGTGTAGTAGACTGCACCCAGAGACAATTCATATACCATTTGCCTCTGTTCCAATGAATTTGAGTATGTTTGTATCAGGGAAAAGACAGAATCAGTCAGTCCCGGGTACCCTATAATAGGACCAGTGTATCCACCAGAATGGTGTTTTCAACTAGGACCAGATAAAGAAACAAATAACGAGAGGGGTTATGTAACTCAAGTCAGTTCAACTGGACATTATACATTTACATATTCAAAACAGGACAAAAGGCGATTTATTTATACATACGATGCAGGCAACTCACTAGAGACCAAGAGGCGGTGATTGGGAATGTGACCAATGGGAGGCAGGGTGCAGTGGATATGATGAGACGGCTGAGCTGAGACATTTTGCGATAGAGATATCAAAGGGAACACTACATTTATTGCTATTTATAGTGAAAGGAGGATACCAGGTGTGCTGTGAAAGGGTGTGTTACACATAGGTACCACCAACAATAACGGGAATGTGTTATTTGGCTAAGCTGGTCCCAATCCAGAAACTAAGGGGAGAAGACACAAACACAGACACAGAACTACACCCTAGGTACCCACTGGTGTTTGAAAGACCGAAGAGAGAATTGTTTACGAAGATGGATCGAATATGGACATGGTTGCCAGCATGGACTGGATGGGGAGGAGAGATGATGAGGAGATTGAATAGCTATGTCAATCTGATGGATGAGATTCTGAATAGAACCAGTATGGATATCCAGCTGCTGAATCTGGAAATGCGTGAGTTACGAAAGGTGCAAATGATACATGAAATGGCGCTTGAGCAGATCAGTGCGGCCTTGAATGGATTGTGTGAAATGACAATGCACTATGAATGTTGCACCTTCATCAGAAACACTACACACGAAGTCCCAGACTATTACCAGGTAATTCAAGATCATCAGGAGAAGGTAGCACAGTTGCAGGGCACAGCCAGGAGGATTGCTGCCGAAGGCTGGAATCCGCTCCGGGGGTTGGAGCAATGGGAGAATGGTTTGGTTCCATCTTGAGATTCATCTCAAAGATTGGATCCATGATACTCATGATAGTGGTGATTTTGATCATAGGGATACTGATATACCGCATAGGGCTATGCATATGGCCACTATGCAAGTCAGCACTGACACCCACACAAACACAGAAGATACCATTGATAATTCCACAGGGATGTTCCCAGTGAATGGAAAGCCCCCCCCAGTATGCAGAGTTTCGGAATAGTGAAGTGTAATGGCTACAAGTGCCAGGAAAAAGATACTGACACTTGAGCCAAGGGGGGAATGAAGGAGAATTAGGCTGGAAGATGGTTGCTACTATGAACCAGGCAGCCATCTTGTGCAGAATATTGGTTCACCAGTAAATAGAATAGATTTTTACTAGATGTGCAGAGAAGAGTTTACATAGAATTCCAAGAATGCGTGGCAGATTAGAAAGCTAGCAATAAAACCAGGCAGAATCCGGCCGGCTCTTGACACAGAAAGATTTATGAATGGGACAAGGTCAGTGAGATGTGCCGAAGAATAAAGAAAACATAGAAGACCAGGCCCCAGGCCACCTGAATAAACATAGCCGATAGGGAGGGAGGCACTGCCCGGAGAGAGACAGCACAAACAAATCACAGACTGTCAAACTAACGAGAAGTGTATCAATTTATAGTTATATGTGGAATGTTCTTTGTGTTCGAATTAATGATGGGAGGTATTAACCCACGTGGGGTGGAATAGAGTGTCATAGGGAGGTGGGCTAATGGGGATGTACCTAATTATGTATTTGGGGCATAAAACCTCATGTCTCTGTGTAATCAGGGCTCACTCTAAGCGATTCAATCCTGTGTGAGCACTTGTGTGACGACACAATAAACTCTTGCCTTTCCTGAAGAGACTCGTGTTTGGACAATCCTTGCTTGTGTCTGGTCCGGCGCCGTTAATGAAGTGAACCTGTCTGACTCCGGCTACAATCTGAGCCATTGTTCTTTCCCCTTGCGAAATGTAAATAACGCTGTCTCCATTTTGAGTTGAGATAGAGCATAGATGTTCTGTACATAAGTGGCTACATTGTCCTCCATCTTATGAATCCTCAGTGCTGGCTGGAATTCCTTATCAATATTACCAAGCTGCACGTGTGAAAGTCTTTAACCTCCATCCACAATGAAACTGATTCTTGCTTAGTATATTAATCTATAGACCCGAAGTTAAAGCAACCGAACTAACCTAATGACACAGCCCTTGCTAACATACAGAATCACTGTTTAGTTGATAAGCCTCTTCAGAAATTATAACAGACACATTTAGATGTGTATTTGGTTAGTAATTGCTATATATTCATAAATCTGGCAGAAACAATCTGGATTAATTTAGTTGCGCAAATGTAAGTTTAAACAGATTGTACAGTTACTGCTGCAGCACTTCCTCATTGGTAGAAGCACATGTGACTTTTTGAGGTTTAAGATGGCTGCCAGCCATGCGGTCACTGACTACCTATGTTTATAAGATCATACTGATTATACAACTAATAAGGTTTGATCAAGTATTACAAAGTGAAGCAAATATCAACGAGCATATTCTAGCTAACAATGCAAATCACTAGAACGGATAAATTAGTGCGTATTTAACCCAATAGATTACCCACACACGCATATAGTATATTATCAACATAGCTTCAAATTCCCCGAATAAATACACTTAATACTTATCCACTCCCAGGCTTTATTATGATGATGGTACAAGTGTGAAATATGAGTGAGTTACTGCTCATGTTTCCTCGATTTCTGAAATAAGTCTCTCCTCTCCCTCAATAAAGACAAAGTTACCGTTCTAACTAATTATTTACTCAACTGTAGCAAGTGCTCAAAACAAAAGATTGTCATTGCTGCTGTATCACGTTAAAATTGCAACAAGTAAAATAGTGAACTTAAATACAGTATACAAATTAATTTGTTCATCAACTTATTGCTTTGCTCTTGGGGTTACTCCAACATTATTTAAAACACACAGCTCTTTGAATAACCCTGTAAATCATAACCCACATAAAAGGCCAGCATGTGAAGCTGCTTGAGAATACAACTATAGAATTATAGTGACTAATGTCCAGTGATTCAGTCTGTTATATCAAGTTCCTATGTGTGATTACATTCCCTTTGTGTTGTCTCCGTGTGCTATGGCTAGGTTTCAGTGTGTTTCTATTATGTGATTACGGCGTGTTATAGCAAGTATTTATTTTACTTTTATGTTTATTATATACACATACATACGCATACATATATATATATATATATATATATATACATACATACATACCCATATACACACCCACACACATACATTATTATTATTTTTTATTATTATTATTATTTTTATTTTTTTTAATTTTCCTTAGTGTTATACTACATTAGTGATTTCAGTGTGTTATAGAGAGTAATTTCGTGATTTCAGGGTGTATGATAGCTAAATCATTAGCGTGACTTTGTGTGTTAAACCGAGGTCCTATGTGTCATTTCACTATGTATAATAAGTTCCTACTGTGTGCATGTTGAGTGGCACATGCGTGTATAGTGATGCCCTGTGCTTTGTTTACGGTGTCTATATGGGTGCTTATTATGATTTTTCCTGCATACATGGATGATTTTAAAGATACTAAAATTGGACAGTCAGTCATGCGCTATACTGAGCACATAAACTAATAAGGCACAGCAGTCCACAAACAGCCAAAGCAAAATCACTGGAAATCCTAATGCCCCTAATAACATCAAACAAAACAAATCACTGAATTCTGGCAGAGTTATCGCAGATCACTAACGCATTAGAAATTACTATCACGCAGCTGGACACCAAATGAACAAGGAATACAGTATTGCAAATTGAAACAAATATAAATAAGCATCCACTAAATAAAACTACAAATCCATACAATGGGAAACCCACACCTATCCTTACAATAAATAATGGAACTAGGAATATATATATATATATATATATATATATATATATATATATAGCAGACTTATGATAATAGAGTATGCATAACAGATTGATACAGCAAGTAATACTTATCCAGTCATTGGTTTTCATACGATGATGGTGATGGTAAAAATGGAGCTCGCCGCCGCCCTGTCTCTAAAGTTCTTAGTAAAAGAAAATTAGTTGCAATACCAAACTTGTCTCACGCACAGCCTTTTATAACCTCCCTTCCCCCTCCTTTCCATTGTTTATCTCCCCATTGTACCCAATCACAAAGAGCCATGTTTCCGATCCCATAAAAACAAGGACACCCCCGCCTGATCCCATAGAACAAAGGAACTCACTCCCCCTTTCCTCTTGTGTAATATACAGAGATAATTCTTAAACCTCCTTCGTTCCTAATTAGTTTCTCATTCGAACTAACCAACGATTGTGTCCTCAAATCACAGCCCTTTTGGAACGATGTCTGTCGGAGGGGAGATCCACCCAAAAATGAACCTCCTGTGCCTGTATAGAAGTGTCCCTTTTAAAGCCCCAGCAATCACAACATCAAGCCTTTGTGTGTGTTGCTGGGCTCATCAACCCTGCCAAGTTAACCCTTTCCTCAGGGAATCTTATATACACCCCATCACACCTTCCTATTCTGGTCTTGCTTTAACGCAACTAAACAATATGCTCTCCTCCACTTTAGGCTAGGGTCAGACAAACGCATTCTGTGCAGACTGTGCGTCCATGCACAACGGACGTACTTTCTGACTGACGACAAGGTAGTGGCCACACAGTCCCTTTTTGTGACTGACTTTTTTTTGACTGATGTAGATGGGAAATAAAATTAATCTGAAAAACCATTTTGTCCGTCAAAAATGCTGGACGTCAAAAATGCAGTCCGTCTGACTACGTTCTATCACTCACACACAAAGCTATGCAGATGTTGCGAACGTGGCGCACTCCGCACGCCTGTTCTAGCGGTTTACATTCTTGCCTAACTTGCGTCCGTTTGCCGCGTCCGTTGTGCGTCCGCACTTCGTGTGTGGGTCTCTATTTATCATAATTGTATGCTACCACGGACGTTAAAATGTGCGGCAACACGGATGTGAACACTGCGCTCGTCTGACCCGAGCCTTAGGCTGCGGTCACACGAGCATTTTTGAGAATGGAAAGAACGTCTGTGAGAGTGGATGTTCCTTCCATTCGACGCCCGTGTGGCGCTGAGCGCAGTTAGTGTATATATATAAAAAAATAGGCAAACCTATAAGATTAAGCAGAAAGAGGCAAAGCAATTTAGAAGAGCTTCCAAAGCACATGCAGAAGAGAAAACAACCCAGTCAGTAAAAAAGGGAGACAAAACATTATTTACATAAATGAGAAAAGGAAAGTATAACCAGGATTAGTTAGATTAAAAACAAAGGAAGGAAGATATGTAGAAGAGGATAAAAGTCTCGCTGGCTGCCTCAATGAATATTTTTGTTCAGTTTTTAGAGAAGAAAAGGACGATCATGTGATACACGTCCCAAATTTTGCGCAGCTTTGGGGAAGGATGTGTGGTGTCATCAAATTCCTCGTTGTTTACAAAGTGCAGGTATTTCATAATGAGTGTGAACCGGTAGTTTGGTATCACCATGTCAAAGAATGGCATGGCAAGCAATTTATTGGTTGTCCAGTACCACGTCTGCATCGGTTTAGCCACGACTCCCTGGAGAATTATCAGGGCCAGGAATTTCCAGATCTCATCTTTGGTCACTGGTTCCCACTTTCTGCTATGTGACCACTTCCACGGCAGAGTAACCGACTGTTGCTCCCAGTACTGGTTTGTCTCGGTAACAATTTTTTCTATGACCGCATCGGTCAGGAACAATCGCAGGTATGCCAAGTGGTTGTCGAGTTCCACATCCACTTTTATACCAGGTGCTCCAGTAAATGGGAACCTTGGGGGCGCTGCATGATCCGCACCATCAATACAGCACCAACTTGCAACGTCGCTGAGCGTAGCATCAGTTTCCTCACAGTTATCACTTTCAGTGTCTGAGGATGAATCTACCCACGAGTCACTGTCGCTCAGTTCTGCAAGCAATTCGTACTCGCTTTCACTGCTGTCGGGCTGCGCTGCAGACGCTTTGGAGGTACAAGCACGCTTTTTGGATGCCAGGAACGTACAAAAACGCTGTCAGGACACAGGACCACTCACTAGGGATACCTGGGGGTGAATGACACAAAGTAATCCTGACAGAATGCATTGCATCTGTCAGGATTTTATACACTGTAATTTTCACATTTTTTTTTTTTAGGTTTCAAATTTGCCGCCTGGTCCCGCTCGGGGGGTGTCACGTGGCTCACAGGGAGCAGAACCAGGAAGAAAGTCGCACGCCGACGGCGATGGAGCGCAGGATGCGGTGAGTATACAGCCCGAGTGTGGCTCGGGGTGACTGATCGCGGTAGTGAGAACATGTCAAAGTAACCTTATTGATTTTTTTTGCTTGGGTAACAAAAATAATAGATAACGGTGGTGCAGTAGACATTGCTTATTTAGATTTCAGTAAGGCGTTTGATACTGTTCCACATAGAAGGCTTATCAATAAATTGCAATCTTTGAGCTTGGATTCCAATATTGTTGAATGGATTAGGCAGTGGGGTGCCTCAGGGGTCAGTACTTGGACCCATTCTCTTTAATATTTTAATTTGTGATATTGCAGAAGGTATTAACCCTTTCGCTGCTGAGGCTTTTCCCGCCTCTGTGCTGAGGTCATTTTTACCGGTTTTGCTCATCATGTTTAAACGTGTTTTTAAGGCTTATTTTAGTATACGACCCAGACATATTATATATCGTTCTTTCCGTCAGACTCAGTAGATTCATAATATGTCATTATTATATGTATACGTTATGTCATGTCTGTATATTATAACAAAAAATGCAATAAAATATGTATTTTCAATAATTTACAACGTGTAAAGTGTTTTTTTTCACATTTTAACATGCAAGCAATTGCGGTTATATTTTGTATGGGGTGCGCTTGTTAAAAAAATTAGAGATGGGGTCTCGTTACATTTTTTTTGGGGGAAAATTACGCGATTTTTAACAAACGCACCGCATTCAAAAATCGTTAGTGCAGCATCATTGTTCACATTATAATTGCAATGGGAACAATATTGCTACACTAACAAACCAAAAAAAAGAAAAAAAATTGGTTTATTTTTTTTTATAATTTTTTTTAAAATATATTTTTATTTTTAATTTTTATTTTTTTTAAAAAACTTTTTTCACATTCAAGTTTGGTATTGTTGGAACGGCCATGCTCTGGCCGATCCAACCATACCAAACATTAACCCCTAACTGCCACGGATCGGGAGATAGGGAGTTCCAATGAACTCCCTATCTCCACCGTTGGTGGCAGTTAGGGGTTAACTCTAGGACTGGCGTCATCGTGCTACGCACGATGACGCCAGTCCTCAGGGGGAGTTCCCGGAGGCTTGGCCGACATCCAAGATGTCGGCCAGCTCCGGGAAAGGATCGCGAACCGGCGCTTTTCAGCGCCGATTCGCGATCCAGCTCCCCAGGGGTTAATGCCAGGCACCATTTGGAAGGGCAGGCTGTGCCCTTCCAAATGATGCCTGGGTTAACCCCCGCAGAGCCGCCGATCGGGAGGGAGAGAGGTCCGAAGGACCTCCCCCCCTCCCTTTCAGGCGCCTCCTCCGCACATGCGGGGGGGGGCGCCTGAATTAGGTGTCATCGCGCTGCCGCAATGACACCTAATTCTGGCGGCTGCGGTCCCGGATGCGCGGCTGACATCGAGGATGTCAGCCCGCACCGGGGGGGCCAGCGATCGGCCGGAACCCGGCCGAACGCTGACCCCAATGGGAGGACGCGCTCAGCGCGTCCTCCGCACAGCAGCGGTAATGCGGAGGACGCGCTCAGCGCGTCCTCCGCATTGAAAGGGTTAATGGTAAAGTGTGTCTTTTTGCTGATGACACAAAGATTTGCAATAGGGTTGATGTTCCTGGAGGGATAGGCCAAAAAACAAATGATTTAGGTAAACAAAAAATAAATGGTCAGAGCTGTGACAATTGAGTTTTAATGTGGATAAGTGCAAGATAATGCACGTGGGGCACAAAACCCCAAAGGCTGAATATAGAATATGTGACACAGTCCTAACCTCAACATCTGAGGGGTGGGATTTAGGGGTTATTATTGCAGAGGATCTAAGGGCAGAGGCGTTGCTACGTGGGGGTGGGGGGTGCGGCCCGCACCAAGTGTCATCCGCCCTAAGGGTGACACCAAAGCGCGGCGTGCAGAGGGGGGACGGCGTGCCCGTGGCACCAAGCATCCAGTGGGGGGGCACCCAAGCGCTCCCCCGAGAAGATCCGCCGGCGGCTGCGTGCTTTTTTCTCTTATGTGCGGCCGCCAGCATGAATATCTGCCGCTCGTCTGGTGTTCTATACACCAGCCACCCGCGAGATCGCGGCTGGCTGGTGTATTGGACACCAGGCGAGCGGCAGATATTCATGCTGGCGGCCGCACATAAGAGAAAAAAGCACGCGGCCGCCGGCAGGATCTTCTCAGGGGAGCAGACAGGCACCCTCCCGATGTACCAGACGGGAGGTGGGAGCTGGGGGGGCAAATATAACCAAGTGTGAGCTGTCTGGGGCAATATATTCCACGCGTGAGCTGGACTGGGGCAATATATTCCACGCGTGAGCTGGACTGGGGCAATATATTCCACGCGTGAGCTGGACTGGGGCAATATATTCCACGCGTGAGCTGGACTGGGGCAATATATTCCACGCGTGAGCTGGACTGGGGCAATATATTCCACGCGTGAGCTGGACTGGGGCAATATATTCCACGCGTGAGCTGGACTGGGGCAATATATTCCACGCGTGAGCTGGACTGGGGCAATATATTCCACGCGTGAGCTGGACTGGGGCAATATATTCCACGCGTGAGCTGGACTGGGGCAATATATTCCACGCGTGAGCTGGACTGGGGCAATATATTCCACGCGTGAGCTGGACTGGGGCAATATATTCCACGCGTGAGCTGGACTGGGGCAATATATTCCACGCGTGAGCTGGACTGGGGCAATATAGTCCACGCGTGAGCTGGACTGGGGCAATATAGTCCACGCGTGAGCTGGACTGGGGCAATATAGTCCACGCGTGAGCTGGACTGGGGCAATATATTCCACGCGTGAGCTGGACTGGGGCAATATATTCCACGCGTGAGCTGGACTGGGGCAATATATTCCACGCGTGAGCTGGACTGGGGCAATATATTCCACGCGTGAGCTGGACTGGGGCAATATATTCCACGCGTGAGCTGGACTGGGGCAATATATTCCACGCGTGAGCTGGACTGGGGCAATATATTCCACGCGTGAGCTGGACTGGGGCAATATATCCATGTGTGAGCTGGAGCACTATATCTCCATGCTTGAGCTGGGCCAATATATCCATGTGTGTGCTGGTCTGGGGGCAATATATTCCATGTGTGAGCTGGTCTGGGGGCAATATATTCCATGTGTGAGCTGGTCTGGGGGCAATATATTCCATGTGTGAGCTGGTCTGGGGGCAATATATTCCATGTGTGAGCTGGTCTGCGGCAATATATTCCATGTGTAAACTGGTCGGGGCAATATATTCCATGTGTGAGCTGGTCGGGGCAATATATTCCATGTGTAAACTGGTCGGGGCAATATATTCCATGTGTGAGCTGGTTCGGGGCAATATATTCCATGTGTGAGCTGGTCGGGGCAATATATTGCATGTGTGAGCTGGTCGGGGCAATATATTGCATGTGTGAGCTGGTCTGGGGCAATATATCCATATGTGAGCTGGGGCGATATATATCCATGGGTGAGCTGCTGGGGGCAATATATAATTGTGAGCTGGGGCAATATATTCAGAGCTGCTGGGGGCAATGCATGTGTGCCTTCACTTTCACTGCCTTCGAACAGGCACCGTACTTGCTGGCAGTTGGCCAAAATTTGTGTGTGAGCATATGAGAGAGCTCCACAGCAATAAACCTCACATTAATGTGCGCTGTGTGTATGAGCATTCAGTGTTATTTTGGAGTACTGATTTATGAGTAAGAGTAGCTAAAAAAAGAAACCGCAAAACTCGGGGGGGGGGGGGGGTGACACCAACCCTAGTGACGCCACTGTCTAAGGGTAAGCAGACAATGTAACAGAGCAGCAGGAAATGCTGGCAGAATGCTTGGTTGTGTAGGGAGAGGCATTAGCAGTAGAAAGAGGGAAGTACTCATGCCACTGTACAGAGCACTGGTGAGACCTCACTTGGAGTACTGGGTGCAGTACTGGAGATCGTATCTCCACAAGGATATAGATACCTTAGAGAGAGTTCAGAGAAGGGCAACTAAAATGGTGTACGACTTGAAGGAGAAAAGTTACCAGGAAAGACTTGGACGTTCCTTCCACTCTGTGCGCTCAGCGTACAAAGTGCGATCCTCCTATGGAGGATCGTGCTTTGTATCCCCGTCAGCGTCAGTCTAGCTTTTTGACGGGGAAAGGCTTTTTCACGTCCGGTGGTTGGCCCTCCCTGTCAAAATGGCACAGACGCAGGGAAGTGTGGGCGCACGCAAGCATTCAGTGCGCTCGTGTGCCGCCAGCCTTAATGATCTTAACATGTATAGCTTGGAAGAAAGAAGAGACAGAGGAGAAATGATAGAAACATTAAGGCCCCGTTCACACTTTGCGATTTTCATATTTGCGACATGGTGCGATGACGTCGCGCGACATCACTGTTTTGGGCGATTTTTGCAAAACGCCACCAATACAAATCACAAAATCGCAGATAGCAAATCGCAGAAAAAGGGTCATGTACCTGCGACATGCTTCTGCGACGCGACGTCGCATGGCAAGATGTGAACAGCTCCATTGCAATGCATTGGAGAAGCTACACAGTGCGACATCCCGCGGATTTTGCTGCAAAGTCGCGGCAAAATCCGCGCGATAAATCGCACAGTGTGAACAGGGCTTTAAATATGTAAAGGGACTCAATAAGGAGGAGGAAGGGAGTATATTTAAAAGGAAACAAAGTAGCAAAACAAGAGGACATACAAGTCTTTTCAAAGAAAGGTGAACCTCAGGAGAATGACTGGGTAAGTGAAAATTCTAGGTCAAAACAGCCAAACCAGAAAAATTCTCCCATTTATCTCACTTTCCAAATCGGCTATTTGGTCTAGATTGTTCTCTTCTCCTGCCAGTTCTCTTGGTTTTCACCTTTCTCTGAATAACCCTATTAGTCTTTGATTAGAGAAGCAAGGTTTAAAGTAACATCAGGAAGTATAATTTTACTGAGAGGGTGGTGGATACATGGGACAGCCTTCTAGTAGAAGTGGTAGAGACTAGGGATGAGCTGTTCGGTTCGGAGTTCGATTCGAACATCGCCTGTTCGCGAACTACGAATATTTCCGCGTGTTCGCCGAATGTTCGACCACAATGCACTTTTCCACTGGCCTGAAGCTTGTAATTGGCTACAGCCTTGCACCTGACCACAGGTCAGGTACAAGACAGGTGGAAGACTATGCCAATCACGGTTCAGAGTCCTAACTGGGCAAATTTTGCCCAATCATGGGCTCACAGAGCTAAATCCCGCAGCACACTATATAAGGCTTCACACAACGCTTCAGCACGTGTTTGAGAGGAGATTGTTGTTGTGTTAGTGTGTGTTCTCACTGCCAGTCTGCCACCAGCTACGGGGGGGGGGGGGTCTCATTTCTACAAAATATCTGGGAATTGTTCTAATCTTTGTGTTCTCCCAGCAACTATTTTGGGGGTCAGGAATTTCTACAAAATATCTGGGAATTGTGGTAATCTGTGTGTTCTCACTCCCAGCAACTATTTTGGGGGTCATTAATTTCTACAACATATCTGGGAATTGTTCTAATCTGTGTGTTCTCCCAGCAACTATTTTGGGGGTCAGTAATTTCTACAAAATATCTGGGAATTGTGGTAATCTTTGTGCTCTCACTGCCACACATCAGGGGGTCTCACTGATTTATAGGAGGTTTGTGGGAATTGTAATCTGTGTCTTCTCACTGCCAGCTATCAGGGTGTCTCACTGAGTTATACCAGAGTTCTGGAAATCTTTAATCTTTATACCAGAGTTGAATCAGAGTTCTGTATATCTTTAATCTATATATCACTCACCATGTCAGAAAGACCAAAAAGGACAGGCAGACGCTCCCAGTCACAGATAAGAGGGCAAGCATCCTCTGTGTCGGGAGGCTGTGCCTCTGGTCATCGTGGACGTGGTGCATCCTCTGCAGGGGCACGCTTGTCCTTTCTAACTGGTGCTGGCCGTCTTAAGCAGCAGCAACATACAGAGGATTTGGTGGATTGGCTAACCAGGCCATCCTCATCATCCAAGTCCTCTGCCAGCCAGGCTTGTAGTGCTTTACAGTCCACCTCAGCTGCCAGTGCCAAAGCATCTAATGCAGCCTCCATGTCCACAGCTACTCCTGCCGTAGCCTCACTATCACACACGGAGGAGTCAGCTGAATTGTTTGACTACAATAACAGTGACATGCTGCTTGAGGATGCGCAGCAACTACAGTGCTCTGATTCAATCTCTGAGGTTGAGGAAGGGAGTATAATCAACCTAGAGGAAGGGGGTGCCAGTGACACACAAATAACTGGCATTCATGTTGCCCCAGCAGCTGCAACATACTGCCAAGTTGGCTCCAGTGATGAGGAGATAGGGGGTGATGACAATGATGATGAGGTCACTGACTCCACCTGGGTGCCTGACCGAACAGAGGAGTCAAGGGAGGAGGAGGAGGCACAACAAACACGAGGCACAACGTCCTCTATGAGCAACCGTAGCACTAGCCAGTCCAAGGCATCAGATGTCAGAGCTGCTCAGGTGCAGAGCGCTGTTGTCTCAAAGCACACATCCAGGAACTCTGCTGTCTGGGAGTTCTTTAAGAAATGTGCAGCAGACTCCACCATTGCTATATGTAATCTACGTCAGGTGAGGCTCAAGTGTGGGAAAGACACCGGACACTTGGGTACCACGTGCTTGAGGCGACATATGACCACCTGCCACACATCCCGTTGGCGCCAAACTTTGCGTAGGTCCTCCTCACCGGTCTCTACCCCCACTATATGTCCTGCCATGTCATTGACTGCAACCTCCACTGACAGGGATAATGCTACAGTAATGGATGTACCAGGTCCTTCCTCACAATGTGACAGCATCCCATCAGCTGAAGATTTACGCAGTCAGATTACGTTGCCCCAGCTGTTGCAGCATAAGAAAAAATATAGTCCAACCATCCCCAAGCACAGCGTCTAAATGCCAGCTTAGCAAAATTACTCGTATTACAGCTGCTGCCTTTCCAGCTGGTGGACTCTGCTTCCTTCCATGAATTTGCCGAATGTGCTGTACCGCAGTGGTAGGTTTCAAAACGCCATTACTTTGCACGGAAGGCCATTCCAGCACTATACCAGCACGTGGAAGACAATGTTATGGAGTCATTGGGAAAGGCAGTCAGCAGCAAGGTGCATGTGACTTTAGACACGTAGTCCAGCAAGCATGGACAGGGTCATTACGTTTCCTTCACGGCACACTGGGTAACTCTGATTGCAGCTGGGAGGGATCCAAGACGGGGCTTTGTGCTGGAGCTTGTTCATCCACCACGCCTCCAGAAAGCTGCTTGTATGAGGTCATTCTGCTCCACCACCACCTCTCCCTCTTCCTCCTCCTCCTTCTGTGTATCTGGCAAAGTGGTAGTTAAACCAATGCCTGACAGGGGCTACGCAATGGCTCAAGCAAAAAGATGCCATACTGTGCTTGAGCTGGTTTGTTTAGGGGACAGGAGCCACACCGGGCCAGAAATTCTGTCAGCTCTGCAGGGGCAGGTGCAGAGATGGTTAACACCACGCCAGCTTGAGCTGGGAATGGTCGTCTGTGATAATGGCAGCAACCTTCTCTCCGCCCTACGCCTGGGTAAGTTGACGCATGTACCATGCCTAGCACACGTCCTAAATCTGGTGGTACAGAGTTTCCTAACCAGGTACCCAGGGCTGGCAGAGCTTCTCAGCCAGGCCAAAAAAGTCTGCAGTCACTTCAGACGGTCATTCCCAGCAAGTGTTCACCTGGCAGAAATTCAAAGAGAATTCCACCTTCCCACAAACCGTCTGATCTGTGACATGCCCACCAGGTGGAACTCGACATTGGCAATGCTGCAGCGTCTACACAAGCAGTAGAGGGCCATCAACGAGTACCTGTGTGAGTATGGCACAAGGACAGGTTCAGGTCAACTTGGGTTCCCCCCCCTGCAGTGGCTGATGATCAAGGATGCATGCACTGTACTGTCACCATTTGAGGAGGCAACAAGGATGATGAGCAGGGACAGTGCATGCATCAGTGACACAATTCCTTTAGTGTTCCTGCTGGAGCACCCTCTGCGGGGAATTATAGATGTGGCTCTAGAGGAAGAGCAGCGTGAGGAAGAGGAGGCCTTCCCTAGCTCTCAAGGCCCCAGTCTTTCCGCAGACAGCATTCCAGCGGGTCCTCCTCAGATCAGACAGGCGGAGGATGAGGAGGAATATTTAAGTAGTGGGGGCATTGAAGGTGGGGATTCCTCAAGGGAGGGTTTTGTGTGCCCAGAATCACAAGGACTAGTACGTGGCTGGGAGGAGGAAGTGCACGATGGGGTCATTCTCCTCATTGACCAGGAAGACTCGGAAGCTAATGCCACCTCCAACCTACGCTGCATGGGCTCCCTTATTCTGCAAAGCCTGGTAAAGGACCCGAGGATTCGTGCTATCAAGGAGAGGGATCATTACTGGTTGGCAAGCCTTCTTGATCCATGATACAAGGTTAAAGTTGCAGAGCTCATCCTGCCCGCACAGAGGGAGCACAGGATGAAAAAACTTGAGGACGCTCTAAAGCGACACTTGTGTAACACCTTTCCAGGCACTGGTAGGTTACCAAGTGATGACACAGGTGCTTCTGAGGCTGCGGATGATCAGAGGAATAGTGGTGAAGGCCGGGGCCGCTTGACTGATGCCTTTTTAAATTTTTTTAGTCCACGACGCCCAGGGACATCAAATGTAGGCACCCATTGCCAGCATCTTCACCGTATGGTGCAGGACTACCTAGGGGCAAGGGCAGACTTGGATACCTTTCCAGCAGATGATCCACTGGCTTACTGGGTGTTGAGATTGGATCACTGGCCACAACTTAGCCAATATGCTATGCAGCTACTAGGTTGCCCTTCATCCAGCGTACTTTCTGAAAGGACGTTCAGTGCCGCTGGAGGTTTTGTCACAGACAAAAGAGTGCGTCTGTCAACCGACTCTGTAGACAGGCTTACATTTATAAAAATGAATCAGTCCTGGATCAGCAGCTATCAATCCCCTGATGCTGACGTAACTGAATAGATCGGGGATGTCTTCTGCATTCACAAAACCTCCACCACTGAACTCTTCCACAATACCACAAAGGGGTTACGGTGTGAAGGCACTTGCTGCCATGAAATGCACAATATTTGGCTGCACTGACGCCTGTGCCAGATTTATATCATTTTAATTTTTTGAACCGCAGGGTCCAACCCTGCACTCTTCCACAATACCACAAAAGGGTTACGGTGTGAAGGCACTTGCTGCCATGAAAGGCACATTATTTGGGTGCACTGCCACTGACGCCTATATTACCAGATTTATATTTTAATATTTGACCGCAGGGTTCAACCCTGCACTCTACCACAATACCACAGAGGGGTTGCTGTTGCCGACACTAAAGACCCAATTTTAAAGCACCTATTGTTACTTTCATCCAAAGCCTGCAGAAGTTTGACCATAATTTAGCCAAAAATTCACTAAACTTGTTCTGCGTGTCCTAAAATGTCTCCTTTTTTTAAAAAAAATGCCGCCCCAAGCAGTTGTTTATGAATAGATTAAAGGAAAAGCATTTACCGTCATTTGAAACGTCATTTTTTTGTTTTTAAATGTTTCTGTACATCCTACAAATCCGCCACTTCACAGGCAGGTTATGGGGACCTCCTAGGCACGATATTTGAAGGAATTTTTCATTTTTATTTTTAACCCTTATTTCATGGAAAACTCGGTCCCTTTTTAAAAACATTTTTTTTTTAATGTTTTGTCCTCGTTTCCTGTCCCGCAGGGCACGACCTGGACCCCCATACACCTTTTATGGCAAATATCTTGCATATATGCCCTCTTGCAGGGCACTCTAAAAACCGAACTTTTGAGTCCCATTGACTTGCATTGAGCCCGGTTCGTGTTCGAGTTTGAACTCGAACTTTCAAAATTGTTCGAATGCGAACCGAACACGGGGGTGTTCGGCTCATCCCTAGTAGAGACTAAAACAGTGATGGACTTTAACCACTTCAATGCGGAGGACGCGCTGAGCGCGTCCTCCGCATTACTGCTGGTATGTGGAGGACGCGCTGAGCGCGTCCTCCCATTGGGGTCAGCGTTCGGCCGGGTTCCGGCCAATCGCTGGCCCCCCCGGTGCGGGCTGACATCCTCGATGTCAGCCCGGCATCCGGAACCGCAGCCGCTGAAATTAGGTGTCATCGCGGCAGCGCGATGACACCTAATTCAGGCGCCCCCCCCGCATGTGCGGAGGAGGCGCCTGAAAGGGAGGGGGGGGGAGGTCCTTCGGACCTCTCTCCCTCCCGATCAGCGGCGTTGCGGGGGTTAACACAGGCACCATTTGGAAGGGCACAGCCTGCCCTTCCAAATGGTGCCTGGCATTAACCCCTGGGGAGCTGGATCGCGAATCGGCGCTGAAAATCGCCGGTTCGCGATCCTTTCCCGGAGTTGGCCGACATCTTGGATGTCGGCCAAGCCTCCGGGAACTCCCCTGAGGACTGGCGTCATCGTGCGTAGCACGATGACGCCAGTCCTAGAGTTAACCCCTAACTGCCACCAACGGTGGAGATAGGGAGTTCATTGAACTCCCTATCTCCCGATCCGTGGCAGCTAGGGGTTAATGTTTGGTATGGTTGGATCGGCCAGAGCATGGCCGTTCCAACGATACCAAACACGAATGTGAAAAAAGTTTTTTAAAAAAAATTAAAATTAAAAATAAAAATATATTTAAAAAAAATTATAAAAAAAAAAAAAAAAAAAATTTTTTTCTTTTTTTTGGTTTGTTAGTGTAGCAATATTGTTCCCATTTCAATTATAATGTGAACAATGATGCTGCACTAACGATTTTTGTATGCGGTGCGTTTGTTAAAAATCGCGTAATTTTCCCCCAAAAAAAATGTAACGAGACCCCATCTCTAATTTTTTTAACAAGCGCACTCCATACAAAATATAACCGCAATTGCTCGCATGTTAAAATGTGAAAAACACTTTACACGTTGTAAATTATTGAAAATACATATTTTATTGCATTTTTTGTTATAATATACAGACATGACATAACGTATACATATAATAATGACATATTATGAATCTACCGAGTCTGACGGAAAGAACGATATATAATATGTCTGGGTAATATACTAAAATAAGCCTTCAAAACACGTTTAAAGATGATGAGCAAGGGAGGGCGTGGCCGGCCGCATGGGGAATCAGACGTGCTTTCTAGGAGCTCTGCTGAAACCCACTGATATCGGGGGTTTCTACCCGGATTTCCCGTGAATTATTTGAGGATATCACCCCTGCTGAGCTGGCCATCGAGTGGCAGACTTCGGAGCTCGTTTTGGCCCCCTCTCCGGAGTCTGGAGGAGCTTGGATGAGTTTAAGGCCTCTGAGTAAGCCCTGCAGTCGGCCATCTTGAGGCCTGTACCCCAGCATTTCGTCGGCCTGCTCCAGGAGTGGTCCCCTTACCCGGGTGTACAACTGCGGTGGTTGGAGAGGATGGAGGACCCTCGCCTACTGACTGCTGCGGAGGTCCCCATAGCAGAGGAGGGAGAGGGGGAGTTCGGGGGCAGCTGGGGCTCCCACCCCCCGTCAGAACCCTGGGAGCCATGTTGGAGCGCCTCGAGGAGCTTGTGGAGCTGATGCCTGGGGACGATGAGACTCCGCTCACGCGCGGTGCGTGGCGGCAAATGATGGACGTGCTGTGGGGTGATCGGAGGCCGGAGGCCTTTGCTGGAGGAGAGGCAGTGGAGGGCTTGCTGGAGATCCGCGTGGAGGTCCCTGCAGAGGTTAATGCCGGTGAGATCGAGAGGGTGCCCGATCTGTTGCGCAGACCCCCGTTCCCAGTGAAGACACTGGAGGAGCATGAGGTCGCTGAGATGCCTGCGTGTCGGGACCTAGCTGAGATGGTGATTATGCTACCAGAGGCTGCGGCTCCCTCTGTGAGGCCTGTGCTGGGGGTGCTGCTCGGGGCCCTGAGTTTGGGTGCTGTTGAGGGCCGGTGCTTACCTTGGCCCTGGGCCGTTCCCGGTGCGGCAGACGGGGGGACCTGGTCGCTGGATGTTTCGGGCGCTGCAGGCGATGGAGGAAGGCATGGAGATGCTTTATACCCCACGTTCCTGCTGGACACAGGATGAAGGGAACTTCCTACCGATCCGCTGTTGAATAATGGTTTACGACCTTGGCACCCCTGCATGGCCTGCTGCGATTTTCTCCCTTTGCTTATTTACCGATGACTTTTTGTTTATTTTTCTGTTTACCCTGATTTTTGCTGAATAAAAGCAGATTCTTCTTTTTACTGCACGGTATCCACAGACTTTTGCTGTCCCCCCATTCCCCCCCCCTCGCTGAGACATACACAGCTGAATTTTTATTTTTGCTGGACTATATTTGCAGACTTTTGTGATCCCCTTCCCCAAATTTTATTTTTCCCTTATCCCCTCCCCCTGCTGAGACGTACTATGTGTTCTGATCTGTGTTCCCACCCTTTTAATTTTTTGTTTCCCCTCCTTTTTATGTACTCCTGAATGATTTTATGGTCCTGCTTGCTGATTCTGTGGGTTTAATGTTGTTCGTCTGTTGGAGCACTGGGACTTTTTATCCCCCTCCCCCCCTTTTTTTTTTTTTTTGTGGGACATTGGGAAGTAGCCTGGGCGAGCCACTAGGGTGGCTACCTAGGCTCTGTACACCCTTTTGGCCCCAGGTCTCCCGGCCACGTGGCCCCTTCCATGGCCCTCGGTTCCCCTTTAGGTTGCCGAGGCGAGCCAGGAATGCCACAATATGTTTGGCAGTCCCTCATTACCCTTTTTTTTTTTTTTTTCCTGGTGCCCCCTCAGCGAACTCCATTGCTCTCTCTTGTTTTTGCTGGATCGACCCTTTTGACGAGTTTCTGCACCCTACCCTGTTTTTGTATCCCCCTTACCCCAATTTTTGTTCTTCTGTAGTTTCCTCTGAGATCCCCCCTTATGTTTTCTGTGCTTTCTTTGAGAGTATCTTCTTAGGCCCTGTGAGGCCGTTTGGCTGGTCGGTCTGTGACCCTATGTTTATCGTAAAATAAAAATTTGAAATATAAAAAAAAAAACATGATGAGCAAAACCGGTAATAATGACCTCAGCACAGAGGCGGGAAAAGCCTCAGCAGCGAAAGGGTTAAGCAGGCATGTGATAGGCATAAGGCTATCCTAAATAAAAGATAAATCCAGGGAAGGTATCCATATAATTGGGCAGACTAGATGGGCCGAAAGAATATGTTGGCAGATAATAACCTATCAGGTCTAATCAAAGAAAGGTGAAAATCAGGTGAATTGGCAGAAGAGAATCTAGACCAAATAGCTGATTTGGAAAGTGAGATAATTGGGAGAATTTTTCTGGTTTGGCTATTTTGACTTCGGAGAATGACTGAAGTGAAAATTCGGAGTTTCACCGTTCTTTGAATAGACCTGCATGTTTCTATCAGGTCTATTCAAAGAAAGGTGAAACTCGGGAGAATGACTGGAGAAGTGAAAATTCTAGGTCAAAATATCCAAACCAAAAAAATTCTCCCATTTTCTCACTTTCCAAAATCGGCTATTTGGTCTAGATTGTTCTCTTCTCCTGCCAGTTCTCCTGGCTTTCACCTTTCTCTGAATAACCCTGTATGTTTCTGGCCACCAGTGCTACATTCCCTCTGCTCCCATTTGTTTCACATACCCCAGTCCCTTAGATTGTAAGCTCACGGGATATCTGTCTGAGCTCTTTTTTAAAGCACTGTATTAGCAGGACAGATATCCTACGGGCAGGGTCGTCTCTTCCTCATGTATCCTTATTACGTCCAAGGTTTGTGCTCCTCTATTGTAAAGAACTACAGAATCTGCTGAGCTATATATACTGGTGGCCAAAATTGCGGATGCACCGTACATTTTTACAAACTTTTGCTGTTTAAAGTACTTTTTATATAAAAATCTCTAAATATGTCATAGCACAAATAAAATTTAATATAGTAAATGAATGCCTTAACAAAAAATCTTTAAGTTAAGTTTTGGCTGGAAATGTCCCATAATGCATCTTCGCTATTATATAGCATAAAAAAATTTAATTTCAAATTTATCACAATGTGTTTTTTCCAATAACATGTTGGATAGCCTTTGGCCTTAACCCCTTAGTGACCGGGCGGTTTTACACAAATCCGTCCTTTAGTGACCGCTGCTGTTTTTACGTTTCTGCGCTGTTAGTGTTTACGTCAAATTTTCCTCTTACTCGTTTATGTAACCCACACATATTTTACACTGTTTTTTTCGTCATTAAATGGACTTTATAAAGATACCATTTTTTTCATCATTTCATATAATTTACTATAAAAAATATTGTGAAATATTACAAAAAAATTAAAAACACCACTTTTTCGAACTTTGACCCCCAAAATTTCTTAATTCTTTAGTAGTTTCTAAATTTAGTTCTGAGTTTAGCAATACCCAATGTTTACATATTCCTCGCTTTTTTCCTTATTTTATGCAACAATAAGTGCAAGTAGCACTTTGCCATTTCCAAAGAGTTTATTTTCAAAACTAGTGATAGTGACATTGTAACACTGATATCTGTCACTAATTCCTGAATAACCCTCCACATATACATATTTTTTTAAAGTACACAAATCAAGGTATTAAACTTGGGGTATTTTGACTCTTTCCATGCAACCATTTTACCACAAATCTATGCCAAAGTTTGAGAAAAAAAAAAGTTTTGGTGATTTTTTTTTTTAACGCAATTTAAGAATACATGTACTGTGAACTTTAAGGTTTACTGCCAAAAAACACCTCAAAATATGTTCAGCAACATCTTCTGAGTAAATTGATACCACCCATGTATAGGTATGTCGGGTCATTTGGGGGCTAATAGGCCTTATTTGGGGGGTGCGCATTTCAGTTTTCCAACTTGGAATTTTCACATTTCGTCATCATGCACCCATGTCCTATTTGGGACATTTTTGAAGCTGGCCAAAGTAATTTACCCCCATCAAACCATATATTTTTAGAAAGGGCACACCCTAGGGTGCTTCAAAGAGTTGTATTTTAACACTTTCCATGCACTAGCTCGATGTCAAACTTTCAGGTAGTCACTTTTTGTGTTATTGTTTCACACACACACATTGTACTTTAGGCATGAATTGTCAAATCCAGTTATGGGTTACTGCCAAAAAACACCGCAAAATATGTTCAGCAGCATCTTCTGAGTAAATTGATACCACCCATGTATAGGTATGTCGGGTCATTTGGGGGCTAATAGGCCTTATTTGGGGGGTGCGCATTTCAGTTTTTCAACTTGGAATTTTCACATTTCGTCATCATGCACCCATGTCCTATTTGGGACATTTTTGAAGCCGGCCAAAGTAATTTACCCCCATCAAACTAAATAATTTTAGAAAGGGCACACCCTAGGGTACTTCAAAGAGTTGTATTTTAACACTTTCCATGCACTAGCTCTATGTCAAACTTTCAGGTAGTCACTTTTTGTGTTATTGTTTCACACACATTGTACTTTAGGCATGAATTGTCAAATCCAGTTATGGGTTACTGCCAAAAAACACCCCAAAATATGTTCAGCAACATCTTCTGAGTAAAGTGATACCACCCCAAATATAGATTTGTTCTGTTGTTTTTGGGGTGCTACGCCAATCTTTTGACATGTGCTTGTCAATTTTCTAATTTGACATACAGTATCTTCTTTGCTTATCTTCTTTTTAGGGGCCTTTTTACATACCCCAATTTTATGAACGTGCATATATTTGGTAAGCTAACACCCCAAAGTATTGTAAATGGAGTGTTTTTATGCCATGGAAATTGGATACTGTTTGGTGGTCATTTTTCATTTTCACACCCACATCAGTTTTGGACTGTGATTTAGGAGACACTGTTGTTTGTTACTGCATGAAAACTCTCCAGGTTGTTTTCTGCAAGGTCTCCTGAGTACACCCATGCCCCCCATGCATATTTTTGCCAGGATTTTGGGAAGGTTCAAATACAATTTTTATGACTTTGTCATTGGAGTTGAAATTGAGATTATTTCTTCAGCTAGGCCTATCTTTGGTTTTGGGTCTACCGCATACCCCAGTTTGAATTATTGCCAGAAAATTGTTTATATTTGTTATGTTGACACCCCAAGGTATTGCATATGGAGTGCTTTGATGCAACGGTTTTAGCCCAAAACATTTGAGAAGGTGTGTGGCGGTAATTTTTCAATTTTCAGATCTTTACGCCCACATTAGGTTTGGACTGTGATTTAGGAGACACTGTTGTTTGTTACTGCATGAAAACTCTCCAGGTTGTTTTCTGCAAGGTCTCCTGATTACACCCATGCCCCCCATGCATAGGTGTGCAAAGATTTTGGCAAAATACAGCACCAATTGTAGAACATAAAAATGTAGGAATAAAATGTAAAAGTCTGGTGCAGTAAAAGAAAAAAAAAACTAAACTGAACTAACTAACTGGAGTGTAAGAAAAAATAGAAGGGGGGCGTGGCCGGCTGCTGAAGGGAGCAGACGTGTTTCTGTGGAGCTCCGCACGTCTGCCGCTCTTGGGGCCAATATACAGCTTGATTTGCCGAGCAATTTTAGATTTGGGGGCCCAAGCTAGCTGGCCACCGGATTCGAGATGTCCGGAGGCGTTCTGTCCCCCCCTCCGGACCAGAGACATTCCCTGCAGCCGCCAAAATGATGAAGACACGAGGGGCTGGCGGCCATCTTGCGGCGCTTCGTCCTGGCCCCTGGGGCCTCTATGCCAGACTGTCCTGCTGCCTTGGCCCGGTCTGACCCTGTGCTGGGGGCCGAGGTGACGACGGGCCGCGTCTCTCGGCAGCCCGAGATGGAGATCGAGTCAGAGACAGGCAAGGACCGGCTGCTGCGCGGCAGGATAGACCCCCACCTCGGGGGAGGCATGGACAGCTTCTTGGAAGGCTTGGAGGCCTGCTTGCAGCTCCTGGACGGGGAGGATCTGTCGGGTCCTCTCACCGGGGGCATGTGGAGACGGATGACGCATACCTTGCGGCGCTACCGGAGGGTGGCGGATCCGGGTCTGGCGGTGGATGGGACTGCATCGGCGGGACACCCCTCTGAGGATCATGTCACGGAGGCTGCGGGGAGCCACGAAGAGAGCGATGGGAGAGGTGACGCGCTGGTGCCGCTGGGAGACTGCGCAGGCTTATCGGAGTCCGGAGGCCCGAGGAAGGTGAGAGATGACTCGGAGCCCCGGACGCTGCTGGTCCCCGAGTTGGAGGTGGAGCGGATGCCCCGAGGAGTTAGCAGTCCACGGGCTGCAACCGGAGTGCTGGTCCGTGCGGCACCGGGTGGAGCGCTGATACGACCGAGAGGCTGGGATTGCGGTTTGGAGGGAGTTGAGGGCCCCTCCTCAACGATTGTACGGTCAAAGCTGCCCCGACCTTCTGCGCGGTGCAGCACCACGTGGCAAATGGAGATTCACTGTTGGGAAGCCGATGCCTGGTCTCCCTGGAGATCCGGAGGCCTGTCGGAGCTATGGAGGGAATGCCGCGCCATCAAGTTGGCTGAGGCAGTGATAACAGGCCTCAGATGTGGCGACATGTCTGCCGCGCAAGCTCCCCATGGACCTGGAGAAGATTCCTGCCACACGTTCCCGCTGGACACAGGCTGAAGGGGCATCTTGCCGACCTGTTGCTCGTCTACTGTACCCTGACCCACTGAGTTTCCTCTCCGGTTTACCTCCTGATGACTGACTTTTCCAATCCTGACGAGACCCCCCGTGTGGGGCTGACCCCCCGTCTCCCATTGAGTGGGCTACGATGCCCCCTACCTGTTCTCACCGTTTACCCCCCTCTAGCGTAGTGTATTACTATATTAGCCGATATATATATATATATATATTTTACTCCCTAAAATCTGAGATTCCTCTATCCCTCCCCCGTTCTCTTTTTTTCTGCACTCCACAGTGACATTATACGAGGATATTCTTCTCTTGATTTTCTGCAGAATCCCTTATTCTTGGAGGACGTTTCTTTTATGCCTTGTTTTGTTATTATTGCAAGCTGTTTACCTGCTGATTATTCTTGGTCCCGCGAGACATTTGTTGGGAGTCTATCCCCCCTCACCCCTGCAATGCCTTTTTGTGCCGTCCGCATTGACTTTTTTGATGACTTTTTGAACTCTACTGCTGTTTTTTTGTTTTTTTTTTTTCTCTTTTTCTTCCCGATATTTTGCAGTTTTCCTATGCGACTCCCCCATATTTTTCCCCTCTCCCCTGACCGCATTACTGATGTTGATGTAACTTTGATGTTATCATATATTTTGCAGTTGAATGTACTGATGACATATTTTCGAAATAAAAACCTTAAATTAAAAAAAAAAAAAAAAAAAAAAAAGAAAAAAATAGAAAGGAAAGAAAAATCACAGATCACGCACAGTGTGATATATCTTGAAACAGTCCCCAAGACACAGACCGGGTTGTCCAGGGCATTCTGGGCAGTAAAAGATTGTGTCTCTCCTCTGCCCCCTCTTGAAACACACCCTGCATCTTTTTTGGGGTTTCTGTTTGCCCTCAGTAGGGGGATTTTATAAATAAAATGTGTAGCCCCAACTCTGTCCCCCATCACCGCCCGGGGGCAGGTGCATCCTGGTACAAAAACCCCGAAATGACCTGGAGCTGAAACTGTAAAAAGGACAGCGTCACTCCGGGGTTTGCCTTTTTGCAGAGCAAAAAGGCATTGTGGGTTGCAATTTGCATCAGGTAAATTGCAACCTTTTTGTACCAGGCCCTTGATTTCCGCATAATCTGGTAGGGCTGGAGCAGTTGATCTGCCAGATCAACCCCACCCATATGCCGGTTATAGGCTTTGATGCACACTGGCTTCCTGATGCGCTCAGCTCTGCCACGTACAGAGACCTCCACAGACCTCTCAGTGTGGATGGTGGATAGAAGGTATACATCCTTCTTGTCTCTGTACTTGACCGCCAACAGCTCCTCTTGGCGCAGAGCTGAGGTCTCCCCGCTTTTTAACCGGGTGCGGACAAGCTGTGCTGGAAACCTAAACGGGTTCATGCGAACAGTACCGCATGCTGCTGTATCAAAACAATACAGCAGCTTGAACAAAGGGACACTCGTATAAAAATTATCAACATACAAGTGGTACCCTTGTTCATCAGGGGAAAAAGTAGGTCCCACACAATCTTGCCACTGGTTCCCATGTGTTCTGGGCAACCTGGAGGGTCAAGGCTACTATCCTTTCCCTCGTACACCCGGAAGGCCTGAGTATACCCACTCTCGCTGTCACAGAGCTTATACACCTTCACTCCATACCTGGAGCGTTTGGAAGGAATATACTGCTTGAATCCCAGCCTTCCCTTGTATTTCATTAGGGATTCATCCACGCAGATATTCCTTCCAGGTGTATAAGCCTCTGCAAACCTGGCGGTGAAGTGGGTAATCAGGGGGCGGATTTTATACAGCCTGTCAAACTGGGGATGCTCTCTAGGAGGGCACAGGCTGTTGTCACTGAAGTGCATGAAACGCAAAATGTTTTCATACCTTCTACGTGACATTGATTGGGGGTAAATGGGGGTAGAGCAGATGGGGCTACTGCTCCAGTAGGAGCGAATTGAGGGCTTCTTGATGATGCCTATCAGCATAGTAAGTGCCCAGAATTTCAGAAATTCTGGCACATCTAGCGGGGTCCATTGCTGCCTTGCCAAGTAGGAGTCTGGCTTCGCAGCACAATGCTGATGGGCATACAGATTTGATTGGGCCACGATGTGGCCCAACAAATCATCCCCCATAAACACCTGCAAAAACTGTGTGGCGGTAAATCCTGCAACATCAATATTGATGCCAGGATTTGCCGTGAAAGGAGGGATATCTGGCCTCTGGCGATGAGGCACTACCCACTCCTCAGCTGGAGCTGTGCGTCTCCTGGTGGCCCAGGATCTGCATCAGAAACATCACTAGATACATCAGCCAGCGTAGATAATGTATCTAGCGACGTCTCTGAGCAGTTAGCGGGGTCAAAATCAGGGTCTGAGTCCGACGCAGATGCCTCAGATTCTGACGCCAGGATGGCATATGCCTCCTCAGCGCTGTACACCCTCTCAGACATTATATATAATAGATTATAAAATTTTATAATTATTATATATATAAGCGGATTATTGGTTCTTAGAAGAACCGTTGGGTTTCACAAGAAAATACAAATAAACACCTAAATCTCTCTAAATCTGCCTCAATTGTTCTAAATCTCCCTAAAATCTCTCTAAATCTGCCTCAATTTTTCTAATCTCACTAAATCTACCTAAAATCTCTAACCTGTCAAATCTGATCTCTCTCTCTCGCTCACCAAAACACAAGTGAGGAGAGGGAGGGAGAATCACAGAGGTCACGGCCAATATTTACAAAATATTGACCTGACAAATTAGAAATTTTATTTAGATTTTTTCTTACTTCTGATTGGATGTTGCTAGCCTGCCTCTCGGATGAGGCAGGCTAGGAACATCCCACACAGCCCCAAGATGACCCTGCCCTTAGAAGGGCAGCGCCATCTTGGCTGTCACATTTATTTTATTTTATTCATTTATTTATTTTTTTTACACTTTTTTACACTTTATTTTAGTCTGCTGGGTGCCTTGATCCCTCGAGGCACCCAGCAGAGCACCTGATCACTTATGTGATCTTTTTTGTACTGACTGCCACGATACCTCGTGGCACTCAGTACTTCCTGCTGCTACACCTCGTGGCACTCAGTACTTCCTGCCGCTACCGGAAGTGATCGCTCGGGGGGAGCGATCACTGAGCGGACCGGCGGCAGGTAAACATATTGCAAGGATGCCTCAATGTCGAGGCATCCCTGCAATATACTCAGAGCAGCTGGAAGCGATACTGATCGCTTCCAGCGCTCTGTAGAAGTGCGGGGCACCTTTCCGGTGAAACCGGATGTTGATCGCTCCCGGGGAGCGATCACAAGGGGCCCCGGCACTTCTGTCCTCCATTGCATGGATGTCTGGACTCCCAGGCAGCGTGCAATGGCCCTGGAGCTGCTGGAAGCGATCCAATCGCTTCCAGCGCTCTCTAGAAGTGCCGGGCACCTCTCTGGTGAAACCGGATGTTGATCGCTCCCGGGGAGCGATCACAAGGTGCCCCCGGCATTTCTAAACGCCATTGCATGGATGCCTGGACTCCCAGGCAGCCTGCAATGGCGTTTGAGCTGCTGGAAGCGATCCGATCGCTTCCAGCGCTCAAAAGACCGCAAGACGTACCATGTACGTCAGCGGGTCTAAAAGAGACCCACGGCCATGACGTACATGGTACGTCCGCGGTCTCTAAGGGGTTAACTACTAGTACCGGCTGGGTGGAGTAGAGGTAATGTCACTGCTCTGCATGGAGAGAGCCTGTGGAGTCATGGGTTCGATCTCAGCGAGCAACCTCTCCAGTAAGTGTCCTTGGCAAGACACCTAACGGTACACACTCGCCACCCAGGACATACTTGAAAACAAGAGAAATCTCAATGTGTCCTTCCTGGTAAAATCCTTTCTCAAAAAAAAAAAAAAACTACTGCCTGACACCTTCTAGGCATTAACTCTAGAAGTCTTTTGACATCCTCTTCTGTGATCAAATGATGCCAGGAATTGATTATAGCCTCTGAGTCCTCACTTATTGCTTGGATTCTTGCACAAGACCATGCGTTTCAATCTTGACCACAGATTTCAATGGGATTCCATTTCCAGGCCGGGGAAGCAGAGGAATTTTCTTGTCAACCAAAACTGACAAAATCAGAAGGTGTATCCGCAACTTTAGCCACTAGTGTAAATAACTGTAATCCAAATGTGGAATAATAGGCAAGTGTCCTCAGCATGAGCATAGATTCAGAAATCCTATGTACAAGAAAAAAAAATCTATAACAAGTGTACTCCAGCAAGGACATTCACAGTATTTAGTGAACGCATATTGCTAATCTTCATTTGTTCCAATCTGATTAAAATGCTCTTTTTTTTTTTGAACATTAAGTGCAAAGATAAAAAAATCGTCACAAGCAAAACTTTTCATTAAAATAATGCTTTATATGCTCTTACGAGTATAGTTAAAAATCACATATCCAGATTCAAAGTACTTAATACCAAACTAAACAGATGAAGGGCAATGTAACAAAAGACTATAAAGTGCATACATGACTATGTTGTGATGTGATGATCTATCTATACATTTTGTATAGTATACCTCATCCAGTATATTCTTATACTACTCACCAGGAGGAGAGCACTCGAGCCAACAATTTCAAAGATTTCAACAGTAGTCTATATACCCAAAGATTTTATCAACATGTAACCCCTTACAGATTTTAACACCTTCTCAGCATTTCAACAATTCTCAACCGATTTAAGATTTTTCAAGGTTTCTCCTTCAGGCTCTACTTAAGCTTGAATCGCAGGGAGCTCCGGAACGGAATATGTCCTCAGTGAGTGAGTTAATCCCATAATAGCGGCCATTAGGTGATGTACAGCAGGACCTGTCAAAAGGTGGGATACAGCGACAGGCTTAAGCAATTTATGGCCATATATTGTGAACTAAATTCCTATCATTTTATACAGAGCCTAGGGTTAAAAACCTTGAAAAATATTAAATGGGTTGAGAACTGCTGAAATGCTGATAGGGTTAAAAGGTTAGAATCTGTAATGGGTTCAATTTTGGTAAAATATTTGGATATCTATGCTGCTGTTGAAATCTTTGAAATGGTTGCTGGAGTGTTCTCCTGGTGGTGAGCTGCGTTTTAATATCTTGAGACGCCCTCACCCCCCTGTGCTTAGTAAAGGCCGAGTGCTGCCCTCCTGGTATATTCTTATAATAGATGAAGCATAACAAGGATTCCAGGCTCACATTTTTACCATAATTTCATTTTCCTCCACAAATGATAACACTACATGCGTCCAAAAATATTAAAGAGAACCATCCCTCAAATATTATTAAGCAGTGATCATACAGACCATCTATACTAGATCCCTTCAACTTGTGACATTTGCGATTTGAATGAATATACCAATTCACTACTGGCCCGAATGCATTCACTTGTGGCCATGCTTAAAGACATTTCCCTAAGCAGCTTGCACATCCCAACGGAGACACGTGGACTGCCTTGACCGTACACAAGGAGTGGCTGGCTGTGTGAGCAAAAAAACCACCAGTAGGAGGCCTTTAGCTTTCCAGTGACATGCATTGCCAAGATGGAGGTCCAACAAAGGAAAGGTCTTGGTCATTAATAATGAAAAAGGGCACTGTACCACTGTGTCTTTGGCCTCCGGCATGCGTGACCCCCCCCCCTTGTCGTGCTTTTTCTGCGACTTTTAATTTTCTTTTTATGTGGTCTTCAAGGACACTTTCTGTTTTTGTGACTATTTTGAAGATGTTTTCTGCCCTTTATGCTTTGCTCTGCTGACTCTTTAGATGGTGTTCCACGGCTGGGGCCACTTATTCACCTACTAGTCACATTTTTTTGCAGGCCCTTTGATATGTATGTTTTCACTGCCATGTTTTTTTCTTTTCTTTTTGTATTCAAAATGGTTTTAATTTTGCAAATCAAATCAGCATTACAACAAATACAAAGAAAGTATAGCCACGCAAGGCCAAAGTATGGAAAGGTCACTTCAAAAATATGAACATCTAGAAGGTACAGAAAAAAGGAAAGTAGGTGGGGATGCAACACATACCACAGACTAGACGATGGCGACCCCAGAAAAAAAAAAAGAGGGAGGGGGCGGCAGAAGCCATGTCCGTGACGTTCCTGGCTCGCTCCCGAAGGAGGCCATGGAACAACAATGTCACGAGGCCTGGGTGCCCGAGGGCCATGTATGGAAGACTGAGCCATGGTGAGTGCCATAGTGGCGCGCCTCGGAGCAAAACGTAAATAGCCACAGGGAAGGAAAAAAATAAAATAAAAAGGGGGGGATGGGGAAATACCATCTAAAGCATCGCAAGTGGCAGCAAAAAATAAAAAAAGAGGGGGTCAGCAATAAGTCCTCATAAAATAAAAGTCCTCATGAAATAAGATGTCTGCAATAATGGTCCCATCATAAATACAAAATCCAAGGCAAACAGGACGGTGTCACCAAATCGGCAGGCAACCCCAAAGTAGGGGGGCAACAGGTGAGCAACGGAGGGACCACCTCAGCCCGCGTCTAGAAATGGAATCAGGGTCGCAGCAGATGATGTTCTGAAGTCTAGGGTGGTGTCAGCGGCCTTCACGTGCATAGCAGCAGCAAGCTTCCCTCGACCATCAGGGCCATGGGTCCCGGCAACCGCCGCATAGGCAGATGACCCCCGACCAAGAGGCACACATCTCCCACTCGGCAAAGGTAACCCGAAGGCTCGGTATCACTGCAACACAGGGGCTGCCAGATCCAGCACTGCACTCCACATCCATCCCCGCGGTTGAACAGCCAGGTGCCCCCCAGGTTACCCCCACTTTCGCAGGTAGCCTCCATGCTTCGGTAGGCCTGTAGATCATCTGGAGCACTGCAGGGCCTCTCCTCCACCAACACAGGTCGATCTGCACTCGCCAAATCCGGAGCAAGACCACGCACGCAGCCAGTCTCCTGCCAGTGAGCCACATCTTCCGGAAATCCTCCAACTCCGCCAGTATCTCCCTGGTAAGTGGCTGTAGATCAGGATCCAACGTCAGTAGAAGGGGAGATGATGGCACAGAGGACGACGGCTGTACAGGAAAGGCATCAAGGACCGCTTCGGCTGAACCCGGGGGGCACAGTGTCATGTCGCAGGCAGACTCCAGGGGTCCAGCAGAGGAAGCGCAGTGAGCTAGAAGGCCCGAGGCGGCTGCAAAGATGGCTGCCTAAGGTAGGCCGCAGAAGTAGGCCCGAAGTCCATCGCGTGTACAATCGGGGCCGGGGGAAGCTGCGACTCGTCGTGGCACACGCTCCCCATTTCCAGGACGGGAGGTCTCACGAGGGGGGTCTCAAATCAATGGAGGGACATAAAAAAAAAATAAGAGGTCAGCAAGAGAGCAAATCGAGGTGCGTCCACTCCAGCCGGCAGTTAGCTCCGCCCTCTCACTGCCATGTTTTATGTTTTTTTAATTAATTTTTCTTTTGCTGTTGCCCTACCAGGCCACCCACTTTTCTGTTTGTTTGGTGTTATGTTTTTTAAAAAAATAAATAGGAATGCACCTCCTGTCATTTTGCTCTCTTCTATTATTATTAGATAAAAAAAACCATATACATCAACTATGACAGCCTTCTATTTACATTTTCATAATAAAAAAATACACATAGGGTTGTTTAGTACCTAAAACACTACTTTTTTGGTTTGTATTTTTCTCTATTAATGATTTTACCTGCTGGGAAAAACCTCCAATGCTTGTGATTCAGCTTGTGGGCAGCTGACACCCCCTCCCCCTCTCGAGGTCCTAGAGGAGTGTCAACTATACCCACCTGGCAATGCCCAACAACAAGGCCAAAAGGATTGCTGGGAATTGCTGCACCTCTTGCGTCGTGACGTCCTTGGCATTTTAGCACTGGCCACCCTCTGGGTGACAGCAGTCTGATTTGCATATGGAGCACTCTAGGGCCATATTTACCATGGGCAAAAGGGGCAGTTGCCCCAGGCGCACTCATGGTTGAGGGGCCCAAAGCAGCTGCCCCATTAGCCCTTAAACCACAGCCTGCCACTTGAGGTTTGACTCAAAGTTTGAATTGGCTGCCATGATCCTGCGGTAACACGGAGCTGTGCTGCCTGCGTTGTCAGACTGCGGCCTACCTAAACCCAGCACCCGCAGAAATCAAAGATGGCAGCCAGCCCACCTCCTCTGATGAGGTAAGAGGGTGCGACGTCTGCTGCCCAGCCCTATGCCCCGGTCTTAGCAGTTCTCTTTGCCGAACCCATGAAGGAGACGGCTGCGACTGAGGCACATCAGCACCTTAAGCCAGCCATTGACTGTCCGGAGCGAACAAGGCACCCTAGCCTAGTCCTATGAGTGAGTATATGAAGCAGGGGTCAGGAAAAAATGACCCCCCCAAATACTATTTGCGCAACCGTAGCAATAAAACTCCAAAACCTCACAGCAATATGCATTGTGTATGTGTGTATCACAAACGCCACAGCAATAAACCGCACCATAATGTGTGGTGTGTATGAGCATATCACAGACCACACAGCAATAAAACTCACAGGAATGCGTGGTGGGGCTCTGTGATATGCTCATACACACACACACACACACACTATTGTATCACAAAGCCTCACAGCAATAAACCTCACAGGAATGTGTGGTATGTATGAGCGGTATCACAAACCCACAGCAACAAACCTCACACTAATGTGCAAACTCTACATGTTTTTTTAGGGAATTTGGGGGTGGAAATTAAAATTGCATGGTGGGCCCAAAAAGGTTTGCCCAGGACCCAGTCAATATTAAAGACGGCCCTGGAGCACTCATCTCTGTAATGGCACAATCAAGCTAAAGTCTTGTGAGACCTGAGCAGGGTTTCACCGTAGAGCCGGCCACTAGTGCTGTTGCTCGTTCTCAGGACACTCGCAATCCGCTTTTCGCACTATAGCTGGACAGAGAAATCCTGCAGGAATTTTTTCAGAAGTTAATAAAATATGAATGTACAGCCTACTCAACGATAGTGAGAAGACCTAACACAAACTAATTTCCAATAACGCAAATGCAGTGCACACCCTCATACGAGAACACTGCCTGGAGAGTACTGGGAGTCGCTTAAGATGACTAAGGTCGCTGTGTTTCACCAGTTGGAGACACCCACGGGCCGTTTTGCTCACATTCCTACATTTTTCATGCATCATATGAATATTGCACAAACCAGCATGCCTCCTCTATACAAACACTTAAACCCCTCCACTGCTGACAACATTTATTCGAAAACAATGCTTGGAAGGAACAGGAAGTCACTAAAATTATCAAATTGCTGTGATTCTAGAGGAGATGGCCACAGGTCATTTTGCTCACATTTCTACATTTTTTTTCACGTAGGAACACCCATTAACTCCTTCACGGTCTACAAAAATATTAGAACATATTTGAAACATAGAAAGCCTGAAACATGGAAAATTACTAGTTAACCTTAAATGTAGTGTTGAAAGCTATTTTGCACAGTGTTATTCGGAGATTGGTAAAATATTAAAACAATGTACACTTGCAGTTTAAAATTTTAAATTTATCCAAACCTGCTTTATATAAATTATACTGGGACAAATAATACTGGAATCAGGGAGAAGACGTGTTTTGGCAGTGCTCTGATATCCATCCCTGAAACTGGGATATTTTTGGTGCTTTTACCAGCTGCAATTTCCCTGTTGTGGTCCCGACAGGTCTGGCTGCCGGGTGTTTGCATTCCGGAGCCTGCATTGTCCCCCCCTCCGGAACAGAGACTCATTTCTAGGCTGTTTAACAACCCCAGAGCGTGCTAGCGGCCATCTTGGGGCCTTCTTCCCGATGGCTTACTTCCCTCCGCAGTTTTCCTGGAGAGCTCCGATCACGGCTGGAGGTCCGGTGCAGGCTGCTGAGGTGGAGGGCCCACATCTCGTGGCTGCATTAGAGACCCATCGGGAGGAGGTCATAGATTGCTGTGCGGATTTGAGACATGAAGGTACCCCTCCCCCTACCGGGGCCACGAGTGCCATGCTGTCCTACCTGGACGCCTGCTCAGCGCTGCTTTCGTGTCCCGTGAGAAGTTGCTCACGAGAAGAGACTGGCGTTGGTTGATGGCCACGGTGCACATCAGCCAGGAAGTCGAGGCCCTGCGGGAGTCAGCGACTACAGTTGCCTTTACGCTGGACGTCGTGGATGATCTTTTATCTGCTGTCGATGATGGGGTCTGCGAAGCCAAAACAGAAGACTCGGGAGCGGACCTGGTTCTGGAACTGGACCCCCCCTCCCCCCCTAGGATCGATCCTTGGTTCTAGTGCTGGTACTGTGCTGGTTGCCTGCGGATTGCACGCCAGTGGAGCGGCCACCGAGCCGGCTGACGCGGTCCCCCTTGGATCGGCAATAGTGGTGGTGCGGTTTGGAACTGTCAGTGGCACACTGAACTTTTCCCGGGCCTATGGCACTGTTAAGAGGGCCGTTGGAGCTGCCCAGGGGCGGTCTGTTCGGGGTGCCCCTCGTAATTTTATCGCCGCTGCTGGAGATGCTACTGGGGCACTTGAGGGTCAGATTGCTCTACGGGCACACCAGGCTGTTGCTGTGGCTGAGGATGGCCTCTGTCCCATCCTGTGGCTAGACACCGGCTGAAGACCTCAGTTTGTCTCGATGTGCTCACCCTCACCGCTGCCGTAACGCTCCCTCCACAGATTTTGATGTCTATCCTTGCTATTATATTTTATTATTTCTACGACACATCTTATGAGGACATTTGTTTTGCTGCTGGACACTCTACCTTGCCCATGTAGAAGGTCCCCGGCTGGGGATATTGAGACTTTTCTCTTTTGATGCCCATTTTGGATTTTTCTTTCTAATTTTTTTTTTTGTGGCTCTTTGATGGCCTAGTGATGACTAGACTTTTTGTTATTATCCCCCCCTCCCGTTTGTTTTTTGTTTTAATTTCTTTTGGCTACTCCGGGATAATTCGGGGACTCAACCGTGGCCTGGTGCCCGGCTTGCTCCGGAGTACCTGGGCCAGGTGCCATTATTCCCCCTTGGCCTCCCTGCGGTCCTATGGATCGTCCGGGTATTTGCCAGGGCAGGCACATTTTTGGCCTTTGCCATCTCCACATTCCCCCCCCCCCTCCTTCCTTTCCTCCAGCTTGATGCCATCGGCTGGCTTTTTCTTGACATTTGTTTTCTTTTTTTTAAAATTTTATTTTATTCTAACTACCTGCTGACTCTTTTTGGCCGTTAATTGGAGATGATTTTGTTGAATACGTTTCTTTTAGAGGACTTTAAAACCCTAAGGCTGGGTTCACACCTAAGCGTTTTACAGCACGCTCCTGCGCGCTGTAAAACGCTCAAACAATGAAATCCCATGATTCCCTATGTGGGCATGTCACACCTGGCCGTTTCTCAGCGCGCATGAACGCGCTGATAAACGCCCTACGTCCAAAGAAGTTCGGGAGCTTCTTTTCGGGCATACAGCAGCGCGTTCGTGGCCATATCATAGCCGCGAACGCGCTGCAACGCGCAGGTGTGAACCCAGCCTTATGTGTATTTCTCAGACGATTTTACACTTTAATGTGTTTCTTGCAGATGACCTTAAACGTTAGTGTCTTTTTCACAGATGACCTTAAACTCCCATGTTTTTTGCAGATGATCAACTTTCTTTTTTATTTTTCATTCGTAGTTTAACAGATGACTTTCTGTGGCCCTGTGAGGTCATTTTCATTTATGTTGGCTTTACATGTCGATGCAAACTTTCAAAAATAAAGAATTAAAAAAAAAATAATAATACTGGAACAGTAATCACAGTAAATGGCACAATCGACCTGGGTGTAAAAATAAATAAAGTAAATGTGATGAACTATCAGACACTCAGCTTATGGACATTTGTATTGACAATTATCTATTAGCAATGCAATTTTAAGAAGCAATGTAAAAATAATGTAAGGGTTGCAATGCAGAAACACAGAATGTACAGTATAGCTGCACTGTAAACTGATCCCAGACTTTTCAGTAGGCCCTGTCCTTTCTGTTCTAAATGCAGCTATAAAGTTTGGTAACCTCACCTCAGCTTCCCTCACAATGAGGGTGTGGGCAGATCCTTCGGCCCCATTCACACCTGGGCGTTTTACAGTGCGTTTCCTGTGCACTGTAAAACGCCTAAACACGGAAATCCCATGATTTCCTATGGGGCCCATTCACACCTGGGCGTTTTACAGCGCGTAGGAATACGCTGTAAAACATCCAACGCCCAAAGGAAGTACAGGACGTGAATGCGCTGTTATCGGCATTCGCACGTTTTTTATGTCTGCGCGTATTACGTGCGTCAAAAAACACGCAAGTGTGAACCCAGCCTTATGTAACAATATCAGAGGCGCGTTCAGTTCCTCAGTCGCTGCAAGTGCCAAGTTAGCAGCGCTCAGCTCAGCACTGCTAACTTAGCACTTGCAGCCAAGTCGAGAGGTGCTGCGGGGTTAGCTGAGTGACGTGGGAAAGATGGCCGCCTCCACAGAGCAAATAATCCAATAAGGAAATGGTCCGTTTGAAGTTTTGGTGGAACAAAACACCAAATATTTATTGGAATATGGTAAATATTAACACTAAAGTGGTAATAAAATGGACAAAAGTGGATTTTGCAGAAACAGCACCTTCATTAAGCAATCCTCTGCCCTTTTGCTTCCCTATTCACAGCCAAAGCGTTCAGTGAGACAGCTGCAGCAAACTGAACTGCTGCAATGAAACAATTCAGCAGCTGCTGAGGAACTGAGCGAGCCTCTGATGTCCAGAGTGTGAGGTCACAAAGGATTTCTCTTCAAGGAGACCTAGGTAGGGAAATGTGGTATTATAGGCTAAATTGTGTCTTTTAAAACCAGCCCCAAACTTGTCTTTGAAAGTGAAATGGTTAAGAAAATAGCCATTTTGTGTTTATACACAACACAATGTAATTGCACAAATTCAGTTTTATTCCAACATGCTACATAGAACTAGAAAGCTTTAAAGTGCATGTGTCATGGAGAAAAATGATTTTTTTTTACCAAGTTCTGCCAATCTGACATGGTATCTCTCCATATACACTACCTGGCCAAAAAAAGAGAGTCACTCTCCACCTGATTTTAACTAAGCAAATAGGTAAAAGCTTCCATTGGATAATTACTGCAATCATTAATAGGTTTCAGCAGGCAAAGAAAAAAAAAAGTCAGCCGACTACCTGACCAGGTTTTTCCATCAATGTTTTTTTTTCTTCCTGATGCACAGAGACAAGAAGCCTGGATTCATCAACTCTTAGGCTAGGGTCAGACGAGCGTGATTTCTACGGACTGTACGTCCGTGCAGTACGGACATCGTCAGTACGGATGACGCAGTAGTGGTCACACAGTCCGTTTTTTCACTGAAGTTATTTTTGACGGATGTAGGAGGGAAAAATAAATTACAATGAAAAAACATTCTGTCCGTCAAAAATGCGGGACGTATAAATGCAGTCCGTCTGACCACGCTCCATCACTCACACACAAAGCTATGCAGACGTTGTGGACGCAGCGCACTCCGCACGTCCGTTCTAGCAGTATTACGTTCTTGCCTAACCTGCGTCCGTTTGCAGCGTCCGTCATGCGTCCGCAGTTCAGTGCGGACGTACTTCATGTGTCAGGCTCCAATGGACTTTCTTTCATGCTATCACGGACGTACTTTTAGGTGCAATCACGGACGTGAACACTACGCTCGTCTGACAGCAGCCTAATTCTGCAGGAGTGCCTCAGGGAACACAAGACATCATTTTCACACATGGATTGGCCACCAGAGTCCAGACCTTAACCCCATTGAGATTCTTTGGGATGTGCTGAAGAAAACTTTACACAGCGCTCCGCCTCCCCCATCATCAATACAAGATCTTGTTGATCAATTAATGCAACTCTTGATGGAAATAAATGCTGTGACATTGCATGAGCTTTTTGATATGATGCCACGGCGACTGTGCCGTAATCACAGCAAAAGGTGGTCCAATGAAATATTAGATTGTGTGACTTTTTTTGGCCACAGTATAAACCAGTGCATTTTTAGACATGAAAGTAGAAGAAAGTTTAATGTGTCAGTGTAAGGTTTCTCCGATCCCCACGTGATCTGCGGCATGCCGCAGGTAAGGGAACACTGAACTAAGAGCTGTTCTAGAAGTCGGCCCACACTCAGTCACTGACAGGCAAGACAGCACACTGAAGGAACGGGGGCATCCTTTCAATCAACGCTCCGTTTGCAGCACCCTGTCCCCCTGCAATATGGAGCCAGCCCATGGGAGAGAGGGAAACCAACAAAAATTGGATATCTTTGAATAAGACAAAATAAGCACCAACCCATATAAATGGTGATATCAAGGGAGACATGTACTTCTAAAGGACATTCTAGGCCTTACAGCACAATTATGTATCATTTTGGTTGATAAATATTACGCAAATTGAAAAATTGTTAAATAAGAATTAAGATTAAATGAAATCGATTACATTTCACGCGATGCATTTCTTCCCTTATCTTGGGCTTCAAAGGCATCATCTGGTGTCCCAATATCAACATAGACACCTGTAGATACTCGAGTATACCGCTAGATTTTGGTGACAAAAAATTACCTTAAAATTGGAGAGGTTGCGTTATATTCGAGACATCTGCTTCACGCTTAAAAAAAACTTGACTTGCTCAGGGATCCCAAGTCTCCCAGAAGTTCCGGTAGTCTCCCTGAATTTAATGTGGGCTCCCTGACGTCCGCAAACACTTCAGGAACTCCCAGATCCGGGAGAGGTGGGATCCATCACGGTCAGAGGGCACACCCTGAATTAGGCTTAAAACCATGCATGCACCCTCGCTCCACGATGCGCTGGTTGAGCCTGGCGGCTGGAGGTGAGAAACCGACACCTCCCGGCGTACTGGCCATCGGTGAATGATTCACAACATTGGCCACCTCGCTCTGCCGACCATCTTATTGCAAGTCAAGAAGATGGGAGGCCGGCAGGGCTTCATACTTTGTAACAACTACAATTATTCTAGAGCAGAGCACCCTGGCCTGAGGGGTAGCTTGACTGTGTTAAGAGAAGCTCTAAGAATTTTAATTGTTTACAGGTATACTTCTATAATTTTGCTCTTTGCGTTCTATTCGAGTTGAGTATGCTCTCATTTCCACAATAATTCTCTATCCACCGCGTTATATTCGGGTCACGCTATCCTCGAGTATCTACGGGTACCTCAATGCGCTGTTCTGCAACCCAAAAGAAAATGAAATTTGTTTGCTGCAAACGAATTTCGCTAGCTTTTGGGCTGCAGAAGGTGCCCCCAAGCTTATGGTGCCCTGTGGACATAACTGCTCACAGCTCTGAAACATCAGGCTTTCAGGAGTTGTCAGCAGCCAATGCAGGAGAAATAGAAGAAAATAGACCTGCTGTTATAACCTCTGTAACTCAATTTGGCAGTAGATGGCGTCATCTACTGGCCAAATAAATATTACTGCACAATTTATTAAAAATGATCATTTTTCAAAACACCACTGGTTTCTGACAATTGATTTTTGGAAAATCACTTGATAGTGAAGGGGTTAAAGCCCTCCCCTTCTCCCTCTTTTTATGATGTACCTTACATCCCCAGTCAGTCAACAATCATCTCGCATTGAGCTGCATTAACTCCCGTTTTCTACAGCAGAAATAATAAACACAAAAGGGGTTATTCAGAAAGCGGCGAAATTTCAGTGCTGTCTAGTTCGGCGCTCTTCGGCAAAAACATTCCGCCGATCCGCGGTAAATTCATTATTCACCGCAGGGTCACTGAAGTGTGCCGAAAATGGAGTCTAAGGACTGCTGAACTACAGAAAAAAAAAATCTAACTCTGCTATTCTTCTAATAGGTGTTTAAGCCAATAAAAATGCATTCAAGTTAGGAATAGACTGATTGTCGATATTCAGACAATTACTGATCTCTGTATCGGCATTTCATTTGCCGATAATTAGACAAGTTGGCTCATTGCAGCCGTCACATGCAAGATCCCACAGAATGGTACCATTCTGGGGCTTTTCCTACAACAGGCTGTCACACCTCACTGTAGGACTTTCGCTGCCCACTGACTGTATTGCACATGAGCGTGATGGCAACAGAAATGGGGCTTCCCTCCTATCTGGCAAGAAATTCCATATACAGGAGATGTAGGGGACCAATAGACCCATGTATTTCTGGTACCCATTTCCTACAGGAGTGGTTAGCAACCTTGGCTCTCCAGATATTTTGGAACTACATTTCCCATGATGCTCCAAGAACCTAATGAGTAGCTAAGCATCATGGCAGATGCAATTCCAAAACATCTGGAGGACCAAGGTTGCTGACACCTTACATACAGGGTCATAGGAGACATCATTGCAAAGGGCAGAGTCTGGACACGGCCATATTGTTTCTAAAGATAAAAATATTTTTTTAATAGATTGAATAAGATTTTAACTTAAATGGACATGGTGCAAGGTTTAGACGGTTATTAAATTCAGTTTACGGCATATTGTCAGATTTGTATTTTTTTCCACAACTTTAAAAAAAAATTAGCATATTCCTGGTGCCCATATTCTTTTCGACCAGAAAAGCTGCCAATAAACTGAATCGGCTCTGAAAAATGAAAAAATATATTGGCCTATCCAATTAAAAAGTGTGTAAATAATTAAAAAAAGATCCTTTAAAAATAAAAAGTTTGGTTACAGATTAAAAAAAAAAATATTGGGAAACAAGCGTTTTGTATATAAAAAAAAATACCAAAAAGTGCTCTAAATAGGCTGTTTGCAGAAAATGAAAAACTGTTTTAATAATAAAAAAAAATCTATATATATTTCTTTACATTGAATCCTATGGGATTTGCCTGTTTACACCGGTCAAACTGAATCACCAAAAATCAGGGCATTTCACTGACATTTCAACGTTCTCCAAATAAATTAACCATTAGGTCTCTATGGGACAATTTTGTTGCTGCCGAAGATCGCTGATCTGCACCGTATTTTGAGGTCAATAGCCAGTATTTGCTGAATTGACAGCTTTCAAAATAGGCGAACTGAAATGGCACCGTACGGTGAAATTTCCGTTTGGTGCCAAGTTCGTTCCTTTCTGCGGGTGATGCCTGGTGGCGGGGGCATTACTGCCAGCGGGGCATATTAGTACGCCCCGCTGGCCGGCTACTTTTGTAGGTCAGTCCTCCAGCCCGCTGACGCGCGTCATTAGCTGCAGTGAGATGGCCTGAGTTCAGTCCGTCCCGCAGCAGCCAATGGCAAGCACTGTGTGCAAGCTGGTGGGCAAGAACACAGAGCACAGAGGCCCATTGAAGCCAGCGGGCCGTGCTGTGCCACCCCGCAGCTTCAAGGCCCACCCGCCGCGGGGATGGCATAGTACGCTCTGCGGCGGCAAAAAGTTAACCCCTAAAATAGTTCCCTTTATGGCTTTCTGTACGACATCTTTGCACCGTAACCACAATATTAAGCTGCAGTGCTTCGGGTGCTTGGCGTGTTCCTTTAAGACAGACAAATTCATCAACGCAAATTATATAAAAACCTAGGAGGCTCTGTTAAAAAGTAAGCTTAAACAGTCACGCTGATCATTGGGACTACAGCACGTGGAGTTTTCTCACCTCATGATGCAGCCCTCCAAGTGCAGGGGTTTAACTCTGCCCAGAAGCTTAGATCAGTGATCACAAATGGAGACCAGAAAGCAGGACACTTTTCGGGAGCCAGCTCCCAAAAATGGCTCTCAATGTGCTTGCATTATAAGCCATTGGATGCTTGAGTGTCCAGCCCCCTTGGTCAATAACATGTGACTCACGGATGGATGTCATGTCCACAGGATTGCAAAGGAAGCTGGGGGCTGGAATGAAGGTAGTTTTTTAAAATCATTTAGTAAAGAAACAGAAGTAAATGTTACACCACACCACCCCCTCCCATTTAACACTAGCATATCTCTTTAATAGATGTTTAAGAGCATTAGCTGGAAATTTAACCAATATTAAGAAAGTTAAGCATTAACTGCATCAGTGAAATAATACTTCTCTCCAAGCCATAGACCAGATATTGCATAAAACATTGTTTTAATGATAAACGATAAAACAGAACGTTATAGTGCTTCCCTCAAAGTGCAATTGGTGCAACTTTGGAATGTAAACCCGCTGTACACTTTGTGTTAATACTTTTGAAATGCCATTTTAAACAAGGATCCAGTTGTTAAACCATTTTATAAGATATGTAAAACAACTGTAAAAAACAGTTTGCAAAATAGTTGAATTGTGGGGAAGAGGGGCAGGGGTAGTAAAAATCTAAAATGTAGGAAAAGACAAAATTATTTCAAGTATAATCACTTGAATACTGGCAAATCATACAGTTCTTTTCAGATGGATATAATCTGTTGAGTGTAAAATATCCCACTCTGAATGTACAGGCTGTGTTCAAAGAAGGTATATAATCCAGGCCTTGACATATATGAAAATTTAGAAGTCAGTAAAAATATTTATGGGATCATCTACATTTTATGAGTCAAGAAAACCTTTCTACATAGGTTTGTGTGGAACAATGGGGCAATGTATAAGCCAGTGACAAACTATGAGGAGTATGTGGCAATCCAAGTCTTCTTTTTGTTGTGCATTGGGATGATAAAAAATAAATTCTGCTTATTTTAAAAGTAAACAAGTGTTTTACAGTAGCACTTGTGCACTACAGTTTTGCAATCTACATGTGCTCATTCAGCTATTTTTGCAAAATCCCATAAAAGCATCCCCGTCACATCAGGAAAAGAGAAACCACCCATCGCAAAGCATTTCTTCAGCCAGTGAATTTAAAGTATAGTTCGGTTTCTAAATACCCATGTGTCAAACTCTGAGGTCACAAGGTTGAGGGTGTTACAGAGTAACCAGTGGCATTTGGCAAAAGAGAATGAGCGTTTGCTTTACAACTGGAACATCCATTCACCAACTATTAAAATAAGCAGCTTTTATTTAAAATAGATTCTGTGTAAATAGGTTGACAGAAAACTGGCACTGCATCTGCAGGTTAAAAATACTTATTTTTGCACTTTTCAGACGTTTAACATGAAGCTAAAAATCGCTTCAAGCTTTTTTTTTATTTAAGAACAATGCACTGGGAGGGAGGGAGGATGGGGTGGCCAGTATGTACAAGTCATCCTATATCGTATGTGGGCATTGGATTCCATGCCCAAAAGATCATACCATTGTTTACTCAAGTTACAGCTATAAATTGTATAAAACCTTAAGAGAAGATTTTACTTTATAAGACATTGAAATATATATATATATATATATATAAAGAAAAACAAACAATAAGCTTCACTATAAGATTCTATGGGCGTTACATACGTGGGAAACAATACTCTCTGTGGCAATCATTATGGTCTCTTATAGAACTATAAAAAGCATAACATTCTATTACTAAACATGGCACAATCAATGAACCACACATACAAAAGTCCACAATGCCTCTTTAGAACATCTCCACCTAAAACACGTGTGGCCTCCTTCACAGTGCAGGTTATGGTAACCATTGCATGTAGTGTCTTTGTACAAAGTGCTTTTTCGTTCACACTTCTATGAATTCACAGCAATGTGCTGCATTGATCTCTCGCTACGTGAAGTTCTCAATCCTTGAGGTGGTTTCGACCTACACTTTTCAGGCACAAAACAAGGAAATGCAAAAGAGATCCAACATCAAGGTATACAGATAGATATTTAAAAATAATAATAATAATAATAAAAAAGGATTTTTAATACGATAATAAAACACAGTCCTCTCTTCTCATAGAACAGTCCATAATGGGAGTAAGCAGCAAGGTTTCCCTTCACAGTACGCAATATATAACTGTTAAATTGAAGGATGTCCTTTCACAACTGAGCCAAGCAAGACCCAATTAATATCAAGGAAAACAAAGTGATGAAACATCAACATTAACACCATATTCACCATCTTTGAACACTGTAGATGTTAATTTGTCATTTTAATAATAAAAAGCGATACAAAGGAATAAACATGTTCTCCAAAAGTCTATCGAAAAACTGAGGGTTCCCGTCACACAGTTCTTGCATCCCATGGGAATCAGATCTCGTGCAAATGTCATTCCTGGGCATCTTGTGTGTGAAAGGGTTCATTAAACAAGAGCAAAAAGGGGGGAAAAAAAATCACTTCTCCTGTCAAGAATATTCTGAGCAGGGTAAGTAAAGAGTGTAGGGAGACTATGTATGTGTGTAAATGAGAAGAGGTGTATAAACACACAAGTAAAAAAACAAAACAAAAAGGGGGGGGGGGAAAAACCACTTTAACTTTTTACAGCTTCCTTTTCTTTGCTTTCTGTGTCCTCGGGGTAGGCATGCCAAGTCAGTCTCTCCTCGTAAAATGCGATGACAATCTGGGGACATTTTACATTGGCTTCTTTAGCAAGCACCAGGTCTGCTTCATCTGAATCTTTCCTACAAAGAAAGCAGGAATAGATGCGTTACACCATAATTTGTTCAAAATGCTTTGGTTGGACATAAATTGTGATTATGTAAGCAAGGGGTCAGCAACCATGGCCATCAAGAGGTTTTGGAAGTACATTTTCCATGATGCTCAGCCAACCTACTGAGTGGCTGAGCATCATGGGATAAGTATTTTCAAAACATCTGCAGGGCCAAGGTCTCCTAAAACACAGACATTTAGAATACCTGGAAATTTTATTTTTCTACACTCCACATCTGTTTTCAGACCTGTATCTGTATACGCCTTGGACAGGTCACATTGGTATATGTCAAACCTTCTGCAAATCCAAAGACCTCTAAAGTCAGACACCCCAAAGCATGGGTATAAACAGAACTTCTTTTCCCATAATTTTATCCCGCCCCCCCTTCTTAACACATTTTAGTTCCTAGAATATGGAAAAGTGTATGTCTTTTTAAGAAGTTATTTTCTCAGATTTTTCTTGAGCTACATTTGATAATTGTTGATAAGGTATCATAGGATATCGTTACAGCCTGTTTACCTCTCAACGCCTGTTTATTCTAGCTCTACACAGTGGCGTAACAACCGGGAGGGGAGGGGGGCAGCTGGAGCAGGTGCCCCAGGCGCAGGACGGATGAGGGGGTGCCGGGTGCCAGCGCCCCCCGGTTATTACGCCACTGCCACGGAGACGTTCCTGCTATGGCCCAAGCCCAACAAAGTGTAGCGCTGGCGAACGCACAGCATACAGCCTCACGCAGCCGCCATCGTCTGAAGGCTGTGACGCGCCCTACAGGCGAGATCTCACGAGAGCACATCAACAGCCGGCGGCCGCGTGGAAGAGCGTGCGTGAGTCCCATCTGAACTGGAGGTCTGTGAGTGTACTGCTGGCTGGATATAAAAATTCTGAGGGTCCAGTGCCTGTGCATATAATTCTGGGGGTCCAGTGCCTGTGCATATAATTCTGGGGGTCCAGTACCTGTGCATATAATTCTGGGGGTCCAGTGCATGTGAATGTAATTCTGGGGGTCCGGTGCCTGCGTATATAATTCTGGGGGTCCTATATTTTGTTCCAGTCCGGGCCTGCTTATAACCAAAGTGGATGTTTATATAATGAGGGGTGGGGGTGGGGAGAAAAAAAAACTCTGCCCCAGGCTCCCATAACTCTGGTTACGCCACTGCCTCTACGCAACAATTAAACCCAATTTGTAAGTACTTGCAACCAAGCCTATAAAAATCGATCAAGCCAATTTCATTGCATCTAGGGTCGACAAATCTGCCCCCATATATTTCTCGACACAAATTTTACATGCTGACAGGAGGCACATGAAAATGCTTCCCTGCAGTATGAGGACTTCGGAAGCTGCAGAAATCACATTGCCTTGGTGAACGGTTTTCCCATAGCAGGTGGAAGTTATGTGGTCCTGGAAAATATACATCACTAATAGTGGTTACATATAAGTCATTTCCATCATCTCCGCTTGATTTTGTGCAAAAAACCATACAGAATCAGGAGGAAAAAAAAAAGAGCTTTCTAAGGCGCCCTAAAACTTGTGAAATTGTAACAGCTAAAGATTAAATATTTAATACTTGTTAATCTACTTGGCACATGTGTGTTAAACGATTAAAATAACATTTTAACAGTTATAGATTTCACAAAAAAAAGTTTTCTTGGAGTTCCTTAGAAAGCGCTTTTTTCCATTTTCTGGTCCTGGAAAACATAGTCTGTCTAGCAGCCATGTTTTCATCCAAGTCCTTGGAAAACGTATGGTTAATTTTAACACGCTAAACAAACTGAAACAATGGCAAATATACTTCAAGAAACACTGGTCCACAGCTTTCAACAATGTGTGTGCTGTATCAGGGCTTGACAAGGCCAGGAGCCTAGTAGCCACGGGCTCCTAGAATTTTACTCCTGGCTCCTAAATTTCCAGTTTATTTTACAATCTGAAAGCAGTCATTGGCATCTAAAAACATCTAGTTGACTTCAATGTTTGCTTCCTGTCTCCTACATTTAATGTAAATATATCCAGCCCTGGTGTATTTATATATGAGGTCGTGTGTGCGCGCGCACGCACACACACGGTTGGTAAATCGTGTGTCCAATGACAACAGAGCAAAGAAAATAAGTAAATAAATAAAACCATATCACAACGTCACAATGTACAGATGTTATCAACACAACGATATATACATATATATATATATATATACATAGCGGCCAAACTGATATTAGAAGCAACGCTCCACACTTCTAGGTTCAAAAAAGTAGCCAAAAGACCACATGCACAAAAAAATACCTAACAGCAAAAAGTACCAGGTAGCAAAGTGATAAATAAATAGAAGCAGCTAAAATCATAATTTGGGTCAGTACAAACCAACTCCCAGATGCAGAGGCGAGGTTCCCAACGTTTCGGCGAGGATTCACCCTTCTCAAAGTATACCTTGATAAAGGCGAATCCTCGCCAAAAGGTTGGCTCCTAACTTTTGTAGCTGGCTCCTAGATTCAAAGCAAATTTGTCAAATCCTGTGCTATATACTATTTTGTTCATGGTTTTAACATTCATGTTACCGGGCCACTACATTATGTAGGTTCTAATCCTGCAAAGACAGCCATAATTACCACTTCATCAAAAACATCAGCTCGCCACATGAATCTGTAGCACCAATAATCTTCTCTGGTTCCAGACCTCTTTCAAAGCCCCGAGCTATGTCGTTACTCTGTAAAAAAGATAGATAAGCAGACATATTAAGTCATCTAGATGTATGTTAAGTAGATTGGTGGAGAAAAGGAACATTGATAAATTGACAAAGATGCAAAGCACTGCCCCCTTTTTCAGAACTGAGGAATTAGGCGGAAAAGTGGTATACGGTGTTAATCTTGAATTTGCCTCCACCATGGGTGTCGGGGGGCAAATTAAATACTAGACAGGGCTGTCAAACTCACAGGCCCTGAAGGAAAAGGAATCCTCAGACCACCATCTGCTGACCTATAAGAAGGACCCTATAAGTAGTTAAATAACACCCCGTGAATTATAATATTAATTTAAGATAAATTGATAATCAGCAGTATATTAGGACTGGGGCTCATTTCTCAAGATGTTTAGAAATGTTTTTTTGAAATGTCTTTAGATACTGATCTTTTGAAATGTTCTTTTGAAATGTCTTTAGATACTGGTCTTTAGAAATGTTCTTTAGAAATGTCTGAAGAAATGAACTGATGGCTAGCATTTCTTAAGAGATAGCATGTCACAAGAAATCACATGCCGAGGCCACGGGACTGTCCAGAAATGTGTCACCAGACCTGTATTGAAACTAGCCAATGAACGATGTTATGTTTTGAAATGAACTAATGAAATAAAGAGCCAGCGCCTTGACACAGGGTATAAATAAGTGTCAAGAACCGTTGGAAGGCAGAGAGAGGGATGCCAGACACAAAAAAATGCCTCGTGTGTTTTGATTTCTCTCTCTCTCCTGCGCAGAATGAGAGTTAACTCAAGGTGTGCCTAAGACAGGGTCTTAGGGGTTAAGGACGGACAATTGGAGACCATTATTCTCTTCAATCTGGAGGCACTGCTGAAATGAACAGTCACCCCTCGTCCTGGTGAGTATATTGTCTTGTCTGGACGGGCAATGACAGCGTTTATCTCGAACTAAAGTTAGTTGTCCATGTCCTATAGTTAAGGGATACAAATTAAAAGAAAACGTTGCCACGGGCCGTTTATTTAAAGATGGAGTAGGTCAGGGACCACACTCAATAGAAGGGACATTATATGTCCAATTGATCACACCTTGCGTTAACCCTCATAAAATGTATAGAGCATAAAAATGTATAGAGTATAAGAATATTACAGTATAAGAATATTACAGTAGAAGAATATAAGATTCACTGCTGAACGATCTGTAAGGTAAAACAGACGTCCATCAGTTGTGATAATAGAGTTATAAGTTAAAATAACGAACAATCCGCAAGGTGAGGCGGAAAAGTCGTTATGTATATGTATATATGTGTTAAAGTATATATTATTAGAGTGATAAGTTAATTGGGTGGCAGGAAAATCTGTAAAGTATGCAGACTTTTGCCCCTTTGTATACTGATGGTACTGTGTATATATATATATATATATATATATAAGAGCTGACTGGTTGGACATTGTTTGCTGTGAGGTGTATGTTGTATTAAGCAGAGGTGTTTGTTGGCCATTTGTGTGTTAGTTGCTGACTGATGGGGTGGATGATGTTGGTCATGTATGCAGCTACTAACCGGAGATACATATATTGTGAAGCTAGTTTTATATATACTATTGGATTGTGGTTTATAAATTTTTGTTATATGATATGAAGGAATTATATAACTACAAAATAAAAGTAAAAGATTAGAAGTTTGATTCTCGAGATTAGGGGAGGATTCACTAAATAAGTTTTTATTACTTATCCTTAAATTAGCTCATTTTTTTTGATCCATGTAGCATAGAGAGATATATATATAGTAAGAATTTAAATTGTTTTTCTTTTCGAGCACTATGAAGAGTCTCTCTTTTTTCTTTCTTTCTCTATTTTACCTGCCTGATTATTCAATTGTACAACTAGCCATGGGTATTTAAAGTAGCAAGGTTAAAGAATATCCCTTACTGAAAATAGGAGAGTTTTGTAAAGATTATGTAGCACGAGTAGGGGGTACAGATTGCTATTTAATTAACCCATGGATAGATAGTTATGCGGGATGGACAGAAGCAGTGGGAGTTGTGATCCTTTCCTCAGACAGGGAGACCACAGCCCATTCTATATGGATATAGTGAAAGGGCTTATGTCTTGGTGACACCGAGGCATGGCCCCACTATGCAGGAGACCCTCAATGGGATATGACATATATGAAATTAGGGAGGGGACAATGATTAATGGTGAAACAATGTAGAAGAGGGACCCCATTGTCCTCTGACAGCGCCAGACTGCATAAAATAGAATTAAGCATATTACGGAGAAAACAGGAAGTCCCACGAGCGGACTGGGCCCTCGCCCCCCTCCCTCTTACAAATACTCAATGTATCCTTCACTTGCTGGTTTCCAAGACACCGAAATACTCGGTGCTGTTGCAGCAATCGAATGTACATCGTCAGCCCCTAGTAAACCACAAATAGAAGATACTAGGGACATAAAAATGATAGACGAGATAAGAGCAGAAGAAAAAGAGGAAGTAAAAGAGAAATAGAGAAAAAATAAAAAAAAAAAAAATAAAAGCAGAAGAATATATACTGCCTTTCGTTATTATGGCCACAAGTATATAACAAAGGATCGCCATTAATAAGCCCTTAAGATATGAGAATAACTCCAACAAAACCCATTTTCCATTTATGACCGTGGGGAATAAGTTACTTAAAAAGGCGATAGGATAGAAGATATTAATAGAATTTTTAAACATTGTCAAAAAGAGAAAGAGGACGGACTACGTCCTATGATTGACCAGTTTCTACAGGATGGTATCCTGGAACCTGTAGTCTTCCCCTTCAGTACCCCAATTAACCCCGTGAACAAAGCTGACGGGACTGTCAGGTTCGTTCAAGACTTGCGCGCAGTTAATTCCCTAGTGATTCTAATTGCGCCAATTGTCCCAGATGTCACGTCACTTCTGTCATCAATATCAGCGACACATACACATTTTTCTGTAATTGACCTGAAGAATGCATTTTTTAGCATCCCTGTACACCCTGACACGGCATTGCTGTTCGCATTCACATTTGAAGGCACCCAATTTACATGGAAAAGGTTATCTCAGGGGTACATTGATGCCCCAGTGGTCTACAGTATTGTACTGCAGGCCACTCTGAAATTCTGGCACCCCAGCCATGGTTCTGTCCTGCTGCAATACGTGGATGATCTCCTCGTATGCAGTCCATCAGAGGAGGCCTGCCGGAGGATGGTAAATCACTTCCTCGTTGGTTACAGGAATGTGGGCACAAGGTTTCCCTTAAAAATGAAAATGCAGTGGTGTCAAACGCAAGTTGAATATTTAGGGTTTGTTCTCAGACAGGGGGAACGGAGCATCAGTCAGAAGAGAGTCCAGTCTGTCACGGGCCTGGTCAACCCGAAAACTAAGAAGGACATGTTGTCATTCTTAGACATGATAAACTATTGCAGACAGTGGATCCCTGACTGCTCCTATTATGATAACATTCTGAGACAAGCCACCCTGTTGGGTCAATCCAATGTGATAACGTGGTCTAATGAAATGTTAAATGCTTTTAAGGTTCTCAGAAATGCAATGATGTTAATAAGCCCCGCGCTAGGCCTCCCTGATTATGTACTTTCATTTCATCTGTTTGCAAGGGACAATTGTACAACCAAGGCCGGGGTACTGACGCAAGAACATGGGGGGCCGGTTGAGCCCCATAACATTTTTTTCAAAGATTTTGCCAGTAACGGTACAAGGGATGCCGGCCTGTTTGCGTGCCCTGGCAGCATGTGCAATGGTCGTTAGTATGGCAAGCCAATACACATTAGGGTACGATCCTCATCTACCCACAACCCATGATGTTTTATTTTTACTTAAGGGCATACATACACGGCACATGTCACAGCGCTTTAGTGGATATGAAGTCACACTGCTAAGCAACCCTGCACTGCACATAGAATACAGTTCAAGTGTCTCTGGTCCAGCACCAATCCTAAACGCTTTACTGGGTCTTAAGAATCCCTCAGATACCATCCCACTCGAACATGACTGTGCTCTCTCCTTTGAGTCTGAAACTGCACCCCGCACTGATCTCATGTCAACACCTGTTCCGGACGCAGATGTCGTCTTTGTTGACGGCTCCTGTACCCGCCCCAATGACAACACTTATTATGCAGGCTATGCAGTAGGTTCAACTCCCTGACACTGTTCTAGAGTCAGGGCCTGTACCCTACCAGTCTGCCCAGGCAGCAGAACTGATTGCATTAACACGAGCATGCAGGCTCTATGCGGGTAGACCTGTCACGATATACACTGACTCCAAATATGTTATGGTGTGGTCCATGACCATGGGACGATATGGGAAAAGAGGGGATTTGTGGCCGCAGATGGCAAGAAGATTTCCCATTCGACCCTGGTCACGGACCTCCTAGCAAGCATTCTTATGCCCTCTCAGATAGCGGTGTTACATTGTAGAGCACACACCAGAGCGTCAGATCCTATTGCAAAAGGGAATCATCTGGCTGACCAAGCAGCTAAACGAGCAGCACAACAGGACATAGCTAAACTAGTAATGCCGGGTTTTGCGACCTCCCACAATGGATAGGGACCAATTATTTTGTACTTTACAAAAATATGCAACCACAGAAGAGCTAAAGAATTGGAAATTGGTACTCCCCATCATTCTGGCTGAAATCAGAATGGCGGTTAATAGGAACACAGGCTACTCCCCCTTGAGATACTTATGGGCAGACCCTTTCCATTACCATGGTCTACAGGTAGGCTAACAGTGGAGACAGGGGACTTAGAGCAGATAAGGGATGAATATGTTAGGCAGCTGATCTCAACCCTCGAGACAACCAGAGACGAAGTTATATTTAAGTTCCCCTTTCTTTCAGACAAATCTACCCACCTATTTAATCCAGGAGACAAGGTGCTGGTAAAGCGGCTACAGAAAGGAAAAAGACCAGAGGATTTCGCCTATGGACCAGAGACCACGGTGGTAGCTGTAACCCGCACAGCTATACTGACAGAGGACAGCCCAGTCTGGATTCAACAAGGGACCCTCTCGAGTCAAGCGGATTCAACAAGGGACCCTCTCGAGTCAAGCGGATTCAACAAAGGACTCAACAAGGGGTACTAACGGGGGCAGCTAATAGCCCTGGCCTCCATCAGGAAGAGGACCCGGACCAAGAGACACTCACGAGGGCAGATAGCCCTGGTTTCCAACAAAGAGAAGATGACAACCAATGATCCTTTTCGAAGAGTATGGAGACGCATGTGGGGGGGAAAAGACTGAAATAATATGTTTACCCCCCCCCTCGGAACATATGTCACAACCCCTATTGTCCACACCCCCTACCAGAAAGAACCCCAACCCAAACCATCACTGTCTGGCCACTGTTGTTTTTTTTATTGTCCACCATTACTGCAGTATGATACTGTACAAGGCAACTGTATATATATGTGTAACCGATGAGTACTGGGGACATAATTGTGATTATTGGGGCGCAGTGGGGTGGGACACGGGCAATATGGGATATGGTACCTCTTGATGCCGTAGTTAACAGATGGGGATATAAACCAGATAGCGCCGCACGACGACGCAGTTCCGAGGGACAAAGCCTATTAAATCGTATGACTTTATTGGGAGAGGTGGGTGGCGGTGCTCAATCAGAAGCGGAGCTCAGTCAGTACAATTGACGCTGACTATACAACACCCTAAGGCCGACACGGGTGTCTATGTAATGGGAATATACGCAACCGCCACAACCAAATTCCCTCGATACAAGTTCAAACTCCAAGATATGGCCACTTATAAGAAGGAAGAGAACCCATTCCTACCCAGGAAATATGGAGAGGTAGTGAGACCTCATCCTCTCCTACCTAACACCAAATCAATATCCACCTATGAAGACAGCATAGTAATGGAAACAGGATTTTCAGATGTAATGTTTGGCTAGAATGGGTAAAATTTAGTGCCCTAAACAATAACCGTACAAATTGTTATGTGTGTGGTGCTGCTAGGCCACATCTAGGCACCGTACCTTTTAATATTCCGCAAGATGTAGAAGAATGTTTTCTTAGTTTATATACTAACACCACTGATAGCCAGAGTTTATGTGAATATTGGAAGAATAGCTACCCCATACTAACACGCCTCCCACAACCAGGAGAAGGGATACATGTTTACCCAGGGAACTATACCTGCTATAGGTCAGCAGAAAAGGTAGGAACCTCACCTTCTTCCCCGAGGGTTATTGTGCCAATTATAGCAATATCAACAGTATTAAGTTACAGAATCAAGTTTTTCTGATTGGGGATCTCTACTGGATATGTGGAGACCTCAAGATTAGGGCGCGTCTGCCCCTTCAATGGTCAGGTGAATGTGCCCTAGCTAAGGCCATAATGGGATTTCATATTGTTTCGGATCCTGAGGAAATTCCAAATATTAGCTCACGTCGCAGGAAAAGGAAGTCCCAAGCCCACAAGGTAGTCTTGATCCGCATGTCTATATTGATGCTATAGGGGTACCAGAGGGGTCCCTGATGAGTTTAAAGCAAGGGATCAGGTAAAGGCAGGGTTTGAGTCATTCCTAGCACCTCTTGTTACTATTAATAAGAATGTAGATTGATTAACTATTTATATTATAACCAGCAGAGATTTGTTAATTATACTCGCGAAGCTTTACAGGGCCTCGCTGACCAACTACAATCCACATCCATTATGACGTTCCAGAACCGGATGGCTCTGGACATGATATTGGCTGAAAAAGGTAGGTTAGGAAGATAAATAGGCACTGGAGACTGCCATGTGTTACCAGTTCCATGGCAGGTACAGCCCCCCCCTAGTTCTATATTGATCCACATGGGTATTGAGGGTCTCGCTCCCCAACCCATACTAACTTTCAGTAGATAGATGAAACAAAAAAGAATCAAATAGTATGATCATACTATGATTCTAAGAGGGGATTGAAGGAAAAGGAATCCTCAGACCACCATCTGCTGACCTATAAGAAGGACCCTATAAGTAGTTAAATAACACCCCGTGAATTATAATATTAATTTAAGATAAATTGATAATCAGCAGTATATTAGGACTGGGGCTCATTCAAGATGTTTAGAAATGTTTTTTTGAAATGTCTTTAGATACTGATCTTTTGAAATGTTCTTTTGAAATGTCTTTAGATACTGGTCTTTAGAAATGTTCTTTAGAAATGTCTGAAGAAATGAACTGATGGCTAGCATTTCTCAAGAGATAGCATGTCACAAGAAATCACATGCCGAGGCCACGGGACTGTCCAGAAATGTGTCACCAGACCTGTATTGAAACTAGCCAATGAACGATGTTATGTTTTGAAATGAACTAATGAAATAAAGAGCCAGCGCCTTGACACAGGGTATAAATAAGTGTCAAGAACCGTTGGAAGGCAGAGAGAGATGCCAGACAAAAAAATGCCTCGTGTGTTTTGATTTCTCTCTCTCTCCTGCGCAGAATGAGAGTTAACTCAAGGTGTGCCTAAGACAGGTCTTAGGGGTTAAGGACGGACAATTGGAGACCATTATCTCTTCAGGCCCCATATGTTGAGCGTAGGAATTCCAGAATTCTTCCATGTAATGTGGCAGGGATCATGGGAGATGTAGTTCGAGAACATCTGGGGGGCAGAGTTTGACAACCCTGTACTTAGGATGCGGTAATACTTCAAAACACTCCTAACAAAGTCAGAAGCAATTTATATTGGTGAATATCTCACCCACCACTCATTTGGGGTCTCCATTCGGAACAATGTATTGACATATTGGGACCAGACACTTCAGAAATTGGCTGAGGGCGAGAGGCCATCAAGGATGAAAAGTCTCCAGCAAACTGGAGGAACAGTCCCAGAAGACAATATATACTGGTTGCTAAGATTTTGCCCAACAGACTTGTTAGAATGGAAGATTTGAGATAACCCGAGATCCTCACTTTAAGACGGATGGACCACTTTGTTAAAGGGATACTCTAGGCAACATGACCACCTAAGCTATTTTAGGTGGTCATGATGCCCGGAGTATCCTGCCCTCTGTCCCCCCTCCCTCCGCTCAGCGGTTCAGCTGAAAATGCTGAAAACAGCTGAGAGAGGCGGAGAAGTTTACTCCGCCCTCCCAGCTGTCAGTCAGCAGAGCGGGAATCATATTTCCCACTTCTGCCGACTTTTGCCGAGTAGGAGACGTCATCGCGCTTTCAGCGCGATGACGTCTCCAACTCCCCGCAGAAGCTGGCGGCTCCCTCTGAGGGTTAGTGTTGCGCGCATCCTCTTGCGCGCAACACTAATCCTCAGAGGGAGCCGGGAGGAAGCCTGACGATTGGCTGGCTTATGTGAGAGGCGCGCATGCGCGCTTCTCACGTAAACCAGAAGCCAAGACGCAGCAAGAAGAAGGACGGGAGCGGAAGAGGAGGGAGGGGAGTATAAAAAAAAAAAAACGCTGTTGGAAACAAGAGGATTTTAGGGTAAGTATTGCAGTTACAAGAAAAAAAAAAAGGAAAGTTTTATTAAGGGAATAGGGATAGGTTAGGAAAAAAAAACGGGGGGTGATTTTTTTGTTAGAGTGTTCCTTTAAGCATGTCTTATATGCTTATGTATACCTATTTGGGGTTCTCGTAGAAACCTCTTTAGAAAACTGGTGTTTCAGCATACTGGCACCTTTTTTATCCTTTGGAGATGAAAGGCACAAACAGGTTTCCTCCTGATGTGCTTTATTGGAATGGGAGGTTTTGAAATGGTTTCTCCTAGTAGAAAAACTCTCAATATGAGACTTTTTGAGATTGAGGAGCCAGCAGGGAGTTTTCAGAAAAGTTTCTCACAATATTTCTTTTGATAAATTGATCAAAAATTAAAAATTCTGAAAAAGGCTTGAAGGACAGTCTTCAAGAAGTACATGGTATCCTGTGCTATGCAAGCATGTGGCTCTTTCATTAGGAGGCTCAGAGGGGCGACAACATCATGAAAAGCAGCAAGAGGTCAGAACTGCAATGCATCTGGGATTTGTAATTTTAAGGCAGGACATGGAGGCTTCATATTTGCAGTCTCTTTCTCGCTTTAATAAACCGCAGCAGGAACAGACCGACAATGTAGAAAAAAACCTGTATAGAAAACTAGTACCAACATGGTACATTCCATAATAACACCGTCCCCATAATACAATCTATCCATTCAGACATACAAGTCCGTGAGCAGCATCCATCTTCCTCTTTCTTGCTGCTCAGACAAGTATTCCTTTTCTGTTCCGCAAAGGAGTCTGGGGTTAATTGTATATATATTGTGCTTTATTGCGTTAATTTATCATTTGGAGCGTTTTATTACCACGGGCCATTAGATAAGCTGGACAGTTATCCTACAGGCAAGGTTGTCTTTTCCGCATTTATCATGTAAAGCTCATGTTTGTGTGTAAAGCGTTACGGAATATGCTGATGCTGTATAAATGTTTAACTGTAACTCGGGCTCCTACTTTGACAGAGCTCCCATGTTTCATTACTGACCCTGGGCTTCCATGCTCCGACAATGACCGTGCCTGCCCATCGGTGCACTAGAGGGGCTGACAACCGAGTTCAACTGCCTGACTCCCCTGACCCCCCCCCACCAGAAAGAAAGCCCCTGACCGCATACTGCAGTCTCCCAACCAAAAAAAAAAAAATTAAAAATAAATAAATCTAAAACTCCTTAAATTCTTCTGGCTTATCGGACTCTGAAGGGGAAGAAGAGTGTCAACATTGTGAGGAGGCTCTGGAACTCTATGCTCTGGAATATGACGCGCATCTGGAAGAGGATATAATTCCACCCTCTTCTCCAGGCGTCCCTCAGTGAGGCGATTTATGATCAAGTCAACCTGCTGTTTAATCCCCAAACACTTGCATACCCCAAATCCTTGGATTGGTTTCCTTATGTGGCAAGGTGGATAGACGCCAATTTAGGAGCCTCCCTCGACTGCCCTATCAAGGCTAAATGTCCCCCTTCCCACGACAGTGGGCAAAACCTGTAGCACACAGACTGTGGGCGACCATTTTGTATAAATTTTGGGTCGTTGAGCCTGGTCCGTTAAAAAGGGCATCGCCCAGGCAGTACGAATGTACAGATAAAACACTGGTCGTATCTGGTCCCTTAGCATGTTTACTTGAGCTGGTGGAAGAGTCAAAACTCCCTGGTAAAGTGTGTGAGTGTGTGTGTGTGTGTGTGTCTCCACTATGGAAGTACGTCGTCAGACTATTTTAAATTAAAATTGACGCACAGCTCACCACCTTAAATGTCAATGATTTGGGAGAAAAGGCCTCCCCTCTTTGGGGATGAGTTCGTAAAAGAAATGGGGGCATATGTCAACACCTTTCCCTCAATGGATAAAACCGAGACACCGTTAAAAAGGTGTTTGGCGCCCCATGGGGTATTTGACAGGGCCAGCGGATTCAGGGGACAACCTGCCGGCTGCGCAACAGCAGTTGCTTCTGCATCCTGCCCCGGAGCCCCGCCCTTATCACAGACAAGATTGGTCTCATCTGGATTCTCTGAATCCTTCTTCCCAGCAAGGTCCCGAACCTGGCAAGGACTAAGTGCTAGAGGGACAAGAAGTAGGGGCTAATTTTGCCACCCAGTGATTCCTCTGCACAAAATCGCGAGGCAACTCTTTTTTTCCCACCACAATTGGGTATTAATCACCAATGACCCATGGGTACTGCACGTGATTCCAGGCTTCATGATAGATTTTACCACCCCTCCGATTCAGTCATCCCTCCCACGTCCATTGACTTTCGAATTACATCTACATGATTTGATACACTCCGAGGATTGAAGCCTTAACAAAAAAGGGGCAATAGAATAGTCACACACTCATGACGCAGGTTGTCAGAAACCTGTTTGTGGTGGCCAAGAAGGAGGGCGGGTTCCGTCCAGTCGTAAATCTCATGGTACTAAAATGGCTGGGTTACTTACGGCCATTTCAAAATGGAAGAATTTCATACGTTGAATTATTGCTTCAGAGGGATTGGCTAGTCAAACTGGATCTGAAGGATGCCTATTTGACGTTACCTATTCGAAAGGACTTCACAGACTTCCTCAGGTTTCCCTGGAACGGCCTTTCCTCAGCCCCATGGTGCATCAAAGTAATGAAGCCTGTGGTGGCCCATTTACAATCAAGAGGAGTCCGACAAGTGATTCATTGCAACGATATTTTGATCATGTTGCAGTCACCTTCCAGGCTACATCTACATCTGCAGTGAAACTTCGACTACTACAGGATCTCAGTTTCCAAATCAATATGGAATAAATAAATAAATATCGATCCTTTTGCAGTCACAACGTCTGGAGTTCCTGGGATTCGTCCTGGATTCGACACCTCGGACTATGCCTCCCGAACTCTAACCAGCAAGTACAGACCCTCCTTTGTCGACGTTCCATGACCTCAAGACCAGCGGTGCGAGCGATAGGCCTTTGGTCGGCCGCCAGACACTCTGTATTTCCATAATTCCACATTTCACAGAACCCTCCAGAGATTGATGGCCCATTGTCTGTGGTCCGGCTCCTCCTACAAGATTGTGGAGATCACAGAGACTGCGGTAGATGACCTTCTGTGGATATAAAATCTGACACTCTGGAATTGGAGTCCTGTACATTTCCCAGCTCCATCTCTTGTGATAGAATCAGATACCATTTGCTTGGGATGGCACCTTGGAGACAGTGGGTGTTGTCGATGGTCCTACGAGGAAACTTCGTTTCACATCAACTCCGAGGGTTGTTGGTGACCTTTGCCCTCCGTTCTTTGAAGGAAACACCTCATTGGTCCCTTCTCCTTCGACTGGACAATTTCCCTGCAGCCTGCCTGCGCTCCCTTCAATGGACGGATATGGCGAGTCGTCTTTGGGACTCCCGTTTAAAAACAACACCTATATGTCAGAGCACAATTCATTCGGGTCTTTCAAATGTGGTAGCAGATTGGAATTCGAGGCATCTACAAGACACAGGAGACGTGTCTCTTCAATCTTCATCCTTCTCTGAGCGCTCCTGTATGTGGGGTTATTTCCACACGGATCTGTTTGCCTCCAGGATGAATGCAAAACTACCGTGGTTTTACAGTTGAAGACCACCAGATCCAGATGTGCTCCTCCAGGACTGGTTGCTGGGCCGCCAGTATGCGGGTCCACCCCCCATTTGTCCTGATTCCCAAAGCGTTGAACACCATTCGGACTCAACGGACTAATGCTGGCGACCCCCTTTTGGAAGTCCCATGCGTGGTTGCCTTTGATGCTGGATTCGAACATCGATGTTCCCAGTCTGTTGCCACACTGGATTTGCGTCGGGATCCAGACGGGTTATTCCACCCGTTAATATTATACTGTCAACTGCCCCTCATGGACTGGCTGCTCTCTGGCTCTACAGCTGGCATTTAGAATTTTGCTACAATGTTACACAAACGATTTTGGACACCTGGTACCAGAGGGGTCTACAACCCCTTTGACCAGATTGTCTGTCTTGTTGAGGCATTGATCAGGCTCAAGATCCCGTTTCGGCACCTTTGACTTATGTTCTTAACTTTTTGTCTTCAGTTTTTGACTCCAGAGAGGGCTATCGTTCCTAAACCTCAATGTTTAACGTTCTGCATTGTCTGCAGGGCATGTGGGTTTTGATGGGGTCTCTCTTGGTTGTCACCCTTTTAGTTGGTCGCCTCCTGCGTGGTTCCCAATTTTCTCGTCCTCTACAAATCCACTATGTGGTTACCTGGGATGTCACCATTGTTAAGGTTTTTTTGGTCTCCTGGCCTGATAATTCTGGCTTGTCCTTGCGTAGATTGTCAGCTAGCTTTTACTACTTCTATGTTTGGTATCCGGTAAGGGTGTTGCGGACGTTTGTGCACTTGATTTTGGAGTGCGGTTGTTTCTGCCTGAAGGTGTACGTTCTGAAATCTTGACGACCTAAAACTATCACTCAGGCGTTTTTTTTCCTGCTTTTCCCGATCTACCGTTGTTGTGTCCCGTTTGTTGTTTACGGGAATATGAGGGACATACTCTAGTTTTATATGTCGGGGAGAAGAAGTGTCTCCCTTGTTTATTTCCTTTCACTCTCCGTTTCATCATGTTAGTTCACCCACTTTGGCACATTGCATCAACTGGGTTTTGGAGTTGGCAGGTGTGGATGTGTCCCGGTTCGGTATCATTCCATATGGAACGCAGTGGTCTCTAAGGCATTGACTGGAGGATTTATTGTGTTCCGCGGACTGCCCCCGTGAGTCCATGTTTACGGAGTTCTATTTTAAGCCTGTGTCACATTGGTCGGCTGGAGTTCTTGCTGTATGAGTTGGTTTGTTTTGTTACAGGGCTTTGAACTTGCAAATATGAAGCCTTTGTGTCCTGCCTTAAAATTACAAAAAATTTTACTATTTCATAACGAAAAGTCAGAATTTTATTAAGGACAAGGAAGCGAATATTTCCCTCCCTCCTATGTAGTAACGTGACTTTTAGGTCTTCCTTATTTCTCTGCATCTGACTGCATCAAACTTCTTAATGAAGTTTGCCTCGGCTTCATTTATTTCCATGGTACATTATATCTCTGTACTTTTGTGTTGCTTTATTGCTTAATAAAGTTTTATATTACATTGTTGTGCGTTCTGAAATTCTTAAAGTGCTTGTCCTTTGTATTGCAGGCAGTTCTGGCTCGCATTCTAATGTTTTGCTCGTGTTTTTTTTTCCAGCACTCTGTTCTTCATTCCTTTTGCTCTTGGTTCCTCCCGGTCTGGTTATTGCCTTTACACTGTTCCTTCAGGTTTTTCGGGTGCTTCTGGGATTTGATTGTTCTCAAGAAAGAGGAAGGTGGACACTGCTCACATATTATATGTCTGATGGGATAGACTGTTCTGGGGGAGGGTGGTATTATGGAACGTACTAGGGTTGCACCGATACCATATTTTTAGGACCGAGTACAAGTACAGATACTTTTTTCAGGTACTCACCGAGAACCAATACTTTTATTTAAGGTCATGTGACACTTTCTAATAAATAATTTAGGATTTTGCCGAAAGCCTGTCCAGATAATGTTTACATTGAAATGCATGGGCAGATACCCCATTTACCCACTGCACAGCCTCCACACACCTCATCTCCGATACATATATACAGACCTCAGACCAGACAGACATACACACCAAATTATAAATATAATCAGACCTCAGGACCAGACATATATATATGTATGTATGTATGTATTAGACATCCGTATCAGACCTCAGACCAAACACCGAGGAAGCTGGCCAGATGCATTTAAAAGCATTTGGCCAGCGTTCCCCTCTGGCCACGTTACCACGCGGTGGGTCCGGTCGCAGGACTGTGACGCTAACGCGATCACGCGAGATATCGCGGCCGCTGAACAATGGGGGCTGTGATGCTGCCTCCACTGCCCGGTGGCCGCTCGTTAACGCTGGCCAAATGCTTTTAATGCATTCAGCCAGCTTCCCCAAATGGCAGTATCGGCACCGATACTAATATCGGTATCGATGCATCCCTAGTTGGTACTAGTTTTCTATGCAAGTTTTTTATTTCTACTTTATCAGTCTGTTCTTGCTGCAGTTTATTAAAGCGAGAAAGAGACTGAAAATATTCATCTACGTGTCCTTAATAAAATTCTAACTTTCCATTATGAAATAGGAACATTTTGTAATTTCAAGGCATGAAGGGGCAAATCATAGCATGCAAAAGCAATAGTTATTGGCTGCAGCAGTAGTTAAGAAATAGCCATGACCCTTACATTTTATCCCTTAAGTGATACAAGGCAACTGGGTTTGCCAACCCTATTGTAATCAGAAATGGCTAAATTATACTATTCCTTACATCCACATTAATACCTGGATACAATTATGAACTACTGACCTCTCTCCTTTTCTTTGCCTTTATCTCTTCATTTCCACTTTTTCTTTTTGTGCCTTCAGGCTTGGCTTTAGGTTCAGTCTCTTTGGGTTTCTTGTACTTTTTCATAAATTCTGAGATCAGCTCAGGGCAATCTAGGTTTCTCTCTGGCTCCCATGTGTTGTGCTCCCTGACATGGAAGAAAGAAGATAAAAAAAAGTGTTTCTTAAATCTACTTCACTTCATTACATTTATAAAGCACAAAAAGCTTCCACAGCACTTTACTATAACCAATGTGGAATGGAACAAAATTACGAGCAAGCTTAAAGATTCCTGTGGGTGACGTCTCCAAAGTCAGCTCTTCATTTCATCTGTCCAGCTGAATTCCTAAACCTGGGAATGGCACCTTGTCTATGGTTAACTGGATAATTCTGGTTTACAGCTCAATACATATTAATGTATTGAAGTGGGATACTCATGGAAGAATATTTTATTGAGAACTAGGTTTGCTAAAACGTTTATTTCATTATTTCGTTGCCCAATATTGTTATTTCTAGATTTAGGTTTAGATTAGGGATGCAACGATACTAATATCTGTATCGGTGGCAATACCGCACGTTTGTGCGTTTACAAATCCCCTGATGCTTTACACAGATACTGGAAACCAGCACCAGGCGGTATTTGAGGAAGATTGACCAATTCAGGAAATTACTGATAATTAGTATCAGCCTTCTATTTAGCAATATTGACAAGAATTGGCCAAGTTGGCTCACTACAGCCCAACAAGCAAAGTCCCGCAGATTGGTGCAGATCCGGTGCGGATTTCAAGTTTCTCCCACAGCAGGCTGACATCTTGTATTATCCCTATCTTTATAGAAGGCATCTCAAACCCAGATGGTGATTGCCTGCAATTCCTTGAATGCAATAGACAGCCAGAGAATCATAGAAATTGTATTTGAGCAATATCTGGAAGGATAGGGGTGTGCAGAGTTCGAGATCCCTGCTCTGTAGCAGTGTTTCGCGACCTTTAATGGAGAAGTACCCTTGCAGGTAAAAAAAAATCCTAAGTACCCCGTCTCGAGAAAGTCATTTCTATTGATTGGGTGTGATGGTTTCTGTGTCTGTAATGTCAGTATATGTGTTTGCAAAGCTTTCTGTGTGTATAAAATCAGTACTGTATATGTGTATGTAATGTGTGTTGTCCGTATACGCTTTTATGTTGCTTTGTGTTTGTGTTATATCAGTATATGTATGTGTTTGTGTAATGTCGGTATGTGTGTGTAATGTCAGTATGTGTATGTGTGTGTAATGTCAGTATGTGTATGTGTAATGTCAGTATGTGTGTAATGTCAGTATGTGTATGTATAATGTCCGTATATGCTTTTATGTTGCTTTTGTGTTAGTGTAATGTCAGTATATGTGAATTATTTTGCATACACACCAAAAAAAGTAAGTATGTGTGCAGGCTGCAATAACAAATACACACCCACACATCACCCAGACCCCAGGATACATGTATACCCAGATATCAGACCCCCATATATAGACCCCCCAGTAATCCGACCCCACAGACCCAAGTATATAGACCACCAGTAATCAGACGCCAGTATATAGACCCCCAGACCACTAATCAGACTCCCAGTATAAGACCTCCATTCATCAGGCTCCCAGTATCAGACCCCCATTATAAACACACCCAGTGGCGTAGCGTCGGGGTCGGTCATCCCGGGCACCATTTTCTTGGGGGGGGGGGGGGCGCAAAATTAAAAAAAAAAATTTGAACCACTAATATTTTCCAGCATGGATCAGCAAGGTGTCTGCTCACGGACACTGGTGTCCGTGAGAGGTCCTTGCACACGCAGCCGCCATTTTTACGGTGCCGGCAGTGACTTGGCACTCAGCGTCCGGGAGGCCCAGGACAGAAAATTCTTATCACAAACATGAGTCATGTGAAGCAACGCAGCATTATCCGACGAAACATCCTGTACCATGCTTGGAAGGAGGGAGAGAGGGATAGAGAGACTGGGGGTACGTGGAGAAAGTGGGGGTACTGGGAGAGATTGACTGGGTTTGAGTGGAACTATACTAGGGTATACTGGGACAGGGTGACTGGTAGCAGTGGTGTAGCGTGGGGGGGGCATGTGTGTTTTATTATATCAGTATTTTGTGAATATACAATACATGTGCTTGTGAGGTGGGGGGGGTCAATACTCTACTGGTAGAAGGGAATCAGGGTGTGTTACTGTGGTGGAGATGCTATGTAAGTGAGAAAATATGATGCTGCCTGTGCTGAAGCCCCGCCCCCACCTGTGCACATGAGAGGATGCTGTCTGTGGAAGAAAGCCCCGCCCTATCTGTGTGTGAGAGGATTGTCTGAGGTAACGAAAAGCAGCCATGAAACCGTCTTGTAATAAACCCCAAAAACTGTAAGTGACTTATTAATAAAAAAGGCATCTCTGACATTTGTCAGTGTATATAACAACTGGCGATGAGGATTACCTCATAACCCACAGGAACAAATAGTATTGAAACAGATAAAGATGGCACAGATTGGAGTTTTACAAGTTTTTAAACCAGATTTAGAGGAATGGGGAGCATGGATTGAATGTTTTGACCAATTTACAGAGGTAAATGATGTTGCTCAAGAAAAAAAAGTTGCAGTTTTACTCACTACCATAGGTCAGACAGACAGCGTATGGGACAATTCGTGATTAGTGGCTGGTTTAATAGGCTGCGACAAAGTCACTATCAGAACTGATAAAACTGCTGTCTGATCACTACCAACCTAAAACACTGGAGATTGCTGAACGATTTAAATTCTATAGCAGGAAGCCGTCACAAGATGAAAACATTCAGTCAAATGTTATGGTTTTAAGGCAGTGTTTCCCCAAACCTGTCCTCGGGACCCTCAACCAGGCCAGATTTTGCATATCACCTTGGGGAAATGCAGACTGAATCCTGTAATCACAGAGCAGCAAATCATATCACCTGTGCTGTGCTTCAGATTTCTGGAAAACCTGACCTGTTTGGGGGTCCAGAGGACAGGTTTGGGAAACACTGCTTTAAGGAAACGGTCCAGCACTTGTGGTTTTGGAGAATGCCTGCCTATTGCATTAAGAGACATGCTTGTAATGGGACTGAAAGATGCTCATATACAGACGAGATTGTTAACCGAAGAAAACCTAACTTTGCAGAGCGCTACTGAGATTGCTATAAGTATGGAGCAGGCAGGCAAAGATACAGTTACTAAATGCTCATGTAGCAGCAAACACAGAAATTAAACCGGAAGAAATATACAAAATGTCAGTGACCCAGCTTAAAACATACATTTGTCAGTATATAACAGTTACAGTGTCCACAGAGAAGGGGGGGGGGGGGGCGCGCACAATTCTTGCCTTGCCCCGGGCGCTGACAAGCCACGCTAAGCCGCTGATCAGACCCCAGTATCAGACAAGAGCACCTCTCCAGTAAGTGTCCTTGGGCAAGACACCTAACGGTACATACTCGCCACCCAGGACATACTTGAAAATGAGAGAAATCTCAATGTATCCTTACTTGTAAAATCCATAAAAAAATAAATCAGACCCCAGTATCAGACTCCCCACTAATCAGACCCTGGTATCAGGCCCCCCAGTAATCAGACACCCCCCCGCCACTGATCGGCGCCAGACTCGGGGGGCCCCCCCACTAGAGCTGGACTCTGTTACCTGGTCTGCTGCTGGCGCCAGCAGGAAAGAAGCTGCGACAGACTCGGGAGGACCCGCCCCACAGATGTTATGCGCCGTAATCACACTCGCCTGCTGGCCGTGTGTGGGCGCAGTCAGTCGGCACTGCACTGGTGGAAAAAAAAAAAAGGCAGAATTCCAACGGAAGAAGGAAGCTGTTGCGTTGGAGCCATTGGTCCAACCAGCGTACTCCCTGCTTGTGGTAAGCGTACCCCCTTGGGTACACGTACCACGGGTTCAGAAACACTACTCTATAGGACATATGAGATTATGAAACGTAGACTAGAAATCTCTTCGCTTCCCTCTTGCATTAGGCCAGTGTTAGATGAGCGCACTATGTGCGCCCGTAATGACGTGCATCCTGGCATCTGTCGCAGCGCTGACGCACGAATTGCTCGCGCTACAAGGGTCCGTGCACAAAGCCTCCCCGTCAAAATGCTAGACACGTGCTGACGGGGCTGCAAAGCGCGATCCTGCATAGGGTGAGCGAGCCTTGCAGCGCTGAGCGTACTAACTGCACTCAGCGAGGAGGCTAGACGGGCATCGAGTGGAAAGAACATCCACTCTCAGGGACGTTCCTTCCACTCTCAAAAGACGCTCGACTGACCCCAGCCTTAACCACTCTGCTTAATTTACTCCGTCAATCCTTGCCCACTCTGTCTTCCTTTCATCCGGTCTCGGAGGATGAGGTCTCAGCAGTTCTCATGGTAGGACAGAACTGAAATGTAACCACATTCCTTCCGTTATAAAGTGCATCCATTTCAACAGACACACTGTGCGCAGTCAGTGTGCTTGTGTGACTGCAGCTTATATCCGTCAGTTTTGACTGACGTTGACAAAAGAATTGAAAAAAACTGTATGCAGCGGTTTCTCTATGTCCATGGTAGCTTTTTCACATCAATGCCATTTTGGCGTCTGTTGCACCATGCGTTGCCCAAGTGCATGGGAAAAGTGCACTTGTGCTTCATGTGTTGTTCTCTATTCCTTTGAAGAGCTACAACGGACAGCAAACAGTGCAGTCAGACGGATGCGAAAAGTGCCTTCGTATGACCACAGCCTAAGGCCGGGGTCAGTCGAATGTTTCTCAGAGTGGAAGGAAAGTCCATGAGAACGGATGTTCCTTCCACTCTGACGCCTGTCTGGCCAACTCGCTGAGTACAGTTCGTGTTCTCAGCGCTGCAAGGCTTGATCCTTCTATGAAGGATCGCGCTTTGCAGCCCAGTCGAACTTGAGTTGCAGTGTTTCGGCAGGGAGGCTTTCAGCGCGTCCGCTGTAGCGCGCACTACAGCGTGTGGCCAGCCCAGTCAAAGCGTCACACGCTGCAACAGACGCTGGGAGGCATGTCATGCGCTCGTTTGACCCAGGCCTAAGAGAACCCAGATTCTCCCTCTGCAATCTGTAATGAACACCTCTGACAGCCTCACTTCCCGTACCTCTCACCCATTTGTCAATCTCTACACTGGCTCCCTGTTTCTTTTAAAATCCTACTCAAAATATTGGTGCAAAGCTCTCCATAACTGCGCCCCTGCCTACATCTCCTCCCCTATTAGCAGGTACTTCCAATTCCATCCACTTCGTTCTGCCAATGATCTGATGCTATCACTTCCTCCTACCCGCACCTGCAACGCTCACCTTCAGGACTTCTCCCGAGCTGCCCCCTTTCTATGGAACCACCCCCCAAACAGACTCTCCCCCTCTCTGCAGTCCTTCAAGACGTGTCTGAAAACACATTACTTTAGAGAAGCCTATTTACCCTAGAGTGTGTCACCCCTCTCCACTTAGATTGTAAACTCTTGAGCAGAGTCCTCTCTCCTGTTCTGTGTGTTTAACTTCTATGTATATTTGTTATTCTAGAAAGAAAGAAAGAAAGAAAAAAAAGGCTTAGCACTCTAGCAACCAATTCCATACTGCTCCTGAGGATGTCATAAGGGCGAATTGAGTAGAGCTGTTCATGGAGTGCTTTGATATAAAAATTCATACTTGAAAACGAGAGAAATCTCAATGTATCCTTCCTGGTAAAATCCTTTATAAATAAATATCAGCATCTAAGTATTTACTTCCTTTAGTATTCCTTGGGTTCAGGGAGAATTATTATTTTTATTGTCATCATTTATATAGCGCCAACAGTTTCCGCAGCGCTTTACAATAACCAAAGGGAACAAAATACATATAAACGGACATCGGATGAAAACAAGAGGTGTAGAGGGCCCTGCTCTTAGGAGCTTACAATGTTCTCTGTCATGAGCGCTCCGAGTACGAGACCGCTCTAATGAACTGACTACTGGCCTGTTTGATCTACCAGTTGTCTGCCCACTACAGATATCTCTTCTTGGCATTCGATCTGTCCTATTGCACCGAACCACAGAAGGCTTGCTTTCTGACCTTTGTTAGATAGACAGCAGCAACAATACTGCTAGCAAATACTGCTTCCACTTGTCACTATCTACAGGTAGCCCAATTGTGAGCCCAGAGATCCAAATCATGATATGTGGGTTCTGTGTGTGTATGTTTCCCCGGTTTTAATTCCTAATAATTGCTAACTTTTAGCTACTTGTCCCCGATCAACTGATACAATATTTTTTATTCTGTCTCACCGATTGTACAGCGCTATGCAACTTGTTAGCGCTTTATAAGTACTTGTAACTGTAATGGTGTTGGAGCACTGTATCCAATGAAGTGGAAACATTTTGTTCATCGGTGAACTGAGAAGAGATGAAATTCCCTTCTATTGCAGAATTCCTGTGGCAGTGTTGTTTGGAGTACCCTCGGCGACAGTAACCTACGTTTGTTTCCCTGGACAGCCGAAGTGCACAGTAATTGCAACACATGTGATTTTTACTGTCCTTTGCAACTACAGTGAACCTCTATTAAAACACACAGTAGTGCTTAGTTAATAAGCTTTTTAGTTTATGGTATATAAATAAATATTGCAAGTTATGGTGTAATATTTATTCTCTTAAGTCTCTGATTGAAACTTTCGTTACTTGAATGCAAATTAATTAACTTCAGAATGTGCTTGCCAGGAGATTAAAATGAAGCCCTTAAAACAGATTTTACATCAAATAAAGTGATGACAAGCAATATGCTCACATTAGGTTTTAAAAACGTACTTACTCAGTAAACCCTTTCCACTTGAGGAGATATTCCACTTGTCCCTTCATCATTCTCCTATCAAGGACCTTTTCTACAACATATTCTTCTTCCTCTGAGGAAGAGGAGGCATCAGAGGCTCTTTTGCTCTTTTTTCCCATTTTGGTGGTCCTACTCGGCTTCACGCCTGTAAAATAAAGGGCACACATAGCACAAAACATCTTGTGCACATACAAAAATCTAAGCAAATTAGTTTTAACCATATTTTTTTTAGCAAAAATCTAATCTGAATCCAAATTAGTACTTAACAGATACCATTATTAACTCCTTAAATCATAGAAATAGCGAGACACGAACTAGGAAATTAGATCCTGCTAATTTGAAACATTTGACCAAGACTGGCATCAAGATCGCAGCCGTTTCCAAGCTCAAAAAAAGGATTAGAGCTCAGTGATCGCTTTGAACACTTGGATATGAGTCATTGATTACGGCGATGTAGTGTATACAGCTGCCCCGCAAATGCACCTTCAGAAACTTACTACATTGTATAACTCATTCTGCCACTTTGTGCTACAATGTAACTACATGACCCATCATTGTGACATGTTAAAAGAGCTAAACTGTCCGTCGCTGGAGTCTAAAAACGCACTCTTCACCTTTCCAACCTGGTGTGTTATAAATTTTTTCGGGAAGCTGCCACCCTACCTGAATAGGCTGCTTCCCCTAGCAGTTCCCTCATCCTATAACCTCTGATCCAGGACCAGTACCTTACTTGCAATACCACAATACAAAAAGAAAGTGTCTCAATGCGCATTTTCCTACAGAGTACCGCAGTTATGGAATAACCTCCCAGACGCCATCAAATATTCCCCCAGTCTTAAGTCACTCGAGCTCCCTATTAACATACCTCAATACGGAATGCACCTGTAAACCTGTAACATAATGACTATTCCCTACATATTTATTTTCTGTTAATCTGTAGATTTGTGTTTTGTTCTTAATATCTTGCATTGTATTACTTTGTATTTCTGTAATGACTAACATTTCAAGGTTCTTGAACCCTGGACATACTTGAAAACGAGAGAAATCTCAATGTATCCTTCCTGGTAAAATTACTTCATAAAATAAATACATTTTCCTCCTTTTACTATATTACTAGTAACACACAAAATGATAATAACAAAACCATAAATTTAGAAAGACACTCCAGGCACTTTGACCATTCAGAGCAAGTTAAAGGGTCTCAGTGACCCCTCTATAGGGGTCCTGAGGGCACAGTCATTCAAGAAAGACTACAATCAGCCCACACTGATATAGGTTTTGTGCAAAAGGTCAGGAATGAAGTTCATTCCCAGCCTCCAATGACTCGCAATGAGTGATCCTTCTGGTCAAGTGACAGCTTGTCCATTCTGGAGCAGAACTGAGGGAGTCCAGTGCTGGAATAAAGGCGAATATTCTATACAAATCTGATTAATATGGGAGGCGGAGAAACGCAAAGAGGGTTAATGTTTAACCCATCCAGCTTTCTTCAGATTTTTAACGCTATAGTATACCTTAAAGATACAAATTAAATCATACAAGCTTCCCTTGTGGATAAAAAACAATAGTTGTGGCTTAACAAATTTGCTTTGAATCTAGGAGCCAGCTACAAATGTTAGGAGCCAACGTTACGGCGAGGATTCGCCTTTATCAAGGTATACATTGATGGAGGCGAATCCTCACTGAAACATTGGGAACCTTGCCTCTGCATCTGGGAGTTGGTTTGTACTGACCCAAATTACCAAATTTTCCTATCCGGTGACGGAAAGTTTGGATTTTAATAAAGACTCGGAGGCGAGTATTTGCTTATCTCTTCTTTATTCAACTCACAGCAGCAAAAGAATTCAACAAAAAAACACCTAACATCCCAACGTGGGAGTATCCCTTCCCTCAGACCCTGGCCACCCCCTCATCCCAGTCCATAGGGGGGGGCGTGTCTGGAGCATCATTTCCTCTTTGTAGCGCTCCGAACAGCTCAATAGAACTCGACCAATTCAGCAGGGTCCACAGGGAAGGTAGCAAACTGAGAAAACATCTGACCAGCGTCTCAAGGTCCTGGAAGGAAACCGAAACACGAAAGCCAGGTCAACGCGACGGGAAGACTAATCGTCCCCGATTCCTGACATACACATGCAAGCATTCAGTAAGCGCAGTAGCGCGACAATACGCGGGCGCCCCGGTCCCCAACAAAAATAACCAAATATGGAGAACAGAGCGTCCACACAACCCACAATGGGTGGGAGAGGCGGGAAATACTCGCCTCCGAGTCTTTATTAAAATCCAAACTTTCCGTCACCGGATAGGAAAAATTGGTAATTTTAAAAGACACGACTCGGAGGCTCCTATTTGCTTGTTCAACGCAACAAATTCTCTGACCAATGCGGAGCCTGACGAAAATAGAAGGTGCGGAAAGTCGATTCTCTCGTCCAATCCGCCGCCTTCATGATATCCTCCAAATCGACAACCAATTGCGTAGGCCTTCGACGCAGCCGCGCCCCGGATGGAGTGTGCCCCGAAGTGGGAAGTATCAACCCCCGCCAAAGCCAACAACCACCGAGCCCATCGTGCTAAAGTGGAGGTGGACACCGGAGAGTGAGGGGAACGAAAGGACACGAACAGTGGCGAGGTCGTCACCATCCTTAGCAACCCCGTACGCGACTCATAAGTCTTCAAACAACAGACTGGACACAACAACGATTCAGACGGGAATGCCGGATAGAAAACCGATGAGAGGGACGTTTTGGTTCTACGGGACACATCAAAACGAACCCCTTCCGGGACGAAGGAACGGACCTGGAAATCCAGTGCCCTCACGTCACTGACGCATTTACATGAAATTAAACACAATAGCACCAGCAGCTTGGCGGATAATTGTCGTACAGATAGACCCTCATTATCCGTCCAAGAGCGCAGAAACAACAAGACTAACGAAACATCCCAGGTGGAGGTGTATCTGGGTAGGGGAGGACGGGAAAGTCTGACCCCTTTCAACAGGCGGCAAACCAAGGGGTGACGTCCGACCGGAATGCCGTCGAACCGACAGGGCCAGCCGAGATAGCCGAGCAGTAAACATTAACGGTCCTGAAAGCCAACGTCAAATTGTGAGGCCAGGAAATCCAGAACAGATCCTAAAAAGGAGCTGAAATGGAATCCTGACCCCGTCCCACACACCAATGGTGCCAGCCATCCCAGGCGGAAGGGTATGCGGTCCTGGTACCCGGAGCCCAGGCGAGCTGGAGTAGCCCCACAGCTGATTCCGAAAGCTCGTGGCATTGCCAAGCGAACCTGAAACCACCCAAGCCATCAGAGGCAGCCGTCCCTCTAGTAGCAGCGGGTGAGGGAGGCCGACCGGATCCAGAAGTAAGTCTTGAGACCTAGGTAGAAGCCGCAGCGTGTCCACAGACCATTCCAACATCGGAAACCACGGTTGCATCGGCCACCATGGTGCGATGAAGACCAGTTCCGACAGGGACAAACGAAGTTTGTGTAGCACGGATCCGAGCAGACGGAACGGAGGAAAGGCATAGAGGCGAGCCAACGGCCAAATCTGTAGGAGTGCAACCATCGCTACCGCGTCCGGTCTCCAGCTGAAGAACCTCTGCAACTGACAGTTCAGCCGAGACGCGAACAAGTCTACCTGCAGCGGACCCCATAAGCCGTTGAGAACGGTGAAGACAGATGGAAGAAGCTTCCAATCCCCTGATTCCTTGAAGTTGCGGGAGTTCCAATCCGCTACGGTGTTGTGTAGTCCCGGTAGGAATTGGGCCCTCACATACAGACCTCGAGGTAGGCAAAACTCCCAAAGACGCGTAGCCATGGCCGCCAGAGCCAGCGATCTGGGACCCCCCTGGGCGTTTATGTACCGTACTGCCGGAAAATTGTCTAGGCGTACCAGGATCGACCGATGTGTGGTGTTGCGTATGAAGCAACGAAGGGCAAACAAAGCCGCCAGAAGTACCAGCGAATTTATGTGCATTTATTTCCTCCGTCGACCAACGACCCCCCGTCTCCAACGGACCGTATCGGGGCCCCCCAGCCCAGGCAACTGGCGTCCGACTCAATCACCATCGTTTGCACCGGGTCTACCACCGGGCGGGAGTTCCACTCCAACCAACCGGCTGACCACCAATGCAGATCCAGGATCGCGTCGTCCGAAAGGGAAACCAGGTCCCGGTAGGCCATGCCTCTCCGGAGAGAACGGGCCGTTAATCGTTGGAGGGCCCGATAGTGGAGAGGAGCCGGGAGAACTGCCAGACGTGTGGCTGCCAGAAGACCAACCACTCGAGCCAGAGACCGAAGAGTCGTCGACTTGACCCTCAACAAGGAGCCGACCTCCTTCCGGATGGCCTTCACCTTGGAGTCCGGGATACTGAGTGTCTTGGATCGTGAGTCCAGAGTGAAACCCAGAAATTCCAGTCGTTGGGTAGGGGGTCAGCAGAGATTTCTCCTCGTTGACGAGGAACCCCAGGTCTTGTAGGAGGGACACTGTCCACGACACGTGGAGGGACGTCAGAGAACGTGAAGTTGACATAATCAGTATATCGTCTAGATATATGACCAGCCGGACCCCCCCGGATCGAAGGTGGGCCATAACCAGTTTCATCAGCTTCGTGAAGCACCACGGAGGCGACGACAGGCCGAAGGGGAGGCATCTGAAGCGCCAAAGTTTTCCGTCCCATGGAAAGCACAGGTAGTCGCGACATTCCACCGCCATCAGAACAGACAGATACGCATCTTTGAGATCCAGCTTCGCGAGCCAGTCCCCCGGGCGCAGTAAATCTCTCAGTGTGTACGCCTTCCATCTGGAAGTGTTGATATGTTACCCATTCGTTGAGGTCCTTTAAGTTTATAACCGGTCGAAGGCCGCCGCCCTTCTTGGTGACCAGGAAGAGGTGGCTGATAAATTTTGGGGAGGACCCTGACATCGGCTCTATCGCGGTCTTCCTTATCAGGGTTTGATGCAAGATGCAAGGGCGGTTGATCGCGCAAGGGAGGGGGCGCAGCAAAGTCGATTACATTCCCCCTTATCGCTTGGAGCACCCAGGGATCTGTGGATATACGAGCCCACGCCTCGGGAAAAAGTCCCAGATGACCCCCTACCGGGATCGAGTGATCCGGAATCAAAAGCGGGAGGCTTACCTGACAGGCGTCGTGGATAGCCGGATACTCTACCGCGGTAGCCGCGGCCACGCCAGCAACCAGCTCGGGATTGATATGGAGGCCCGACGGGACCAGATTCTTGGATTCCTGACGCGGGGGCTTGGGAGGGGCCTTTTGAATTGCGGGAAGGACCCGCTCTGCCGGCAGCACGACCCCGGTAGTTGCCGGCTCTCCCAAAAACACGCTTGGGACCAAAGACCTTTTTTATAGAGGTCTCGACTTTTTTCAGATTGGTGAAGGTCCCTGCATATTTTCCTGTTTTTTTTAATAAAGGCTTCCCCGAATAAAAGGCCTTGGGCTTCGCTGCCCATATCCTTGCTGGCCATAGTGGTCAGTTGAGGGTCCATTTTTAACAGGATCGATTTCCTGCGTTCAGCGGCCAGTGCCGAATTAGCAGCTCCCAGTAGGCATAATGAGCGCTGGACCCATTCTACGACCATGCCCGAATCTATGGTAGCGCCCTGGAGACGGGCTTCCTCCGCCACGTCAAAGAGATGGACCAATGGGGCCGTCACATCCAGCACCTTGTCCTCGCATGCTCTAAAGGCATGGTCAATGCCCCGTTTCAGGGACCACCCTTTGGTGGTGATATATTTCTGGAAGTCTATGTCTACCTCCGGGGTAATGCAGGTTTTCCCCGCGGTGGATGGTCGTGGGCATTCTGCTCTCAAATTGGCCCGGGTTTCTCGGTCCATGGGAAGATGCAGGCGTGCGTCCACCCATTGTTCGACATGAGGTTGTGGGGTCCACGCTGTGGATCGGGGGTTAGCGACCTGTATGGGGTCAAACATGGGCTGGCCCTGTGGGTCGCGAATAATGACTGCAGTGGAACTGCGTCTGGGGGCGCAAGGCTCTTCATCGACCATCAGGTCGGAATCTTCTGGTGCATGAAGCTCGATGGCTTTGCTATCCTCCCCTTGCTCGGGTTCCTCACTCTCCGAGTCGCTGTACACTGGGAGTAAGCTGCGGCCCGTGGGCTTGAGCTTTTTATCGTCGACCACTTTTTTCGACTCGCGGTCAAAGGCTCTTTTGCACGAGGCGTACTCGCAATCATCATAGGGCAGGGTTGTGGGGTTGCCAGCCCCTCTAGGAGCCAAATCACCATGCCGTACAACGGCTAGAGAATCAGGTTTGTATGGGGTCGCTGAGCGGGAAGACGCCACAGATTCGCAGATTGGGCGGAGTGATGGGGGTCCCATGGAAGCAAATGGGGGTCTGAAGGACGGGCCATGAGAGGGGCCAGCTTCAAACGAGTCCCTAATTGAAGACACCGCCGAAGCCACAGTGTCTGCTATAGTGGAGCGCAGCGTGGCTTCCATCGCCGCAAAGCGGGCCTTTGATTTAGAATGGCGGCGTGGGGGGGAACCTGGTGCCTGAGGGTCTGTAGACGCAGAGCATCGGGAGCTATTTGCTAAATCGGACCTAGGAGAGGTCGAGTGAGAGTCTGACGTAGGCTTCGAGAGGGACATTGTTCTCAGCGTGTCGGAATCTTCCCGCGCGTGTTAAAATGGCGCAGAAGATTGCAGTAAACAGCGGAGACGCGATGCAGTAATAGGCTCCACCCCCGGCCTCGCGAGAAAAGGCACGAAACGGGAGCGGCGGGCACGAAATGACCCGTAAATATACCAAGTGGATTCGGGGTATTAAGGCCAGCGGGAAAAGCAGGGCAGCCTACTCAAGGAGCAGAAGGTTTTAATTATCGGACCCGCGGCGCGGCGGTGTTAGAAGCGCCGGTGTCCGCGGGTGGGCCCAGGCACCGATCCCCGCGGTTAGAAACCGGGTAGATCGGGCCCAGGAGCGAAGTACACCAACAGGCACTCAAACACAAACATACAAGTAAAGATTTTCAGAGCGCAACATGGAGTACTCATCTCTGTGAGGAGCAGCAAAAGAAGAGGAAATGATGCTCCAGACACGCCCCCCTATGGACTGGGATGAGGGGGTGGCCAGGGTCTGAGGGAAGGGATACGTCCACGTTGGGATGTTAGGTGTTTTTTTGTTGAAATTTTTTGCTGCTGTGAGTTGAATAAAGAAGAGATAAGCAAATAGGAGCCTCCGAGTCGTGTCTTAAAATTAATATTTTAGCTGCTTCTATTTATTTATCACTTTGTTACCTGGTGCTTTTTGCTGTTAGGTATTTTTTGTGCATGTGGTCTTTTGGCTACTTTTTGAGCCTAGAAGTGTAGACCGTTGCTTCGAATATCAGTTTGGCGATATAGAGATATATATATAGATATAGATATATATATATATATATATATATAAATATAAAATTACAGATAATATTTTCTTTGCTCTGTTGTCATTGGACACCCTATTTACCCACTGCAGACACACATACCGACTGCATATATAAATACATACCGAGGGCTGGATATATTTACATTAAATGTAGGGGAAAGGAAGAAAACATTGAAGCCAACTAGATGTTTTTAGATGCCAAAGACTGCTTTTAGATTGGTGTAAAATAAACTGGAAATTTAGGAGCCAGGAGTAAAATTCTAGGAGCCCGTGGCTACTAGGCTCCTGGCCTTGTCAAGCCCTGGTGTAACTTGTTATTTTTTTCATAATTTATTCATCATTCCTTCATTAAAGCGAAAGTTCGGCAGTGGTTTACAATAAGAAGTGAGGGATCAACTAACAAATTAACAAACAAGCTAATAATATGTTATCTAGGATACGATAAACCAATGAATTTTCCAAGGAGGCATGCCAAGTACTGTGTCTACCCAAGTGCTCGTACACAGCATTGGGAGTGTTCCTAACACTGACAAGCAGTGGATTGATGACATGGTGTCGGACTTTGTTTCGTGCAATGTAAAAGCCAAATGCAAAAACTAATATATATAAGCAGATAATCCAAGGAAAGACATGATAGATGTCTGGCTTCTGGTCTCAGCAGCGATAAGGAGTCCATGTGAGCAGAAGACTAGCAGAGTTAGGCCGACCGTCCACTGGCACCATATTTGTGTGATCATCCAATATTGTCTGAAGTCGTCTGACTGATCCTACAGCATGCAAGAGAATCAGCCCTCTTCCACTGCATCTGACCACCGATGGACAATTTCAGGACAATTGTATGCAATTACAACAGACTAGCGAACCTTACAATTTTCATGGGACATGGCCATATGAAATCAGACAATCTGATACAAGTTTACATGAAAAAGATGAATTGTATTGTTTAACTTTGTGCTTCGGGGAAACGTAAAAGATACATTGTATAATATAGGCGGCGTGTAGAGGGCAAACGTGAAAAAAATGGATTGTATAATATAGGGAAACCGCCGTTTGGGATGCCCATAGGATTCAATGGAAAAACAATTCTCGTTTTTATTTATTTTTCATTCAACCGTTTATTTTTTTAATCCGCAGCAAAAAGCCTATTTATTGATATTGTAGGGTTTTTTTCTGGATTTTTTAGGCGAACTCTTTGGTTCTTTTTAAAAAATAATTTAAGATGCAGCTTTTTTTCCCCACTCGCACTTTTTTTTTTTTTCTTTGCGAGCCGGCTTCAGCGCTGCATTCCCTGGTGCTGAAACATTTTCTGCACCAGGGAGAGGAGGGTTTAAATCCCCCCCCACTACGAGCGGGTCGTGCCGGATCGGGACAGGCCTTGAAGCTGAAACTCCGTTTCAGCATCAAAGACCGTTTGTTTTTTTCACCCGGCAGCAGGGTTTATCTTTTTCCCCCGACGGCCTGTCCATCAGCCGATCTGGGTCATACACAGATGATTCCAGTGGACGACCCTGAGCGGCTGATGGCGTTGTCGGGTGACCAAGTCGGTCACCCGACTACGGTGCCAGTGGCCGACCAGCCTTAAAGAGCATATATACTAAAATTGAACACAAGTTTCTACAGGAAAAAAATAAATATTTGAATTCAACCTAAATCAAGGCCAATTGTCATGGGAAGGGGTAGTGGGGTGACTGATAACACTGGCCAACAAATTTTAGGAAAGTTTATGTTTCCTCTAAAATTTTGGGTGTAAGTATTAGAGTTTGACTTACTGAACAAAAGTATGTACCATATTTTTCGCTCCATAAGATGCACTTTTCTCCCCCCAAAAAGTGTGGGGAAAAGTGGGTGCGTCTTATGGAGCGAATGCCCCATGATATGCCTCAGCTCACCTGCCGCCGCCGCGTTCGGCTCCCTCTGAGCGTGCGTCCGGCGGCAAGGAGCTTGGGCACTCGCCTGGGGGAGCCACGTGACCGCGATTTCGCGGCTCCCCCAGGCGAGTGCCCAACCTTCCTGCCGCCGGACGCACGCTCAGAGGGAGACGAACGCGGCGGCAGGTGAGCTGAGGCCTATCCATGAGCTGCTGGGGCATTATCCATGTGGGAGCTGGGGCATTATCCATGTGGGAGCTGGGGCATTATCCATGTGGGAGCTGGGGCATTATCCATGAGCCAGCTGGGGCATTATCCATGAGCCAGCTGGGGCATTATCCATGAGCCAGCTGGGGCATTATCCATGAGCCAGCTGGGGCATTATCCATGAGCCAGCTGGGGCATAATCCATGAGCCAGCTGGGGCATATCCATGAGCCAGCTGGGGCAAATCCAAGTGTGAGCTGGGGCATTATCCATGTGTGAGCTGGGGCATATCCATGTGTGAGCTGGGGCATATCCATGTGTGAGCTGGGGCATATCCATGTGTGAGCTGGGGCATATCCATGTGTGAGCTGGGGCATATCCATGTGTGAGCTGGGGCATATCCATGTGTGAGCTGGGGCATATCCATGTGTGAGCTGGGGCATATCCATGTGTGAGCCGGGGCAAATCCATGTGTGAGCCGGGGCAAATCCATGTGTGAGCCGGGGCAAATCCATGTGTGAGCTGGGGCATTATCCATGAGCTGGGGGACAGTATCCATGAGCTAGGGGACAGTATCCATGAGCTGGGGGACAGTATCCATGAGCTGGGGGACAGTATCCATGAGCTGGGGGACAGTATCCATGAGCTGGGGGACAGTATCCATGAGCTGGGGGACAGTATCCATGAGAGGAGCTGGGGCAATATCCATTATTACACTATTTGATTCAGAATATTTATTTTCCTGTTTTCCTCCTCTAAAAACTAGGTGCGTCTTATGGTCAGGTGCGTCTTATGGAGCGAAAAATACGGTAATTGTAATTTTTGTGTCACGTAGGGTTATTCAGAAATCGACATTTGAAAATTTAGCATTGTAACGTCTTCTGCGATATAATGCTACTGAAGTATATGCTATTAAATTATAATTAATTATAACAACACTTAAAGAAATTAGAAATATTTTGCTGTAGATTTCCGTTTATAGCACGGTGGCGATACTGAAATTCTTGTACCTGGTGACAGCAGGTTCCAGCCTTGCAACCTAGATCCAAGTAGTTCTGCTTGACTTTTTGCCAAAGCTAAATCGCGGATCAGATCATTGAGCTCTGCCTGAGAAATCAGATGCGGAATGTTGGACGTTGATGGCTCAAAATCTGGATCTTCCGCAGATGCATCATCTTCGATCTGCAGCGTTTGATCTACCTCTGCATGCTCTTCCTCGTCATCCAGTGTCCAAACCTCGGGAGGTTTTGGAATAGGAAGACTGTCGTCTTGTGGAACAGGCCTCATTGCAGACGCGAGGTTAGGGTATTCAATAAAGTTCTTGTTCTTTGAAGAGAATCCTGCTACATTCGTCATGCAGAAATAGCAATCCATTACATGATCTTTCTGTTCCCTCCAAATCATTGGTATGGCAAAAGGCATGGATGGACGCATACCTTTAAGCCAAGCTCGCAGACTGGTAGCACAAGATGCACAACATATATGAGGTGCCCATACTTTGTCCTGGTCACCAATTTTGCACCCAAAGTACAACTCATATGCTTTCTTTATCAGAGCTGTCATACTCCGTTTCTGTGCTTTCAACGTAAATTCGCCGCATATGTAACAAAAAGCGTCACTGCTATTTCTACATCGACGTGATATTTCAGAAATTATAGCTGAAATATTACTTAATATACAATATGAATTTCACCGCCTTGAACGAAACAGTTGCCTTTCCTCAATTCAAAAGACTGCAGCTGCCACTTACTGCTGCTTGGTATATATAAGATTTTGTAGCCATAGCAACCATTCATACTCTGCATGTAGGTTTTCAGGCAGGTTTGGGCATGTCTGGGCACACTTAATCATACTCATTTTTAAAATCCATGTAGTTCAGTGACCCTGCAGTACAAATAGCATCTGTTATGAGTGTTACATAAGATTCTAGCCAAAGAAGATCATCAATATATATAACCTAATGCCATACAGCTAACCTGAATACACATTACTGTTGAAAACACTCCGCTTTGAAAATTGAAAAATTCTGAATTTAAAATCAGCTGTTTCTCAAAACCCTTACGTGATAGCACATTTAAAATTATTCCTGTGCTCAGCATTACAAAATCTATCTGGTACACCAGAAGTTGTAAAGGAAACAAAAACCTTGTTGGCCAGTGTAATCAGTCATGTCAGGGTGCTGGGGAGGCAGGCTTACTGTGCAAGATTTCAGATTTAAAATCAAGCTTTATATATTGCAGGCAAAAGCAAACCACCAGCAATACAGTCAAGTCTAATGTACAATAGGTTTATTTCACAACAGGATCCAATACCAAGAATATTTAGTCATAAAATATCATTTAAATGAAGGGAAACAAAATGGGTACATTGGGACCTCTTGATGGTCACAGATTTGAAAGCTTCTCTTGGAAGGCAGCATTGAGTACAATTCTATTCTAATATCAATAGAGAGAAGGGATGTTCTCTCGTTACCAACCCCCATCAGACGGGAAAGCAGAGAAGAGAAATGGAGAGAGGAGAGCAGCAGGAGGCAGGCTTCCCTTCCCCCATGGCTTTGGGGGTGGGGAGGAAAAGGAAAGACTACACAGGCTCATGTTATCAGCACACAGGAGTATGGGGTGCCAGGGAAGGCATATAAAACTCTACATCCTGGTGTCATTAAGAAAAATAAACACCTACATTGGAAGGTTTTTCATTCATAAAATGTTCACACACACAAAAAACATTAAAACACAAAAAGCAATATACCGCAAGGTGTATTAGAGGCTTTGAATGAAAAGCAAACACTACAATTTATAAAAGTAAAATGCAGTCTGCACGGTTCCTTAAAATGATCCAGTATGGATGCATAGAATTGGGTGATTTTACACACTGTCACTCAGTCTGCAGGAATAACGCGATAAATTACCACTTTTACACTCATGTTTATTTTGTAATTGACAGTCCTTACAGCCCATGACATAATATTGGCATATTATGTCCTGATGTCATTCCACAAAGTAACCAAGTATGGTATGCATAAAATAAAAAATTACTTGTAAAAGTCAGAGATGAGACTGCGCTCAGAAATTTTGAATGAAAAAGGGGGGGGGTGGGGGGGACCTGCAGGCAGGGTTTGTACAATTTATAAAGGAAAACATAGGTTCTAGGGCTGTGCAATATGGACAAAGTAATCATATTGCGATTTTTTTGAATGAATATTGCGATTTTATTTGCGATTAGCACGTGGATACTGCCCCAGCACATGGATATTGCCCCAGCTCGCACATGGATATACTGCCCCCAGCACATGGATATACTGCCCCCAGCACATGGATATACTGCCCCAGCCCCAGCTCATGGATATACTGCCCCAGCTCATGGATATACTGCCCCAGCTCATGGATATACTGCCCCAGCTCATGGATATACTGCCCCAGCACATGGATATACTGCCCCAGCACATGGATATACTGCCCCAGCACATGGATATACTGCCCCAGCACATGGATATACTGCCCCAGCACATGGATATACTGCCCCAGTTTATGGATATTGCCCCCAGCTCATGGATACTGCCCCAGGACATGGATACTGCCCCAGCTCACCTCTTTGCGCCGCGTGTTCGGCTCCCTGTGAGCTTCCGGCGGCATGGAGCTTGGGCGCTCGCCTGTGGGAACCACGTGACGAGCTGCGAGAACGCGGCTGTACACGTGGTTCCCCCTGCGAGCGCCCAAAGCTCCATGCCACCGGAAGCTTACAGGGAGCCGATAAAATGAATAGATAAAATTGCAGCCTTATGCTATTTAGAAATTGCATGTGCTTAAATCGCGATTAATTGCACAGCCCTAATAGGTTCATTACAAAAGGCACAGAAAAAGATGCTAGGGGCATGGGGAATTTTTTTAATATAAATTTTTTAGAATATGAATCGCGGCCCATGCCGAGGAATCATTGATATACTTTACAGAGAGACACACAGAATTGTAAACGGTTCTAAATTAACAAATGGTACTGGTGCTTTCAAAGGGACCCTCAAGGCTGACAATATACAGCATTTTATTGCAGACAACACTGCACATTTGTGTCCAAGCCTCAAAATGTAACACACAAAACCAGAACGGCTGTACTCAACCTGAACATGCATTACTCATACGGGTGATTCTAACACCCATGTAACACAACATACTGAATTCATAAACCTCCACCTTAATATAGCTTTAAATATTTTCCATATGGAAGGTTTAACATTTATTTGTTCATTGAATCTGGAAATCCCCGCTGGAATGAAAGGTTCTAAATTCTAGATTGTGTCCCTTATTGTGCTCAATATCAAATGACTTCTGCAATGTAGGAAACAGGAAGACAAGGTCTCGCGTGTCAATCACGGTAGGTGCAGTAAAGACTAATAATAAAAATGGCCAGACATCAGGCTTATAGGGATCTAAGGTGATCGTGAGATTATTGATGCAGCTATAAATAAAAAATACCAACAAAAGAACATAAAAACAATATATGTATGTGGCATAATGACTGTATCTAGTAAAACCTTGTATCTGTACAGTACAGGGATTATCACCACTTTGAACATGAGTACTTTCCTTCTACAGAAGCAAGTGATCCCAGAGCTCTTCCTGTATTAACTTCTTAATTTTCTTCCTTTAAACTTTGTCATTTCCTCTTCTCTGGCCACACCCCTCAGGGGTGTTTCTTTAGCTTCCACTTCCTGAATATTCCCCACCCACTACTCCACCCCTCAAAGCTTCACATGAACTAGCACAAGCTGTGCACGCTCAGGACCTCAGACTGGGGAAACGGAGGATCTGAATCTTAGCATCTCTGCAACTGTGAAAGCAAGGGTCACTCAACTGCTGACTCACTCACTTGCACTCTTTACATACTGTCTCACTGAAACTCCCTCACACACTCTCTCTTGTACGGTCTCTCACCATTTCTCTTGCGTGTTCTCTGTGCCTTTTCTTGCGCTGTCATGCATCTTCATACTGGCCTTCTGCTTTAGCTTGCTTTCTCTCTCTACCTTTCCATGCTGTCTCTTTCGGCTTTATTTTGAGGTTTCTCTGTGTACCTCGCTCTCTCTTTTTCTCCCTGTGTGTATGGATTTATTTTCCACCCTGTCTCTGCAACGCTTTTTAACTCCCAGCTACTGCAGATTGGAACGGCACTCAGCCCCCCTCACAGTGCAGGAGGGAGGAGCATCTCAGTTGCACATGCTCAGTGTGTTTTTTATGCATTCCACGGAATACACACCGATTGGTTAGCTCAGTGTTCCTCCTGAGGTGGGTGTGGAAAACACCAAGAAAGAAAAGCAGGTAAATAAGAAAAATATATCTACTTGCTTTTTATGCCTGCTGAATGAATCGACTGACTCATTCAAAAGGCAATGCATGTTTTCAAAAAGGCACACTAACAAAGCATGCATGTCCCTTTAAATGACCCCCCCTCTAATCTACATAGAAGCTGAAAAATGACAGCTACTCCTTGGCTGCTCTCGTTTTCCATTAAAGAAGACTGGTCCCCTTGTATTGCGTGTTCCCTACTTGGTGCAAAATCTTACAAGGTGTTTTACAACCAGGAAACACGGCTTCCCTAATGATGTGTTTGGCCCCTGGGAACTGATAGCCTGCAGGATTGCATACATATTTCTGAAGTTCTTAAAAAAAAAAAAAAAAAAGCCACGAGCAGTCACACCCTGGACCTAACCTTTATGAACAGACTGTGTGCCTAAATTCTGAGTTCTTCACAGCAATCTTGGGCCCTATCACAAGGTTGGTGCTAACTTAACCAGAGCTGTTGTAAACTTACCAGAGCCATTAACGTTTATAGAGTTGTTAGGTTTACAGCAGCTCTGGTAAAGTTTACAACAACCTTGGAATACAGCCCCTTGAGTGATAAGATATGGGGCTGTATTCCAACCCAAGATGGTAAACTCAAGCTTAACTCCATGAATGACCCTTCAGCTTCTCTGAACCCCCAATCTAATCAGTAGTGAGCCAGTTAGGGATGAATGCATCTAACGTTATTTATTATTTTAGAAAACGCAGAGCACATAACATTAGCGAAAGATGTTGTGGAACAAAGGATTTCAGACAGAGGATTTTAGAAAAGAATAGATACAAGAAATACTGATTGCACTAACACAAGAAGTTTATTGGGTTTTAGCCCTCTAAAGAAAGTGTTATTTTACCGCTTTGGCTACACACAAGACAAAATTCACAAGCAATGATTTGTTTTGTGATGTTCTTCTTTAACTGTACTGCTATCTTTCATCTTTTGGTGTGCCCACACAAGTTATATATTGTTTTTTTAACCCCTTAGGGACTGCTGACGTACCATGTACGTCCTGCCCACGGGTCTCCCTTAGACCCGCGGACGTACATAGTATGTCAGCGGCTCCTAACCGCCCTCCCGCCCGATACTTACCTTCCCCGCTGGATCCCTCGCAGATCTGGCAGGGAGGAAGCCTGCCCCCTTGATTTAGATGGCCCGGCGAGCTCGATGACGTCACCACGCTGCGTGGTGATGTCATCGGCAGGCGTCCCCATTGAAATCAAATGGAGGGGACGGGGGGCTCCTTCGGAGCCCTCCATCTCCCCCAACCATTGAAGATAGAGCGCTGCAAGTTGCACCGCTGGAAAAGGGAGAGTCTCCCCTTTTCAGTGGTGTGCAGCATTAACCATTGCACTGCCGGATCGCGATTCGGTGCACATTTGTGCCAAATCGCGATTCAAACCTGGAGGAGGCCGACATCGTGGAGGTCAGCCAAGCCTCCAAGTCACCCCCCACTCACTGACATCCCCACCATATGTGTGAGGATGTCAGTGGACCAGTTAACGGGATACAAATGATCCCCCGATCTCCTGATCCGTGGCAGCTAGAGGGTCATGCTGCTGGACATCATTGGAAAGGCCTGATCATGGACTTTCCAATGATACCAAACATGACTAGGTTCGGTGTAAAAAAAAAGATAAACATAAATATTTTTGTTTTAAAAAATTGGTTTAAAAAAAAAATTGTCGGGGGGGGGGGGGGTTTAGTTAAATAGGACCTAGGCTGTCATAAAAATTATGAGCATAAAACAGTCAGAATGAGCTCAGCGCACATAGGTGAACTGTCTCAGCAATGAAGGGGTTAAAAAGCAAAAACATGTAAAAATTGGGTATTTCTATTCCTGGGACAAAATTCTGAAACTATTTAGCTGGGGTCTTTTTTGGTGGTTGTAGATTTTGGAGATTAAATTACGAAAAAGTGTGCTTTTACCATTTTTTCATCATATTTGTTTTAATAGTAAATTATAGGATATGATGGAAATAATGGTATTTCTAGAAAGTCCATTTAATGGCGGGAAAAACGATGTATAATATGTGTGGGTTGCATAAACGAGTACCAGGAAAATTTGACCTAAACACGAACAGCACAGAAACGTAAAAACAACAGCGGTCACTAAAGGACAGATTTGTGTAAAACCGCCCGGTCACTAAGAGGTTAAAGAACAAAATGCTTTCCTTTTTTTTCTTTCATTTAAAAAGGTTTATTTTGTAACAAAGTTAGCTGTAGAATATACAGAGAGTGGCCATGCAAGGCCATAACTAGACATCTGCAGAGGCACGTCAGAGATAAGACAAAAACAATAGTCAAAATGGGGTCATCAGTACAACGACTTAGGAAAATAAATAAAAAGAATGAAGGGAAGGGGACACGAACTACACCAACCGCATCCCAGCAATGGTGTAAGGAGAGAGCGAGAGAGGGAGGAAAAAAAAAAAGGGGGGGTAGTGAAAACCAAAATAAATTAGATGGAGGGGGAACGGCAACTGCCTTTATCGTGACTTTCCCGGCTCACTCCCGGGGGAGGCCATGGAAGGGTATTGTCATGAGGCCCAGGAGCAAAGTATGGCAACCAGAGCCATGGTAGGTGCCATAGTGGCGCGCCTCCGGACATGTGCCAAAAAAAAAAAAAAAGGGGGTGGGAGAAAGAGAGAAACACCATCGCTGGCATGGCAGAGGCCTATAAAAAGGAACAAGGAGACATCAGTGTAATAATTAAGGAAAAAAACAGGGGACACAAAGTCTCAAAAATTTGCGCAGCAAGAAGATAAATAGGGTTGCACCGATACTAGTATCGGTGCTGATACTGGGTACTGCAGGAGTACTTGGTACTCGTGCAGTAGCCCCCGATATTTTCCCCGATACCGGAAGCCGGCATCCGAGGGGCTGGGGCGGCTGTCCGAATGCTCTATCGGCATTCGGACAGGCCCTGCAGCTGCTCTCCGCAATGATACTTACCTTCCTGAGCGACGCCGGGAAAGTCTCCGCGCGTGCGCTCGTTGGAAGGCCCCCAGCCGCGACCACGTGGGACCATGTGATCGCGGCTGGGGGCCTTCCAACGAGCGCACGCGCAGAAACTTTCCCGGCGTCGCTCAGGAGGTAAGTATGAACACAGTGAGCAGCTGCAGGGCTCTATCGGCATTCGGACAGGCACCTGGAGCTCTCCACGATGATACTTACCTTCCTGGGCGACGCCGGGAAAGTTTCTGCGCGTGCGCTTGTTGGAAGGACCCCAGCCGCGATCACATGGTCGCGGCTGGGGGCCTTCCAACGAGCGCACGCACGGAGACTTTCCCGGCGTCGCTCAGGAAGGTAAGTATCATCGCGGAGAGTGCCGGGGGGGGGGGGGGATCCATGAGCTGGGGCAATATCCATGTGTGAGCTGGGGCAATATCCCATGAGCACTGGGGCAATATCCCATGAGCACTGGGGCAATATCCCATGAGCACTGGGGCAATATCCCATGAGCACTGGGGCTATATCCCATGAGCACTGGGGCTATATCCCATGAGCACTGGGGCTATATCCCATGAGCACTGGGGCTATATCCCATGAGCACTGGGGCTATATCCCATGAGCACTGGGGCTATATCCCATGAGCACTGGGGCTATATCCCATGAGCACTGGGGCTATATCCCATGAGCACTGGGGCTATATCCCATGAGCACTGGGGCTATATCCCATGAGCACTGGGGCTATATATATATATATATATATATATATATATATATATAATCTTCATATCTTGGGCGGGGGGTATATACATGTGAGCTGGGGGCATTTTTATATGGTCTGTTCTTATTGGAAAGCGTCACATGACATTAAAGAAAAGTATCAGTACTCGGTATCGGTGAGTACTTTTAAAAAGTATCGGTACCCGGTCTTTAAAAAAGTGGTATCGGTGCATCCCTAAAGATGAACATCAGGAATGATACGGGGGGGGGGGGGGAAAGAGTCTTCAGTAACAAGAAAGCTCAGCTTACAGGTAAAAAAATAATATAAAATAACAAAGGGAGGGTAAGATTCCTCTTATCAGCCAAAAAGGGGCAGAAAGTCCTTGTTAACAGTAAAATAAGAGTCCTTGTGGGGTGGGGGATACAAAACTAAAGCAAAAACAGTGTCTCTGAAGCAAGAATTGGTCCCCGGCCGGGGAATGTCAGCGGGAGAAAAAATAAAAATAAATAATGGCCGAAGTGTCTCCAAAATTAAAGGGGTGTGTGTGTGTGTGTGGGGGGGGGGGGGGGGTGGGACGACAGTGGAAAAGCAAGGGGTCTCATCAGCCGGCATCCCTCAGCGGGATCTCACTTGCAGCAGGCAGGGTACTGCTGGACAGGCCATGTCGTGCAGCCTCCAGACCATGTCCTTCATCAGATTCACGGGGTATAGCCGCACGTGTCTTCGGTGAGTACCTCGGTGTCATCTTAATAGCCATCGGCAGGGGGACAGTCTCTGCATGGTTACGGCAGGGAGTCATCATCACCAGGCCTGGCGATACCAGTGCCACGTGGACGTTGCAAGACCCCAGCTCTCCTCCTCCAGACATCTCCGGGGTCAGTGCCCCAGTCAGGTCGCCGGTCCTGACGCACCTCTCCAGAGCAACAGCCTCCTTCATGCAGGGTTCAGCGGGGCACGAGTTCAGATCACCCCCGGGAACAGCCACCTCCCGGGTCTCTGCGCAGCCATCACCCGGCGCCAGACCCCGCAGGTGAGGGGACCGTCAGCATCCCCCTCCGCCAGTATCATCAGGCAGGCCTCGAGGCCTGAAACAAAAGCTCCCTCTCCTCCAGCGGGGGGAGGGGATCCGCCCCGCTGTCGACCCGCAGATCCAACCACCTCGTCTGCAAAAATGACATCTAAAGTAGCTGGGGACGTGGGCCTACCATCCCCACAGCCTGCAGTGCGTATTCCGGAGCGAAGCAGTCAGTCCAGCAAATCTAGGAGACGTGCAGAGCCAGACAACAGGCTGCAAGATGGCCGCCAGCACCGACTCCAGGCCACACACCAGCAGCCGCCGGGATAGTCTCAGGTCCGGAGGGGGGCCTGAGTGGACTCCGGACAGCACTAGACCAGCAGCCGGCCACTCAGGTACCCCAATATCGAAGAACACAGCGGGGAAAGTCAGCTAAAGGGTCCGTAAAGGAGAAGACGTGAGGAGCTCCACCATTGCACGTCCGTCTCCACGAGCAGCCGGCCATGTCCCCCACAAAATGCTTTCTTGTGGTTTCATAAATATATACATAACTCATTTTACAGTGTCATCAACATAAAGTGAAACATTTTTATTTTAAAACTACTAACCAAATCATAATCCTACCCCCCCTAAATAATAATGCACAAGAATATCAGACTACAGTATATGAAGACAAAAAAAATTATTAAACCTCTTGGAATGTGTATATTATTTTTAATTAAAAAACTCACCGATTACTGTACTATACAGTAACTTGATACAAATAAATTATTTCCTATTGAGGACACAGCTTCTCATCTGTCGCTGTGGGGGGGGGGGCTGGGAGAAAATAAACCGATGAGAAGGGTTTACCAATACTGATCTTGTTACTGTCCTAAGACCGCTGTGACTTGCTTTCAGTTGCTTTCTTCAGGCCAGACTGCCCATTTATTTGGTTTTGCCAAACTGCCACAGTCCTGAGACAGCCTGGCAACAGCTACAGCACTGAGATCTTGCAGCGAGTGGCTCACAGCATTCATTCCGGATCTGGACACACCAGTATGTGGCCCGTCCTTAACGAGAGTTAGCCTGCATTGCACTAAAGCGTCCTGTGTCATGATTGGGATAATAAGTGATACATTTGGAAGGTTTTGCCCGCCATATAACCATTTGCTTTTGTCACCAGCTAGTGAGAGAATGAGTGGAGGAAATTACAGTGAAATTAAATAAGTTTGTTATACTTCAGCTACATACCTGGATGAACAAACAGTTAAAGTGTAATTAGACAGCTACAACTGCACAAAAGGGACATTTTAGACGTGAAGTAACCCTGTATCATGCATTACAAGCAGGATTCTATAAAATTGCACCTATCATGCCTTTTGAAAGTTGGGCTCATTTGACAGGCAATCACTTCTCTAGATTTTTTGTTTGCAAACAAATGGTAACAAATAAACAAAAATCCGCTGACACTCACTTCTGATGGCATGCCGCCAGGGTGAATGACAGCTGTGAGCAAGAGCTGTCCAACAGGATGGCTCATCCGACTGAAAGCCCAGAAAGGGGGGGGGGGGGGAAACCCCAGCGCTGGATAAGTACCAGCTGCAATAATAGTAGTAATTGCATTGATCTTTTTTAAGACCAATGTGAAATTCATTCCTGCATGGGATATTGCAAATACAGGGCACTCGGCTGGTTCAGATGCACTTTGAGAAAGGTCAGAAATTAACATTTCTGGACTTTACTAAGTGCTGCAAATCTCAGAGCTTACAACCATGCACAGATCAGGAAGTAGTTCTGCCAATCAGGATGCTTTCGTTACAACCCACAGAAATAGTGTGTTGCCGTTGTAATTCCTTCTAGCTTCAGGCCCGCCACTGCATTATCATATTATGAAAGGAACAGCTGATCAGTGTATTCAGTTTTTATGAATGGGATCTTGTACAGATGCCTCCCAAGCTGATAGACACACACAGCTGTGGCTTGGCTAGCTTCACTGAGCTTTCCAAGGAATTAAAAAGCGGGCAAACGAAGAATAAAGCCGTGTATGGGAAAAGGAGGAAGCACAGGTACCTTCAAGACTTGTCTCGGGCCAAAAGGCCAGGTTCCTGCAGTAGTACTTTCCTTTCACACTTGTATGTAGGTATTAACAACGGTCAACAGGGAATCCTTTTTACAACGTCCCCTATTCAAGGAGCACTAGTAGCCTGATGTGTCACTTTAGAGTGTTGCTCCTATACATTAAGACATTACAAACATATAAAAAGTTCCATACCTTGATCAGGCTGCGGTTTTTCAATGGGCTGAGGGAAGCTGTTTTCTATTGCACTGTCTTGGACACTCTCCGATCTGGAGGCTGCTGAACAATTGTGAGAAATAGAGGAAGAAAGTTGCTTACCCCAGCCTGACCAATACATACACATAATTTCACAAAGCATAATATTTTAAGGATAAACATTCATCAATAGCACAAGCCAGAACATAACCAGATGTAGAAGTTCAATATCTTAAAGCCTGGATAGTGTCAAGTACTAAACTTGTGCATTTATTTTCAAATGAATTGTGATTAGTCTACATCATAAATTACCAAAACGTAACACGGATGAAACGAAGAACAAATTGCATAATGGAAGGCATTTTCAGCCAAAGATTTGTTCATTAGAACATGCAGTGTTAAGTGGCATCTGGTCATTGCTCACCATCACTGAAAGAAAGAAAAGAACAAAAACAGCATATGAGGATCAAAGTGACCCCTATAACACTATGCCTCCTGCTGACATGGCTACTATCCCTGTAATGCTAGGACTAAAAATTACTGACTGAGCAGCTATAGTTGCCCGGTTGATCATAATGAACTGTGTGGACCATTCATAGGACTGAAAGAAAAAAAAGAATTAACTGCACATGAAGGTCAAAATGACCCCCATGACATTCCATGCCTATGGCTGACATGGCACAGGTGGGGCATGTCAACTAAATGGTTTCTCAGTTACTATTCAAGCACTGCTGAGGTTGTAATTAGAAAAAATGCAGCTATTGAAGCATAGTTGCAAATGAAGAGCCATAAGGAGACACTACGTCTCACGGGTTCCCCCCCAACCCTTTCCCAAGGGCAATGGGTGAGGTGATACAGTTCATGCCGGTAGGACATCAAACGCCACTTGCAGAATTCCGTTTAAGGATCATAAGATTCTGTACAAGGAGCAAAAGTTGTAGTTAAAGTAGATCCCTGGTCATGCCTTCCTTTGCTGTAATAGTTGTTGTTGGTCTAAAAATGATAAATGTACAAGAATTTTGCAGATACTGTATTTCACTCATATGATTTGCAGCAGTTTTCAATGGAATGGCATTTGGTTTATACAGATATTTCAGTCAATCTATTTAGCGTCAGCTCCACCGATTCCAGTTAAAAAAAAAAAAAAAAATTAACTGATGGACCTTCAAATATTGTGTAGCAAAGGAGACACGAGTTGCTTTGGCAAAAAAAAAAAAAAGTGCTTACTTATAGGCATGCATTAAAGTAGAATACACGATGTTAGATTAGACAAACAGAAACGTTACTGGAAAAAAGGAGACATCATGATTCTATACAACGCAATCAAAAAGGAGGACACATTCTGCACCTAGAGTGCTTCCTCCTTCAATAACTGCAGTACAAGATCATGGGCAATACAGGAGTTGAACAGTTCTTAAAGCCTCAACAACAAAAAAAGCCAAAGAAATTGGAGAACCAATGCATGATCAGAAGTGAATAGCTGTGGTTTTGGTGTTTGGTGGTGCAACAAAATAATATAAATAAACCAAACAGATGGCATACATACTCTTGGCTGTGAAGGGGTTTACAGCTAGAAAGTACTTCCAAAGATTGTGATACTTCCTGGGTTGCCCTGATTACTGAATAACAATGTACTCACAGAAAATACCTGGAATGAAAGACATTCCATACTTTCCTGTCACAATCTAACTGAATAAATCTGTTAACATGTCACATACGTGAACTTGCTGTTGTTTGCATCATATGATCAAATGCTTATATAGGACATGCAGAAAGTCAGGTGCACATTGAACGTGAGGACATGTCCTTGACTGGCTGGATGTCTACTACTGAAATCTACTAAAACAAAACAGATGACAAAGCAGAGACAGGATGATTTGAATACAAATGAAACAAAAACCTGAGAATAAGAATGAGTAAAGTATCAATCAGTGCATGGAATTTAACATTGTTTAAAGGGACACTTTACTCATCCTGACCACTTTATAAAAAAAATCCACACCCCTCTATAAACAAATTTACTTGTCCAATGGACTTAAGTGGTACTCCAGCTACTTGTCACTCATAACACTTTACCAAATTTATCAGCGTATAAACACGCACCTCAATTTTAAGAAGGAAGTTTGCGTAAAAAAAAGCTTACATTTAAAATAAATGACATGGGAGCTCTGAACGTTGTAGATTAAATTCTGGGGGCATGCGCCGGGTATATTCAATTCTGGAGGTCTGTGCCTAGGTATATACAATTCTGTGGGTTGTGCCTGGTTATAGAGAATTGTCTGTGCCTGGGGACGTGGCTTGGGCACCATTTGGAATGGACGCGTGCGAGAGGAGCTCCGCTCAGACTCCAGCTTCACTCGGCTCTCCTGCACTCCCTGACCGGCAATGGGGAAAACAAATAAGACCCCCGGCACCCAGAAGCCCCAGGGACCTGATCGGGTGACGAATAGCCCGTCCCGGAGACGTTTTCTGGTCGGGCCTGCGGATCTCCCGGCGGGAGCGCCAGACAAGATGGCGGACGAGGTAAGGGTGCAAACGGAGCCTGAGCTCCCCCTGGCTCCTACAGCGGGCAATGAGGAGGCTATTTCAGTAGATCCGGCGACCTGGCTTTCGCTGCTCCGCAATCTGCCCACCAAAACTGACTAAAGGAGGCCAACACTGAGCTACGCTCCTCCATCATGGCGGAACTACAGCACGTACGGCAGGACATACAGGGCCTCACGCATAGGGTAGACACGTTGGAACAAGGGACTGATTCATTGCGGCTAGCCCATGAAGTGTCGGCTTCGGTTTTGTAATTGCGCTCAACTCAACTACGCAACATGGCCCTCCACCTGGCCGATTTGGATAACAGGGGACGCCGCAATAACCTTAGACTGCGTGGATTGCCTGAAACGGAGACATCTGTGGATCAACTACAGGGCATGCTCTCTTCTATTTTCAATTCGTTATTGGACAGACCTGAGTCTTCGACCATTGATTTTGTTCGAGGCATAGAGCACTCCAACCCAAAGGCCCATCTGGGAGTCCACCGCGAGACACGATATGCTGCCTTTAGGATTTCAGCCTCAAAGAAGACATATTACGTAAAGCACGTGAGGCTGCACAATTCTCATATGAAGGGACGGAGCTTCAACTGTTCCCGGACCGGTCGTCAGCTACCTTGGCTTACAGACGTGCCTTGAAACCCCTTACCTCACTTCTGCGAGATCAGCAGCTGCGTTATCGTTGGCACACCCCCACAGGTCTGGCGGTCATCTCTGATCGGGGCACCCATATTCTACAGTCCCAGAAGATGTTACGGCTTTGTCGGCCGACCTCCAACTACCCCCTGCAACTCGCCTGGCCGGATCCTCTGGCCCTGTACAACCAAGCAGCACGCGGCCCACGCCAGACCCCTCTCCCACCACACCCTGGGAGAAACCGCGGGCATGCGTACCGGCTCACAGATGTGAAATGGAGTCACTCCGCTTTCGTTAACTGACCCTCCATAGCGGGATTCTTGCCTCCCGGCCCTGCAGTGGGGCACTGCCGGACTGTTACAAGTACTTGGAGTCGCACTGCTCCCATCGCACACTCCTCCCCAGCTGGATTTAACTTTCTGACCCCACTAGCGGACTCCGCCAGATTGTTCCCGAACTGCTGATAACTCCGCAGGGCCTTCTTCCGTGACTCTTTTTATTGCACTACCCTTTTTATCTGCGAATAACTACCAGGGGTCGCGGATGACACTTTCTACTGGCTTCTCCATGTTTAGTATACCTCTCCAGTTACCTCTTGCACAGATTTCCTGGCCGGACCTTCTCGTGATGTTTATCCAGGTCTGTAAAGAGTGCCCATCACGTCCCCCTGCTGCTTTGCCCCGGGACCGAACGGAGGCTAGGGGGCTGGTGTAGTCCATTGATCTTGATGGAGCACCTATGCAGACGTGCTCTGTCGAGGAGATTGCTCCTCATTGTTTTCCTCAGGCAAGACTACATCCGTGGCGGACATTCGCACTTTATATGCTATGGGGCTCTCTACATGCTCATTGTCACCCTTGCACCAGCATCACATCATCTTCTGTCTGGAGGCGATGACTTGCTGAACGCCCCGACAGGAATGGCCTCTCACTGGGACTTTTCTCCTTTTCAGAATTTGCTGATAGACCTCTATCTCAACCCTGAATCCGGTCAAGTTCGTTTGCGATATCAAGGTTGGCCTCTGGCCGTATGCATATTTGTTTGCCGAAAAGGTTTTATTTAACTGCTTTCTGAGTCGTTTTGCAGCTCCGCACAGTTTGTCGGCTCCGCTTGGACCCCGACCACGTACCCCGCCGAGGTTAGCATCCTTGCAGAGTGCGGTCATCATCTGGCGTTTTCGCCGGTGTTGTTACCGCATCCGCCACTCGTCACCTCTTAGTGTTTGTATATAGTTACCCTTTATTTCCTGTTCCTTCTCCCTTCCCCCAGAGCACTTGACCATGTCATTTGACCAATGCACACCGTTAACACCTGCTGATTTAATCGTTTCCATTAACGCGAATGGACTAAACATCCCCGAAAAGCGCTCCCATGCCCTGCGCGACTTTCGATCCCAGAAGGCCTTGGTTGTATTTATACAGGAGACTCATTTTCAGGAAGGGAAAGCGCCTTCTCTAACGAACTCTTATTTTCCCTTGGGCTTCTATAGCCATAATGTTGAGGCCAAGTCCAAGGGGACAGCAATCTTGTTTCATAGGCGTATCCCGTTTCAGTTACTTGATTCCGTGACTGACGCAGGTGGTCGCTTCATTTTTGTAAAGGGGCTGATCTTGGATCAAGTTTATACCTTTGCTAACTGTTATGCCCCCAACAAGGCGCAGCATAAGTTCCTATCTACCACACTACGCGCACTAAGGGACTTTGCTGAGGGACTGGTGGTGTTGGGTGGTGACCTCAATGTGCCCCTGGAACCCTCCTGTGACACCTCTGCAGGCTGCTCCCCGATTCCATTGCACATCTTGCGCTCCTGCCGTAGATCCTTACATACATCTCGATTTGCAGATTGCTGATGAACGTTGCACCCCACGGGTAAAGACTTCTCATTTTATGCACACCCCTCCCAATCCTACTCCAGGATTGATTACCTTTTTGTCCAGCAGTACCATCTTTCTGCTTTACATAGCGCCTCGATAGGTACTGCCACATGGTCCGACCACGCTCCAGTTACCATAACCCTACGCTCCCCACTGTTTAAACGGACTGCACCAAATTGGTGCCTTAATGACTCTCTCCTTTCCGACCCGCTTGTGGCTGAGGAGGGACGGCAGGTCCTCACTGATTTTTTCGAAGAGAATGCTACAGGAGATGTAGCTTCACCTATGGTGTGGGAAGCACATAAATGCGTGATCAGAGGTTATTTTATACAGAAAGGTGCTGGGCGGGCTAAACGTCGCTCAGCAGATATACGAGACATCCAACACCAAATATCCCAGATCTCCTCTGACCACAAGGGGGACGGCGACCCTGAGACCATGACCCATCTGACAGAGTTGCGTAGATCTTTAGCGGTGCTCCTGAATACGACCTACCACAGGACATATTTGCGCTCTAAAGCCTTCTTTCACTAAGGCTAGGGACAGATGAGCGCATTTTCTGCGGCCACCGTCAAAATGTACGTCGATGCGTGCGCACGCATTTTTTCACGGAATACGCTTAAGTGGTCAGACGATGCGCAATTCTGGACGTATTTCATGACGGTGGGGTAAAAAGAAGTCTAGGGAAATCCGGCTGTTTGAACGTTATGTAGGCCGCACACTAGCAGCGTCTGACGTCTCCTAATCACGCACACACGCTGCCATGCGGCCGCAGCGCACTCTGTACGTCAGTAGCAGCGGTTTCACGTTCTGAGAAAAATGCGTTCATTTGCTGGTTGCGTGGTGTCGGCGCACTTTCGTACGCACGTACTTCGTATATTGGCCGTCATTGGCCGTTATGTGCTGCTACTGCCGCCGTGATTTAGTGCGTCTGCACGCGCGTTCCGACTGCCCCACTCTGACCCTAGCCTTACATGGGGACAAGAGTGGGAAGTGATTGATAGCCAAAAAGCGCTCTGCTACGTATATAGCTAAACTGCGAGACACAGAGGGGGCCGTACAGAGGCTACCGGCTAAATTACTGCAGATCGTTAAGGACTATTATTTTCTGAGATCCTACCTGTGCCACGTGCTACAGTGGAAAGGCAGCGGGAGATTAGGGAGGTCAATGCGTTGCTTAAAGCTTGGTGCAGGAAGGAGGGCTTTGGGTTTTTAGAGCACTGGGCTCATTTTGCACTGGGGTACAATCTGTATAGTTGTGATAGATTGCACCTGAATGGAAGAGGGTCTGCTGTGCTAGGGAGAGGATGGTTAAAAGGTTGGAGGAGACTTTAAACTAGTGGAAGGGGGGGGAGGGATACAGTATCTTACAAAATGGAGACAGAGTAGATAGCGCAAGGGTTTCAGCTCAGACTAAGGGGGGTGGAGCCGGGGGGATGGGTAATGTCAGAACAGTGGAGGCATGTAAAGTCGCATTCAGCATGTGTGGGTAGAGACCACATTAAATGTATGCTTGCTAATGCAAGGAGCCTCAATAACAAGATGGGGGAACTAGAGGTAATAGCATTCACTAAGCAATACGACATTATAGGAATAACAGAAACGTGGTGGGACGAAACGCATGACTGGGCTGTAAACTTAAACGGTTATACATTGTTTAGAAAGGATAGGAAACCTAAGAAAGGGGGTGGAGTGTGTTTATATGTAAATCAGGATTTAAAGCCTAATATTACACAACTGGAAAGCGATGAGGGAAATGTGGAATCCTTATGGGTAAATATTTCGTTGGGGAATAAACAGGGAAGTCAACTATTGGTTGGCATATGCTATAAACCACCTAATATAAATAATGATGAGGAAGAACAACTGTTAGAGCAAATTAGGAAGGCTGCAGATCATGGTAGCACTTTAATTATTGGAGATTTTAACCCCTTAGTGACCGGGCGGTTTTACACAAATCCGTCCGTTCGTGACCGCTGCTGTTTTTACGTTTCTGCGCTCTTAGTGTTTACGTCAAATTTTCCTCTTACTCGTTTATGTAACCCACACATATTATACACTGTTTTTCTCGTCACTAAATGGACTTTATAAAAATACAATTTTTTTCATCATTTCATATAATTTACTATAAAAAAATAGTGAAATATGACACAAAAATTGAAAAAACACCACTTTTTCGAACTTTGACCCCCAAAATTTCTTATGTATCAACAACCGTCAAAAAAAATTAATTCCTTGGTAGTTTCTAAATTTAGTACTGAGTTTAGCAATACCCAATGTTTACATATTCCTCGCTTTTTTCCTTATTTTATGCAACAATAAGTGCAAGTAGCACTTTGCCATTTCCAAAGAGTTTATTTTCAAAACTAGTGCTAGTGACATTGTAACACTGATATCTGTCACTAATTCCTGAATAACCTCCACATATACATATTTTTTTAAAGTACACAAATCAAGGTATTAAACTTGGGGTATTTTGACTCTTTCCATGCAAACCATTTTACCACAAATCTATGCCAAAGTTTGAGGGGAAAAAAAAATTTGGTGATTTTTTTTTTTTGAACGCAATTTAAGAATACATGTACTGTGAACTTTAAGGTTTACTGCCAAAAAGCACCCCAAAATATGTTCAGCAACATCTTCTGAGTAAATTGATACCACCCAAGTATAGGTATGTCGGGTCATTTGGGGGCTAAAAGGCCTTATTTGGGGGGTGCACATTTCAGTTTTCCAACTTGGAATTTTCACATTTCGTCATCATGCACCCATGTCCTATTTGGGACATTTTTGAAGCCGGCCAAAGTAATTTACCCCCATCAAACCATATATTTTTAGAAAGGGCACACCCTGGGGTGCTTCAAAGAGTTGTATTTTAACACTTTCCATGCACTAGCTCTATGTCAAACTTTCAGGTAGTCACTTTTTGTGTTATTTTTTCACACACATTGTACTTTAGGCATGAATTGTCAAATCCAGTTATGGGTTACTGCCAAAAAACACCCCAAAATATGTTCAGCAACATCTTCTGAGTAAATTGATACCACCCATATATAGATTTGTTCTGTTGTTTTTGGGGTGCTACGCCAATCTTTGACATGTGCTTGTCAATTTTCTAATTTGACATACAGTATCTTCTTTGCTTATCTTCTTTTTAGGGGCCTTTTTACATACCCCAGTTTTATGAACGTGCATATATTTGGTAAGCTAACACCCCAAAGTATTGTAAATGGAGTGTTTTTATGCCATGGAAATTGGATACTGTTTGGTGGTCATTTTTCATTTTCACACCCACATCAGTTTTGGACTGTGATTTAGGAGACACTGTTGTTTGTTACTGCATGAAAACTCTCCAGGTTGTTTTCTGCAAGGTCTCCTGAGTACACCCATGCCCCCCATGCATAGGTTTGCCAGGATTTTGGGAAGGTTCAAATACAATTTTTATGACTTTGTCATTGGAGTTGAAATTGAGATTATTTCTTCAGCTAGGCCTATCTTTGGTTTTGGGTCTACCGCATACCCCAGTTTGAATTATTGCCAGAAAATTGTTTATATTTGTTATGTTGACACCCCAAGGTATTGCATATGGAGTGCTTTGATGCCATGGATGCAACGGTTTTAGCCCAAAACATTTGAGAAGGTGTGTGGTGTAATTTTTCAATTTTCAGATTTTTACGCCCACAGTAGTTTTGGACTGTGATTTAGGAGACACTGTTGTTTGTTACTGCATGAAAACTCTCCAGGTTGTTTTCTGCAAGATCTCCTGAGTACACCCATGCCCCCCATGCATAGGTGTGCAAAGATTTTGGCAAAATACAGCACCAATTGTAGAACATAAAAATGTACGAATAAAATGTAAAAGTCTGGTGCCTGTCAAACTGGGGATGCTCTCTAGGGGGGCACAGGCTGTTGTCACTGAAGTGCATGAAACGCAAAAGGTTTTCATACCTTCTACGTGACATTGATTGGGGGTAAATGGGGGTAGAGCAGATGGGGCTACTGCTCCAGTAGGAGCGAATTGAGGGCTTCTTTATGATGCCCTCAGCATAGTAAGTGCCCAGAATTTCAGAAATTCTGGCACATCTAGCGGGGTCCATTGCTGCCTTGCCAAGTAGGAGTCTGGCTTCGCAGCACAATGCTGATGGGCATACAGATTTGATTGGGCCACGATGTGGCCCAACAAATCATCCCCATAAACACCTGCAAAAACTGTGTGGCGGTAAATCCTGCAACATCAATATTGATGCCAGGATTTGCCGTGAAAGGAGGGATATCTGGCCTCTGGCGATGAGGCACTACCCACTCCTCAGCTGGAGCTGTGCGTGTCCTGCTGGCAGGTGGTGACCCAGGATCTGCATCAGAAACATCACTAGATACATCAGCCAGCGTAGATAATGTATCTAGCGACGTCTCTGAGCAATTAGCGGGGTCGAAATGAGGGTCTGAGTCTGACGCAGATGCCTCAGATTCTGACGCCAGGATGGCATATGCCTCCTCGGCGCTGTACACCCTCTCAGACATTATATATAATAGATTATAAAATTTTATAATTATTATATATATATATAAGCGGATTGTTGGTTCTTAGAAGAACCGTTGGGTTTCACAAGAAAATACAAATAAACACCTAAATCTCTCTAAATCCCTCTAAACCTGCCTCAATTCTTCTAAATCTCCCTAAAATCTCTCTAAATCTGCCTCAATTTTTCTAATCTCACTAAATCTCACTAAAATCTCTAACCTGTCAAATCTGATCTCTCTCTCTCGCTCACCAAAACACAAGTGAGGAGAGGGAGGGAGAATCAAAGAGGTCAGAGCCAATATTTACAAAATATTGACCTGACCTGACAAATTAGAAATTTTATTTTGATTTTTTTCTAACTTCTGATTGGATGTTGCTAGCCTGCCTCTCTGATGAGGCAGGCTAGGAACATCCCACTCAGCCCCAAGATGACCCTGCCCTTAGAACCCTAACCCTAACCCTACCCCTAACCCTACCCCTACCCCTACCCCTAACCCTAACCCTACCCCTAACCCTAACCCTACGTTTATTTTATTTATTTTTATTTTACTTTTTTTTCCACTTTTTTTTACTCTGCTGGGTGCCTTGATCCCTCGAGGCACCCAGCAGAGCACCTGATCACTGATGTGATCGTTTTTGTACTGAGTGCCACGATACCTCGTGGCACTCAGTACTTCCTGCCGCTACCGGAAGTGATCGCTCGGGGGGAGCGATCACGGACGGACCGGCGGCAGGTAAGCATATTACAAGGATGCCTCGATGTCGAGGCATCCTTGTAATATACTCAGAGCAGCTGGAAGCGATACCGATCGCTTCCAGCGCTCTCTAGAAGTGCCGGGCACCTCTCCGGTGAAACCGGATGTGATCGCTCCCGGGGAGCGATCACATGGTGCCCCGGCACTTCTAACCGCCATTGCACGGCTGCCTGGACTCCCAGGCAGCCTGCAATGGCGTTTGAGCTGCTGGAAGCGATCCGATCGCTTCCAGTGCTCAAAAAACGGCAGGACGTACCATGTACGTCAGCGGGTCTAAGAGAGACCCGCTGCAATGACGTACATGGTACGTCCAGGGTCCTTAAGGGGTTAATTACCCGGACATTAATTGGGATAGTGGGACTAGTAATTCAGCAAAAGGAATCCGGTTTCTGAACATTTTAAATGATACCTTCATGTCACAACTGGTAGAAACACCAACTAGAGAGGATAACTGTCTGGACCTGGTTATAACAAATAATGTGGATCTTTTCTCAAATATTAATGTAAAGGAACAGTTGGGAAACAGTGACCATAACATGGTGACTTTTGAAATAAACTCAAAAAAACACATTCATAAAGGGGCATGCTAAAACATATAATTTTAAAAAGGCCAACTTTATTAAAATAAAGGAAGCTCTCAAGGTCATTGACTGGCAGAAACTCTTTCACGGGAAAAACACTGAGGATAAGTGGAATAGCTTTAAACTAACACTAGAAAAGTACACGTCTCAATATATTCCACTGGTTAATAAATATAAAAGAAACAGACTGAAACCAATGTGGCTTAGTAGGAAGGTAACTAAGGAAATGAAAAATAAAAAGAAGGCATTTAAATCTGATAAATCTGAGGCATCCTATAAAGCATATAGGGCAGCCAATAAAGCATGTAAAAATGCGATTAGATGGGCTAAACTAGAAAATGAAAAAGAAATAGCCAAAGAGAGCAAGACCAACCCTAAAAGATTCTTTAGGTACATAAATTCTAAAAAACCCAAGAGTGAAAATGTAGGTTCACTAAAATCTGAGTCAGGGTTATTGTTAACTGAAGATCAGGATAAGGCAGAAATTTTAAATGATCATTTTTCTTCAGTATAATCAAAGAGAAACCTATAACAGGAGACATGCAATTGATTAATAAAAACTTACTAATACAAAGTGACTGGTTGACTCAGGACAAGGTTTTGCAGAAATTAAACAATGTGAATGTGAATAAAGCCCCAGGGCCAGATGGAATTCACCCGCGAGTACTGAGAGAGCTATGTGTTGAAATATGTAAACCTCTGTTCTTAATCTTTCAAGATTCTTTTCTTTCAGGAATAGTACCAGAGGATTGGAGAAAAGCTGACGTCGTCCCTATATTTAAGAAAGGTTTAAAATTTGTGCTTGGGAATTATAGACCTGTGAGCTTAACATCTGTGGCTGGGAAAGTATTCGAGGGGTTACTAAGGGATAATATTCAGGAATTTATTGGGAGGTATAATGTTATTGGCAAAAATCAGCATGGTTTCATGAAACACAGATCATGTCAGACTAACCTAATTACGTTCTATGAGGAAGTAAGTAGAAGTATAGATCAGGGGGTCGCAGTGGATGTGATTTACTTAGATTTTGCCAAAGCTTTCGACACAGTTCCACACAAAAGGTTACTATTTAAATTAAGAAAAATTGGTCTAGATGAAAATACTTGTTCTTGGATAGAAAACTGGCTAAAAGATAGGGTACAGAGAGTGGTCATAAATGGTACATTTTCAAGATGGACACCAGTGGTAAGCGGTGTCCCTCAGGGGTCTGTTATAGGACCAATACTATTCAATTTATTTATAAATGACCTTGAGATAGGCATTGAAAGTCATGTATCAGTGTTTGCAGATGACACAAAACTAGGAAAAGTAATACAATGTGAGCAGGATGTTACTTCGCTACAGAGGGATTTAGATAGATTGGGGGACTGGGCACTTAAATGGCAGATGAAATTTAATGTAGATAAATGCAAAGTTATGCACTTTGGAGTGAAGAACACACAAGTAATTTATACCCTAAATGGTACGGAGTTAGGGAAATCCAAGCAGGAGAAGGATTTGGGAATAATCATAGACTTCAAACTAAGTAACAATGTGCAATGTCAAACAGCAGCCGCCAAGGCAAGCAAAGTATTGCCATGCATTAAAAGGGGAGTTCACTCACGGGATGAAAACATAATTTTGCCTCTGTATAAATCAATGGTCAGGCCGCACCTTGAATATGCCGTGCAATTTTGGGCACCGGTCTTAAAAAAAAAAAGATATTATAGCGTTAGAAAAAGTGCAGAGACGGGCAACTAAATTAATAAGGGGAATTGGAAGGGTTAAGTTATGAGGCAAGATTAACAAGCTTAAACCTGTTTAGTTTAGAGAAACGGCGCCTTAGAGGGGATCTGATAACCTTATATAAATATATACGGGGCCATTATCAACCATTGTCTGATAACCTATTCATTAACAGGACTATACATAGGACAAGGGGTCATCCATTTAGACTGGAAGAAAGAAAATTTAGCTTAAAGCATAGGAAGGGATATTTTACGGTGAGAACAATAAAGCTGTGGAATTCTCTGCCTGTTGAGGTGGTTGGGTCAGAGTCTGTACAGACTTTTAAAAAACGACTAGATGACTTCCTGCAGACCCAGAATATTAAGGGTTATAATATTTAATATGTGGGTAAAAGCTTCTTGATCCAAGGAGAAATCTGACTGCCATTCTGGGGTCAAGAAGGAATTTTTTCCCAGTATGTTGCATATTGGCAAGCATTTCAGACTGGGTTTTTTGCCTTCTTTTGGATCAACAGCAGTAGGTTATGTGGGAGAGGCTGAACCCGATGGACGCATGTCTTTTTTCAGCCTATATAACTATGTAACTATTATGCTGTGCTCCATGACTTGCAGGGGACCACCGATCCCAAAGACCTGGCAAGCAAACACTCTGACATTATGGCCTACCTGACTAAATATTCCACCAAACGAATATCCCGACAAACAAACATCTGATCTCCTTGACCGCCCCTTAACCTCAGAGGAGTTGGCCTTAGCACTTAAATCCTCTAAATCTGGTAAAAGCCCCGGCCCAGATGGTCTCCCGGTTCGATATTATAAAAACTATGCTGGAATTCTCTCCCCCCCCCCCATCTCCTGAAGGCATTTAATGACTTGGTAGAAGGGCAACATCTCCCTACACAGACCCTGAGTGCTAATATTCCGATTATACCCAAAGAAGGCAAGGATCCCGACCACTGCTCCAGTTATCAACCTATTTTTCTATTGAATTGCGATCTGAAGCTGTTTGCAAAAATTTTGGCAGACAAACTTAAACCCTTCATTCTCGCTCTTGTCCATGCGGACCAAGTGGGGGTTTGTCCCTGACCGAGAAGCCCGAGACAATACCATGCGGACCCTGCAGCTTATGCACCATGCACGTTGCTCCTCTCAGGCACTGGCACTTTTATCCACAGACGCGGAGAAGGCCTTCGATAGGGTGGATTGGGACTTTATTTCCCTTTCCTTGACACATATCAGCCTAGGCCCTAATCTCCGCGCTTGGATAGGCGCCCTGTACGTGGACATGACTGCATGCGTCTGTGTCAATGGGGTGTTTACGGCCCCATTTACCATCCGCAATGGTACTCGCCAGGGGTGTCCTCTCTCCCCGTTGCTGTTAGTGTTGACTTTAGAGCAATTTCTGGAGACTATACGAACAGACCCTAACATAATGGGGGTTACGGTGGGTTCTCAACAGCATAAAGTGGCGGCGTATGCAGACGATCTCCTGTTTTTTGTAACTAGACCAGAGGTATCTTTGCCAGGAGTGATGGTGGCTTTTGAGGAATACAGCAGACTCTCCAACCTTAAGATTAATTTCTTGAAATCGCATATCCTCAATGTCTCAGTACCAGAGCCTAGAGCCCAAGCCCTGAAACCGCACTTTGCTTTTCAATGGGTAGCTGACAAAATTAAATATCTGGGTATTTGGCTCTCGACACAGAGTTCCCACCTCTTTCAGGATAATTTTCCACTACTCCTTAAATCCCTGCAACACGACTTAAACTGGAATTACCCGCATATCTCCTGGCTCGGCCGTATTGCAGTGGTCAAAAATTAATGTCCAACCTCGGCTTTTATATTTGCCGCAAACGATACCTATTGATCTCCCCAAGGCGGCCAACTACATTTGGAGGGGTAGACGTCCTAGATTAAGTTACCAAGTACTCACTAGAGCGAGAGCAGGAGGTGGTCTGGCCCTACCTAACTTCAGCATATACCATCAGGCCTGTCATCTACAGCGGGTGGTAGAATGGTCGAGAGAAGGATCGGTTAAATTGTGGAGGGCAGTGGAGCAAGAGCTGGTTGGGAGACAGTTGACAGTCCTTCTGTGGCTCTCGCTATCAGAAGGCAGGAGACTGGTCAGTTCATCACCATTTGTGGGGGCGACTTTCGGGATTTGGCACCGGACTGCAACTAAATTTGGCCTTCCTTCCTTTCCTTCCCCCATGACGCTGGTGATACATAATGAGGACTATCGCCCTGGACTAGATCCCCATTCAGTTAGACGATTGGTTCCAGCCCCCACACCACGTGTTTTACATTTCTTTCATGCCTCGGCCCGCCGACCACTGACAGATTTAATAAAAGATAGACCCATTTCATTACGCACAACTCTGACACTGCCTAGATGGTATTCCTCAAAAGCACCAGCTGGGGTGCCCCCTGCGGCCATTTGAGAGACTATGCTGTACTATGGGACCTCTCTCACACGGCTTGTCGCTACTTTACTCAGCGATGCGACTTCAGATACACCACCGCCTTATATGGGAAAATGGGAAGCCATGTTGGATATTGTGCTCACGGATGAACAATGGTCTATGATTTGTGAATTAACTCATCATTGCTCAACCTCCTCTAAATCTCAAGAAACCGCCTACAAAGTCCTTAGCCTGTGGTACCGTACCCCTAACAAGATTAATCGTTTTGACCCCCAGGTTCCAACACTATGCTGGCGATGTAACGATGCACTTGGTGATATGCTGCACATCTGGTGGGAGTGTCCTGTACTTCATCCTTTTTGGTCCAGGATACATGATACACTCAAAGAATTTACTGATCCCCATCCGGAGTTTACACCAGCAGCGTTTCTATTACATCATAATGATTACTCCATAGCTTCCTATAAACGCATACTGGCCATACGCATTCTGAACACAGCCAAGGCCTTAAAAAGGGACACTCTAGGCAACATGACCACCTAAGCTATTTTAGGTGGTCATGATGCCCGGAGTATCCTGCCCCCTGTCCCCCCTCCCTTCGCTCAGCGGTTCAGCTGAAAAAGCTGAAAACAGCTGAGAGGTGGAGGAGTTTACTTCTGCCGACTTTTGCCGAGTAGGAGACGTCATCGCGCTTTCAGCGCGATGACGTCTCCTACTCACCGCAGAAGCTGGCGGCTCCCTCTGAGGGTTAGTGTTGCGCGCATCCTCTTGCGCGCAACACTAATCCTCAGAGGGAGCCGGGAGGAAGCCTGCCGATTGGCTGGCTTATGTGAGAGGCGTGCATGCGCGCTTCTCACGTAAACCAGAAGCCAAGACGCAGCAAGAAGGACGGGAGCGGAAGAGGAGGGAGGGGAGTATATTAAAAAAAAAAAAACGCCGCTGGAAACGAGGATTTTAGGGTAAGTATTACAGTTACAAAAAAAATAAAAAATCTAAAGATTTATTAAGGGAATAGGGATAGGTTAGGATAAAAAAACGGGGGGTGATTTTTTGAGTAGAGTGTTCCTTTAATACCTCTCTACTGGAAACAGCTCACCCCTCCCCCCCGCCCCTCTCACTGTGGTTCACACACATGGAAGAACTCCATTCGGTGGAACAGTTGGTGTTTAGTGCCTCTGACCGACTGACCCAGTACGCCGCTATCTGGTCTAGTTGGATTCTCAGATCCTCGCCCTGTGCATTCAGCAAATTACTTATCCTCCCTGCTTAAACTCTTACTTCTTCATTATCTAACACCTTGGTATTCAGATTAATAATGTGATGTTGGGTCAATATTTACATTTCTCCTCTTTCAGTCAAACACCACAATACAGATGCGTGGCCCACCACAAAATGCACAAGCAACGTCACACTGACATCAGTGGTAATGTTCAGTTGCCAAGTGTGACGTTACCAAGGAGTGGTGCTGAAGGAGAACCAAGCCAGAAGATGGTCGCCGCTATGAGCCAGGCGGCCATCTTGTTCAGAATATTGGTTCGCTGGAATATAACTAGGTAGATTTTAGTTGAAACTAGAATGAAGCTTACATAGAATTTTAGGAATGTGTTAGATTAGCAGAGAAGCAATTAAAATTGAGGAAGTTCTTGGCACGGAGGGACAGGATGACAAATGGATACACCAAGGTCACAGAGGCCTGCCGAGAGACAAAGAAGAGCGTAGAAAACAGACCAGGTCTTATCTTCAACAAATAAACAAGCTCTAGGGAGGTGGGCATAGGCCGGATTGAGCGTAGCAGCAAATCACTTTCTGTCAAACTAACATGAAGCTTGCCAATTTACGGCCAATGTATGGAATGTCTTTGTAATCGATCAAGGGAGGTACTAGCCCACGTAGGGTGGGATAGTGTCACGGGGAGGTGGATTAATTGGGATATACCTAATTATGTATTCGGGGTATAAGACCCCTTGTCGGGGTGAGTTCGTGGCTCACTCTTTGCGATTCAATCCTGTGTGAGCATTCTGTGTGACGTCACAATAAAGTTTGCCTTTCCTGAAGAGACTCGTGTTCAGACAATCCTTGCTCGTGTCCGGTCCGGCCTCGTCCCGAGTGAACCTAGCAGATTCCGGTAACAGTGCACATGGTCTTTATTTTGTCTATGGAAAGGAGCGTATAAGAGTTATATCTCTTTTTTTCTTGGGCGAGTTCCCTCGCTTTTTCCCCCCAAGGACTTGACCCATGTGTACATGTCAATCCTACCTTCCACTATGTCCCCAGTCGCATCCCCCCCCATCAATACAGTGCCAGACACTACTATCTACCCAATTTTTGAGGAATTTATTATTATTTGTAGACACAAAGAGTTAGAAAATAATAATATAAAAAGGTTCTCTGTACAGGGGGCTCTGCACACAGTCCTGTGTACAGGACGCTCTGCACAGACAGTTTTTGGGCCATTTCTTTCTCCTCTACAGGTTCAAGACTATTGCCTGCAGTAAATGCTATCAGGACAGCACATGTAGGGTTAACACCTGCCATGCGTGCTGCCGCCTGATGTCCGGTTGAGCTCTGACACCTCCAGGCATTTCATGGCTACTGTGAGATCCTGTGTGTTTGCTCAGGCTGATTTACACAGGTTATAAATCAGCCTTGAGGTGACAGGACAGGGTGTTCTTCCCTTCTTGCAAACCAGAGAGCACAGGGGGAGTGGTGTCTTAAGTAAAAAGAAAGCTGTCTGAGAAGGGAGAGCCTGGGAATAAGCAGGGGAGCTACAGCTTCCCTGAGAGGAGTGATGGGTTTACAGTAAGACCCTGCTGTGAAACCAACTGCAGAGATAGAGCTCAAGGAGCAGCCTGGTCTCCTGCAGCTGGTAGGTAGAGGCAGGAAGTGAAGCAGCAGAAGTCAATCAGAATAGGCAGAAATCCGGACCCACAGCTCTACTTGATCGCAGTGCAAAACAACTTGTTGCCCGACCCTGAAAACCACATGTTGTCTGGCTATATGAAATTTCCCATCCCCATTTATAGTTTTAAAATGGGCAGGATATAAAGAGTGCCGCCCCCCCCCCCCAGCTGGCAGAAAATGCTCGGTGAAGTGGAGGAGTTTATTCCACTCTACCAAGCATCACCAGCAGCCAGGATTTTTGAATTTACAGGCTGCAGGTCATCAGGTCACTAGTGACAACAGCATGCAGAGAGCGTGCCAATGTCATCCTCCAGACCAGTCGCTGTACCGAGAGGTCTGAGAGGCAGCCGATGGTTCAGATCAGCGCCAGCGCAGCTCCGATCCATCATTCTATGCAAGCACTACGGAACTTGCTCCTGTTTCCAACCCCAAACCTTCTAGATTGTGAGTTCCTACGGGAATAGGGCCCTCATCTCATCCTGTACTGTTTGTCAAATGTTGTTCAATGTATTGTAACCCTGTCTATACTGCGCCTATTGTACAGCGCTGCGGAATATGCTGGTGCTTAATAAATAAAGAATAATAATAAAAAAAGTGCACAAATCCCGTAGCGCTGCACAATTTGTGGATCCTATGCTACACAAGTTGTGTAGGAGCGCAAATTGCACAGAAAAGTTTCAGGGACTTCTAGTTTCAGGAGTCCCTGAGCTGAAGAGGAGCTGTGAGCAGTGACCTCACCTAAAAATAGAAATAAAATTAAAAAAATAATTGGCCCAATTATTTAAGGGCAAAAAAAAGGGAACTTTATCAATAGAGTTTCCCATTAACTGCACTGCTATACAATGGGTTTCTGTCTAATTATAATAAAGGGATTTTTTTGCTGCAAATGAAAAGAATAAACGGTTGAATTAAAAAATAAAAAAGTATGAAAAAGGGGAATTTTATTTACATTGAAAACCTATGGGATTCGCCTGTTTAAAGCAGATGAATGAAACCAGTGAAAATATGGGCATTTTGACAACTTTTCGCAGCTGTTCGGCATTCTCTGAATAGGTTAACCGTTACTTCTCTATGGGGGATTTCACTGCTGCCGAAGGTCACTGGCAATTAACTAGGGTTGCACCGATACTAGTATCGGTATCGGGGCCGATACTGGGTACTGCAGGAGTACTTGGTACTCGTGCAGTACCCCCCGATATTTTTCCCGATACCGGAAGCCGGCATTGAGCCGGCATCCGAGGGGCTGCGGCGGCTGTCCGAATGCTCTATCGGCATTCGGACAGACGCCCCTGGAGCTCTCTGGCATACTTACCTTCCTGAGCGACGCCGGGAATGTCTCCACGCGTACGCTCGTTGGAAGGACCCCAGCCGCGACCACGTGGGACCATGTGATCGCGGCTGGGGTCCTTCCAAGGAGCGCGCGCGCGGAAACTTTTCCGGCGTCGCTCAGGAAGGTAAGTATGAACACAGTGAGCAGCTGCAGAGCCTGTCCGAATGCTGATAGAGCATTCGGACAGGCCCTGCAGCTGCTCTCCACAATGATACTTACCTTCTTGAGCGACGCTGGGAAAGTCTCCGCGCGCGTGCTCCTTGGAAGGACCCCAGCCGCGATCACATGGTCCGACGTGGTCGCGGCTGGGGTCCTTCCAACGAGCGCACGCGCGGAGACATTCCCAGCGTCGCTCAGGAAGGCAAGTATCGTCGTGGTCCATGAGCTGTGGGGGCATATCCATGAGCTGGGGGCAATACCCATGTGTGAGCTGGGGGGGCATATCCATGAGCTGGGGGCAATACCCATGTGTGAGCTTGGGGGAGGGCATATCCATGAGCTGGGGGGCATACCCATGTGTGAGCTGTGGGGGCATATCCATGAGCTGGGGGCAATACCCATGTGTGAGCTGGGGGGACAGATCCATGAGCTGGGGGGCATACCCATGTGTGAGCTGTGGGGGCAGATCCATGAGCGAGCTGGGGGGGCATATACATGAGCTGGGGGCAATACCCATGTGTGAGCTGGGGGGGCATATCCATGAGCAGGGGGCAATACCCATGTGTGAGTTGTGGGGGCATATCCATGAGCTGGGGGCAATACCCATGTGTGAGCTGGGGGGGCAATACCCATGTGTGAGCTGGGGGGGGCAATACCCATGTGTGAGCTGGGGGGGGCAATACCCATGTGTGAGCTGGGGCAAATCCATGTGTGAGCTGGGGCATATCCATGAGTGAGCTGGGGCATATCCATGAGTGAGCTGGGGCATATCCATGAGTGAGCTGGGGCATATCCATGAGTGAGCTAGGGGCAAATCCATGTGTGAGCTGGGGCATATCCATGTGTGAGCTGGGGCAAATCCATGTGTGAGCTGGGGCAAATCCATGTGTGAGCTGGGGCATATCCATGTGTGAGCTGGGGCATATCCATGTGTGAGCTGGGGCATATCCATGTGTGAGCTGGGGCATATCCATGTGTGAGCTGGGGCATATCCATAAGTGAGCTGGGGCATATCCATAAGTGAGCTGGGGCATATCCATAAGTGAGCTGGGGCATATCCATGAGTGAGCTGGGGCATATCCATGAGTGAGCTGGGGCATATCCATGAGTGAGCTAGGGGCAAATCCATGTGTGAGCTGGGGCATATCCATGTGTGAGCTGGGGCAAATCCATGTGTGAGCTGGGGCAAATCCATGTGTGAGCTGGGGCAAATCCATGTGTGAGCTGGGGCAAATCCATGTGTGAGCTGGGGCATATCCATGTGTGAGCTGGGGCATATCCATGAGTGAGCTGGGGCATATCCATGAGTGAGCTGGGGCATATCCATGAGTGAGCTGGGGCATATCCATGAGTGAGCTGGGGCATATCCATGAGTGAGCTGGGGGCATATCCATGAGTGAGCTGGGGGCATATCCATGGGTGAGCTGGGGCAAATCCATGTGTGAGCTGGGGCAAATCCATGTGTGAGCTGGGGCAAATCCATGTGTGAGCTGGGGCAAATCCATGAGTGAGCTGGGGCAAATCCATGTGTGAGCTGGGGCATATCCATGAGCTGGGGCATATCCATGTGTGAGCTGGGGCAGTATGAAATATATATATATATATATATATATATAATCGGGGGGATATACATGTGAGCTGGGGGCATTTTTTTATGGTCTGTTCTTATTGGAAAGCGTCACATGACATTAAAGAAAAGTATCGGTACTCGGTATCGGTGAGTACTTTTAAAAAGTATCGGTGCATCCCTACAATTAACTAATATTTGGCGTATCGCCAGCTTTTTGAATAGCCGAACGTCACAAAATTGCACCGTCGGGGAAATTCATAGTTCGGTGGCCATGTCGGTGCTCTTTCAATAACCACTTCCAGAAAAAAACACAAACACTAACAGGGTTATTCAGAGAGCGTGAAAAGCAGGAGAATGGCTGGAGAATGAAAAATTCTAAGTCAAAATAGCCGATTTGGAAAGCGAGATGAAAGGGAGAATTTTTCTGGTTTAGCTATTTTGACCTACAATTTTTCATTCTCCAGTCATTCACCTGCTTTTCACGCTCTCTGAATAACCCTGTAAGGAGCATTTTTTATCTTATGTGTACTTGTCTGCATTAAAGTCTGCATTGAAATACAAAACATGCACAAAAAGTTAATTTACTCAACAGCTGTCTAAAACATGTTTCTTCAGCATTTTAGATTTCATTTAGACCCATGTGAAAACGAAAGAACTAGAGGCGATTATGTTAAAGTACAGGGATTGACATTGTACTTCTGGCCTCTAAATGTATGGCTATTTATACGTGTCTCTATAAATTGCCTGCATATTATGTAACACCGTACAATGCAATGGATAGGACAAAACAAACATACAATCAAACAAACTTGACACAAAGAACAATAGGAAAAGAGGACCCTGCTCCAACGAGGGACAAAATATGCGTTTTTAACCCTGTATGGGAATGAAGACAAAAAAAAAAAAGGGGGTGGGAGTAGCAGATGTTCGGAATCATTCCCTTAATTTTACTGTGTATAAGAAAGGCTATTCTAGGCATTGTGATCACTCATTGTAAATTGGTGGTACAGTGCCCTAACTATCCTCACTCCTCTTGGCTCTTCCTTGAAGCTCAGATCTGTGTGAGCTGACATGAGTTATATTGGGACCATGAAACAGGTATCACTTTGGTTGGATGGTCACTGCATGAAAGCAAAATCTTCTGAGCTGCCTACAAGCCTTAAGCTTGGTTTAGGTACATTGAAGTCAATCCCCATTTTGATGACAAAAATGGCAGTAGGAGACTCGGGACCATATTACAAGTAGTGAAGTACCGAAATGAAATTTTCGGGCCGAAACCGAGACGGATAACGGTGACGGAACTCAGCTGAAAATCAGTCAACTGAGCCCGGACCTGGAGGCTCAGAGGTCGAAATTTGGGAATGTAGGCAAGTATGGGAATGTAGGTGTCACCCCCCTCCCAATCAATTATCTGAACCTGGGACTTGGAGCTCCTGGCGACACGGCCGATGCTCACACGAGTCCTCTGGCTCGGCTGGGCCTCCAGGCCTAGTTTCAGATGGCTGATTTTCTCCCTTTTTTTCCCCTTTCCGCCGATAATATCAGCGGTTGAAATTTCGGTGCATCCCTAATTACAAGTTGGTGCAATCTTACCAGAGCCATTAAGGTCTATGGAGTCATTACGTTTACAACAGCTCTGGTTAAGTTAGCTGCTGACAGCATCTGCCCAATTTGTTTTAACCTTTTCATTGCTGAGCCATTTCACCTGTGTGCTGAGCTAATTTTGTGCTCATCATGTTTAAATGCAATTTGAAGTCACATTTTATTATACACCACAGAGAAAGTATATATCCTTTTTTGGCAGACTCCGTAGATTCATAATATATCATTATTATATGTATACATCATGTCCTGACACAATGCTAGAACATTTTTTAAAAAAAATTGAATTTCTTAAAATTTTAATCAGTTACATTGTGTAACATTTTTTTTTCTCCACATTTTAATCAATCATCGAAGCCTTTGCGGTTATACATTCTATGAGGTACGCTTGTTAAAATTAGAGATGGGAACCCGTTACTATATTTTTCCGAGAAAATACACCATTTTAGCTAAAACTGAAGAAAAAAAATCATTAGCCCAGCATCATTATTCAGATAATTGAAAAGTGAACAATAGTGCATTAATAAAACATATTTTTATTTATTTAAAATGTAACCTGGTCATGTTTGAGGTCATTGGAAAAAGGCCATGCTCTGGTCTTTCCAATGATACCAAACATGACCCTTTGGCTGCCACCGAGAGGGGTTAGGTTTTGGTTTTTTTGAAGGGACCCCCCCCCCATTATTATTTATATAGCGCCAGCATATTCTGCAGCGCTGAACAATGGGCACAATATAGACACGGTTACAATTAGGGTTGCACTGAAAATTCAGCCATCGAAATGTATCGGCTGAAAATGATGTTGGATGATGGAAAAGGGAGTGTCACTACTTTCTCTCAAGCCTATGCAACAACTAGGCTGCACTCTCTGCTCCTGATGATGCTGGTTTATACCATGGAAACGCGTTGAGCCAATAGAGATGTTCATTTAGTTCTTTATGTTTTAGGGACCCTTTAATCCTTGCTCTGAAAATGTTTTTTCTTGCTTGATAGAAATATTCCTTACTTACTGGGAGCACTCCCAATTTAGGCAACTAGCTCGGTTTCAATGCACTGAGGCCAGGCTGTTTGTGGTTGTTTTTTTCCTCAAGCCTGCATTGTTTGTTCCTGATAGGGCTCTTCATAAAGGCTGTGTGTTTTCTCATGCTTTACTATACCCACATACCCGCGAAGGCCGGTTTCCATTCATTATATTTGATACTTGCAATGTTTCCACACTGCCTTTTATTCCCTATATCAGTTTCCAGGGAGGGTCCAGTATTGTGCTAGTATTTCCAATTTAGCATACTCCCGAACTTGCTTTATGGCCTCTTTTTTGTAGTGGCCTATATTTTACTTATGTTCTCGCTTCCGCTGAGACAGGTATACGTCATGTTTGTCCTAGGTAAGCACTGCGACTGTGTCCGTCTGCCTACCGCAATACAGTTTTGAAAGTATTCTTTTACTGCATCTCTGATTAAAAGCCAAGTTTTATTGTATTGTTTTGCCACCTCCACTATCTTTTTCAATTTCTCAGTGTAAACAGGAAGGAGGGCAAATGCTGCAGCCTTGCGGCACTGATCGCGGCTGGCATTGCGCGAGGCCACAGAAGAACAGCAGGCACTTGGTGCGTAACAGCTGCGCCCCCCCCCCCCAATCAGGCAACAAGAATGCAGCCAGCCCTGCAACGCCACCCCAGCCTCTCCTTCCACACCGTCACCTCCCTGTCGATCCTGGAGCATCGGTTTCGCGGGACCTCACTGTTCAGCACCAGGTCAGTTTGAAGCCCTGACGTTGTGTGAGGTCCTGTATCAAGGCTGGGTAGACCTGCTCTTTACTGTGGCGTGCCTTCCTCCATTCCATAAACAGCTGTGCCAGGCCCCCCTCACCCTACTGCCGTCCATAACCAGCTGTGCTCAAGAGCCTCACCCCTGGTGTCCTGTACCTCATACTGTGCCATCTGATCACACATACACACTCTCCCAACCTGGACTGACCCTGGCACAGAACACATAGAAGTGGCAGGGTGTAAAAGTTTTCTTGGAGCCTGTGGTTATGTCTCCTCTGAGGAGGTGGGGACAAGTTGGTGATTCCCTTGGCACAACCTGACATTGTGCCTGGCCCGAATGTTAAACATTTGTCACGTTGATTTAAAGATGGCTGCTCCCACGTGGTGCGGGTAGGTGCAGTGTTAGGCTAGGGTCAGACTGAGGCAGTGCGAACGCGCGTTCTGGCGCACTTAATCACGGCCGTGCTAGCAGCAGATGCCGGGCAATGACGGCCAATATACGAAGTACGGTCGCACAAAAGTCCGGCTGCGCAACGCAAGTGGAAAATGAACGCATTTTTTCGAGAACGTTAAACCACTAGTACTGACGTACAGAGTGCGCTGCGTACGCTAGCGGCGTGTGTGCGTGAATTGGAGACATCAGACGCTGCTAATGTCCGGCCAACATAACGTCCAGATGCAAGAAGTGTTTTATTGATGATCCGTACAAAATCACGGATGAAACTGCGCATCGTATGACCGCTATTGCGTATTCCGTGAAAAAATACGTCCATTCTTCGAACGCACATTTTCACGGACAACGTGAAAAATGCGTTAGTCTGACCCTAGCCTAAAAGGTATTTGGGTTAAAATATGTGCATTACTAGATTTTAACATCCGTTTTATGTTCACCTATAATAAAAGTATTCTTAAAACATTCTCCTTGAACCAGCCTATAGTCTAGGATTTTCCTCATTCCAGTGCTTGCGTTCCTTTTAGGTTTTAATTTTTCTCCTACATAATGCATTATTCCATCAGCTTTTCAGAAAAATTTTAGTTTAAAGAGTAATTTTCAGTGTTCAGCCAGGCTCATCCTGCAATGTCGGTCCCAAATTTAGATTTCGGTGCATCACTAGTTACAATACATTGAGACTGAACATTATTTTGACAAATCAACACAGGAAGAAACGAGAGCCCTATTCCTGTGGAAACTTACAAGGGGAGGGTGAGAAAAAGGAGGAGAGGACGTCAGTCTGCCCGGGAGGGTATGTAAAGGGACTGACTTCAAGTCAAACCACCCGGAGACTGTCTCTGCGCATGGGGTCTTCCCTTTTGCTGCGGAGACCGTATGACGTGCGAAGGTCGTCCTAAGCATACAGTGGGGGGGGGGGGTGTCGCGACGATGTTCCCATACACCTGCAGCAAAAGGGTTAATAAAATATTAGATTATAATCCCCCTCTCTCTGCGTTGCACTGTTCCTCCTGTACAGCTCAGGGTTCCTGAAATGCTGTTGTTTCCGCAGCTTGATAGGCAGAAGAATGGATTTGTGCTGTGCACTAACATGCAGCACCGGTCCTGGTCTGTCGTTTCCCAGAATGCTCGCTACTGCGAGTGTTGGAGACAGAATGTCATCAACATAGTCCCTGGCAAACATGATATTCACAATCCTGTCAACCACGTGACATCTGTGTAGGTGAAGGAAACTCATTGGCTTCATACAGTGATAATCTTCAAAAAGGGTTGGAGAGGAGAAGGCACTCCAAGCAGCCTGGCCATTTTAAAGTTGTGATGGTGCAGCATCCATTTAAGTTTAGAAATCATTATTTAAATCAAGTCTTTCTGACTAGTCATTTGAATCGACTTGATTGAAATCAAATCCACCCTGATAGAATAACATAATCATAAACAACGGTTTACATATTTACTAACAATACCCCTTCCAATGCCTGACAACATATGTGATGTAAAATATGCGTAGTACGTTTAAAAAAAAAAAAAAAAAAAAAAGGGCATTTTGCCCAGTCTCCTACTTCCCTTTTTTGCAGTAAGGAGACTATAACCCTGGTAGCCCAGTTAGCGGTTTAGTAGCAATCCCTGATGCTCCAGTTATATAGAATTCCATGGTGTTCCCTCGTGGTGCAGGCGCTCAGTGATAACATATCAGACGCACACACCAGAATTACGGTATGGAGTCTGCAACTGATGAAGGCGGCTGCGCTGTTCTCAAACTGGAACACTAGGGATTACGATGTAACCACCAGGAACATAATAGGTTATTACACGGGCAAGGCACTTCCAAGGGCCCGGGCACTGCTTGACTAAATGCCACTGGGTTTGTCCTTGGCCCAGGAGTCCAAGACCTGCTACAAACCTATTGACAGCCCCGCATTGACATTTCTTATTTATGATGTGATGCATTACAGAGGGTGCAGCAAGATCCTAGAAGGATCTTTATATATACACACACACGTCACTCCAGTCTGAGGCTGCAACTATTATTTTCATAATTGATTAGTTGACCGATTAAAAAAAAAAAAAAAAAAATAGATTCAACAGCAGATAAAGAAAATACAAAATTTTCTATTTACTTAGAGAAGACCACTATGTAAAAAAATATCAACCCCACCCTTTGTTGTTCTCCTCCGTTATTTTTTTTTTACATAATTTGTGTGGTCTACGTAACTTTCATACATACACCTGCAAACTGCATACTGTTCGCACGTAAGGTACGTGAGCGTCTGATGAGGGTAATGGATTGATGCTGCGTGCGCAGCTCAAGCCCATGTCTAGTTTCTCTACAAATGAAGGCTGCTAAGAGCACGCAGACATGACGATGTCAGCATGCAACGCGTGGGGAGAAAGGAGGGGCACTCCACACAGCCTGACTCCTTTAACAACCTAAAGTGGTCAGGGTGCAGAGAGTCCCTTTAAAATAATTTCATTAACAAAATAAGTGGGGGAGTGAGCAGAGGTAGAAGGGAGTGAGTTTGGGCAAGGGTCCAGAATTAAAATGGGAGGGTTTGGGAGAAGGGACATGTCCAAAGCGAGGGTTGGCAGCTCTGACTGGAGAGAGGGAGGGTGGGGTGGTGGCACAGGACTTCAGCTCCAAGTAAGGATAAAGCAACAGTGGTACAGCTCCTCCACCCAGTGTCAGTACCCCAGGGTCTGTGCTATAGTTCTGCTACTGTTGTAAACTAATTAAAAACTAACTGGTTATAACTAACATAACCCTACAACAAAATCATAGCGTGTAAAGCAGCAGCAAATCTTCAATCAGCTCCGATGTAGCATCTGAAGTTATTAACTTGTTAAGGACCAATGACGGAACTGTCCTGTCATAAATGCATTGACTTTAAAGACCGTTGGTCCTTAAGGGGTTAACGTTGAACTCAGTCTGACTCTAAATAGTCTGTGCTGCACATGGGACAATTAATAGATAATGAAAATAGTTGACAACTACTCTCATTATTAATTAGTAGCCGATTGTACAGCAAGGCATTAGCCCCCTAATTCATGTTTAGTATGTGCCCAATCTGACTAGGGGGCTGGTTAGGTCTCATTTGCCAACCTAGCAAGATTGTGCAGCAATTACAGTCAAGTGGGTCTGTATCTGCACTATAAACTGTAACTTCTAGGCTTGGTTAATCTCCATGCCTGAATCCTATTTGCAGGGTAAAGGGCATGTGCAATGGAAATACTGCAGGCTTCAATGGCTGAAACCAACAACTATTTTCAGAATTATTTTGACAACCGGAAAAAAAATTGTAGAAGAAAAGTCAAAAAAACAAGGCTCAAAAATTCACTGGTCCCCTTGCCATTTGAGAGTGATAATTGAACCCTGGCAAGTTGCCAATTCCTCCTGCAGCACAGGCTCTGTCAACGTTTTATGGCCGCTTCTGTGTGATTCAGTGGACATAAAACCAGGAGTAGCCAATCAGGACTCCCCTCCAGACACTCGCCGCCCTCCTAGCTAATTCACACACTGCAAAGCTGAGAGGGACTAACCCATGGAGGGGAAACCTGAAGATAGCTAGATTATAAAACAGCCTTGCCACTTGCTTTCCATGGATCACCCTGAGAAGAGGTGCACTCCTTGGCTACACGTTGCCTGCAACCAAGACCAATTTTAATTCTCTTGGTCACAGTTGCATAAACTAGTGTTAAAAAGAAGTACAGACTATGCAATGTATACCTTGTAATCAGGAGGATGAAAAGGAATAGTCAGGTGACCTGGTACTGCCTCTTGAAAGCAGTCTGCACCGCTCAATGCCATATTTTCAGTAGGAAGAAGATTTAATCAGGAGGTTGAATGGGGTTTTGATTATGTTATGCAGGACCTGGCAAGGCAGGTCTGAGGGAACGAAATGCTTGATAAACAACCTAATTTTACTAGGCTTACTTGCCTACAATGGCAATATTTAATAAAGTCAGGCATATAAAAATCTAATTACAAAAACTGTAGAAACTAGATTGGAAATAAAGTTTAAGGCTTAAGTGTATGACCAGATTCCTCTCTTGCTGCCAATTTCATTAAACACGAAAACTGAACATTCAACCTTTTCAATACCAAAACCATGTATAGAAACCTTTGTATTCTAATACAATGCAGAATGAAACCCATCTTACAAAACCTCCACTGCATAACTTTTTACTACAAAGTTATTGTATCCACTGGGGAGATAAAAACAACGGAGATCTCACTCCTGTCACTGTCAGGTATATTACACCAAGGAATTTTAAAATGGATGCCTGTAACCATTTTGTTTTTAAAGACCGTTTCTTTTCTTTAAAATTTTCTCTAGGTTTAGAAATGAACGAGATTTTTTTTTACAGGAGTTCATTCCTGGGTGAAGTCTTTTATATTTTTTTTTAAGAAGTGCCAGACATGAAGGAACCTAGAATGTTTGTGTGTGATAAGGCTAGGGTTAAGTGCTAAGACGTGTCATAATTAAATTTATTGGTCTGTCTTAAGTTTTTAAAACAAAAGATATTTTGTCTTTTGGGTATAGGAATAAGAGTTAATATCTCTAATATAGATTTATATTTACAAAATATATGTTTATAATCAAGGTATATTTTATTATATTTACAGTAGGAAATATATACTCCAATAAATATTGTAGAAAGTATATAATTGGTAAATAATAAAACTTACTAAAGAATAGATTCTGTTGAGTTAACCACAAAAGAATTTAGCTGATAGTAAGTAATTTCAAAAGAGAGTAGGGATATAAATCAGATGGAGACATCGTGTCTAGTGACTGAGAGGTTCTTTATTACGTCAGATTGACCTTTTGACCCGAGAGATAGGAATATTAAAAAAGAAATGGTGGAATTAATTAAGAAGTGCAATACTGCCCTCTAGAGGATAGTAAATATTAGATTTGATGTATCAATAATATTGCCAGTGACGTCAAATTGGCTATAATAAGTGGCAGTGTTGGTTGTAAGTCGGTCGGAGATTCCAGCATTCAGACTCACACTGCAATGCATTACACATGACCCTCTGAGAGTCCAAGATTCCAACACTCAGACTCACACCACGATGCAGGCAGATCCCAAGACAGGAGGCAATCAAGATTCTCACCAAATTTCTGACTCACATGCATTGATTATCTGATATCGATAATCTTCACATATTCCAAAACAAAGCATCACATAGAAAATTCCAAGACTTATCAACATCCAAATTGGACAGGTAATGTATGAAAAAAAAAAGAATTAATGTAATTATATATATTTGTAGATATTTTTGCAACGTAGACTGAGATTTCTCAGATACTTGGGTTAGATCCAAATTCTAAGTATTTTCTATTCTGCAGATAGAAATATGAAGAAGTGGATATAAGGATTTATTCCTAAAAGAAATGTTGTAAGATTGATACCAATATATATTGAATTTTGAAATTACTGTGATTAAAATTAATAAGCAAGGAATTATATAACTACAAAATAAAAAGCAAAAGATTAGAAATTTGATTCTCGAGATTAGGGGAGGATTCACTAAATAAGTTTTTATTACTTATTAAATTAGCTCATCTTTTGTTGATCCATGTAGCATAGATATATATATATAAGAGCTGGCTGGTTAAACATTGTTTGCTGGGAAATGTATGTTGTATTAAGCAGAAATGTTTATTAACCATTTGTGTATTAGTTACTAACTGGTAAGGTAAATGATATTAATCATATATGCAGTTACTAACCGGCGATACATATATTGTGAAGCTAGTTTTTATATGCTGATGGATTGTGGTTTATAAATTTTTGTTTATGATATGAGATTTGAAACTTTTTTGTATACGTAATAAATATATATTTTTATCCGATTATTGTATTTTTCAAAGCAAAACACAGAAAATTAAAAGAATTCAGGATAATTTCTAAGAAATATAAACGATTGATATTTGTGTCTCGTATGGATTTCTTATGAAATAATAATCCCTGATATATTGGAGGCAACTGCCGAGGTAGGTCCAGTAAGTCCAATATAGACATATTGGAGGCTTGGCTGATAAGTCCAATATATAACGTGTTGTATTCACGTGCAGAGATTATATCCGACATCACCCTGTGTAACTGTAAAATAACAACAAGGAATGGCCTCCACTCTCATTGTAATGTTCAAACTTTGCTACCTCATTACAACAGCCAGACAGATGGCAGAGTACAAGATGTGCTATGGGGGCACTCACTACTGTACAGTAATAGAAATCCAGTTCTTATTCCTGAAAATCCCTGTACAGTACAGGTTCAAGGTGTTACTGTAATTTCCATAAACAGTCATTATGTCCACATATAGGACCTCAATCTGGTCTAGCTTTAAACAGGGAACTGATAACGCTAAGGTTAATGTCAGCAAACGCATTCTGAGCACACTGTGCGTCCGTGCACAATTGACGTACTTTCTGACTGATGATACCGTAGACAAACGGTCCGTTTTTTTTGACTGATGTAGATGGGAAATAAATTGAATATGTAAAATGAAAAAAAATTGATACAACAGGAAAAAAAAAAATTGTCAGTCAAAAATGCAGTCCGTCTGACTACGTTCCAGCACTCACACACAAAGCTACATGGACGTGGCGCACTCTGTGTCCATCCTAGCAGTTTAATGTACTTGCCTAAATTGCGTTTGGTGCCACGTGCGTCCGCGCTTCTGTGCGTCCACACTTCGTTTGTGGGTCTCAATCATAATTTTATGCTCGACGGATGTTAAAATGTGCGGCAACACGGACGTGATAACTGCGTTCGTCTGACGCTGGCCTTATTCTTGATTATCTTCACACCATGGTCAAATAGGCTACAGGATGGTAATTTACAGGTCTCCTGAAACCATCAAGAAGACAATTCCCAAAACCAGATGTCCAACCTTGTACACACCTATTCTGCTGAACCAGAACTTCTATGATTCTCTGGTTTTGTATTGCATTCTAAAAATTCTGGGAATTTTAGGTCACCCACATCTGGGAGGCGGGGGTCAGTGTTTGACATGCCTGCTAAACCAAAGCGGAGTTACCGCTGCTATTAAAAGGGGGGCTGTACTTGCTCTGCTGTTGTCTGATGGTGGTTTGAAAAATCTGATAGGAAAATTGTCACAGTCATAAAAACACACTTAGGCTGGGTTCACACCACAGCGTAGCGCAATGCGCGTGTTTTTTTTACGCGCGTTCGCGGCTATGATATGGCCATGAACGCGCGGCTATATGCCGAAAAGAAGCTCCCGGACTTCTTTTTGCATCGGCTGTTTCTCAGCGCGTTCCTGCGCGCTGAGAAACGGCCAGGTGTGATAGGCAATCATGGGATTTCACTGAGCGTTTTACAGCGCGCAGGAGCGCGCTGTAAAACGCTTAGGTGTGAACCCAGCCTAATTCTACTGTATGTGTTAACACTCTGTTCTGTTAATGTATATAATGCAGCCCCCCCCAACTCAAAATGTGAATTTGAACACAGACATTAGCAAAGACTGACACAGTATTGGTTTGATATGGGGTTTGATACAAGATTTCACCATTTCCGCACCTTTTTAGTCACAAAGATAGGCATATGGTGGAGTCTAAATATTTACTGCCTCCAGTCCTATTCTTTATAAAAATGTCATGGTGCTGATAAACAATAGGTCAAATTACTTGAGGGGGGGGGGGGGGTGTCAGTTATCAAAAACATCCAATATGGCCAACTTTGGAAGATCATTAGACAATAAATTTAAATTATATTAACAATCCAGTGACAGTGTATACAGTACGTAACGGAGAGGAAATACAAAAAAAAAACAAATTTAAAAAAAAAAAAAAAACAGCTTACTGAACCCAGAGATTCAAGATTACCAAAAATATGTATTTTCTTCTGGGGTCATTCTCATCTACAAGTCTACACCCTTTCACTTAATGACGTCAACGAATTAACAAAAAATAAATGTAAAAAAAAAAAAAAAAAAATAGTATAAAGTATAGTATGGTAAAATTGCCTGTTTCGGTACTGTAACACTAAGAAAATCCAAAAACTTCATTGTAGCCAATAAATTGAGTGACAATGCGGATACGTTTTTTTTTAAAAAAAGTGGCGCAGTCACCACGGAAACAATTTTTTTTTCTTGCCGGTTGCTCCATTTTTAGATTCTTGCTAAAACAAGCACTGCTTTTCACCAGGCAACATTCATATAAGTATCATTACAAAAGGCAGTCAAAACTTTCCCAAGACATAATGGAGCAGTAGAAAGACAAAGTGTAAAGCTTAAAAATATGACACTGCATAAATATACATTACACCATATATGAAAATGCTAATTTGGATTAAGTAGGTATTAGGGACCTGTGAAACAAAGTGTGTGCAGAAGATTAACAGGATGCATGAAAAAGAAAAAAAATCTTTTCATTAAAAAAATATATATGTTGAACTATTGTATAGATTTGTGCGATTTATATGTGGATTCAAATGTTAAGACCTCAAACTGGCACGATCGACTGAAAACGTTTCATACAGCAGTACAGCGATGTGATAACCCTGGACCTAAAATGCAGTTTGCACAGAAAATTTGAAATTTCACAAAAACATTCAATAACTGTATGGTTAGTCTTATACCTGCGGGAGCCTCAGGGATGTCCATTATTTACGTCTGAAAAAGGAGGCGACGGTATAACTTATGTCTTGAAAATGAGGGAGAGATTTCTTTGACTGAAAGACAATGAATTTTTACCAGCACAATTTGATAAAACTGCCATATTAATAATAATAAAATCACATCTGTCACATCAACATATTATAAAATGGATCGATGGCTGAGAAGGCACGTTTCAGGAAGTGCAGCGAGACAGAATGAAACTGGAAATGATATTCTTCTTGTAGCGTTCGATCCTACCCTAAATGCATTCAACATTCTACAGAGCTGCATCACGGTTCTCTGAAAAGGTCTGAAATTACACAACAACTTTTACCTATTTTAGTTGCACGTTCAACCTCTGGCTCTGCAAAGCAGCGCTTTCCAAACCTGTCCTCAGGACCCACAACAGGTCAGGTTTGCCAGATATCGGAAGCACAGCACAGGTGATATGATTTGCTGCTCAGTGATTGCAGGATTCAGTCTGCATTTCCCCAAGGAAATACTTAAAACCTGGCCTGTTTGAGGGTCCTGGAGGACCACGGATGGGAAACATTGGAAAAAACAATTGATCCATCTTGTTAGCATTTACCATCATAATGTTGCGCATGCACATAACGTCATAGCACAGGAATTGGCACACAAACCAAGATGCAGAAAACCCGCAGAGGATGTGCAAAACAAAGCATATAAATAGACTTTAAAAATAAAAAATACCTCTAGCATCCATTACCTCACCAGAGATTTAATTTAGAACTGGCAAGGTGTTTTCCCATCACACCCAAATTAAAATTCATACTATCTGTATTTGATGCTTTTCAAATATATGTAAAACTAGTTTGAGATCAGTGGTGTTAATATGTCAAATTAAGGACGTGCATCTAGAATCTTTTATGCATTTTTTGGGATTATTCATTTAAAATCTCTAAACAAACCCTTACACGGCGGCTACATAAGTGTAGGCATAAACTTGCCAAGTACATTCATTGGTTATAGAGATTGTAAATTCCCTCGTTAGCAGGTTCCTCCAACTACTATTTTTGTTAAAGAGACAGTCTACACCAGGGCTGTCAAATTCCGCATCTCCCATGATTCCCTTCCATTGCACGGCTACTGGGAATTTTAGTCATAAAACGTGGGGGCCGTAAGTGTGACAGTCCTGCTCTACATATTGTGGCCACTTTATCTATTTAAAGTGGTCAGGCTGTGTGGACAAAAAGTACGAGAGTTCCAGACAACATGCAATTTGTGTACTCCATGCAACTCAATTTGCGTAAAGTTCACAAACCGCGTTAATAGTCTTCCAGATTTTAGGAAGTGCAGCAGAAGCTGTGGGAGAAAAGGTTAGTATTTACAACTAAAAACAAACAATAATAGGGCAGGTTATTGTTATATGATCTGGAAAAAAAAGGGGGGAAGGGATGGGTAATTTTAATTAGTGGTTTCCTTTAAATTGTGCGGTTATTCCGATAATGCCAAGGATTCAAAACATTGCAACTCCGAAAATTGCTGGCATTTCACAAATTATATCTGATGAGTGGCTATGAAGTGTTCTACACGAATGATTCCCAGTTTGATAAACTCTGGTGGTACCTGTGTGTTGCTCACCTGTATTATCCCCTGCTGGCACTATATAAATTCTATTATCGCTAGCCTGAAACCTCAGATTGCTTTGGTCGTTTCATTTGGGGAGTGCTTCCCTAATCTAGTTAACCAAACACCATTTATGTTAGAGAGCCACTCCTATGCAATCTCCTTACAATGGGATCTGGTAGTAATGGTAATAAAATTAACGTATGAGTGAGGACATGCGGCTTCTAGATCAGCAGACACTGAAACTTAAAGTTTATAAATAGAGGAATGGAATAAAAGGTCCAAAAGCAAACATACATAAAAGCCAGGCTTTGCAAGTGATACACTGACATTGATTAGAAGAATGGACACACATAAAACAGACGCTAATCGAATGCTGGAATTAAAACACCAAGGGCAGTATTACAAAGTTGGCGCCAACGTAAACAGAGCTGTTGTTAAATTACCAAAGCCATTATACTCTATGGAGCTGTTAATTTTACAACAGCTCTGGTTAAGTTTACACCAACTTTGTAATATTGCCCAAAGAGTGTTTTATTTACATGAAAACTGCTTATAGATTTAAGTCCAACAGGAAATGGTACAGGAACAATGCCTGCAGCTTCTAGTGGAAATCAAATAGTGAGTCCATTCAACATTGATATACCTTCTAAATAGGGGGTTTGTTCAACAAAAAAAAAAAAAAAAAAACAACATTACGAAGCTCTTCACTACTTGCTATATGGTTTTGGAAAGGACGCTACACGGGCAAACATAACTGCACGACAAGCACAAATACTTAGGATACCTTAGTCTCGCCGCACCTCCTAAAGAAAGAAAGGGGAAAAAAAACAAATACAAAAATATACACAGCAAAGACATATGTGTAGATAAATGCCCAAATCAAACAGACTCCCACTGGTGTTTTATAGATACTGGACAAAAGGAGCTAACAAAGAGTTAATGCGGTAACAGCTCAGATCTCACCACTGATCGCAACTAATAGTCCCCATGGCCAGTTTTCTAAGGGGATGACCTGTAGCCACTAACACCTTGTGGAACTCCCTCTCCCACTTGTAGCAGGAGGTTATGACAAAAAATACACATTAATAAGATCTTATGGCATATTTCATTCTGAATGGCATGATCAAGCTTCAGTTTCTTATATTAGGTCACAACTACGGATTGACCGGTTATCGGTACTATTGATAATCGGGGCCGATATTGAGGATTTTCCCCATTATCGGTATCAACGTGCTACATTGCCGATATTACTGGTCGACCAGGGCTTTCTTTCTGTCGGTATTCAATACCAGCACCTACTGACAGGACAGGATGTCTGCAGCCCATCGGTGTAGTTCCGCAGCTCGGCGCCGATCACAGCCTTCTCCCAAAGGGAGCCGATGTCCCCACCCACTGACATCATCACGCATGATGTCAGAACCAGGACTCCGTTTAACAAATGCTAGCTCCGTGAGGAGCAAGCAGTAATTGGAGAATACCCCTTGACCATTGAGAATTAAACCTCACAAAAGGTAGTGGAAAAAACAAAACTAGAGAGTATGGGGACCTCCCCAAAAACTCTCAATGGGTCAAGGAACATAGAAAGAATAAGGCTTGGGTCAGATGAACGCAGCGCGATCATGCGTTGAGACGCACTTTATTACAGCCGTAGTTGCAGCAAATGACGTCCAATATACGAAGTACGGCCGCATGAAAGTTTGGCCACGCAACGCAAGCGGACGCATTTTTCCGAGAACGTGGAACCGCTAGTACTGACGCACAGTGCGTTGCGACGGCATAGTGGCGTGTGTGCGTGACTAGGAGACGTCAGACGCTGCACATGTCTGGCCAACATCACGTCCATTTGTTTTTTATAGCTCCGTCAACAAATAGGGCCGAAATTGCGCACCGTATGACCGCTATCGTGCATTCCGTGAAAAAATGCGTTCGGACACAGCGACGCATTTTTGACGGTAGACGTCAAAAATGTGTTCGTCTGGCCCCAACCAAATATCTTTATTAATGATCGTGATCGATTAAAATGAAGAAAATGAGAACACAGATAAGACAATTAAAGAAAAGATTGCTAAAATGCTAGAGGTAAGAGCACTCCAAATTACAAGCCCATTGGCCAATGTTGCAAATAGTGAAAGTAAAAATAGTTCCTCTACATTGCAGTACCCAGTGATGGCTAAAATAACTAGGAGCTCAAAAAATCTCGCTCCTGACGAAGCCGCATTTTTCTAGCGGCGAAACGTATGGCAGGCGTTGTACTTTCAATATCTTAATCTTTTCTTTAAGTATATTATCGGTGTTCTCATTTTCTTCTTCATTTTAAAATCGATCACAATCCTTAATAAAGATATTATTCTTTCTATGTTCCTTGTCCCATTGAGAGTTTTGGGGAGGTCCCCATTTTTTTTTTTTTACAGAAACAGGACTCCCTCTGGCCAGGAATTTCCTATGGATCCCGTATCTCCAGAAACATAGATGCTAGACGGTCATACGAGGCATCACTGTAAAGGCCAGAACAGAGTTTATGTAAAAGTAAATAAATAGAAAATGTTACTTTTCAGTCTTCTAATGCAGCACTTTTTTTCACTTTTGAATTATAAAGTGAACAATAACGCTGCACTGCGGAGCTCTGTGATACAGTAATATGTGGTGTTTATGAGTGAGTTTTATTGCTCGCGCTCCATGATACACACCGCACATTAAGGTGTTTTATTGCTGTATGAGCGTATCCCAGAGCTCCACAGCAATAAAACTCATTAATATGGGCTGTGTATGAGTGTTTTTTTTATTTTTTATTGCTGTGGAGCTCTGGGCTACGCTCATACACACTGCTGGGAGTTACCTGTCACACGGATTATTTAACTCAAAACATTGTTTTGTTTTCTAGTAGTGACGTCTAATGTGTGAGGTTTATTGGGTTTGGTGTTTTTTTTTTTTAGGGACGTGCCCCGCATCACCCCCACATGTGATCAGCACCCACCTGAGAACCCCCACACGATCCCCCATATGTGATCAGCACCCACCTGAGAACCCCCACATGTGATCAGCACCCACCTGAGAGCCCCCACACGCGAGGAGCACCCGAGAGCCCCCCCACGTGAACACCCCCCCCCCCACACACACACACTCTGCACTCGTCTAAGAGTAGACAGCACCATCCTGAGAGCCCAACACCACCCTGGGCCCCTACACCAGAGTAGCACCTACCCCAGAGTCCCCACACATGCTCAGCACCATCCTGAGAGCCCACACAGCCAGATAAGCCCCCACACATTCCCAGCACCATCCTGAGAGCCCCCACACATTCCCAGCACCATCCCGAGAGCCCCCACACATTCCCAGCACCATCCCGAGAGCCCCCACACATGCCCAGCACCTTCCTGAGAGCCCCCACACATGCCCAGCACCATCCTGAGAGCCCCACACACACATGCTCAGCACCATCCTGAGAGCCCCACACACATGCCCAGCACCATCCTGAGAGCCCCACACACATGCCCAGCACCATCCTGAGAGCCCCCACACATGCCCAGCACCATCCTGAGAGCCCCCACACATGCCCAGCACCATCCTGAGAGCCCCCACACATGCCAGCACCATCCTGAGAGCCCCCACACATGCCCAGCACCATCCTGAGAGCCCCCACACATGCCCAGCACCATCCTGAGAGCCCCCACACATGCCCAACACCATCCTGAGAGCCCCCACACATGCCCGCACACCATCCTGAGAGCCCGCACACCATCCTGAGAGCCCGCACACCATCCTGAGAGCCCGCACACCCAGATATGCCCCCTACATTCCCAGCATCATCCTAAGAGCCCCCAGACATGCCCAGCACCCATGTGAAAGCTGGTGAAGCCCGGTGACAGCAATCATTCAGGGGAATGATGCTAATGAGTAACACTCTGTGTACCAGGGCGCAGTGTAGAGGGGCCTGTGGGGAGCTTCCCTTCAGGCTGGAGCCGTGTAGCAGCATGGCGCAGTGGGATATGAATGGGAACGCGCTGCCTGTCGGGACATATATACATGCACAGGTGACGAGGAGAAAAGACAAAAGAGACATGTCGTCGCCCTCCAACCTCTTCCCGGGGCATGCACGGCTACCTGTCCACACGGCCTGCTCTCCTGCACGCCTGCTTCCAGCCACCGGCACCGCGAGATGATCCGCCCCCCACTGCCAGGCGCACAGTCTGCCTCTCGCCCAGGGATTGGCCGCTCGGCGCTGTCAATCAATCCCTCTAAACACCCTCCTTTTCAGCTCCAGCACTTCCAGACCTACGCCGTCAGCCCTGCGCTATGCCGGAAGTAGTCCTCCCCTCGCGGTCCATCAGCGCCCAGCAGGCTCAGGTCGCGCGCCAAGTGCACCGAGCGAGACGGAGCCGTGTTAAACCCCGCCAAAAAGACGCACGCGCAGCCACGCCTCTCACCCCACCAGTGGCGGACGAGGGGTTAACAATCGTCTGGGCGCTGGGTCAGCCCGCATAAGGGGGAGGGGACTCGCGTGACAAAGCACGACAGCACATACATATCAATACAAACTGTAATAAAGGGGAATTACACGTATAGGAGGGGCTTCTCTGTTGCCATGGCGATCTGCGGTCCAACCAGAGGGATCTTATTTTTTAATGTCGCTGACCAATCGCCTGCACCGGATGTGAATGTTATCCAATGAGGATCTTCGTCTGGCGGAGCTCGGGGCGTTACATATCCTGGCCGTGCTAGTAAAGAGAGATCCTTGCGCCGCTCCATTTCCGTCTAGTTCCAGCTCTCGAGGAAGTCACTTGCTGCGCCATCACCATGCACAGATCTGAGGTAAGGCCTGGGTCCGGCAGTAGCACGCAATTACCACGGTATGAGGTTATACCTCGCTGCGGGCGCAGTATCGTGGCCTGCGCCATTTTTTTAAGAAATACGCAGTCGTGCTCCTTTTCGCGATGCGCCGCCTGTGAGCTACGCGGGCCTTGCTGCGGTGCGCGCGTTTATTAGGCTCTCTGCGGCGGGCTTGCCGGGGATTGGTCGAGGGTTTTCTCTTCGTTCGACTGTCCCTGAGCGGCCTGTGGCGTGCCTGGAATCAACATGGCCGCCTCGTGTGGCGCATTCTAAAAAAAGGCGCTCTACGGTTACCGAAATTATTCGCGCCACCGACTATCTTTAATTTTTTTTTTCCTCCATCACCATGCTGCGCCATGCTCCCCGTGGATCCTGGCCTAGTGCCGCCCGGCGTGTTTCTTTGTGTCCGCCATTTTGTGCGCCCCTCCTCCGCCTTGGCCCCGCCTCTCCCCCTCATGCGGCGGCTAATGGCGCCTTCCTCCTCTTTGTGCTTCGGTCGCACCTCGCCTGCTTCGTACGTCTATAATACTAATGGTAGGGAATGGCAAAGACTTTTTTTTCTTTTGCTTTAATTTATTGAACGAAGCTGATCTATGTTGCAGACGTATTTGTGTCGTTTGTTGCATTTTCCCTAATCAAATCTCTTCTAAGGGACCTAAGGAACCCGAGCAGCTGCGGAAACTCTTTATCGGAGGGCTCAGCTTCGAGACCACGGACGAAAGCCTGAGATCCCACTTTGAACAATGGGGGACCCTGACAGACTGTGTGGTAAGGGACTCCTGTGTGATCACATTACAAGGGGGCGGGGAAATTGTCTCCTATATAAACGCTGGAGACTGAGGGATTATTTACTAAACGCTGCAGTTTACCGCTGTTCCGGTAAGAAATGTGGGTGATCCCAAGAGGGTAAAACTGACATGAGAAAGGTTACTTTCAGGGTTCGGCAGCTGTGCTCGCACCCCCTCCCATGCTTTGAAAATACATTTCCCATGAGGTTTAGTCAAACATTACCTTAAGCATCATGGGAGATGTGAATGTTCTACCAGAGTCTTCAGGACCCATAGGTTTGGTAGTCTAAAGGCTACTGGGTTTTTTTTTTTTTTTTTTTTATATGAAGGCTGCTGTCATTTGCATTATGAGTTAATTTTTTTTTTTTTTTTTTTTTAGGTAATGAGGGACCCAAATTCAAAAAGATCCCGAGGATTTGGTTTTGTTACCTACGCCTCATCCGACGAGGTTGATTCTTCCATGAACGCCAGGCCACACAGGGTGGATGGACGTGTTGTCGAACCTAAGAGGGCAGTTTCAAGAGAGGTATGGTATGGTTTGCTTTGTTACATTGCATGGAAGGAAGTTATCAGGGGGAGAGATTTCAAGTTTATTTTTTAATTTCAGGACTCTACAAAACCAGGGGCACACCTGACAGTAAAAAAGATCTTTGTGGGAGGTATTAAGGAAGACACAGAAGAGCACCACCTGAGAGATTACTTTGAACAGTATGGGAAGATTGAGGTGGTTGAGATCATGACTGACAGAGGCAGTGGCAAGAAAAGAGGCTTTGCCTTTATCACTTTCGATGATCATGATTCTGTGGACAAGATTGTCAGTAAGTACTTGATGCATTTCTCTGCACCCCAACAGTTATATCCACTAATACCTCTGCATTGTTGGACATCCATTCAGGGTAAAATAAGGTAAAACAGGGATTCATGTAAAGTATGAGGCAAATGTATACCGAGCAATGAGGGATCAGGAGACCAATAGACAAGACCCCGGTCCTGCCTCCCCTCTCTCTGAGCCACAGCCTCTAGCCATAACTCAATCCATTGTTTAATCATAAAACCATGGGCCCGTGTAATTACATGAGGTATCCATCTAAATTGGATAACTACCACTCACTGTTGTGTGCTTGTGCAATGTTTAGCAAACAATGACCACTCGAACCTGTCACAGCTGTAGACATTAGTTTACAGAGGGGATGGAAAGGGCTGTGCTGAACTACTGCAATAACAGACACCCCCCCCCCCCCCCCCCATTCAAAGTGAAGTCACTTGCCTGAATTCATCATGTATCTGGAGGTGTTCGAATTCTGCTAGTCAGATACTTTTTACCTTTTTTGAAAGACTAAAGGCATACAAGTGGGGCATGACTATGCCTTGGGTATATAAAGCACAATTCAGTTTATTTTTTGCTCTGAACTGTAATCGCTCTTGTGGTCCCAAGCCCCTAGTGTCAAATTATATAAATGTGTTGCTGGCATGCAGATCTAGTGGGTAATGGAGAGTAATCACAGGCATTTCATTTAACAAAGCTCATTTAATTTCGTTTTTAGTTCAGAAATATCATACGATCAATGACCACAACTGTGAAGTGAGGAAAGCGCTCTCCAAACAAGAGATGGCAACTGCATCTGTTGGACAAAGAGGTATTATTCTTTCCTGCCATTTTCATGGTAATTCTTGTTATAGGAATTCCACATGAAATTATAAAATATTTAAATATTTCAGGTCGTGGTGGTCCTGGGAACTTTGGTGGCAGAGGAGGGTTTGGTGGCAATGACCACTTTGGAGGTGGAGGTGGTGGCGGACGTGGCGGCAGCAGTGGTGGTGGCGGCGGAGGAAACTTCAGCAGCAATAGAGGTATGTGGGCTTCTATGATACTAGACCAAAGGCCAATCTTGCACATTCGTTTGCCTTTTGATAATGGTACAAATTTTGTCTTTAGCAGGAGGATTTGGTGGCCGTGGCTATGGAGGAGATGGATATAATGGCTTTAATGATGGTGGTTATGGCGGCAGCCCACCATATTCTGGAGGTGGACGTGGCTATGGAGGTGGTCAGGGTGGAAATTATGGAGGAAATGGAGGTGGCTACGATGGATACAACGGAGGCGGTGGTGGTGGCAGTGGATATGGTGGTGGAAATGGTAAGTGGGGATCTTATGTGCTGCTTGAAAGGTCACTTACTGGCTTGGCTTGACATGAATTTTTTTTTTAAAAGGAAACTTTGGCGGTGGTGGTGGCGGCAGCGGTGGTGGATACAATGACTTTGGCAGCTACAACAATCAGTCCTCTTCAAACTTTGGCCCAGTGAAGAGCGGAGGAGGTGGAGGTGGTGGAAGTTATGGAGGCAGAAGCTCTGGACCTTATGGCGGCGGCGGAGGCAGCAGTGGTGGTGGCGGTGGTGGTAAGAACCTATTCCATAGTTTCATCAAATGCAGCAATTGGTCTCAATGAACATCAGATTTTTATTCAAATGTATTTGCTAGACATGCAGTGTTTAAGTTAATTCTTCAAACACTAGGTGGATACAGTGGAGGATCCGGTGGAAACGGTTACGGAAGTGGGAGAAGATTTTAATTCCCTCCCAGGTATGATTGGTTTTATTAGATCTACTTGTAAAGGATTTAGATCAGACAACTGCCATCTAAGCTGCTGACGTTCTTTCCGTATATAGATTAACACTTATTCCGTATTGTTCAACAGGAAGCAGTGCTTAGCAGGAGAGAGGAGAGCCAGGCAAGCGACAGGTTACTACAAAAGTTGAATTCAGCAAAGCACAGTGGTGGCAGGGGCATAGCTGCTACATGAAGAAAAAAATTAGTGAATCTTTTTATTGTACGCTGACAACACACAGGACTATGCGTGATTAATTGTAATGAAGACTTTAAGTTTGTTTGACGTGTAAAACATTCCTAAGGACTGGGTTTTTAATATATAGGAATCCTTATTTTCCCTTTTTAATTTTTACTTGCAGTCGTGGTGTTAAAGACCTGTACAAACTGTATCATGACTCCGAATAAATGTTTTTTTTTATATATATCTTGGGAGTACACCAGTACTTGCTAGACTATTGTCTTTTTAACCCCCTCCCCTGAGGTGATTAATCAGTAGCTTTTGAACAGATTTGCAGACACTAGCACTAATTGCTTCAGATCAGTCACAATGTATATTGGTGGGGAATGGGAAAAGAATAGTAAAACTACAGGAGTGCCTGTAAATGGGGCTGTCTTGGGTCTAGATGAAAGCTTTGTGCGATAATGAACCATTGTTCTAACTTTTGGTGGGTTAAAGTTTATGCGGGAACTCGACTACAGCAGGATAACATAGTAGTGCTGGGTTGGAAATGCTTAAGTACAGTGTGAAACCTAAAGACTAGCAGATGGAAAAGTGGGTTTAAATACAGTTTTGTTGCCTCCAGGATTGGTAACTCTGTTGCCTTGCATCTTATATGGGAGTGGGTTAATGATGGTGCAGGTGACACTGGGTTTAAATCTGCATTTGAAAGCGCACATGCACAGAACAAGATGGACTCCCTTTTTTATTTTTTTTTATTCCCAATTTAAACTAAGCGGGTTTAACGTGAACCCGTTATGGCCAATCTTGCTGTTTTGAGACATTACTTTAACAGGGAATTCCCTCTACAGAAGGCACATGAATAATTTTGAGACCTTTGTCTCTGGTTCAGTGTAAGTTACAGGGTTAGCTAAAATCTCCTACAGCTGTACCACTATCTACTCAACTATTGCAACATCCTTGCTCACTTTAGCACTTGGCACAAGCAGCATGTATCACTCGGCTACACATTACACAAGGTCATGTCTTTCAGCAGGCCAAGGTCTGACCTTTTTAATGATGCCAAAAATAATTAAATAAAATTTCCAATGTGGTAACTACACACTGGTCTTCTAATGGGGGGGGGGGGCACACACCCTTTGGACCCTTACCTTCATTATTCACATAAGTGAATTAAATAAAATTGGAACGAGTGAGCAATGCCTCTACTTTAATACTTTCCTGTGTACGGAGCAGATTTTGAATTTTCTGCGAAATGTGTTTTGATGTTCGTGAAGTATAGGACCCAGACAATTTTTTTTTTTTATATTCAAAATCTAGCATTAACAGCCGTGGTATTGCTCACTTCGCACCTGACAAATTCACAATGGCCGTTGGATTTTTTTCTTTCATGGTCATGTATCTGTTTACAATGACACAGGACCTGACAACACCCACCCCCCAGTATCTTTTTACACCCTTAAAGGAACACTCTACTCAAATCACCCCCCCCCCCCGTTTTTATCCTACCCTATTCCCTTAATCTTTTTTTACTTGTAACTAATACTTACCCTATAATCCTTGTTTCCTTCTCTCACATAAGCCAGCCAATCGGCAGGCTTCTTCCCGGCTCCCTCTGAGGATTAGTGTTCCACACAACAGGATGTGTGTGACACTAACCCTCAAAGGGAGCTGCCAGCTTCTGCGGTGAGTTAGATGTCATCGCGATGAAAGCACGATGACGTCTCCTACTCGGCAGAAGCGGGAAATGATTCCCGCTCTGCTGACAGCTGGGAGGGCGGAGTAAAGTTCTCCACCTTTCAGCATTTACAGCTGAACTGCTGAGGGAGGGGGGATGGGGACAGAGTGCAGGATACTCTGGGCATCATGACCACCTAGAGTGTCCCTTTTTAAGGATCCTCAGTTTTTTTTTTTTGATGGCCTATTGTATTTACACCTTGGACCATCACAATTTGTTCATTGTTGGAAATGGACTTTGTAAAAGCACACAATGCCACCGCCTTAAGTGGTATGGTTTGGGATTGTTGTAAAGTCAGTCTGGCCTTTCGAATGACACCTCACTTGGCAGCATAAAGATCAGAGGCGCAGGGCTCCGAAGGACTTCAATTGCTCCTATGTAACATTGTGCCATCACCTCTACTTGCTGGCAACATGGAAAATTGGTAGTGCTGTATCATTGTTCACTTTAAAGTTCTAAAGGGGTGCGTTAGAATAAAGGGATGTATCCTGGTAATGGTTTGTCTTTGGAAAAGCCAGATCACAGCCTTTCCAATGCATGACCCTCTAGCTAGCTGGTAGAGATGAGGAATTCCCAACCAGCAGAGACCATGTCAGCCTGGGAGAGGACCCACAGGCAAGGCTGACATCTAAGATATCAGCCACCTGCAGGTGAAGTCCATGGAGTGCTGCGCCAGAGAGCTTTGACGTGCTGGAGACTTCCTCTGCATGCAAGAAACAAGAGGAATTCTCTTGAGTCATCTGCAGCAAAGCGGTTAATACTGCATTAAGGAGTCTTTTGAAAAACTACACCCTACAAATGATTAATTCAGAATTGAATTTACAGGACCCTACATGTACACATGAGATTGAGTCTGGGTTTGCTGAAAAATAGGTATAATTTGAGTGGAGCCTACTATGAACCATTACTTCAAAAAGCAAAGTGACAGAGGCTGAACCCCTTGACTTCCAGTAATGCCTACAGGAAAAGGACAGAGCACTCAAACTGCAATGTGCATTTTTTTTCCAGCATTATCAAGACCGTGACAATGCCAGAATGAAAAGCTCCTCCATTTGAAGCTTGAGTGTCCTATCCTTTCCTGTATCCATTACAATAGCTGTGGGCCGTGGTATGTCACCCTACGGTTTCGACCCAGCTTACATGTCGCACCTGCCATGGTAAGGAGTTAATGAGCTCAGCACATGGGGTGAAATGGGTTAAACCTATTTGGACAGAACTGATTGTCTTTAAATGTCAGTTCCCTTGGCATGTGCCTTTTTCCACACAAGGTTACCTTTTTGTGTACTGCTGGTTCTTGTTTTTGGAATCGTGTTCTAAGCCAATGTCCTTAATGTTTATCAGCATGCCTTTAGTTTCAACTCTTAATAGGTGTACAGTTTAAAACTCCATCTGAGATTTCATGAAGGCCTTTCCAGCTCACAGAGTTAATGTTTGAAAGGTAGCATGATCCTCATGAGGAAGAAACTTCAGGAAGAAAAAAAATCAGGGCTTAAAGAACAAGGCTGCTAGCAAGATGTCACCAGCTCAGACCAGGCTTTGCTCAGCTGAGAGTAGTCAAGAATCCAGTAAACACTTTACAACTAGCAAGATAAAAGGGATTCATCAGCTCAACCGAAGGAGTCAGAGGAAAGAGTCTTCAAGTTAAGCCTAGCAGGCATAACAGAAACCAGAAGAGGGTTATATTAACCTGTAGTAGGTAAGAACAGACTGCCTGTAATGTGCAACTGCTGTATGTGGGCGTTGTATGCAATTGGTAAACGAATGTGCCCTCGGAACTGGCACTGGCTACAATTTTTCTTTAATATAAATGCTCAGATGCAGTCATGGGCAAAACAAGTTTAGCCCATTTGACCGGTCATTTCTATCTTTTGGTGTCTCCTCCCCCCCTCCTTTCATTTAGGGGTCAGAAAAAATTAAGGGAGAGACATCCAGTCAACTGGGCAAAACGTGCTTTAGCAATGACCGTGGCATGTTAAACCTCATGGTGCAGAGATCTATAATTCTGCAGCGCAGAAAGATTGCCACAGTGTGTAATCTATTGGTGCAAATTACTGGTGTTCAGCGGGAAAGCTGTATTAAGGCTAGGGTTGCCAGATCAGCCAGGTTTTCCTTAACACCTTACCATTCCATGCTCAGGGAAAAGTGCTGCCCTCAACCTGTACAATTTATATGCTGCAGGGTTGAAATCAAGGCATGTACAATTGGGGTCCTATTGATTTCTTATCTGCAGTGTATGGATTCTACATGCTGGCAAGGTGGTGTATTTCATGCACTACCCATCTGCATGAATAGATTAATGTGTCCAGGAAAATCTGGCAACTCTAAGGCACTACAGCCGAGTATATTTTACACCTTTTTACTTTCTACCGTCTGATACCAATGATTTCAGTATATGTCTTTAAGGTTGACTGATTCAAAGGGCCAACATTCTGTACAATGGGTAGGTCCTAATAATTTTGGAAAGAATAGGAAAAGAGGACCCTGCTTAAGTGAGTTTAGAATCTAATGCAGTGATGGTGACCCTGGGCACTCAAGTTGTTTCTAAACTACATGTCCCATGATGCTCAGCCAGCCTTATCAGTGACTAAGCATCATGGGACTTGTAGTTCAGAAAAATCTGGGGGCCCAGGTTCACCGAGTGACACGCAGACAATGAGCAGTAATGGCATGCATGGGGGCTGTGTGGGTAAATGGATCATGATGGATGTTAGGAACATACCTGCTCATAAAGGAGATCTAGGCAGGGGATGTGAGGTAGAAGTCTGGCAAGTACCCTTCATTAGTCTGCAGAGTGGGGGTCAGCAACCTTGGCTCTCCAGTTTTTTTTTTTTTTTAACATCTCCCATGATGATGAGCCACATGGGAAATGTAGTTGTAAAATGATCTGGAGGGTCAATGTTGCTAACTGCTATAGAGGGATAATCTGGGATTAAGGCCATTAAGAGTAGTTGAGGTGGGAGATCAACGCATGGATAGCCATTTTATTGGTCTTGCATTGGAAAGGGGCAGATGTAATACGTGCAAACATTTTTAGTAAAGTGCCATGATTTGGCTGCCAGTATGTGTGAAGGAAAGATCAGAGTCAGGACACCAAGGCCTGTAAGGTAGAATTTTTGGTGATTTTTATTCCTGTTCTTGGTTGGGTAAATCAGCGATACAGTATCTAGAAAGTTCCATGAAACCTGTATTAAATACAGTACTGAGCTGAAGGTTTCATTGAAAGTCTTGGCTGTGTATTTTCCAAGGAGCAGGCTTAAACTGATCTCTAGAATATGTTGGCACTCAAGTTTTTTGACTTGAAATTAAAAATAATCTCTCCTGGACACTAATTTTATTTTTCATTCTCTGAATCTTCTAGGTCTCTGATACTGATTTGGAGTAGTATTCCTGTTCCCACACTGACACTCTTGAGGTAATTGTCTGCTTGTGCATATTTAGTTGGTCTGAATGATACTAACAGATTACTACAGTTGTTGCTCTTTTTGCAGGTTCTGGTGTGTAAGCCTTCTGCTGACCAAGTTCTACGTATAGTCAAGGCAGTTGAACAAAGACGTTTTAAGCAAGCTGTAAACCTTCTGATAACCATTAAAAGGTAGGAATCTTTGATATGCAAAGTTCAGTGAAATCTAGACCGAGAAGCAGAACGTCAAGATTTGGAGGCAAATTGTGTATAGAACACTTGTTTATCTGCTTTTGCAAATGGTTCAGTGTGGAAAAATAATCTGAAGCCGTTTCTCATTGTGCAAAGAGGCAGGGAAGAAACCTGGAGAAGCCATATTGGCAATCAGATTGATCTTTAGATGTAACGTACATTGTATCCTTGTAAATTTTTAGTTTACCAAAAGGCAAAAACTTACTGTGTTTTTTTTTTTTTTTTTTATGGGCTAGTTTTGAAATCCATTCGAATTTTAACTGCAGCCCATTGAAGTCTAGAAAGTTGACAATGCTACAGCTCTAGTTCTCTAAAGTTACACCTGAGTCTGTTTAGCTCCAGAGAAAATCCTAGCAAATGATTGGGGTAGGAAGTATTGTATATAATCACAAACTCCCGACCACTTAGCATCAGATAACTGGCAGTGCCATCAGTTCCTCTTACCCGCACGCCCAACTCTCGCTTTCAGGACTTCTCCCGAAATGCCCCCTTTCTATGGAACTCCCTCCCCCACAACATTAGACTCTCCCTGTCTCTACAGTTCTTCAAAAATTCTCAAACACCTTACGTCAGAGAAGCCTAATAGGCTCACACCATGATCTCCCAATGTCCTTTCCTTCTCTTCCCATTTAGCCCTCCTGCAACCAGTCACTTCACCTACCCTATTCACCCTCGCCTAATGGATCACCCCTCTCCTCATAGATTGTGAGCTCTTGAGCAGGGTCCTCCCTCCTTCTGTTCCGTGTGTGTAACGTGTATTCTAAGGAATTTGTTGGTGCTTTATAAATACTTGTAACTGTTTAATATATATATTTTTTTTTCCCCTTTTAGGATATGGGCCCAGGCAGATGAAGATTTGGTTCTAAACCTTTCATGATTTTTTTTTTTTTTTTTTTTTCAATAAACTTATATTTAATATTTTATTTGTCCTTTAATTATTCGTTACTTAAATGCTGGCATGCAAAAACTACATCAAGGGAGCCGAGGTATAACTTGGGTTTTAAGAAAGGTATAACAAGGAGAAAAATGCCATCTGCGCTTATTCCCATTCCTAATTGTGTTTTGTTTCACACGGTATAATGGGAATAAGCGCAGATGGCATTTTCCTCCTTGTTATGTTTTATACATGTTGCTGCAGCAGCCCCATCCTGTACTATTATACCTTTCTTAGGCCTGCTGTAACGTCTTTTTACGTGTATTTTTCTTTTTAATGGAAGTGGTATGTCCCCTCCTCACCTGAACTAAAACATTCCTCCTCCATAATTTACAGGGTTATTCAAAGAGAATTACCAAATTTTCCTATTGTATTGATGGAAAGTTTGGTTTTTAATAAGGACTCGGCAAGTATTTGCAATCCCTTTCTTTATTGCACCGACAGCAGTAAAGAACAGTGACAAGAAAACAAGCCCCCAATGTGGGGTATACTCCCAATCTGTAAGCCCCGCCCCCAAGTCTATAAATGGTCTGGGCTGGAGCAGTCACACCCTCTTTCTTCATGAGACTAACGGAAGGAGGCCCAGGAACAAAGTCCAGGGCGCCCGTCAAGTCCACACAAAGAGCCACTCCATAGGAATTCAAATGGCTGTAAGAAACATATAACACAAAGATTAGGGCGGACAGTAAAACACCGGTACCCAACCCCAGATATGAGGAACAAAATCAAATGAAAATCATGCGCTGTGCCCCTCCAGAACAATAACCCAGCCGGTCGAGCACACGCACCACCCCCCCCCCCCCCCCCAGGGCAGGAGGCGGGAAATACTCGCCTCCGAGTCCTTATTAAAATCCAAACTTTCCGTCAATATAATAGGAAAACTTGGTAATTTTTAAGGCAGGACGTCGGAGGCTCCTAACGCATTAGTGCCCGTGACCAATGAGAGACGGGCCTAAAATAAATGTACGGAAAGTCGAGTCTAGACCAGGCAGCAGACTTCCTAACAACTGAGCCCACCAAGCCAAGTAGGCGAACCATCGGGACCACGTGGGTGACGGAGGGAAACAAAACAACCGCGCGCCCACCTGCGGGCGGAGAAGTGTAGTCCCACCGACTCCCAAAGACAAATTACCGGACATAATTCAGTCATTTGACAAAGACTGTCCTAATCGATGTCTTAGTCCGAAGGGCAACGTCGAAACACACTCCCACTGGAGTGAAAGCAAGCCCCAAAATCTAACGCACGCACATCAACACATTACACGAAATGAGACAAAACAATACCAGACGGCTCGCCGACAATTGTCGGAGACAAGGACGGATTGTCCTGCCACGATCTAAGAAAAAAATCCAACTCGGGACACATTCCGAAGAGACTAAGATCTCGGAGCCGGACCGAGAAAGACCAGCACCTTTAGAGCAATCGGCACAAGAAGGGGTGACGCCCCAGAGGAAAACAATCCAAAACCCCAAATGACAAGGTAGACGTTAATAGCGTGAAAAGCTAAACCTGATTCAAACAGTGAGGACAAGAAATCCAACACTGAACTTAAAAGGATCAGAAGCGGAATCCTCACCCTGTCAAAGGCACCACCCTGCCAAGCGGTCCAAGCCGATCCGTAGGCACCTCGTGAGCCGGGGCCCATGCATGATATGACAACACTTCAGTTCCTGTCAATGTCGGAAGCCCTCCATGAGACAGGCATCTCGCTGAGCAACGCGGATGTAGAAGGCCATCCGGTCCCATCAACAGCGAGGCTGACTCCGGCAACAACCTGGGAGGCGCCACCGCATGTTCCTAAAAATAGAGGGGACCACCAGAGCGTTGTCACCAACACCATTTCCACCTCCGTGACAGACGCCCCTTTATTGGAAATTAAAGGTAGTGGGGGGCTTTCCTCCTCGGCCAACAGGCCATGATCTTGTGGAGCATAGATCTCTAGTGCTCCGTCATCCTCCCCGTGCTCGGGTTCCTCACTCGCCGAGTCAGTGGTCGTTGGGAGTCGGCCAGAACCCAGAAGGTTAGGCCTGATATTAAGAGACCGCCACCAAGGCCCCGCGGTCAGGGGCTCATTTACGCGAGGTCACCTCGCTAATCTCAGAGGGCAGAGTATCGGGGATGCCAGCCCCTCCAGGAGGATTATCCATGTGCTTCGTTTTAGAGCCCACTGGCTTACTTCAGAGGATATCGAGGGCTCCCATATGAGGGTGCATAAGGTCGCAGGCAGTCGTTGCCAGCCCCTCTGGGAAGGTGTTGGGCCTCACCATCTGACTTTATACCCACGGCACATGGCAGGGGTGTATCTGGGGGCCTCACCGTGGTGAGTAACTTGCCTGGGAAGTCATCTGCTTGTAGCGGCAATTCTGTGTTGGCATCAGCAATAAGGATGTAAAATCTGAAGTTTCGTGTTTTAATACCCAAAGTGGAATTATATGGTGAGGGAATAAATAAAATCCAGCATTTAACTTCATGGCTGACTAGCAGCGTGTGAATGTGCGGTCGCTCAGGGGAGCGGCTTCTGGTCCCATTAGGTAGGACTCAACGAGAGGTTACCGTGGCAGATGAGCTTACACTTTAATGCCCAGGCAAGGTATCCAAAACCTCAGTGGTTTGTTTTACAAGTAATTCTATAGAAAGGAGCACAGTGACACCTTATATCTCAAATCAGTATTAGACACCGGGACATCAAATATTTATAATCCGTATGAGATACCGGTGCATCTTATATTTTATTATCCGTATGTGACTCCTGAGACACCTTTATATTTTACCAGTATGAGATATGGGTATAACGTTACATTTTATCAGTACGAGGTACAGAAACATCTTTATATATATTATCGGTATGTTATACAGGGACATCTTTATATATATTATCGGTATGTTATACAGGGACATCTTTACAGTTGTGTTCAAAAATATTCAACCCCCAATGCTGTAAAGGGTTTTAGGGAATTTAGTGTACATTTGTAATTGTATTCAGAATGAAATCCTACAAGGACTTTTTAAAGAACCATATGCAACTAAAATGACATCAATTGGTTTTGTAATACAGTAGTAAATGTTTCTTTTGTGAATCCTTCTTTGACACAATTATTCAACCCCTTAAAGACTACCACTCTGAAGAACAGAGGTTCATTCAAGTGTTTTCAATCAGGTATTGAAAACACCTGTGGATGTCACGGAGCAGCAATAAAGCATAATAAGCACCAATTAGGCAGCTTTAAAATGACTGTGATACTCAGCTCCTTCTAGACATTTACTGGTGTGGTTACAAACATGGTGAAGTCAAGAGAATCGTCCAGGAAGACAAGAGAAGAGGTGATTACTCTTCACAGGAAGGGCAATGGCTATAAGAAGATTGCAAAGATGTTAAACATACCAAGAGAGACCATAGGAAGCATCATTCGCAAATTCAAGGCAAAGGGCACTGTTGAAACGCTACCTGGGGGGGGCGTGGCTAGCTGTGTTAGCGAGTGGACGCATGTTGCTGAGCTCCTGCTTAATTGCTGACTTTTCGCTATTTTTTCCACTCGTTTTGCTTCAGAATTGCTCCCCCCTACTGCCGGACTGCCTAGTAAGCCCGGGTGGACATTCCTGTGCACCCGGTGAGGATATTTTTGACCCGGAGAGTTGGGGCCTATACTTCGGGCCTATTCTACCAGACCTTACCAGAGGTGATTGCGGGATTTGGTGGAGTTTTCCGGTGTCTTCCGGCTGCTCATATGGGTAAGAAAATACCCCAACGCCCTCACCAGACTGGTGGCCCTGGCCAAAGGGACATACGGGAATCGATGGCTGGAAGACCTGTCTCCCGGAGGGCACCGGCCTCACTTTCTTTCCCGTCCGGCTACGACTCCATGGGGGACGAGGACCTCTCCTGGCCCACGGGAGATGGATTGGGCATGTCCTGGGTAACCCCGCCATCTCAGTCACTGGGATCGCTCCCTCCTACTGCAGCCGCCAAAAAAAGAGCGCAAAAAAAACGGAAGGCCGCGCTGGCGGCGTCACCGAGGGTCTTGGCGGCCCAGCATGATTCCTCAGAAGGAGACTCGGCAGAAGAGCAGCTACTCTCCGCCGCATGTAGCGAGGCCTCGGTGGGTGACGGCTCCGCCACAGGAACCCGGGAACCGGGAACATTGGTGGGACCTCCTGGATCTGGCAGTGTTACACAGATTGCGGGGGAGGATGACGATCTCCCCTCTACGAAGGGGGACCTCCGTCGGATCCTGGAGGAAATAAGAGGCATGTGGAGACCGGAGGTGGCGGCAGTACGAGCGGAGGTGGAGGTGCTCCGAGCGCAAGTAACGGAGGTGAGAGGGAAGACTGATGGGGTGGCTCAGGAGCAGTCTCACCTTTCTGACCAACTAACCATCCTCCGCTCCCAAGTGGAAACCCTAACTCGCTCGGTGGAAACTTTGGAGTCTCGTCACCGACGCCGAAACGTCCGGGTCAGAGGCATCCCAGCCTCAGTACTAGCTAATGACTTGCTGCCCTACGTGGAACGACTGGTGCTTCAGGTCTCAGGACTGCCCTCTACGACACCCGAGCTCGTTGGAGCAGCGTTTCGGGTCCGGAAGGCGGCGGCGGCGGCACCCAGAGGGGTTCCTGGGGACGTGGTGGTTGTTTTTCGAGATGTTGCCATGAAGGCAAAGCTTATGACTTCCCCCGGCGCCCGAGATCCCGTGCTATTTGAAGGAACAACTTTAGCAATATACCACGACCTACCGTTTTTGACCTTGATGGCCCGCCGGAGGTTCCGTGACGTGACGACTGTTCTTCGCAGTAAGGGGATTCGGTATCGCTGGGGCCTGGCTGGCTCTTTAGTGGTGACCCACAATAATCTACCGTATACGGTTACTGATCCAGAATCAGCCTGGGCTGACCTCGCGGCTGCGAGCGTCTCACTAGGCCCATCAGAAGCCCGGCCGGGTTGAGACATGTCACTACTTTTCTTTTTAAGCTCTGGACAATCCTTGTCTTCAGTGCCTTTCAATGTCTGGACAGTGCCTCCACATTTTGCCATTTCCCCGTATTTTACATTTGATATGGACTCTTGGCTTGTTTTTGCTGTTGTTTCCTCATGCATCTGGAGTTACGGAATAACCTTACTATATACCTTCATGCTTACGTTTTGGGGCCACGGATGTGGGGAGTTCCCCTCCTAACTTCCCCATCTTACTCACTCCCTCCCTGTCCCCCTCCCACACACCCTTTAATCCTCCCCCTTCCTTTTTGATTTTTATCTCGCTTCAGGTATTTTTGTTTTTCTGAGTGGTCCAGATTCCTCTCTTTTGCCATTTTGTACCTAGTTACCACATGTGATATTGCTTTGTATTTGGTTACTTGTTTTGCAGGCCCATTGGGGTCGTATCCTCGTTTGAGTACGTGAGACTGTTTTATAATTCTATAAATAAAGAATTACAAAAAAAAAAAAAAAAAAAAAAGAAACGCTACCTGGTCGTGGCAGAAAGAAGATGCTGACTTCGACTGCTGTGCGCTACCTGGAGCGTAGAGTGGAGAAAAGTCCCCGTGTGACTGCTGAGGAACTGAGAAAAGATTTGTCAGATGTGGGTACTGAAGTTTCAGCTCAGACAATACGGCGCACACTGCGTAATGAAGGCCTCCATGCCAGAACTCCCAGGCGCACCAGTCTCCCTTGCTGTCTCCAAAGAATAAGAACAGTCGACTGCAGTATGCCAAAAGTCATGTGGACAAACCACAGAAGTTTTGGGATAGTGTTCTGTGGACTGATGAAACAAAATTAGAACTGTTTGGGCCCATGGATCAATGCTATGTTTGGAGGAGGAAGAACAAGGCCTATGAAGAAAAGAACACCTTGCCTACTGTGAAGCATGGCGGGGGTCAATCATGCTTTGGGGCTGTTTTGCTTCTGCAGGTACAGGGAAGCTTCAGCGTGTGCAAGGTACCATGAATTCTCTTCAGTAACAGGAGATATTGGATGACAATGTGATGCAGTCCGTCACAAACCTGAGGCTTGGGAGACGTTGGACCTTTCAACAGGACAATGATCCCAAGCATACCTCCAAGTCCACTAGAGCATGGTTGCAGATTAAAGGCTGGAACATTTTGGAGTGGCCATCACAGTCACCTGACTTAAATCCGATTGAGAACCTCTGGTAGAACTTAAAGAAAGCAGTTGCAGTGCGCAAGCCTAAGAATGTGACTGAACTGGAGGCTTTTGCCCATGACGAATGGGCGAAGATACCCGTAGATCGCTGCAAGACACTTGTGTCAAGCTATGCTTCACGTTTAAAAGCTGTTATAACTGTAAAAGGATGTTGTACTAAGATTGAATGTCACTTGGGGGTTGAATAAAACTGATAATGATGTGAGCACAGAAAAGACATTTGTGGTTATTTCATTATAAATGTTATGTTATATTTGTCTGACCTACACGTGCCTCTTTGATTTAATTGTAAGCAAGATGACTGAATGATCAAAATCGATGTCAAACTGGCCAAAACACTCAATTTCAGTGGGGGTTGAATAATTTTGAACACAACTGTATATATTATCGGTATGTTATACAGGGACAGTTTTATATATTATCGGTATGTTATACAGGGACATCTTTATATAGTATCGGTATGTTATACAGGGACATCTTTATATAGTATCGGTATGTTATACAGGGACATCTTTATATATTATCGGTATCTTATACAGGGACATCTTTATATGTTATCGGTATGTTATACAGGGACAGCTTTATATAGTATCGGTATGTTATACAGGGACATCTTTATATATTATCGGTATCTTATACAGGGACAGTTTTATATATTATCGGTATGTTATACAGGGACAGCTTTATATAGTATCAGTATGTTATACAGGGACAGCTTTATATAGTATCAGTATGAAACTCAGGCATTGCCTCTTTAAGAGATCTGTTATTAAAATTTGTGGATAGGGCAGAAAACAGGTATAAAATGGTTGAAATGCTAGAAGCCTGCAAATCAGGCATTAAAGGGTTAATATGTCCAGCACAAGAGCCATGGGATCAAACACCAGTCTGCTCATAAATCACTGGGAGGTGCAGGAGCTGTCTCTGCAATCTGAGCTCTCAGCGGGGGAGGCTGAACGCAGGGAACCTGGAGCGAGCGCAGCCTTCGTGCAGGGAAGGAAAATGGCATGCGTCAAATGGCGGGAAAATCAGCCCACGAGCCGTGCGCCCCCCCCTCTGCGAGCGGGAGCGCAATGAAGCCCGGGACAAACTGTGTCCCCCCAGAGGAAGGAAAAAACACACACTGACGGCCAAATGCATGCGAGCATCAACAAAGCAGGAGGGATTTAGATCTGGACTCATTGCTGGCCACTTCAGAACTCTCCAGCGCTTTGTTGCCATCCATTTCTGGGTGCTTTTTAACATATGTTTGGGGTCATTGTCATGCTGGAAGACCCAAGATCTCGGACGGAAATCCAGCTTTCTGACACTGGGCTCTACAGTGTGACCCAAAATCCTTTGGTAAATCTCAGATTTTACGATGCCTAGCACACATTCAAGGCACCCAGTGCCACAGGTAGCAAAACAACCCCAAAACATCATTGAACCTCCACCATATTTCACTGTAGGTACTGTGTTCTTTTCTTTGTAGGCCTCATTCTGTTTTCGGTAAACAGTAGAATGATGTGCTTTACCAAAAAGCTCTATCTTGGTCTCATCTGTCCACAAGACATTTTCCCAGAAGGATTTTGGCTTGCTCAAGTACATTTTGGCAAACTGTAGTCTTGCTTTTTTATGTCTCTGTGTCAGCAGTGGGGTCCTCCTGGGTCTCCTGCCATTTCATTTAAATGTCGATGGATAGTTCGCACTGACACTGATGCTCCCTGAGCCTGCAGGACAGCTTGAATTTCTTTGGAACTTGTTTGAGACTGCTTATCCACCATCCGGACTATCCTGCGTTGCAACCTTTCATCAATTTTTCTCTTCCGTCCATGCCCAGAGAGATTAGCTACAGTGCCATGGGTTGCAAACTTCTTGATAATGTTGCGCACTGTGGACAAAGGCACATCTAGATCTCTGGAGATGGACTTGTAACCTTGAGATTGTTGATATTTTTCCACAATTTTGTTCTCAAGTCCTCAGACAGTTCTTGTCTCCTCTTTCTGTTGTCCATGCTTAGTGTGGCACACACAGACACACAATGCAAAGACTAAGTGAACTTCTCTCCTTTTTTTCTGCTTTCAGGTGTGATTTTTATATTGCCCACACCTGTTACTTGCCCCAGGTGAGTTTACAGGAGCATCACATGCTTGAAACAATCTTATTTATCCACAATTTTGAAAGGGTGCCAAGAATTCTGTCCAGCCCATTTTTGGAGTTTTGTGTGACATTATGTCCAATTAGATTTTTTCCTCCCTTTTTTTGTTTTGTTCCAATACACACAAAGGGAATAAACATGTGTATAGCAAAACATGTGTTACTGCAATACTTTTCTGTGAGAAATACTTGATTTTCTGGAAAAATGTCTGGGGTGCCAACAATTTCGGCCATGACTGTATATAGCTTATATCTCATTCTTTTCTGTATTTAGAGAGGAAGGAGTCTCCTCCTTTTGACAGAGGTTTCACCCCTTTGTACAAAGAGTCCCATCGCTCTCGAATTTGCAGACAATTTCAATGCTAATAACCTTGGAGTTGGGTTTCTTTTTTTTTGTGGGGGGAGTAGTGACTTGGCAAACCTATTCCCCACCCCCACGGAGCACTCAGGATATTTTTGGGGCTCATATTAAAAAAAGAACAACTACCTACTTCCAATATGTGGTGACTGTCGATCACAGAAGGAACAGTCATTATAATAGCACCACGCGTGTATAACTCAAATACAGATGAGTGGGTATCCCCTCTGCGGCCCCCATAATACAGAGGGGCTTGAGACCCCTTATTTGAAAACATTTTTCCTACACTGATTTTTATATCAATGACAACTTGCAAAATTAGAAATACTGTATAATGGTATTCTAGGCCAGTGGATCCCAACCCCGGTCCTCAAGTACCCCTATCAGGCCAGGTTTTAAGGATTCCCTTGGAGAAATGCAGAATGAATCCTGCATATCACTGAGCAGCAAATCATATCACCTGTGCTTTCTTCAGATATCTGGGAAAACCTGATGTGTTGGGGGTACTTGAGGACTGCGGTTGGAAACCACTGTTCTAGGCAAATACAGGGTCGCATACTACACCCACCTTATGGAAATATCCTGCATGATTACTTCTTTGTAAGAGGCTTTTCCCACCATTCAAATTATGGGTTTAACCCCATAGTGACCGGGCGGTTTTACAAACGTCTGTCTGAAAGTGACTGCTGCTGTTTTTACGTTTCTGCGCTGTTTGTGTTTTGGTCAAATTTTCCTCTTACTAGTTTATGCAACCCACACATATTATATACCGTTTTCCCTGCCATTAAAGGGACTTTCTATAGATACCATTATTTCCATCATATCGTATAATTTACAATAAAAAACAAATGAAATATGATAGGAGAAAACACTTTTTCAAAATTTAATCCCCAAAACCTACAACCGCCAAAAAGACCCCGGCTAAATAGTTTCAAAATTTTGTCCTGAGATTGGAAATACCCAATTTTTACATGTTTTTGCTTTTTAACCCCTTTCACCTCTGTGCGCTGAGCTGATTTTGACTGTTTTATGCTCCTGTTTAAATGCCAGCCTAAGTCCTATTTTATTAACCTCCCTGGCGGTTTTCCCAAGTGTGGCTCAGGGTTAACTTTCACTGCTGAAAGCGGTAACCCCGAGCCACACTCGGGCGATCGCATTCTCCTCTGGCGATTGCGGTGTTCTGCTTCCTGGTTCCCTTCTTGCGAGAAGGGAACCAGGAAGTAGGATGTCGCGATTGCTGGAGGAGACTGCGGGGGGCAGCAAGGGAGTACAGGGACAGGTAATGTATACAGCGGCAGCCCGAGTGTAGCTCGGTTACTGCTTTCAGCAATGCATTTAACCCCGAGCCACACTTGATACCACTAGGGGGCTAGATAAATTGTTCCGATTCTGACATATTAAACTCCCCCAGACAAAAAAAAATAATTTAAAACCCAATTTATTTTTGTTTCCAATAAACCTAGTCATGTTTGGTATCATTGAAAAGGCCTTTCCAATGATACCAAACATGACCCTCTAGCTGCCACAGATGGGGGATCCACTTGGCAGCTAGTGGGTTAACTGGCTCACTGACGTTCTCACACATATGGTGATGACAGCAGTGGGTGGGGGGTGACCTGGAGGCTTGGATGACATCCAAGATGTCAGCCACTTCCGAGTTTGAATCGCGATCCGGCAGCAAAGGGGTTAATGAGAACCACCGTTGAAAAAGAGGAGACTTTCTCCTTTCCAGCGGTACATTTGTCTTGTTTTTTGTAGGTGGAAAGGTTTGGGAGGGAGAGGGCTTCAAAACAGACCCCTCCCTTCCACATTTTACACTGCAGGCGCCGGGGGCGCCTGGCGATGATGTCATCACACAACGTGATGATGCCAAAGCGACTGCTGGGCCCCCTCAAAAGGCAGGGCAGACTTCAGGCGCTAATTGTGGCATCAAACTTTATAAAATATTTTAGTGAACAAAGACTCCTATGCTGGTTTTTAGGATGTGCACGGTCAAAATGACCCAAACATTTTACTGTTTTTGACCTATTTGTTTTTGGCCGTTTCTTCATATTTCAAAAAATTGATCAAACTGTAATTTTCTGATAGAGCAGAGTTTGCTGGGAAAAAAAAACAAGGCCTAACTTCCCGATATCGACATGGAGATGAGCAGCGCGGGGGGGGGGGGCTAAAACCAGAAGTCACAGGACCCAGATATGGTTCCGGCAAAAGCATAGATGTATAGATCAAAGGAATGGTCAAGGTTCCTGCCCAGTATAAAGGTTCCTCTTTTTAAAGGGTAGATTTCCTATTGGGCAGCTGTAACATAGATGTATCGACATTAGGTCAATGGTCTTATGTGACAGTCAGGCAATCGACGGACGGTTGATTGCCCGCATTGTAACAATTCCCGTATTTCCAGTGTAAAGAAATCTTAATGCATTTTGGACAGTGTTATCAGGGTTATTCAAAGAGAATCGAAAAGTCACTGCACGTTCGGTGACTTTCGTTCTCTTCAATTCGGGGAGATTTGGCGATCCTATTTCGGCGACCCTGCAGTGTATTCAGCAAGCACCACAGGAAGGCTCTTTTATATTCCAGCAGGACTGTGCCCCAGTGCACAATGACCTTGCAAATGCTCTGCTGCTGAATAGGCAAAGGTTCCCACAGGAACACTCCAAAATCTCATGGAAAACCTTCCCAGAATTGCAAAGTGGGACTATCTCCATTTGGAAATATATACAGTGGCAAGAAAAAGTATGTGAACCCTTTGGGATTACGTGGAGTTTTGCATGAATTGGTCATAAAATGTGCTCTGATCTTCATCTAAGTCACGACAATTTGAAAAACACAGTCTGCTTAAAATAATACAACACAAACATTATCAGGGTTATTCAGAGAGCGTGAAAAGCAGGAGAATGACTGGAGAATGAGAAATTCTAGGTCAAAATAGCCAAACCAGAAAAATTCTCCCTTTCATCTCACTTTCCAAATCGGCTATTTTGACCTAGCATTTTCCATTCTCCAGACATTCTCCTGCTTTTCACGCTCTCTGAATAACCCTGTATATGTTTTCATGTGTTTATTGAACATAACATGTAAACATTCACAGTGCAGGGTGGGAAAAGTATGTGAACCCCTAGCTTAATGATTTCTCCAAGAGCTAATTGGAGCCAGGAGTGAGCCAACCTTGAGTCCAATCAGTGTGATATTATTGGATGTGTTGCTGAAAGCTGTCCTGCCCTTTAAAAACACACACCAGTTTTGGGTTTACTGGTTTCAAGAAGCACTGCCTGATGTGAACCATGCCTCGCAGAAAAGAGCTCTCAGAAGACCTACGATCAAGAATTGTTGACTTGCATGAAGCTGGAAAGGGTTACAAAAGTATCTCCAAAAGCCTTGATGTTCATGTGTCCACGGTAAGACAGACTGTCTACAAATGGAGAAAGTTCAGCACTGTTGCTACTCTCTCTAGGCGTGGTCGTCCTGTAAAGATGACTGCAAAAGCACAGCGCAGAATGCTTAATGAGGTAAAGAAGAATCCTAGAGTGTCAGCTAAAGACTTACAGAAATCTCTGGCACATGCTAACATTTTTGTTGACACATCTACAATAAGGAAAACATTAAACAAGAATGGAGTACATGGGAGTACACCACGGAGAAAGCCATTGGTGTCCAAAAAGAATATTGCAGCACGTTTGAAGTATGCAAAATAGCACCTGGATGTTCCACAGCACTACTGGCAAAATATTCTGTGGACAGATGAAACCAAAATTGAGTTGTTTGGAAAAAACACACAACACTATGTGTGGAGAAAAAAAGGCACAGCACACCAACATCAAAACCTCATCCCCACTGTAAAACATGGCAGAGGGAGCATCATGGTTTGGGGCTGCTTTGCTGCCTCAGGGCCTGGACGGATTGTTGTCATTGATGGAAAAATGAATTCCAGAGTTTATCAAGACATTTTTCAGGAAAACGTAAGACCATCTGTCCGCCAACTGAAGCCCCGCAGAGGATGGGTGATGCAACAGGACAATGACCCAAAGCATACAAGTAATTCAACAAAATGGCTTCAACAAAACAAAATACACCTTCTGGAGTGGCCCCGTCAGAGTCCTGACCTCAACCCGATTGAAATGCTGTGGCATGACCTTAAGAGAGCGATTCACACCAGACATCCCAAGAATATTGCTACACTGAAACAGTTTTGTGAAGAGGAGTGGTCCAAAATTACTCCAGATCGTTGTGCAGGTCTGATCTGCAACTACAGGAAACGTTTGGTTGAGGTTATTGCTGCCAAAGGAGGGTCAACCAGTTATTAAGTCCAAAGGTTCACATACTTTTTCCACCCTGCACTGTGAATGTTTACATGTTCTGTTCAATAAACACATGAAAACATATAATGTTTGTGTTGTATTATTTTAAGCAGACTGTGTTTTTCAAATTGTTATGACTTAGATGAAGATCAGAGCACATTTTAAGACCAATTCATGCAAAACTCCACATACTTTTTCTTGCCACTGTATATTCAGTCCTTTTTTTCTTGGAAAAAAAGTGAGGGTACTCACCATGAAGTGCCAGACAGCGAGCAATGAAAAGATGGTGCACATTTGCATGCAGCCAATGAATAGAGGGCGCATGCCAGCGTGCAGCCAATGAATAGAGCCAGGGCCAGGCCACCACATTGTGCTCATGGGTCCAAGGATGACATGCTGCCACTTCAAATTATTCCCACTAAAATACACCCATGCTTATAACAGAGCTTCAAAGCAATAAAACTCAAAGTAATGTGTGGTGTATGAGTTTATCACACAGCTCCACATTGTAGCATCATTGTTCACTTTATTATTATCATATAGCGCCAACAGTTTCTGCAGCATTTTACAATAAGCAAAGGGAACAAGATATAGATAAATGTACATAGGATGGAAACAAGGGGTGTAGAGGGCCCTGCTCGTAGGAGTTTACACTCTAGGGATTAAGGTTAAGGAAGACCAGGGGATTTTTACTGGATGTTAGGTCTTTAGTGTGTAGCGCTCACTCCCGGAGGAGCCGCTGAAAATGAACCACGGGTCAGTCTCCCCGCACTAGGGAATAAATATACTCCAACACAGTTGTGGGTTTTTATCATTTAAATAGTTTACTAAAATGTTTGGCAGATATTAAGATACGGTATTCACAGATATTATTACAGTACTGTCGTATTGCGATAAAACGCGTAGCGGAAAAGAAACGAAACACGAGGCTTCGTATTTCGGAAAATAAAATATTCGTAACCGAACATAAAAGAAATTGGAATTGCACGAATATTCAGAAAAGGGACACGTAGCGGAACCCCAGAATATACAATCACTTCGTATCACGGTAAACGCGCAGCGGAAAAGAGAAAAATATATTCGGAATGTATCTTTAACCCCCGTTCCGATTCGTAACAAAAATGAGTCCTGCACAGGTTAAGTCTCGGAATGCAAAAGGTGTATATGTGTGCAAGGCACCCGGGTACCGTTCAACTGGCCAGCGAAACCACTCAAGAAAAGGTCTTCGACTAGTCAAGTTGGGGCCCTGTGGACTTTAAAGAGAAAACAGCAGCGTGCTCTTTGTATTATAAACGGCCTTGGAGGCCTCTCACCCATCCGCCGGTTGCTTTAGGCTCCGCTGACCCAGGACGTCTCTCCGCTGGATTTTGACTGGGGATACTAGCGGCCGGATCCGTTGTCTGACTTCCCGTAGCTTGTCCACGACTTTTCCTCAGCTCACCGCCTGCTCTCTGTCCCCGATCCGCTTGCGGCGACTCTTTACTTGAGGTCTTCGGTTGGTTCCCTTTTTCAGCAACTCTGGAACTTGGAGGGCTCCTTCTCTTGCGACTGAATCACCCGGTGACAGACTGACAGGTCTCACTTGCTCTCCGCCCTAGGTCCTCTCACAAAGTATGGCACTGCGTCTGCTCTCTCTCGTTCCCTGGCGCGCTCCCCGTGCGTTCTCCACGAGGCAGAGGATGTAAGTGTCCAGTCCCCACCCACTTCCTGTCTTCTTGCAAAGCATGCCGGGCATTGTAGTCCCAATGTCCAGTATCTCTGATCGCGATAGTCTCCATCTTGTGGCCAAAAATAGGTACTGCCACAGCAAGATTTTTAACACAGCGCTACAAGTGGTAGCAGTTTAGGAATGGTATGGCGATAGAAGCGGCTTCAATCGTGTGAGTAGGTGAGCAGGGTGATGAATTGCATCAGTGATATAGCGCAACACCAGCCAGATTCAACAGCCGGGATGTTCATCTGCCTCATTGCCCTGTTGTGGTTCCTATCCAGATAGCTTGTTCTTGTTCAGCATCAGTATTGTATACCTGTGCTTTGACCCTGGCTCTGTTTTGACTACTATTCTGGCTATTGAATCTTGCTATACTTGTTTTTTTTGTTATTTACAATTTTAAGGCATGACACGGAGGCTTCTATTTGCAGTCTCTTTCTTACTTTATTAAACAGCAGCAAGGAGTAGACAGAAAAGTGTATATCCATATATAAACTTTGATAAGAAAAAACGATAGTACCAACACAGTACGTCCTGAAACACCCCCTTCCATAACGCAGTATGGACTGTCCTGAGTTAACATAAGTTCTCCCTTGACGTCCATTAACCCTCTTTCTTGCTGCTCAGCGGACAGTTAAGCATTAAATTTTCCTACCCCAGCCTCCCTGCGCTTAAAGGGAGTCTGGGGCGCTGTATTTACTGTATTTATTTAATATGTAGTAGTGTTTTGGCCGTTGGGTTTAGGATTCGTAACTGGGTGTTACAATCCTGTTTTTACACCTCCCACGGCCTGCGCTGTTCTTTTTCCGAGCACTCGCCTCATGCGTTAGGCTCCGCCCCCTATCTCGCGGCATTTTTGCGGGCTTTAGGCGGCGGCCATTTCAAACGAGGAAAAGACTTGCTTTTAAATCATGTCGCTTTCTAAGCACAACTCGCACTCCGGTCAGCACGATTCCGACTCCGAGGGTGAGGTGATGCACATCTCTACCCTCGCTGATCGGCATGGCTTATCCCTGCGCCCCCAGCAGGAGGATCCGGAGACACGGCTGTTGGCTCTGGAGGCTTCAATTTCCCGAATGCAGTTGACGGTCACCTGTATGTCGGAGTCCTTCTCCCGCGCCTGGGCTGACCGTAATGTACCTTCCACTTCATATGCGCCCCATTACTTTATGCCTCCCATATCTGTGAATCCCTTCCCTACGGTGTCCTCTGGCACACTTACTCTTGCTCACTCCATGTGTTCCCATGGCACTCACTTTAATTTAACCCCTCATCCTCCTCAAATAAATTTGAACCCCCAGTCCATGAATCGATCCCTGAGCTCTCATGCTCTGAACAGAACCCAGAGCTTTCATGCTCACAAGACTGCGCCTGACAATCTGAGCGCTAGAGGGGCTGGCATCCCCGTTCAACTGCCTGAACCCCAAAATATCCCCAGTAAAAAATGAGCGTGTGAAGCAGTATGTTTACCCAAACAATTAAAAACAAACACCTCTCTGCTTCCGGCTTATCCGCTTTCAGATGGGGATAAGGCTTATGACTATGAAGAGCCTTTTGAAATAAATGCGCCTGCTTACGATGCGCAATTGGAGGAGGATGTGATACCACCTATTTTCCCTGGGGCCACCCCGAGAGAAATCATATACGACCCTCAGGGTAACCCCGTTTCATCCCCAAACTATTTTCCACCCACGTTCCACAGAGTGGTACCCCTTGCCACATGTAGCCAAGTGGATCGATCAAAATTTCAGGCAGAGGATACCTCCGGCGTCCAGCAGGTACTTCCTATACCTATACCACATCCCAATCGCGGGGCGCTTGCGACATTTCCTACACAACTGGGATGCACTCACACAAGACACATGGGTCCTCAACATGGTACAGGGGCTCACTGTGGATTTCACCGACACTCCGTATCAGTCGTCACCAACACGCCCGCTATCACTGTCTTCGACACTTCACGAGTTAGTACACGCAGAGGTTCTGAACCTCCAACAGAAAGGGGCTATAGAAACATCTACTCACACACCGTACTTTGTAAGCAACCTCTTCGTAGTTGCGAAGAAAGGGGGCGGTTACCGTCCAATCATCAACCTGAAACAGTTGAATGGTTGGGTGGTATACCGCCATTTCAAAATGGAAGGAATACATACAATGAAAGAGTTGTTGATTCCAGGGGACTGGCTTGTCAAATTGGATCTCAAGGATGCCTATTTGACAATTCCGATTCGAGAAGACTTCAGGGACTTTCTAGCATTCCCTGGAATGGCAGAATGTGGAGGTTCACATGCCTCCCATTCGGTCTATCGTCAGCTCCCTGGTGTTTCACAAAAATCATGAAACCAGTGGTAGCTCAGTTGCGAACAAAAGGAGTGCGCTTAGTAATCTACCTAGACGACATCCTCATCATGTCGCAGTTACACTCCACCATACAACTACATCTCCGATGGACCATTCAGCTGTTACAGGATCTCGGGTTCCTGATCAATATGGAAAAATCGATCCTGGTTCCATCACAAAAACTGGAGTTTTTGGGCTTCATTCTTGACTCTGTACTCCAGACTCTGAGCCTCCCGAACTCAAAGGTCCTTTCTCTCCGGAAGTAAGTCTGCACACTACTTCGCCATCGCTCCACTTCCCTGAGGCAGAGTGCACGCGTCATAGGACTTATGTCAGCCACACGTCATGCAATATTTCCAGCCCCTCTGTTTTTCAGAGCCCTCCAGAGAATTGAAGCCCGTTTTCTCCTGTCCGGGTCTTCATACAACAGGATAGTGGAGATAATAGAGGATGCAATCACCGATCTCCAATGGTGGATTACGGATTTGCATCTTTGGAACGGGAGTCCTCTTCATTTCCCAACTCATTCCCTCACGATAGAATCAGACGCCAGTCGTCTAGGTTGGGGAGCTCGATGCGGTCGACTGGAGAACGTTGGAATTGCTAGCAGCATTCTTTGCTCTCCGGTGCTTTGTGAAAGGAACCGATCATCAATCCATCCTCCTTCGCTTGGACAACTTCCCGGCTGTGTGATACATCAGCAGCCATGGGGGACCTCGCTCAGTTCAGTTGATGTTCATGGCACACCAGCTCTGGGATTTCGGTTTCCAACATCACCTCCATGTGACGGCGCAGTTCATTCCAGGGCTCTCGAATGTGGTCGCGGACGAACTCACGGCATTGACGCGACGCAGGAGAATGCAAAGCTGCCGACGTTCTTCAGCTGGCGTCAAGACCCAGACGCAGCAGCGACGGATGCGTTCCTTCAGGATTGGGGACCGGGACGCCCCTATGCATTCCCTCCATTTGCCTTGGTTCAGAGAGTTCTGAATGTAGTACAGACGCAGCACATCACCTTGGTTCTGGTGACCCCATTCTGGCCGTCTCAATCATGGTTCTCATCCATCCTGGATCTTGTGGTAGACGATCCCCGATTGATTCCATCCTCGAGGACGTATTACTGGATCCGGGTCACAGACCCCCACCCATTGATCTCGTCAGCTCAACTGCAGCTCATGGCCTGGGTGCTTTAGGGATCGGTGGATCGACGAGCCGGCTTATCAAGCTCTGCTGCCTAGTTATTCCAGCAATGCTGGGAACTAGAGGGGTATACGCCTCCTGTTGGACAAGATGGTCTAGCTGGTGTCTTGAACGGGCTCAGGATCCCTTTTCAGCACCTTTGACGCATGTCCTAAATTTCTTGTCTTCTGTTTGTGACTCGGGCACAGCTTACCGTTCCCTTAATGTAAAACAGAAATTGGGATGTCTAAGGAATAATGACACAGAAATACAATCATCGTGCATTACATCGACATTAAAAAGTGAATTGCCCCCTTTTTTTTGGTCGCACTCACAAGATGCCAAAACTTTAAAGCATGTATAGGAATATACTCGCTGTTACCCCACTGCTACATCCACTGGAAAGTCTGGATACTCAGCTCGATAGCTCCCACCGCCACAGGAACACAAGCGAGGCTGACTTGTAGATGGTATAAATTTTAATAAAAAGGGTACATACAGGTAATCCAACGCGTTTCGTGCATATACTGCACTTCCTCAGGGATTAATACATAAAAAATATATACAAAAGGATCAAATAAAAGTCTGTTTTTCTTCATATTGTCTGCCATCTTTAGAGTTTTCTTCCAATGCCGCTGGGTTAGGCACTTCCGGTTTGTATTCTCGGCGTGCGGGTCACCTTGGAGCGCACCCAACTTCCTCATTCCGCCCTTTCTCCTTAGCTTGCGTTTCAAGCTGGTCCTTTCTGCTGGAAATGACATAGCGCCTTCCTCTCCTCCAGGCATTGTACATGGCAGTCCAATAACACTGCAGATCCACTGCAGATAATGGCGGTTTCTTTCTACTTTGACTGAAAAACAGACAGAGTCCACATCTAGGCTCCCCCCATGGCAGAGGGATCATAGAAGAGAGAAATAAAAATTATAAAAAACGATACATATAAACATCAACCAACAAGATAAATAAAATCGCAAACAGCAATAAACAACACCCAAAACCACTGATGCGGCCCAGAACTAACAGGATGTTCTCAATAGTGCAGGGTCAGATAGGGGGTTTGTTTATAGACATCCCTTGATGTCTAAATCTACATTAAGGTCACCATCCTTCCAGTTCCTAATTTGTAAATCCACTCTAACTCTTTTTTAGCCAGCTGCTTTTGGTAGTTACCTCCTCCAATCTTTTCTCACCACATCTATACCTGACCATTTTAATCTATCTACTGTGAATAAGGGACACTGATTACAGTGCATAGGGACACTGTGATCTTCTTTCTTCCTTCTAATATTTCCCATATGTTCTAGAATTCTGACTTTTAACTCTCGTGTGGTCCTCCCTACATACTGCGCCCCACAGGGACACTCCAATAGATAGATAACTCCTTTGCTGATGCAGTTCATGAAAAGTTTAATACTATATTCTTTTCCTGACATATTACTTTTACATTTTTTGTTCTTTTCTTGGTGTACACAAGCTCTGCATCTACCACATTTGTGAAAGCCCTCTGGCTTAGTGGAGTTAAAAATCCCCCCCTCGTTCTTAATTTTAGGTAGTAAACTTGGGGCCAAACGGCTCTTTAGATTTTGGGCTTTGAAAATTACCACTGGGGAATTAGGGATGTCATTTTTCAACACAGGATCTGCCTTTAACCCTTTCGCTGCTGAGGCTTTTCCCGCCCCTGTGCTGAGGTCATTTTTACCGGTTTTGCTCATCATGTTTAAACGTGTTTTGAAGGCTTATTTTAGTATATGACCCAGACATATTATATATCGTTCTTTCCGTCAGACTCGGTAGATTCATAATATGTCATTATTATATGTATACGTTATGTCATGTCTGTATATTATAACAAAAAATGCAATAAAATATGTATTTTCAATAATTTACAATGTGTAAAGTGTTTTTTTTCACATTTTAACATGCGAGCAATTGTGGTTATATTTTGTATGGGGTGCGCTTGTTAAAAAAATTAGAGATGGGGTCTCGTTACATTTTTTTTTGGGGAAAATTACACTATTTTTAACAAACGCAGCGCATACAAAAATCGTTAGTGCAGCATCATTGTTCACATTATAATTGAAATGGGAACAATATTGCTGCATTAACAAACCAAAAAAAATAAAAAAAAGTGTTTATTTTTTTTTTTATAATTTTGTTTTTATTTTTATTTTTCATTTTTTTTTTTTTTTTTACAACATTTTTCACTTTCATGTTTGGTATCGTTGGAACGGCCATGCTCTGGCCGATCCAACCATACCAAAATTTAACCCCTAACTGCCACGGATCGGGAGATAGGGAGTTCATTGGAACTCCCTATCTCCACCGTTGGTGGCAGTTAAGGGTTAAGTCCAGGACTGGCGTCATCGTGCTACGCACGATGACGCCAGTCCTCAGGGGGAGTTCCCGGAGGCTTGGCCGACATCCAAGATGTCGGCCAGCTCCGGGAAAGGATTGCGAACCGGCGCTTTTCAGCGCCGATTCGCGATCCAGCTCCCCAGGGGTTAATGCCAGGCATCATTTGGAAGGGCGGGCTGTGCCCTTCCAAATGATGCCTGGGTTAACCCCCGCAGAGCCGCCGATCGGGAGGGAGAGAGGTCCGAAGGACCTCCCCCCTCCCTTTCAGGCGCCTCCTCCGCACATGCGGGGGGGACGCCTGAATTAGGTGTCATCGCGCTGCCGCGATGACACCTAATTCCGGCGGCTGTGGTCCCGGATGCGCGGCTGACATCCAGGATGTCAGCCCGCACCGGGGGGGCCAGCGATCGGCCGGAACCCGGCCGAACGCTGACCCCAATGGGAGGACGCGCTCAGCGCGTCCTCCGCATACCAGCGGGAATGCTGAGGACGCGCTGAGCGCGTCCTCAGCATCCAAGTGGTTAAAATATGCCAGTGTTGTTTTAAAATTTGCCTCAACTTTTTGGCATGTGGATTATACTGTGTGATAAAGGCATATTTAAACTTTTCTCCCCCCATCTTGATCTTTTTTTCTAGGATATTTACTAGTAATCAATTATTTTCTATCTCTTAGTCCAACCTCCATACGGTCCCTTTCTAATTCTTTTGATAGCCTTTTTGTTGATATCTATCTCTATGACTGTATTAGTATCAGTATGAGTTTCAAAAACCATAGGTTCTGAGCAATTTCTTTTAATTCTTACTAATTGGCTTTTAGGTACATTATCCAACCATTTCCCTGCATGTGAACTGGTTCTCTCTATGACTGTATTAGTATCAATATCTTTAAAATAAGTTTTGGTGGGGGGCGGAGCCGAACGACGTGGTGGATGGCCGCATCTCCTGAGAGCTCTGTGAGGACCGAGTGAAACCTGCAGCAATTGGAGCCTATTAATCGCCCCACAGGACTCCCTCACTCATCTGGACGGTCGTGGGTCAGTGGAGCCCGATCTGAGACGTCTCCTCCCGCCCGGACGCCCTGTGGAGCTGATACCCGGCCCGATTCAATTTTGAGGCCTAGAGGCGGCGGCCATTGTGGGAGCCTCGAGAGGAGCTGAGAGCTCGAGGACGGGAAACGAACAGTCGACGCACCCGGCCGGAGCTCTCCCTCATTACCCTGTCGCCCGGACTGAGAAGCGGCAAACTTCCTGCTCCCGAGCCAGGTGAGAGCGTTGCCCCCCGGGGGAGGCTGAGCTCCTGTCTCCCATCTGCGGCCTGACCAGCGAGCCGAGAGGGGGCCACCCACGACGGGAGGGAGCTACTTGGAGGCTTCACTGCCCACCTGACAACGGGGGGCAGACTGAGACTTGCCTGGTCCTGGCACAACCCGTCGTCGGCCGCGCCACCACGCCACACACTGTAGAGGGCCGGAGACACGTGGTGCGGCGTTTCTGGGGCAGGCGCGGCCTTTACCGGAGGACACCACCAGCGGTTTACAACCCGGCTCCCCCTTCGTTCTGCCGCCGGGAGACCCTCCTTGTGGTCGTGACCATCAGGCCGGGCGTGCCCCTGGGGAGAAGTGGAGGCGAACGCTGTTGGCTCCTCGGGATCCACACAACCCCCCACGAGGCGCCACCTCCCCCTGACTGGGAACGGTCCCCGAGGTGAAGCGGGGGAGAGAAGGGAGAGTGCAAAAATAATTTTAAAAGTGTTTTTTTTTTTTTTTTTAATCTTTTATCTCTCTCCTATCAAAAGTTTTCTGAGTGAATAGCACTGATCACCCTCCCAGTACAAGAGGAAGAGGGGGGGAAGGGAAAAGGAAGGAAAAGTATTTTGTTTAGGACACAGAACAACATTGAGAGCGTTTTCTGAGCCTTTTATTCCCTCGCTTGATTTCACGGGGACCACTGGGACATTACATTTGATCTAATTTCCTACAAAGACTTTAGGTGGTCACTACTACAAGTGCGGGTTTCTCAAAAGCAACTTTTCTCAAGGAACTACGCCCTGTTGGGTAGTACGGATGGCAACCTGAGGCTGTAGCGCCAAGCCCAAGAGACTCCCTTAAAGCCTCCTAAGCGACCTATTGAGATACGGACTCTCTGCGCGATCCCCCTCGTCATGCCCGGGACTAAATCTGGACGAAACCCGGGTCAAAAGGATATTTCCCGGTGTTTCACCCCGGCTCGATCAGCGACCTCTACATCTCCAAAGATGGCGGCACCCGCAGAGGATTCGGCGACTCAGGATGCACCGTGCACGCGCTGGGACATACAAGATTTACGCCAACTCCTTTTGACTATTAAAGATGACCTACAAGCAGATCTCAGGGCTGGAATTGATGGTCTGAGAGCGGATCTGGGGACCCTTGGGACGCGCACGGCGGCCCTCGAGCAGCGGGCGGACGAAGCCCAGGCGGCGGACGCAGAGGCGCGAGCGGATCTGGGGGCCCTTCAAAACAAATACGAACTCCTACAGGAGGCGGTGGAGGATATGGATAATCGGTCCCGCCGCTCCAACATTCGGCTCCGTAATATCCCTGAGACGGTGGTGAATCTACGGGACTTCCTTCATCGCTACTTCCAGGCGCTTCTGCCCGAGACACCTGAGGAGGAACTGCTACTTGACCGGGCCCACAGAGCCCTACGCCCGAAACCATCTGAGACGGATCCTCCTAGGGACGTGATACTTAGATGTCATTACTACACCACCAAAGAAACTATACTCCAGGCGGTGCGCAATGCTGCCCCGACCCTCGACGACGTCACTCCTCACTTCTACAATGACCTAGCTCCTTCCACGCTCCAGAAACGCCGGGCACTTAAGCCCCTCACGGACCTTCTCCGCCAGAGGGACGTCAGATACCGCTAGGGGTTCCCATTCCGCCTTCTCATTCCTCACAACGGTACTTTTTTGTCTCTCCGTTCCCCCTCAGACAGCTCGACTGTCTTGGAGACGCTGGGCATTCCGAAACCCCCGTACGTCTTTGCGCAGGAAGAGGCCAGGGACAGGCCGCGGATGCAGGATCAGAGACGCTCACCGGTACGTTAGCCCCCAGGACGCTGCTAACATCATCCCCCCGCCCCCTGCACCGCAGGAGAAAGACTCATCTCTCATCTTCTCCACGGGACTTTAAGTGCTGAGCTTGACTTTGCCCCCCCGGACATCATCCAGAGATTTCACGGGGCGGGATGAGAGGGTGGGAAGGTCAGACAACCGGAGAGAGCCCACACCTGCCGGGCTCTTTCGGGCTGGAACTCAGTTCTACGGAGGATACCCTGCTGATGGTTCGGGGCTCCCTGGTGGGCGCCTCCGGGTCCCCGGGGACCTCTGCAGCTCCTGGCCATGGATGCTCTGGGACGGGGGGTGGAGGGTTTGGTGGGCTAGCTGTACCTGAACATTGACTCATCTGTTGACTTGGAGCGTTGGTTGGGTGGGTTGTTAAAGAGTTCAAAGCTGAACTTTATGGGCTGGCGGCCTTCTCCTCGCTGTCGCTCTCGCCCCCGAGTGCGTACCTAGTGGTCGGTACAATCCACCACCAGACACATCCTTTTTAGTTGTCTTCTATCCCCCTTTTTTTTTTTTCTCTCTCTCCTCTCTTTCTCTCTTCTTCCTCTCTCTCTATTTTTCCCTTTTCCTCTCCCCCTAATCTTTCACCTCCTGTTTTACCCCTTTTCCCCCTCTTTTTTCTCACCTCTCCTCCCATCGATCCCATCTGCTTGATCCCTCATGGTTGAGAGAGGTGGCGAGGCGCGGGCCCGCCTCAAGGTAATTTCCCACAATGTGAAGGGTCTCCTGTCCCCGAACAAGAGGCGAGGGGCCACCAGATATTACCATAAACTTTGCGCTGACGTGGTCCTCCTGCAGGAGACTCACTTTACCCGGGACAGAGTCCCGGGATATTGGGGAGAGGGTTACACCGAGCATTATCACTCCGCTGGTAGCTCCCGCAAGACAGGGGTCTCGATACTGATGCGAGGAAGTCTTCATTTCCATCTTACCCATCAGGAGTCAGCTATGAACGGTAGATACCTGCGGGTGACTGGGACGATTGGAGGCAAGCCAGTCACCTTTGTTAGTGTCTATGCTCCTTCCCCCCCTGAGGGACCTTTTTGGAGGGCATTGGAGGATCGAATTGCGCAGCTACCGAATAGGGGGGTCTTTGTAGCAGGGGATTTTAATGCGGTCATGGACCCTTACCTTGATCGAAGTCAGACAGCAGTCAACCGCGCTCCTATCCGCCGCTCCAAGACCTTCCGGGGCGTAGTCCAGACTGCCAATCTGTATGATTCTTGGCGGTTGCTCCACCCTAGAGACCGAGACTACTCCTTTTATTCGAATCCCCATGACTCATATTCCAGATTAGACTATGTTTTCTGCAGTAGAGACAACATTACGGCCCTCGTCTCTTCCACCATTCACAAAATCTCGTGGTCTGACCATGCAGCAGTCGAGATAGCACTATTGGGGTGGGGGGCATCGGGCTCGGCTAGTGTGTGGCGTTTTAATGCTTCCCTCTTCCTTGACCCTGGTTTGAAAGATACCTTGACTTGACGGACTTCTTTGAACGCAACTTCACCCCAGGCATGGCTGCCACCACAGTGTGGGAGGCGCACAAGGCGTTCATGCGTGGCAAACTAATTGCTATAGCGTCCCGCCGCAAGCGAGAAAGGGCAGCTGAGATGGTATTACTTACAACTAAGGTGGGCGACCTAGAGCGTGAGCATAAAAGGACTGGGGACGCCACTCTGTTGAGGGAGTTGCTGGAGGCCAGGGGGAGCCTTAACATGTTGCTATCTCGTCAGGTCCAGGCGGCTCTTCAGTGGACGGGTCGGAAGTTCTTTGAGAAGAGCAACAAACCCGACACTCTTCTGGCCCGTCGGCTGAAGCAGCAAACCCGGGAGCGTACGGTACGAGCAGTGCGCCTTGGCTCTGGCGAGATGACCTCTGACCCCCGGGACATTTCCGGGGCCTTCTGCTCTTATTATGCGTCCCACTATAACGGCACTACTGCGACGCCAGGTCCAGCATGGGAGGCACTTATCCGGGAATTTCTCGGTCGCACCACTCTGCCTTCCTTCAGCCACCAGCAGCGCATGGTCATGGCAGCCCCCATCTCAACGGAGAAAGTAGCAGAGGTGATTAAACACTTGCACTCCTCTAAGTCCCCGGGCCCAGACGGATTCTCGGTCCCCTATTATAAGGGATTGAGCCCGGTCCTACTCCAGCCCCTGACCAGTCTATTTAACTCCTACATGAAGGGAAAGGAGGTCCCGTCTTCTGACATGCTCCTGGCCCGCATTGTGGTCATCCCCAAGCCAGGAAAGGACCCGGCGGTATGCCCCAGTTATAGGCCCATCTCCCTGATTAACTTTGACATGAAGATCTACGCCAAAATTCTAGCTAACAGAATTGGTCGATATATCGCCGAGGTTGTCCATCCTGATCAGGTGGGCTTTGTCCCCGGTAGAGAGGCCCCGGATAATATCAGAAGGGCCCTTAATCTGATCCAGGTCGCAACAATCTCAGGTAGAGGCTCTTTTCTCCTTTCTCTAGACGCCGAAAAGGCCTTTGACCGGGTAGATTGGAACTATTTATGGACAACATTGACCTCCTTTGGAATACGGGGAGACCTTTTGACAGCAATACAGGCTTTATATGCGGGCCCCAGGGCGCAGGTTGACACGGGAGGGTTCCTCTCGGCCCCCTTCCTTATCTTAAACGGGACCCGACAGGGATGCCCCTTGTTGCCGCTCCTATTCGCCCTCTCTATAGAACCACTGGCGGCATATATTAGGGACCATCCTGATGTCCGGGGTATGGAAGTGAGGGGAAAACCATATAAGCTGTCTCTTTTTGCTGGCGATGTCTTATTGTCCCTAACCTCGCCCATCACCACCCTCCCCAATCTGATGAGGGCCCTGAAGGACTACGGTAGGGTCTCGGGCTATAAACTTAACGCAGATAAGAGCGAGGTGCTTGATCTTACCCTAACGGAGGGGGAGAAGGCAGTGATTCGGGATCGGTTCCCTTTTCCATGGTGCCGCTCATCTATGGGCTCCCTGGGGACCCAGCTGACTCCTACTTGGAGTCAGCTGTACACGGCCAATTATGGGGTATTGCTTCCTACTCTCCACGCACTGCTGGCGGCATGGTCCCATTTACACCTTTTCGCTCTTCGGTCGGATATATGCGGTCAAGATGACCCTGCTCCCGAAGTTGCTGTAATCTCTTCAGAACACTGACAATTCCTATTCGCAGGGCGGACCTGACTTTTCTTCAGTCGGCTATTCACTCTTTTATTTGGGGAGGTCACCGAGGCCGGTTGCCTAAAAACCTTATGTTTCAATCCAAGCGACAGGGAGGCATTGGAGTCCCACACCTCTACTCCTATTACAAGGCGGCCCAATTTGCGATGCTCTCTATGATTAACCTAAGGAGCGGGGCCCCGCTCTGGACCACCCTTGAACAAGATATGGGGGGACCACAGCCATTGCGCACGCTTCAATGGGCCCCGAAAGCCACTCCCCGGACCCTCCACAGTAGCACCACGCTGCAGCATTCACTGCGCCTCTGGAACCTCTGTAGAGACGGAGATGGTCTGTCCCCTCCGGGTTCGGGCCTCCAATCTTTATTCTACAATCCAAAGTTCCCGGAGGGTAACCCTCCTAGGACGTTCGGTTGGTGGCTCAGATCTGATATCACAGAGCTGCGCGACTTGACTTTGCAGGGCCGCTCGGTCACCCTCGGTTACCTAAGGGAGTCGAAAGCGCTACCCCCCTCGGAGACATTCAGAGCCATCCAACTGCTACACTTTGTTAGAGGAGCTCTCAGAGAGACGCCTGACCGCAGACTGACCCTTTACGAGACCTGCTGCCGACGGAAACATAGAGGGCGCGGCTTGATATCCTCGCTCTACTCCCTCATCCCTGAAGCGACCTTTCCGCAGGAAGCATCCTACATTACAAGGCGGGAGGAAGATCTAGGAAGCTCTCCAGAGGTCGACGAGTGGGCGGACATTATTGACAGGACCTCCCGGGTCACAATCTGTACAGCAGTGCGCGAGAACTGTTACAAGGTCATGGCAAGGTGGTATATCCACCCGCAGCGCCTTGCAAAGATGTACCCGGGGACGCCGTCGACTTGCTTCAGGGGATGTGACGAAGAGGCAGGGCCGGATTAACGTAGGGGCGGATGGAGCGGCCGCTCCAGGCCCCTACATGAAAATAGGCCCACAGCTAAGAGGATCACTGGCTGACAGGCTGCAGGCCACTTCTGAACGCGTCTCTCCCTCTCGACCAACGAGTGCACTTGGACTCGCCCCCAGGCCAGCCCCGCGTCTGGATTACAGTGTGCATCAGTTTCTGTCACTCTGCACACCGAGAAGCAAATGCCAGCACACTGGCTCTGAGATAGCACCTCTTGGGATTTAATTTAGAAATATACTAACACAGCTAATCCGCCATTTTGGTGTTCGCTCAAGGTATGCTACCAACTCCATTTTGTGTTTTAAAAGTCTGCAGTCCCTTTGTGCTCACTAGTGTCAACTAAGTTTGCCTGCTCTAACTAACAGCTAAGTGTAGCCTCAAATAAACCTGATTTCTACTGACTGAAGAATTATCTCTTCTCCCCCCCAGGTCTTTAACTCTAAGCCATAAAAGTTGCTTAATATATCGAGACAGCAGGAATGCGTAAATCCCATAGCTTGCCATATTTGCTTTAGAAGAATCATTCCTTTTTATGACCATATTGACTAGACAGAGAATACAGAGTGGGCTCAAGGGTCGTTTCTTTGAAGTGAACCTTGCTGACTTGCAAAATGATGAATAAAGTCCAATATGTATAATGAAGTTGATATGATAAGTGGGAGGGTAACCTGGGGAGGGGAATAAGGTGTGCATTTTTACAAGCCATGTATAAATTCTTTGTCTCTCTGTTGGCTCGGGACTTGAGTCTTTTTGGGCTAGACCTGACTCAAGGCTCGGTACCGAATAAATGCTTTTCCTGCTTAAGAAGGCCTCCGTCTCCTTTGTCTACCACCGAGTCATAATCTCCTAACCCGAATTACACCCAGATGGCTGCTTCATTTCTGGGGGCTCGTCCGGGATTGGCAGGCCTGGCTCGGTGAGAGCAGGAGAACGGCAGTGTTCTGCAACTCCGTGGGCTCCGTCGGGGCGTGCTGCCGATCAAAAGTTGATTGTCTGCCGGCGCCCTTGCAGGTCTTCCTGCACTCTGTGGATCTCAACGTGTTGCGTGGTAGCACCCCCGACCGTGACCCCACGGAAGCACGAGGCCTGGAGGAAAACCGTTGTGCTATGACCAAGGTAATATATTTTATTATTCAGTATTTGACAGCATAATGAGTGATTGTGTAAATAATTAGCCAACAGTGAATGTGCGGTTGAATCTCCGTGTCTGTATTCTGGTATGCCAGATAAAGGGGAAGGCGCCCTCTAGAGAGATAGGAAGCCTGTAGCGCTTCAATGTGAGGAACCTGCAGTGTTCCAGGAGTCTGAAGTGCTCCAATAGCTGTGGCCCGGGTCTGAAAAGGGGGGTAAATTGTGCACCCCTAAAAAACAGTACCCCACGGCAGAAGAGAGTAGCTACCTCTTCTAAAGCTATAGTGTATTGTGTAAAATTACATCTGTTGGCTATAAGAAAGGATGCTTAGCTGTTAGATATTCTGTATTGCTAGGATTGTGTACTGAACTGTATTATCTGTATCTGATATTGAGTGGTGACTGAAACTGTGAGTGAACGTGCGCCTACACCCTTCGGGGTAAAGCAAATACGAGAGTGGCCCTATAGTAGGTGAGATTCCAAGCTGGGTGACCACGACTTGGCCACCGAATTAGGGACGCAAAAGAATTGTTGAGTGAAATATCAGATTGTGCTTTTGTGTATTACTTGGTGCTGGTCACCAAGTTGCGGAAATGGGAAACACCAAATCCCATTAGGGAAACAAAATTGTGAAAGGTGAAACACCGCTTGGGTATATGTTGCAGAACTTCAAGACTCTCTTTGCAGTTCATCAATATGGGAGGAAGCTGCATAAGAGCAAGCTGCGAGTTCTGTGTGAGGTTGATTGGCCCCTCTTTTCTCCTTCATGGCCGCAGGAAGGATCAATGGAGCCTGAAGAGATCCAAAGGGTTCATTCAGTGGTCTCTGGACGCCCAAAGCATCCGGACCAATACCCTGTATGGATATATGGAGTAGTCAATGTAATAGAGCAGCAGGAAATGCTAGCAGAATGCTTGGTTGTGTAGGGAGAGGTATTAGCAGTAGGAAAAGGGAAGTGCTCATGTCACTGTACAGAGCACTGGTGAGACCTCACTTGGAGTACTGTGTGCAGTACTGGAGACCGTATCTCCAGAAGGATATAGACATCTTAGAGAGAGTTCAGAGAAGGGCTACTAAAATGGTGTACGGCTTGAAGGAGAAAAGTTACCAGGAAAGGCTTAATGATCTTAACATGTACAGCTTGGAAAAAAGACGAGACAGAGGAGATATGATAGAAACATTTAAATACGTAAAGGGAATCCACAAGGTAGAGGAAGGGAGTATATTTAAAAGGAAACAAAGTAGCAAAACAAGAGGACATAGTCTTAGATTAGAGGGGCAAAGGTTTAAAAGTAACATCAGGAAGCATTATTTCACTGAGAGGGTGGTGAATGCATGGAGCGGCCTTCCAGTGGAGGTGGTGGAGGCCAAAACAGTGATTGAATTTGACCAGGCATGGGATGGGCATGAGGCTGTCCTGGACGGAGGATGGATCCAGGTTGAGTGTCCGTGTGGTTGGGCGGACTGGATGAGCCGAGGTGTTCTTATCTGCCAACATTTTCTATGTTTTTATGATATATACAGAGCACATACAATACCTCCATATATGTGTTGTTTGCTTTAAAAAAAAGATGCTCTGTGTGTTTCCTGTAAATATGCTTTTGCAGTATGTATACAGAAGCTATTTGTTGCATTGAACGAATACACTATCAGGGTTATCCAAAGAGATTCGAAAAGTCACCGCACGTTCGGTGACTTTTCGTTCTCTTCAATTCGGTTCCTTTTGCCGATTGCATTTCGGTGACCCTGCGGTGTATTCAGCAAACACCACAGGGTCCCCGAATTGCAGGGAAAAGCTGCCGAAAACCTGACGAAAACTAACCGAATGCACGCTGAAAACAAGCAAAAACATCTGGATTAACCTTCGAAGAAGGAGAACAGGAGCCGAACAGGAGCCGAACAGGAGCCGAATCACACAGAGCCGAATCAGCTGTGACGTAGAGGAGGCAGTGAATAAATTAGAAAAACCATTTGTATGAATCTGGGAAAATGAAACGCTGTTTGCAAAGAAACTACTGAGCGAAAATGTCTGAAATTTTCACAGGAGGTCCAGGGAATGATAATAAAGAGGGCTGTTACAAACAAAATAAGCAAACTGAAAAAAAAAAAAAAAAAAATCGGACTTTTAATTTTTTTTTTAAAAATTCAGAAAAATGCTTAAAGTATCCGAAAAAATCTATATATAAAGAGACTTTTTGCTGCAGAATTTTATAATGAACGGTTTATTAGATATTGAATTAAAACGGGAATATTTTTAACATTGAAGCCTATGGGATTCTCCTGAATTAACTTGCCGAATTAAACCACCGAATGGCAGGACATTAGGGGAACCTTTCACTGCTGGTTTGTGTTCTCTGAATAGCCGAAGCAATGCTTTTTCATGGGGATTTCACTGCCCTCGAACAGGGACCGAACAGTCACCGTATGTGCAGGCAATTCGACAGGATTTGGCGAATTGCCTGCTCTCTGGATAGCCGAATGGCCAGGAAAGGTAACCGAATGCTGATTTTCAGCGTTCGGTTACCTTTCTCAAGCAATTCGAATCTCTTTGGATAACCCTGTATGAGTGTGTGCTGAGTAGTATTATATATGGCTGCAGCCAGTGTGGGTATGTGCTATTTACATAGCAAATGTTTATAAATGTTATCAATATGGATTTAGAGTTTGTGTGTATATGTGCTCTGTGCAGTAAGTGCATATATGTGCTGTGTTTGCGTTTATGGTGCAATGTAGATGTGCTGCCCAGTCTGTGTAAGTGCTATATATATGTATAGTGGGTTTATATGATCTTTGCTTTTGTATGCATTGCAATGAAAATGATCTATGTATGAAATCTCTGTTGTGTGTGTGTGTGTGTGTGTGTGTGTGTGTATATGTATTATGGTGTGTACAGTGTACAGCCATTGTTTTGTGTTTTTCGGGTGTACCCCTAAAATGCATACAGGGTTATCCAAAGAGATCCGAATTGCTTGAGAAAGGTAACCGAACGCTGAAAATCAGTGTTCGGTTACCTTTCCTGGCCATTCGGCTATTCAGAGAGCAGGCAATTCGCCAAATCCTGGCGAATTGCCTGCACATACGGTGCCTGTTCGGTCCCTGTTCGAGGGCAGTGAAATCCCCATAGAGAAGCACTGCTTCGGCTATTCAGAGAACACAAACCAGCAGTGAAAGGTTCCCCTAATGCCCTGCCATTCGGTGGTTTAATTCGGCAAATTTATTCAGGAGAATCCCATAGGCTTCAATGTTAAAAATATTCCCATTTTAATTCAATATCTAATAAACCGTTCATTATAAAATTCTGAAGCAAAAAGTCTCTTTATTTATAGATTTTTTAGGATACTTTAAGCATTTTTCTTAATTTTTAAAAAAAAATGTAAAAGTCCGATTTTTTTTTTTTATTTTTTTTCAGTTTGCTTATTTTTTTTGTAACAGCCCTCTTTATTATCATTCCCTGGACCTCCTGTGAAAATTTCAGACATTTTCGCTCAGTAGTTTCTTTGCAAACAGCGTTTCATTTTCCCAGATTCATACAAATGGTTTTTCTAATTTATTCACTGCCTCCTCTACGTCACAGCTGCTTCGGCTCTGTGTGATTCGGCTCCTGTTCGGCTCATGTTCGGGTTTTTCGAAGGTTAATCCAGATGTTTTTGCTTGTTTTCAGCGTGCATTCGGTTAATTTTCGGTTAGTTTTCGTCAGGTTTTCGGCAGCTTTTCCCTGCAATTCGGGGACCCTGTGCTCTTTGCTGAATACACCGCAGGGTCACCGAAATGCAATCGGCAAAAGGAACCGAATTGAAGAGAACGAAAAGTCACCGAACGTGCGGTGACTTTTCGAATCTCTTTGGATAACCCTGTTAGTTAAAATGAATGTAAAATTGTAAGACCGGATGAATTCTAATGAACACATTTCAGAGAGCATTGAGTAAAAAGGCTAAATTAGGAAGAGACCTGCAATTAGCAAGAGAAACAAAAAAACCTGTTTTTGACTGAGGAATGTTTGAAGTCTGTTCAAACCAAGACAAAAGGTGATTTGATTGTGTGTGCGCTAAACATGCGTTTTTTTGTAAGTGTGTGGCGTACTGTGCTACAGTTGTTCATTAAGTGTATATGTCTACGGCAGAATTGCCACTTGTTCTGGTATGTTATAAATGCTTGATTTAAAGATCTAGTATGATTTATGTACCAGTATTTTTGCTCCAGTAAGTGAATGTGTTGTGTGCTATAGGCTGCGAGAGTTTGTTGACATTTGTAAAACAGTGCTGTTACATCTCAATAGCATTTGTGTCTATTGTAAGAGACTCTGCTTAAAAAAAAAGAAAAAAAAAAAAGGTTGTTGCCACTTTGAACCCCCCCTTATGCAAACAAGTAACACTGACATAGGAGAAAAGGTGGGAGGGAAGGTTCTAGGAGAGGAGTCTGAGAGATACAGCAGATATAGAGGAAAAAACTGCAGGCGTTAGATCAGTTTGGAGAAATTGTAAAATAAATAGAAAAGATAAGTAAGTGATAATAAGAAAGTAAAAGACAAGTAAAATGGGGAATGCACAAAGAAGTTGCTTATGATGAGAAGAGAGAAACGTGTTATAAAATGTGTATTATTGAAAGAAAGATGAATAAAAAAAAGTAATAGCTGCGCCAGTACCACATCCCACAAAAAGCCAGGCAACACATCCAAGTCCACCTTGAACGCTTGCTAAAGTATGGTTTGCTAAAGTTTTGTGTGTCTTCATGGAATACCCCGTTGCTCCAGTTCAGGAAGAGGGCACTCAAGAACTCACATCTGTACAGGATTAAAGGGCAGTTAATTCTGCCACAGTGACTTTATACGGATTTGGCCCAATTGAGTGTAACCTCCTAGCTCTGATACCCCGGCAACACAGAATTCTACACTTAATTTAAAAAGATGCGTTCTTCTGTTCCGGCTTGGCTCCAGCGAGTCCGCCATTGTTTGCCTTTCAGTGGGAAAATGCCCAGAATGGCTCAAAACCTCAAATGACGTGCCTCCTTCAAGGTTTACTATCCTCGGGAGAGCGCTGAACAAAGACTCTCAGCCAGACAAAGCTACCCTATTGCAGTATGTTGATGAACTCCTGCTTGCCTCACCAACTGAAGAAGATGGTTTCAATGCCACAAACAGAACTGTTAAGTATTTTATGCAAGGCAGGCTACAAAGTTTCTAAAAGAAAGGCCTAAATCTGCCAAAGCAGTGTGAAATACCTAGGCTTTCAATTTACAGGTACCAAGCGTGCAATCCAGAACGCAAAGAATCAGTCTGCCGTGTCCCTCAACCACAGACTCGTTGCCAAGTAAGAGAATTCTTGGGAGCTGCAGGCTTCTGTCGCCTGTGGATCCCCAACTCTGCCATCATTGCGGAGCCTCTGTACCAAGCCACCAAAGGTGCAGAGCCTGACCTATTCATTTGGGGTGAAGAACAAACTGAGGCTGTCACCCAATTAAAGACTTTGTTGCTTGAAACCACTGCCCTCCTGGTTGCAGAAGCAGACAAGCTCACAATAGGCCAAGAACTCTTTGTGAAAGTCCCTCATGCAGTCCAGACTCTTCTAGACCAAAAAGGCAATTACTGGTTCAGCAATGCAAGAATGACCAAGTACCAAGCTATGCTGTGTGAAAACTCAAGAGTTCCTCTGGAACTAATCTCAACACTGAATCCTGCTACATTGCTTCCAGATGCTTCAGAAGACCATGAACATGAATGCCTCCAAGTAATGGATGAAGTATATAGCAGCAGACCTGACCTCAAAGACATACCCCTAGACAAATACGACTTGTAACTGTTCACTGATGGAAGCAGTTTTGTTGAAAATGGAAAGAGATTTGCTGGGTACGCAGTAGTCACTCTTGACGAAACAATTGAAGCAAAACCACTGCCTAATGGCACTTCTGCTCAACTAGCTGAAATTATTGCCCTTACCAAAGGTCTAGAACTATCTGAAAACAAAAGGGTGAACACATACACCGATTCCAAGTATGCCTTCATGACAATTCAGGCTCACGGAGCACTCTACAAAGAACGTGGCCTCCTAACATCTGCAAACAAGTCAAAAATGCCCTTGAAATATTGAATCTACTGGATGCGGTATGGAAACCGTCCGCAGTTGGTGTTATACATTGTCGAGGACACCAGAAAGGCAAAGAAGAAGTTCCCAGAGGAAACCATAAAGCAGATCAAGTGGCGAAGGAAGCAGCAAGACAGACACAAGCCCTTGAGCGTGGCTGTGATTGGAAAGAAACCAATGACAAGAGAACTCGACAGCAACAGGAGAATCACTTGAAAAGCTTCCGGAATGGAAATCCGGAACACCGAACAGAAACTTCGGTTCCCCAGAGAGGACTGGTTCAAGTTGACTCACCTATCAAGATTCCGGTATGTAAACCCGTATCACTGCAAATGAAAGTCGAAACTCTGCTCTGTCTAAATACTGCGCTTCAAGATATGCCTAACGTTGACATCTATATGAATAAGAGAAGATTTGCACCTCATGGAGAATTTATTGAAGATGTTCTTTGCCATTGGTACAATGAATATGAACTTCTAGAGAAGCACCACAGCTACATCCAATGGTTGTTTCCTCTACGTGAACAAGGCCGGAATGAACATACAAAGCCACTGACTATTTCTGAAATTGAAATTATGAAGAACACCGCTGAAATCCAACATAGGCTGCGGAGAGCCTATAAACTGATGCTGAATTTCTTCGGCGTAAAATTAGTGGGGGAAGAGGAGATAGAAGTGATACGAGACTCAAATTTTTCGACACGCTTCTCCAATTTTAATACTAACACCCACAATAACCTGAGAATTACCCGAATTGTGACAAGCATGGAAGAGCTGGGAGCTGCACAATACCAAGCTCCGCTGGTGAAGTTCTTCCTGAAAGAGATACTGGTTGAAGATCAGCTGCAAAATATGAAAGAAAGTGCCCGGAAGTATTTCTTGCCGACTGTAAAGAATGAACATGAAAGAGATGCACTGTCTGAATATGCTCTGAAGCACAGAATACCCAAGTATGTCAAAAGACTTCTCTCAGTGGTGACACCCCTGTTACCAACACCCATTACGCACTGAACTCCAGCCTACTCTGAAAAGGAGAAGAAATGGCTCTCCGAAGAGCCAGGAGAATACAGAGAAGACTGATGGTACCAGTTGGAGAGTGAAAGAATTGTCTTACCAGCCACCCTGGCACCTGAAATTGTCTGGGCCCTGCATTCCAGAACACATGGAGGAAAGACAGCCATGGAGCAACAACTAGAACCGCACTTCTACGTTCCTGGACTCACCTCCGTCTGCAGAGTAATTGCGCAACAATGTGTCACTTGTGCTAAGAACAACCCAAGGCAAGGGATAGTACAACCACCAGGAGTATTATATCTCCAATGTCCTCCCTACAAATTGACTTTACTGTTCTCCCACCATGCAAAGGATATAAATATCTACTGGTGCTAGTATGCACACTAATGGGATGGGTTGAAGCCTACCCAACTCGAACAGAAAAGACTGCAGAGGTAAGGTGCCTCGAGAGAAAATTATCCCAAGGTATGGACTGCCTCTTGAAATCGGATCAGACAATGGCCCAGCCTTCATACAAAGTTGTTTGCAGCAGCTCGCCCGATTGCATACAGATTTCAAAGCTCTGGAAAAGAGGAAAGAATGAATAGAAATCCAAAGACATTGATGGCTAAAATATGCCAAGAAACATCAATGAAATGGCTGGATGTGTTGCCAATTGTTCTACTGCATGTGAGAAGCAGCCCTACCTCACTCCTAAAATTGAGCCCATGAGAAGATGTTTGGTTATCCCACCCCTTTGATAACTAGGTTGAGGGGGGGGATCCCCGGGTATTAGGAGAAACTGACCTACGCCAGCAAGTGATCAGGTTAGATCAGACGATGTAGAGCATGTATACATGGGTTAGTGAACACATACCACATTTCCTATACTTACCTTTACACAGATACTGTCCTGGGGACTCAGTATGGGTTAAGGAATGGAAGGTAGACCCGTTAGGGGCTAAATGGAGAGGTTTTTATGTTGTCTTGTTATCAACTCCCACAGCAGTGAAGGTGGCCGAAGTGGTGCCATGGATACACCACTCACGATTGAAACCTGCTGCAGAGGTTACGGACCAGGCATGGAAAGTGATAGCCAGTGAATCTGACCCACTGAAGCTACGTTTCCACCGTACCCAAGCAGCTGCACAGACCGGAGAGGAATAAGGGAGATCCAAGTCTAGTTGACCACCGGCTCTCCAAACTCCAGTCTTTGTGCCTGTTGTTATTGAAAGACCGTTAAGTTTATCACATTCCCAATCGATGGAAGCTCCAGAGGTACCCCAGGAGGCCCATGAGCCTCTGCTTCCAGATACTATTTTTAAGAGGTTAAAAAAAGGGACCATTTAAACAGTACCAAAGGATCCTTATATGTATTGGGATTATTGTTTTATTTTTGATCTTACTGACAATTGTTGCTGGACTATTTTTTTCCAATCCAGCTCCCTAAGGGAAGTGATGTCAGCCCCTATTGTGTTGACACCGGAATTTGACATGACTGTCCTACCGGCACAGGATCGCCGGAAACGAGAATTGACAAGACCAGAGGATAAACTGCTTATTAAATTTACGTATGCGTATGCAAAGAAGTCAGGATATGAATCCTGGTGGGTGTGTAACAATTGAACCAATGGTCATCAGTTATTCCCACCTTAGCGGTACCCCTTAACTTGTTTGTCTTCCCTGTGAATAAAGGTGTAGTGGTCCCTAGTGTTCTTAATCTGACTAAGAGCTTAATTATGCCAAAAACAAACCACACCATTCAGATCAATAATTGGGCTTACTTCCCTTTATGGTGTTTTAAACTAAAGAAAAATCAGGCCCCACCTAGTTCAATGTGTAAAGAATCCTTGTTTAATGCAACACTAGATGTATCTGATCCAGGGGCATTGGGAAATAGTCTCCAAGTAATGGTTTGTTGCGGAAACTTATGTCACATGTGGATAAATACTGATATAAAGACGTGGTGGATCCAAGGTGATACCCTGGACCTAGGGACACCACAACCACGTTAATCCTTAAATTTTGCTAAACGAGAACTGTTTTCCAAAGATGATATGGCCTGGTCTTGGTTTCCTTCCTTCACAGGATGCGGCATTGAAATGATGAGAAGACTTAATATGTTGTACTAAAGGATGAAATTGTGAATATTACTATTGCTGACATCCAACTGTTGAATGCGGAGCTCCGATAAATTCGTAAATTAAAGTTATATCAGAAAATAGCTATTGAACAGATACAGGCTGTATTAAATGGAATGTGTGAAATGACGATACAATATGAATGTTGTACTTATCTCCGCACAGCTACTGATGATGTACCTGAATATTTTGATGCAATTCTCAAGCACCAAGAGAAAGTGTCCCATCTGGGGTACATTTGGGTCATGGTTTGGCTCAATCCTAAATGCTATTTCCAGGGTAGGGTCCCTGATCCTCATTGGTATACTAATTCTTATCTGTGCACTAACCTACAAGTTAGCCATGTGTCTGTGGCCAATCTGCCGTAAATTCCTGAAGCCAGAAGATAGGCCCCTGGGGGACACTTCAAATTACCATCCAATGAGCCAAGTAACCCCTACTGATTAAAAATCCTTAATGATTTAGTTAGTTGACTGGGAGAGGTCATTGTAGACTCTCCGCCAAGAGGAGGGAATGAGATAGCACCTCTTGGGATTTAATTTAGAAATATACTAACACAGCTAATCCGCCATTTTGGTGTTCGCTCAAGGTATGCTACCAACTCCATTTTGTGTTTTAAAAGTCTGCAGTCCCTTTGTGCTCACTAGTGTCAACTAAGTTTGCCTGCTCTAACTAACAGCTAAGTGTAGCCTCAAATAAACCTGATTTCTACTGACTGAAGAATTATCTCTTCTCCCCCCCAGGTCTTTAACTCTAAGCCATAAAAGTTGCTTAATATATCGAGACAGCAGGAATGCGTAAATCCCATAGCTTGCCATATTTGCTTTAGAAGAATCATTCCTTTTTATGACCATATTGACTAGACAGAGAATACAGAGTGGGCTCAAGGGTCGTTTCTTTGAAGTGAACCTTGCTGACTTGCAAAATGATGAATAAAGTCCAATATGTATAATGAAGGTTGATATGATAAGTGGGAGGGTAACCTGGGGAGGGGAATAAGGTGTGCATTTTTACAAGCCATGTATAAATTCTTTGTCTCTCTGTTGGCTCGGGACTTGAGTCTTTTTGGGCTAGACCTGACTCAAGGCTCGGTACCGAATAAATGCTTTTCCTGCTTAAGAAGGCCTCCGTCTCCTTTGTCTACCACCGAGTCATAATCTCCTAACCCGAATTACACCCAGATGGCTGCTTCAGCTCCACTCCACACAGGCACCGGGCATAAGAGTGGACTAGCAGATCTCCAATGACAGGCATGTTTTGGCTCCACCAGGTACTGCAAATCAGAGCCCCACATGCACTGAGGAGGACCTGCTGTGTGCCTGTGTGTGGCAACAGCTGAGCAGCAACTGACATGCTGTTTGATCTTCAGGGGCACAGGAGGACTCAGCTCTGTGGCAGCAGTGAAAAAAATAAAATGCATGATTCAGACAGACTGCTGGCACACCTGTGATCCTCCCAGCCTCACCCACTGCAGGATGGTGATTTTAACAGAGTCCAGCAAAAGAGAAGGGTGTGTGGCCTCATAGTATGTCCCCCAACACCTCCAAGCTCCCCTCTCCCCTTCTATATATCCAGGGGAGCACACAAGGAAGGAGATCATCGAGACCCTGGTGAGAGAAACCTGGGGGCAGCAGAGTCACATGGAGTAGGTGAGAGGTTCAGAGGGAGAGGAGAATGTCCTGCTCATTCCCTTATGAACCATAGAGAAGGGGTATTGTGTTGGTGAGAAACAGATGGAACTGAGAAAAAGTAATGCAAAAGTGCAGGGGAATGATGGAGAGAGATAGAGAAGTGAGGTACAAGAGGGATACACAGAGGAGTAGGAAGAATGGAGACGAGCAGGGCTGGAAACTTGCAAAGGGGCTTTGAAGAGGAGAGAGATGGAGACAGGAAGTGGAGATACAGGGTTCTAGAGCATTGGATGTGCCAGGCACTTAGTCCATCACTAAAAATATATACAGAAGGAACATAATATTGTATGTATCTTTATATCTAGGTGCTCATTAGTTATGCTGATGTCATTTATATGGACACTCTACACACCAGTGGTCAGTCAGTGTGGCGTGCCCCTCCCCCCTCATCTCCATTTCCTTCAGTCCCATTTGCCAAATCCTGCTGTGTGAAATGGAATTTCCTCCACCGACATGTGTCACCAGCCAAACGGGGTTTGAATATCCCGTCTGCTGGTCACCGATAATGTCTACATGCATCCCGTGTCGGAATGCTCACAGCAGCGAGCCTTCTGTGACACAGGAGCCGATGAATTGGTTCTGCACGGGTGCACACAGCACCAAGCCATCACTCTGTGCAGGCATTGGGGAATGTGTATACAATAGCACGCAAATTCCAAGAAAAGTGAAATTTGTGCAGCATATCTATCCAGTACAAGTTGCGTACGGTATGCAAAGTGCATAAAAAGGTGCTGGGACTTTGTGTTTCAGAAACCCAGAACTGAAGGGGAAGAGCAGCTCGCACAACGTGTGAAAAGAGGATTACTGTATTTGCACCCAAATTAAAAATAAAAAAATAATTGGGCAGAAACGGTGTGTGTGTGTGTAGAATGGAGATATATATATATATATATATATCTCACACAAAAACTGATTTAATAGTTGTTTTCTGAAATTGGTATTCAAACGTTTTTCAAAGAAAAAGTGGCCCCGCATTTTACCTTGCACCTGGCTCTGTAAATACTACACCCAGCCCTGCTGCATGAGATAATGTGAGTGTGAAAAAAACAGAGGAACCCAAATGAATGGGTAAAAGATGTTAATATGGCGCTAAAAAATACACAAAAGGATAGTTGCAGCTCACCAATGGGTGTATTCCTCACCCACAGATACAGTAGAGAAAAAGGGATATGCCAAAGAGGCAGATCAGGGAGCGCAAAACAATAACAACACTCTCACCAGGTGTTTAGAGGTAAAATACAAAGAGTGTACTCATCTCAAGTATGGACCGGTAGAAAAAACAACAAGCACATATACAGAGGTGGAGCCTGTGAGGCTCTCTTGTCAGCGCCTGCAAGCCACTTGAGAGGGGGGGCTTCACCCACAGAATTCAATGGTTGTTATCACGCTTCTTATACTTGTATACACTCTTTCTTGGCCGGAATGGTGGAGTGGCACAAATGTGACCTCGGACAAAATAAAGGATGTATAGCGTAATATTGCTATGTTAATGTTGTATAACAAAAAAGCAATGGCACACTCACGTGGTATGGAGCCTCTTATTAGAGTGGCTCAGTAGATAAGGCCTCAGACCATTTTAGGTAGGTCTCACCCTTCTTGAGACTTGGTGGATATCGGGAGCGCAGGTTCCTGGATCTCAGATGGTCAAAAGGTAATGGTGGATATTAAATATGGCAAATAAAAAATGAATAAAAACATAAAAGTATAAAAACAGGGGAAATTTAATCCAAATATAAACAAATAAATACAAAGAATAAGGGAAAAAGACCGAAACGCGTTTCTCCTGCCGTTCTGCAGACGAACAGATTGACTTCATTCTGGAAGGGATACGTCTGATTTTACATAACAATTACTTTTGGTACCATGATACATATTACTTACAAACGCATGGCACAGCAATGGGGACGAGGTTCGCCCCCAGCTATGCCAATCTGTTCATGGCGCACTGGGAGAACAGTGCGGTATGGACAGGGCACGGCTGGGGCTCGAGCCTCGTCCTCTATAAACGCTACATAGACGATATACTTATCATCTGGAGGGGCACCAAGCCTCATCTTGAAGATTTCATTAATCACCTCAATCAGAATTCCTTGGGCATTAAACTTGAATATAATATTAGTAACGAACAAGTCAATGATTTAGATCTCAACCTCTATGTGAAAGAGGGTCATATAGAGACTAGTACTCATTTCAAAGATGTAAAGGTTAATGGCTTTATTGATGTCACAAGTCATCATTACCCTCCCTGGTTAAAGGCAGTCCCTAAGGGACAGATGACACGAATACGAAGGAACTGCACCGAGATGAACCTTTTTATGTCCCAATCCCAGAGATTAATTGAGGATTTTTCGGCCAAGGGATATGGAAGGAGTCAACTCCTTTCTGTGCGCAATGAAGTCTCCAAAATAGATAGGACCACTCTTTTGCAATATAAATCACATTCCAATAGTGATATTGGATCTCTACCTTTTGTGTTAGATTACAATCTTACCAATAAAGCTATCTCACGACACAACAGTGTCTCCTAAATCACAGTCCAAATCTAATGTGGGCGTAAAAATCTGAAAATCGAAAAATTACCGCCACACAACTTCTCAAATGTTTTGGGCTAAAACCGTTGCATCCATGGCATCAAAGCACTCCATATGCAATACCTTGGGGTGTCAACATTTCAAATATAAACACTTTTCTGGCAATAATTCAAACTGGGGTATGCGGTAGACCCAAAACCAAAGCTAGGCCTAGCTGAAGAAATAATCTCAATTTCAACTCCAATGACAAAGTCATAAAAATTGTATTTGAACCGTCCCAAAATCCTGGCAAACCTATGCATGGGGGGCATGGGTGTACTCAGGAGACCTTGCAGAAAACAACCTGGAGAGTTTTCATGCAGTAACCGATAACAGTGTCTCCTAAATCACAGTCCAAAACTAATGTGGGTGTAAAAATGAAAAAATGACCATCAAACAGTATCCAATTTGTTTGGGGCAAACGGTTGCATCCATGGCATTAAAAACACTCCATTTACAATACTTTGTGGTGTTAGCTTACCAAATATATGCACGTTCATTGCAATAAAAAAAATTGGGGTATGTAAAAAGGCCCCTAAAAAGATCAGCAAAGAAGATATGTCAAATTAGAAAAATGACACGCACATGTCAGAATATTGGCGTAGTGGGGGGCGGAGCTAGCGAGGGACATGAATGGCCGCATGCTGAGGAGCTTCCTCTGAGGTTTTATCTATTTACGCTGTTTTCTGCGGCCATCCTGTCACACGCTGCCTATTCGAAGGTCCTGACGCTGCGGTTTTCCGAGAGCTTGCCGGCCTAGAACCACTCCGACGGGTTTCGGGCCTAGCAGACACGATCATCCGGACGGAGCCGGGGAGTTTCCTGCTCCATCGGCCCAGCGGCGGAGCTTCCACCTCGGCCCTGCAATGGAGAAGAAGTCCCAGAAGCTGCATCCCGGGTCAGAGGGTGCTCGACAACAGGACATTAGAGACTCCCTGAGCAGCAGGCGCTCCACCACCGGAGCGACCCTCCACTCCTACACCCCCCAGGGCTATTGCTCCTCTGAGGACGGAGATGACACCAGGTCCCTGGGGAATGGACCTGAGCTTAGCTGGCTGTCACCGGCGTCCCGAGTGAAGGATCAGGGTCCGGTTGCGCGGAAGAGAGCCCAAAAGAAGAGGAAGGTCCTGGCGGCAGCACCTCTAGGGTCCTCGGTGCCTGTCCCCGACCCTTCGGTGGACTATTCTGAAGTGGATTTGTCACTCTCGGACGGAGACGGCTCGACGCTGTCCTCGGTTTCCCGGGAGCCAAGGCTGCGGCGGCGAGTCGCGGACGCCCCAGGTCAGGCGAGTCTCCCCCCGGCTGTGGGGAGGTCCCCTTCCTGCTCCACGTCCGCTCCTACTGTGTCCCCGGACGATATGCGCCCCACTACGATGGCGGATTACCGTAACTTCATCGCGGAGATCAGGTCCTTGTGGACAACAGAGATTTCAGGGGTGCGGGCCGAAGTGGAGACAGTACGTGCACAAGTGGTGGCGGCTCAGGCACAAACCTCTGACCTGTCGGAGGAACAGGTTGTCCTCTTACACCAAGTGAGTGACCTCCGCTCCCAAGTAGATCTGCTGACCCGCACCGTGGAGGCCCTCGAGACTAGACATCGGAAACGCAATGTCAGAATTTGCGGCGTCCCGGAGTCGGTACCACCGCCTGACCTGCTCCCATATGTCAACCGCATGGCTCTCCAGTTGTCGGGGCAGTCCGACAAGGGGCCGGGGACCTTCAGCACTGTATACCGGATCCGAAAGGCCGCAGCGGCACCACTGGCTGCCTCGCGGGATGTCATAGCAGTAACTTCGGATGCCACTACCAAGTCGAGGATTATGTCGGCCCCGGGTGCACAGGCGGGAGTACAGTTTGAAGACGCAAAGCTTACCCTCTACCACGACCTCCCATGCGTGACCCTGATGGCACGTCACCGATACAGAGAGGTAACGGCTTTCCTCCGTCTCAAAGGGTTTTGGTACCGTTGGGGCTTGGCTGGTTCCCTTGTAGTGACCCACGAGAATGTACCCTGTACCATCGCCGACCCGGCCGAAGCCTATGGGAATGGGACTGGCCCCGGACCGAGTTGCCACCCCCCCGGGTTGAGAGCTTTTCCATGACTTCTCTTTGTACCTTGCTCCTGTTGAGCGTGCTGTCTCACCTTGCTGCACACCGATATCTGGACTGCCATCCTGAGTGTATTTCCCCCCCTTTTTTTTTTTCATTTTCCCAGAGACACTTTTGGCTCTCCTTTTGGAGATGAGGTATTATCGCTGTTGAGCTATGCGTTATTCTGCTACTATTATACTCTTTTTCTGTATTTTTTTTATTTTCTACAGCTGATGTTTCTTTTCTCTTACAGTGTTTCTTATGTGAGTGTGATGTTTGGCCAAGTGAGGCCATCTTTGCTGGTCGATACGTGACCATCTGCTTGCAAAATAAAAATCTTATGCCTTTTTGCTAAACAACAGGTGGATCGGCATCCCTGCCGTATATCGTGGTGCCGAGCCTTTTGATTATATAGATGCCCCCCCCCCTTGCTGATATTTTGTTTTTTTTTGTTACCTTCAATTTACTGTTTTTGATGAGACCCCCAATTCGGGATGCTTAGCTGACATTTAGCTGCCCTCAGGCGACATTTTGCATTTATGGTTTTTGTCGCCACGTGCGCTGTTGTTTTTTATGTGTGACTTTCCTTGAGGACATTCGTGAATTTTCACTTGCTGCGTTTGTTATTTTCCTTAAGCTATGATGTTATTGATGACCAGACGAGGCCCTGCGAGGCCCTCACTTTCTACTTGGTTGTAAGATGACTTTTTTCACCAAATAAAAATTTTCAAATAATAATAAAAAAAAAAGATTGGCGTAGCTCCCCAAAAACAACCCAACAAATCTATATATGGGTGGTATCACTTTACTCAGAAGACGTTGCTGAACATATTTTGGGGTGTTTTTTGGCAGTAAGCCATAACTGGATTTGACAATTCATGCCTAAAGTACAATGTGTGTGAAAAAATAACACAAAAAGTGACTACCTGAAAGTTTGACAAAGAGCTAGTGCATGGAAAGTGTTAAAATACAACTCTTTGAAGTACCCTAGGGTGTGCCCTTTCTAAAAATATATGGTTTGATGGGGGTAAATTACTCTGTCCGGCTTCACAAATGTCCCAAATAGGACATGGGTAGATGATGACGAAATGTGAAAATTCCAAGTTGGAAAACTGAAATGCGCACCATCCAAATAAGGCCTATTAGCCCCCAAATTACCCAACATACCTATACATGGGTGGTATCAATTTACTCATAAGATATTGCTGAACATATTTTGGGGTGCTTTTTGGCAGTAAACCTTAAAGTTCACAGTACATGTATTTTTAAATTGCATTAAAAAAAAAATCAAGGGGGGCGTGGCCGGCAGTGAGGGGAACAAGACGTGTTCTGATGGAGCTCCGTCTATGCCTACTCTATACAGGACATTTAGCTGACTTTACCGCTTTGATTTTTCGCTCCTGAATTCCCTGGGCAGCCGGTCACCGGGGGTGAGTTGTCCGGAGCCTGCTTTGTCCCCCCCCTCCGGACCAGAGACTCTTATCGGACATTTCTCCTGTGGCTGGGTGCTGCCGGTGGCCATTTTCAGGCCTACTTCTGGGCTCCTTCTGTCTCCCTGCAGTATTCCTGAGGATCCCGCTAGGGCGACTGAACCCATATTCCCTCGCCTCGGGGGAGCCTGGTCACTTCCAGCTGAGTTACTGGGGCCGGCGGCCCTGCGTGTTTCCCGACCGGCGAGTTCCCTGGGCGGCCATCTTGGGGCCTAGCTCCACGCCGAGGTGCCTCGGCTACCCCCGATACCTTCTCCCTACCTAGATGATGAGGGCTGAGGATACGGAGGGTCCCCGTCTCCCGGCCACTACAGCTGACCTGGTGAAGGGGGGGGCTGGACCACACACGAGGCGGCAGATGGAAGTCCCACAGCTTTCCCCTGGAATTGGCCTGGAGGCTGCGCTCTTGAGCCTGGAGAATCTGCTGTTGGGGATGGAGGACGACGGGCTCCCGCTGACGCGAGATGAGGCGCATCACGGAGGCATTGCGGGGTTGCAGACGTGCGGATATCCCTAGCAGTGTCGAGCCTGGAGCCTTTGTACGGGTGGCTGACGCGCGAGGTTGCGCAGCCTTGCAGGAGCCTACTGTCACACAGGGTGTGAATGCCGACTTTGTGCCCCGGAGCCTGCCGGTAACCTCACTGGTGGATGGGACGACACCACGATGTGGATCGGGGATGCACAGCGCTCACGGAGTGCCGGAGGGCGTTATGTCAGCAGGGAAGATGGAGAGGCCTGGTGATCCCTTTCGGAGGTTGAAGAGGTGCCCCCCCCCTTTGTCAGCCGTGAAGAAGCAGCCTAGATCTCTCGCCCAGGCTCTTACTCAGTGGATGCTCCCGGACATGTTTCAGAAGGGCGACAGCGTGAATAGCTGGGTGGCTCGGGGGCCACCGGAGCTGCAGGCCCTGCTCGGGATCACTCGACTGAGGTGGGCTGCGTATTCCGGCCTCGCTAAACCAGACGTTGACACTCATCCTACCCTTTGGAGGGACACGGGTTAAAAAGGACTGTCTTTCCCTTCTGATATGGCGGTTCCCGACCAGATCCATCTCTGGATAACTGTTTATTTGAGGACACACTTTTCCTTATGTTGAATCCCCTTTAAGTTGACTCTCGATTTTGATTTTATTCTCTTATGCCGAGTTTCCTTTGAGCTGTCTTTTCTTTTCTTTTTATTATGATGAAGTCCTCTTTTGAGATGACTCTTGATATTATAGCTGAGTATGCTATTTTGTTGACCCCATTTCACACCCTTCTTTCCTCCCTTTCCCATGTTGTTTTTTTTTTTTTTCTTTGGCGTTGGGGCAACTTGGGGCGTGCCACTGTGGCGGCCACCATGGCTCTGTCTGCCGCACTTGGCCCTCAAGTACCCCGGCCTTTGTGACCTGCACATGTCCATGGCCTCCTACGGTACCTCGTACCTTTGGGAGTGCGCCAGGACAGTCACACATTTGGCCTTTGCCACCTTTTCCATTCTTCCCACCCCCCCTTTTTTTTTTTTGGGGTGTCTGTCCACCTTCCCCCCCCCCATGTTATTATTCAGTGATGTTTATTGTTTGGCCCTGCGAGACCATTTATTATTTAATTGTATGATTCACTGCTGACTCTCTTCAAAATAAAAAAATTTTGAAAGAAAAAAAACAAAACTTTTGTGGTAAAATGGTGGCATGGAAAGAGTCAAAATACCCCAAGTTTAATACCTTGATTTGTGTACTTTAAAATGTATATGTGAAGGGTTATTCAGGAATTAGTGACAGATATCAGTGTTACAATGTCACTATCACTAGTTTTGAAAATAAACTCTTTGGAAATGGCAAGGTGCTACTTTCACTTATTGTTGCATAAGATAAGGACAAAAGCGAGGAATATGTAAACATTGGGTATTGATAAACTCAGGACTAAATTTAGAAACTACTAAGGAATTAAATTTTTTTGACGAATGTTGATCCATAAGAAATTTTGGGGGTCAAAGTTCGAAAAAGTGGTGTTTTTTCAATTTTTTTGTCATATTTCACAATTTTTTTAATAGTAAATTATATGAAATGATGAACAAAATGGTATCTTTAGAAAGTCCATTTAATGACAAGAAAAACCGTGTAAAATATGTGTGGGTTGCATAAACGAGTAAGAGGAAAATTTGACGTAAACACAAACAGCACAGAAACGTAAAAACAGCAGCGGTCACTAAAGGACGGATTTGTGTAAAACCGCCCGGTCACTAAGGGGTTAATATTATGGTTTTGCAGGAAGTCATCCAGTCGTTGTGTAAAGGTCTGGACAGTCTCTGACCCAAACACCTAAACAGGCAGAGAATTCCACAGCATTGTTATTCTCACCGTAAAATAACCCTTCCTATGCTTTAGGGTGAATTTACTTTCGTCCAGTCTAAATGGGTAACCTCGTGTCCTGTGTATAGTCCTGTTAATGAATAACCTGTTAATGAATAGGTTGAATGACGGTCATAAAACTCTCTTTTTTGTGCAATGATTGGGTGTCCAGATACTTTGTCCGCATAGTGTAATTGTTTTGCTACAAATGCAATTTTCTAAAACAGAAGCCTTAGAGCCCAAAGAAAAATACAGAACCTGCTACGAGCTTAGAAGCTGGATGGCACGGGAAGATGTTTCAGCTGTAAGCCCAAACCGATACCCGGTAAGCTTTATAAAAACCTGGAAGGACAGACAGGCTATGGTAATGATGCCATTCAGGTGGTTGGCGCAAATATTTTACTGGATTTTTACATAATCAGTGTTATTCAAGAGCACCAATTTTGGTGCTGTTTCATTCCCTACACTTCGAGGAATCAGATTCATCGACCCTGCAGTGAATTCAGGGCCGTGGTCATAAGTGTAGGCCATGTCAATATAAAAGTGCAAACAAAGCAGACAGAACAGCACGAAAAAAAAACAAGAAAAACATATATACACTATATTGCCAAAAGTATTCACTCACCCATCCAAATAATCAGAATCAGGTGTTCCAATCACTCCATGGAAACAGGTATATAAAATCAAGCACCTAGGCATGCAGACTGTTTTTACAAACATTTGTGACAGAATGGGTCGCTCTCAGGAGCTCAGTGAATTCCAGCGTGGAACTGTGATAGGATGCCACCTGTGCAACATATCCAGTCGTGAAATTTCCTCGCTCCTAAATATTCCACAGTCAACTGTCAGCTGTATTATAAGAACATGGAGGTGTTTGGAAACGACAGCAACTCAGCCACGAAGTGGTAGGCCACGTAAACTGACGGAGCGGGGTCAGCGGATGCTGAGGCGCATAGTGCGAAGACATCGCCAACTTTCTGCAGAGTCAATCGCTACAGACCTCCAAACTTCATGTGGCCTTCAGATTCGCTCAAGAACAGTGTGCAGAGAGCTTCATGGAATGGGTTTCCATGGCCGAGCAGCTGCATCCAAGCCATACATTACTAAGTGCAATGCACGCCACCACTGTACTCTAGAGCAGTGGAGACACGTTCTCTGGAGTGACGAATCGAGCTTCTCCATCTGGAAATCTGATGGACGAGTCTGTGTTTGGTGGTTGCCAGGAGAACGGTACTTGTCTGACTGCATTGTGCCAAGTGTAAAGTTTGGTGGGGGGAGCTGGCCCTTTCCTCTTCCAACATGACTGTGCACCAGTGCATAAAGCAAGGTCCATAAAGACATGGATGACAGAGTCTGGTATGGATGAACTTGACTGGCCTGCACAGAGTCCTGTCCTCAACCCGATGGGACATCTTTGGAATGAATTAGAGCGGAGACTGACAGCCAGGCCTCCTCGTCCAACATCAGTGTGTGACCTCACAAATGCGCTTCTGAAAGAATGGTCAAAAATTCCCATAAACACACTCCTAAACCTTGTGGACAGCCTTCCCAGAAGAGTTGAAGCTGTTATAGCTGCAAAGGGTGGACCGACGTCATATTGAACCCTATGGAGTAGGAATGGGATGTCACTTAAATTCATATGCGAGTCAAGGCAGGTGAGCGAATACTTTTGGCAATATAATGTATATATATATATATATCTGTATATCGGAGTACTATTTCAGATAGTAGGTGACAAATAATCATAGACCTCTTATATATCTAGCATCACTCAAGGTATCCTTCCTGGCAAAATACATTATAAATATAAGTAAATTCCCTAGTACTCGATACAAAGATTAAAACATCTGGTCATTAATGCGATTTTCAGTACAGGACCATGGTATGTCCTGTTGTCAAACCGAGTGCTAGCTAAATAACCCAAAATAATGATTTTTAAGTTTGTCCCTAGCTCTGCTTTCACTCAACGCACGCTTCACCCATCAAGGTTCGTCAGGAGTGCTTTTAGTTCTTCTTGTGCTGTTCTGTTTGCATAGAAACATGAGTGAGCTGTTTCTGCAACCTATGATGGCCAACTGATTATATTGACACGGCCTACTCTTATTACCCAATTAATTTAGGGGCATTGTATTAAAAAAAAAACTTCAGAGGGACAGACAACTTTTAGATGTCTTGTGTTTGTGAGTATGATCATGAACATTATAGGGGTTATTTACAGTGCACCGAAATGTCTGTGACTCTCGTTCCCCGCGCTTCGGGGAATCAAATTCCCCGACCCTGCGGTGAATACAGCATTCACTGCAGGGTCCCAGGAGTGCAGGGAATGGACCCGAAAATCCGCCGCAAAACCCCCAAAAATCCACCACAAAATTGCCGCTGATACGATCAGAAACTTCGGATCGATCCAATAACGGCCAAAAAAATCCCAAAAATGCACCAGATGATCCGCCACAAACCTGCCGAATGCGTCCAAAAAGAGATGACGATCTGCCGAACACAGCGCCAAGCAGACAGGCTGAGAAACGGGTGTAAAAAAAAACAAAACGATTGAAAGTGTCAAAATTGAAACGCTGGTTACAAAAAACTACTAAAATAAAATGTCTGAAATTAACATATAAGATCCTATGAATAATAATAAAAAGGTCTGTTACAGAAAAAACCCTGCTATTTAACTCCTTAACGATGGGCGGGTGTTGCCCGTCAGGGTGGCTAAATGCGTACAGGTACACCTCGCTTACAGGTGCAGTCGCGAGGCGCAGATTGCGTCCCACAGCTGACGCGCGTCATTAGCTGCAGGTGGACAGGCTGAGTTCAGGTCATCCCCATGTACCCAATGACAGCCGCACGCTGCGGGGAGGGACCAAGGTGGCCCCATTGAAGACAGCGGGGCGTAAGCCCTGTGTCTTCAAAGTCCTCCTGCCATCAGGACGGCATAGTACACCCCGCTGTGGTAAGGGGTTAAAAAAGAACAGAACTCTGGAGTGGACACCGCTGCTCTGATTGCTTCCTCTGGCCCCAGGTTCCCCTGCCATGTGGCCTCTTCCATGGCCTTCAGTTCCCCGTTGGGTCGTTGGAGTGAGCCAGGAATACCACTTCATAAGGGTAGTCCCCTCGCCTATTCTTCCCCACCCCCTTTTATTATTTCTAATTAGCATGAATGCCCCTCACGTGGCCTACTTGCAGACTCTATCGCTTCCGACCCCTTCACCTTTTTCTTTCCTTATCTTTCGTTGTGATGTCGTTATCTTGCAATGTTGTGTTTGCTATTTTACTGGCTCTCTTTTCCTGATTATATGTCTCCAAGTGCGACATTCATTTGCTGTTATGCTACTAAACTCAAAATAAAGAATTTTTTAAAAAAAACTGAAAATAAATTTTGCTGAGAAAATCCCGAAAAATCCCTAAAAGATCCTAAAAAGGAAATAAAGAGACTTTTTGTTGCAGATTAAAAGAATAAAATGTTTATTAGATATTAAATAAAAAGGGAATATTTTTAACATTAAAACCTATGGGATTCGCCTGAATAAACCTGCTGAATGAAACCACCGAAGATCAGGGCATTTTGGCAACTTTTCCCTGCTGTTTTATGTTCTCTGTATAGGTTACCCATTGCTTCTCTATGGGGAGTTCACTGCCGTTGAACAGGAAACGTATTTTGCTTGCAATTCGCCAAAATTTGGGGAACTGCCTGGCTTATGAATAGCCAAATGGCCATGTAAATGCACCATAAGGGGAAATTCACTGTTATGGTGCATTTTCAGGGCAAGTTCGGATCTCTGTGAATAACCCTGTATGTGTTGTCAATATACATTTTAATTTGTTTCTAGTAAAAGTTGTTTTATCATCACATGTAGAAATAGTAGCCCATTTGATTTTTCAAGTGAATTTGAATGTGCATTGTCTCTTGAGGGTGGAAAAGTCCTGATTCTCCTGTGTTTATCATATGATATACATACAAGTACCGGCTGGGTGGAGTAGAGGTAACATCACTGCTCTGCATGGAGAGAGTCTGTGGAGTCATGGGTTTGATCCCAGCGAGCAACCTCTCCAGTAAGTGTCCTTGGGCAAGACACCTAACGGTACATACTTGCCACCCAGGACATACTTGAAAACAAGAGAAATCTCAATGTGTCCTTCCTGGTAAAATCCTTTCTAAAAAAAAAGATACAGAGGTAGAAAAGTGGATTGCAGATAACAAACTTTTTTAAAATACTGACAAAACTGTAACAATGCTCTTTGGAACAGCACCTAAACTACATAAATTGCAAAATCCCCATCTACGTGTCAGCACAAAATAAAAATGGCACGCTGACCACAGTCACTTCTCTCAAATATCTAGGTATGTGGTTAGACACAAATCTATCTTTTGGCCCCCACATCGAAAAACTCTCATCTAAACTAGGTGCCCTGTACAGAAACAAATCCTGCCTGAGCCTCGCGGTAAGAAAGCAGATTGGACAACAAGAGGGGTGTTTGTGAGGGACAACAAATGCTTATGCCGGCTATTGAATACGGAGATGTAGTGTATGCAGCTGCCCCGCAAACACACCTTCAGAAACTTACTATATTGTATAATTCATTCTGTCGCTTTGTGCTACAATGTAACTACATGACACACCATTGTGACATGTTAAAAGAACTAAACTGGCCATCACTGGACTCTAGACCCACTCTTCACCTTTCCAACCTTGTGTTTAAGAGGTTCTCTGGGAAGCTACCACTCTACCTGAATGGGCTGCTTCCCCCAGCAGTTCCCTCATCCTATAACCTCAGATCCAGGACCAGCACCTTACTTGCAATACCGCAATACAAAAAGAAAGTGTCTCAATCCTCATTTTCCTACAGAGCACCGCAGTTGTGGAATAACCTCCCAGACGCCATCAAATCTTCCCCCAGTCTTAAGTCACTCAAGAACTCCCTATTAACATACCTCAATACGAAATGCACCTGTAAACATGTAACATAGTGACTTTATTTCCTACATATTTATATTCTGTGTTTTGTTTTTAATTTCTTGCATTTATTACGGTACTCTGTATTTCTGTAACGACTGTAAAATTTCAATGTTCTTGAACCCAGGACATACTTGAAAATTAGAGAAATCTCAATGTATCCTTCCTGGTAAAATACTTTGCAAATAAATATATATGTTTTTTTCTCATTTACATCGGAGTTACATCTTATCACTTGTGTAGTGGTGGATTAGTTGTAACCACAGTAGATTACTCATGGGACCCTATGCCACAGTTAGTGGTGGCCATGGAATTAAACACAGCCTGATATCAGCAGTGTCGCCGCGTGCCACCACTGATATTGGCTCCTGGAGTCCACAGGATTAAATTTTTAATTTATTGTAATGTACGTGTTCCCTGGTACCAGAGAAGGTACTGGTTTCCTGGCATCAGCTATTATTTGTATCTTCTGTTTGTTATTAGGTTAATGTGATAATCCCTCTGTAGTGTGAGAAATCAATCAGATACTGTAAAATCTGAATGAAACGATTATCACCTTCAACTTCTATTGTACTATTGTTCTCCTGGAAAGTGACTATCTTGTTTAATGAGTCCTTTGTTTAATTGTTGGTAGGATTTTCTCCTGACATGTGTACAGTCGGGAGGTTTGATATAAATATGTTTGCACTGTATTACAGCCAGATGTACAGTTAAGTTCAGAAATAATTGGACACTGTCACAAATTTAGTTACTCTGGCTGTTTTCCAAATTAAAGTTAAGTGTTACAGTTAACTAACAAATTTGGGCTTAAAGTGCAGTCTCTGAACTTAAATTTAAGGGTATTTCCATCCAAATGGGGGAAGGGTGTATGAATTACTGCTCTCTAATATGTAGCCCACTATTTTTCAAGGGACCAACAGTAATTGGACATTCTACATTACGGTTGAGCGCATGCGCACACTGATAGAAAGGCTCGGCCGCCATCTTGGAGCCTGTGGAAGATGTGAGTTGTGGAATGCGTATGCGCCAGGAGGCCGTTCTGACCCCATTAGAGGGTGGAACCAATCATTGCTCCTTTCTGTGCATGCGGCGCCATCCTGAAGGCTGGAAATTGTCTGTGCAGCTTTGACGTTAGCGGTTTGAATAGCTGAGCACACATCCCCTGCAGAGAGCCTGACATTTGCATGGTTTAACCCATTCTTGAGGCTAGGATTGATAGTGTTGAACCAAAATAATTAAAAAAATTATTGGCATTTTTCTCCTGTTGCTTTATTGAATTCCATATGAGATTTAGAATTCAGGACATCATTCATGATTTCACCTATATTCCCATTCTCTTTAAGGGATTATACTACTCTTCGTTACTAATCACTACTTTGACACTCTATTTCTAACATACAAGTGATGGAGTGGAGCAGTCCTAGAGAAAGCTTTGGACATGTCTTAACTCGAAAATAAATCATTGATGACTTTTATAAGAGGGACGAGAAAGTGAATCCCTTGTTTAGGCCCTAGGCTGTGAAGTTTGAAGTCGATGGATCCAGTACGCTTCATGTTGTTGGAATTACCAATCCAAATTGCCTGCTCTGGGACAGAGAATTACTTGTTCGATGCCTATGAAACGTATGCCTTCTCAGCAGTTACAGTGCTATGTTCTCAAATGTCTCAAGATTGGGGGATCTTTTAGATATCTTGTTAAGCGTACATGTTCCATCATTCTGATCTTGGACTTATGTATAGTCTCTCTCACATGCTTCAAAGGGGAGACATTTCGTTCAAGGCAGCTAAGCATAAAATAATTAGTCATATTTGATTAGGTTTATGCTGTATTTTCTTCCACTAGTTTTCACTACAACCGTTAGTGTAAGTTTGATTATTGTGTTGCACCCTACAGAAGACCAGCATCTTTGAGCTGAAAAATAGTTTTGGCCCTTGGAGCTGTAGGCTGCAAATGTCATTTGAGATTGTTTCATACTCAAATTGATCTGTAAAAATTGTGTTGTTGAAGGTGCGCTTACTTCTTGTGTTTGCTACTGAAACCTTATTACCTCTTACAGCAGTGGACCACAACCCTGGTCCTCAGGGCCCACTAGCAGGCCAGGTTTTAAGGACCACCTTGGGGAAAAGCAGACTGAATCCTGCAATCACTGAGCAGCAAATCATATCACCTGCACTGTGCTTCAGATATCTGGCAAACCTGGCCTGTTAGGTGGCCCTGAGGCCCAGGGTTGGGAATCAATGTCTCAGGGGATATACTAAACGTTCCATTTGAAATTGATGCCATCTTATAGTCCCTCGAAGAAAAATAAGTAAGCATAAGAAGTCTTTCTGCCTGTTCTGTGTTCCCATCACAGGTTAGCTTTTGTTCGTTTTTGTTTTTTACAACGCTTAAGAGTTATTGATACAATACCACCAATTATAGGATACATGAAAAAGCAGTTATAAAATAAAGAGAATGCATATGGAGTTAGAGAAGCCCTTCACAGTGTGTTAAAGGAACACTTTAATCAACCCCCCCCCCACAAACAGTATTGCCCTTAAAGGGACATGCATGTTTTGTCAGTGTGCTATTAAAAACATGCTATGTCTTTTGAATGAGTCAGTGGTGTCATTCAGCGGGCATAAAAAGCAAGTAAATATGATATTTTTTCATATTTACCTGCTTTTCTTTCTTGGCATTTTCCACGCCCACCTGAGGAGGCACTTTAAGCTAACCAATCAGTGTGTATACCTAGGTATACATAAAAAAAATGCACTGAGCATGTGCGTCTGAGTTGCTCCTCCTCCCTCCTGCACTGTGAGCTGAGGGGAGGGCTGAACTTTCACCCCCAGATACTGCAGACAGGGAAGGAAAAAAATCCACACACACAGGGAGAAAAAGAGACAGCAGAGAGAGGGACAACAAAGAGCACAGAGACACAGCAAGAAACAGTAACGAGAGAAAGACAGCAAGATAAAGCAGAGGGCCACCAATAAAAGGTACAGTGAGAGAGAGAGTGCGCACAAGAGACAGACAGCACAAGAAAGTGAGAGGGAATGACTGTAGAAGGGAGTTCGAGTGAAACAGAGTATGTAAACCATGAAAGAGCACAAGTAAGTGTGTGTGTGTGAGAGAGTGCAAGTGAGTTTGTCTGTGTGTGAGAGAGCGCAGGTGAGTGTGTGAGCGAGTTAGCGGGTGAGTGTGTTTTGCTTTCACAGTTGCAGAAATGCTAATATTAATTTCCTCTGTTTCCCCAGTTTGAGGTCCTGAGCTGCACAGGGTTTCACGTGCACAGCTTGTGCTAGTTCATACAGTCACAGGTATTTATAAAGTGCAAGCAAGTTCCGTAGTGCTGTACAATGGGAGAGTCAGAATAACAAATGTCCATACAAGTTAAACACACAGAACAGTAGGAGAGGACCCTGCCCAAGATCTTACAATCTAAGAGGAGAGGGGTGACACACTAGGTGAGGGTGATAGCGGAGTATGTGATGTAGTGGGGTGCAAGTGGGGGGCTGTGGGCAAATTGAAGCAAGAAATGTAGTTCATGTGAAGCTTTGATGTGTGAAATAGTGGGTGGAGTGGTGGGCTGGAAGAGAAAAGGAATATTTAGGGAGTAGCAGCTGAAGAAACACCCATGGCTGAGGGGGTAGCCGGAGAAGATGAAATGACGGAATTTAAAGCAAGAAAATAAACATTTTTTTTTTTTTTTTTTACACATTTTTAAAACTTTTATTGAGTTATTCTAGTTTGTCTATAGGTATAAAAGTGTTTAAATGTCAAGTTAAAAAAAAATATTTCTAGACATGCATATCCCTTTAAATAACTGCTCAGGTGCTGGTGACAGCATCTGCCCAGTTACTGTTTTCATTTAAGTTGATACTACTCACCTTTTCTCTCTGGGCGTCTGCTGCTCATGCTCATCAGTTCAGGGCTTCCGAAATATGGAAGTCCCTGCACCTTTTTAACACAATTGTTTGCCTACACATATTGAGGGGCATAGGATGCGCAAATTGTGTATCGCTCGAAACAAGCATACTTTAGTACGCAGGTTCTGTAGCATCGGCACATCTGCTGAGGATGCTGATATCACCTGTGACCGGCGACTGGGAAATTTAAAAATTTGGACTGTTTGACGACACTCGAGCTGGCGCAGGAAATTCCTTTGGGTCACACAGCTTTAACTGCCAAACCAGGGAGGGGGTAGACACTCCACACAGCCTCACCACTTTAAAACGCTAACGTGGTCAGGATCTGTAACATTTCATTTAATATACCCTTTTACTTTACACTCTGAGCAATGAACGATATGTCAGGAAAACATTTAAAATACATGTGTATGCCAATAAAATTCTCTATATTTACTATTTTCAAAATAACATTTGTTAATCTATATGCACCATACCTTGTGCATTTTTTTTAATTGTAAAATGATGTTTTATATACACATATTAAGCAAGAAGAAAAGCACAAAATAGAAATTAAGCCTGTACTCTACACAGTGAAAAATATATATATATATATATAGTTTTTACAAACTTTTTGCAGTTGGTGTCCCCATGTTTGAAATGCACATTTCAGTTTCTTGTGCAGATATTATGTGCAGTATTACAAAATTGGTACTAACTTAACCAGAGCTGTTGTAAACTTACCAGAGCCATTATCGTCTATGCATTTGTTAAGTTAACAACAACTCTGGTTAAGGCTGGGGTCAGACGAACGCAGTGCGAACATGCGTTTACCTGCACTTTATGACGGCCGTGGTAGCAGCAAATGACGTCCAACGCAGGCCCACACACGAAGTACGGCCACAAGAAAGTTCGGCCGCGCAACGCAAGCGGCAAACAAACGCATTTTTGCAAGAACGTCGAACCGCTAGTACTGACGTAGAGAGTGCGCTGCGTCTGCATAGTGGCGTGTGTGCGTGATTAGGAGACGTCAGACGCTGCTCATGTCCGGCCAACATAACGTAGAGACACTCAAAGTTTCCTGCTTTGGATCTGTAAAAAATCACGGCCGTAATTGCGCATCGTATGACCGCTATCGCGTATTCCGTGAAAAAGTACATCCATGCGTTCTGGCGCACTTTTTTACAAACGATGCGAAAAATGCGTTTGTTTGACCGTAGCCTAAGTTAGCATCAACATTGTACTATTGCCCTAGGTATTTAATAAATAACAATGTTTTTAATGGCAAATCAGTTTTTAGTCTTCAATCTTGAACTCTATTGCCATTGACCATTGGAGCAGTCTGTTAGGCTCTGGTCTCCTTTGAGGAGGCAGCAGCGAATAGTTTACTATCATATTCCTGTTTAGGAAAGAAGTCCTCCAGAGGATAATGAGGTTCTCCTTGATTTCTTAAGAGATTTATCACTTGCTGCTCGAGAAGTTCCAAGTTCTTTTTCAGATCTCCCATTATCCTTCCCACCTCTTCCTGTTCCCGTCTCAGACCTTCTCGTTCTGTCCTCAGCTGCCCTATATCTTTTTCCAGGACAGCTATGGTTTCCATCTTTCTCTTACGACAGTTTTGTGCAGCTACTTTATTTTTGCCACGCCTGCGTATATCTTTGACTAGTGCCAACTGTGGTTCTGTCAAAGTGAAGCGTGAAAGAAGGTCATTAAAATCCTCTACAGGCAGATTAACAATCCTTTCTGTAGGAAATGGAATATTCATAGCTGCTGCTCTTCTTTCATCTCGACTGCATACCAGTTCTTCGGTTTGAGATGTATCATATGAACTTGTTTCTGAGATATGATTCATGAACGGTTGTGGAAGTGCTGGTAACAGTCCATACTGGTCTTGGTAGGTCAGTGGTGGAATCATTTCCATATATTCCGACTGCAGTCTTTGTGGTTCCCTGTGATCTAATTCCATGGACTCACCATCACTAAAGTTTAATGACAAGCCTGAATCTGACTCAAGGTCATCTTGTCCCTTACAGGCCTGATGTAAAGTGTGAATATCTTGATGCATATTGTGAATATTTGCCATAGTCATATCCATTGTTGGTGCACCGAACAGCCCAGTCATAGGTGCATTCTTTGGTGGATAATGTGTATTTGCATCAACCTGAGTGATGCTTGACGAAATTAACATGCCTGTATATGCAGTGGGGCCAAATGTTGGAACCACAGGTAAAGTTGGTAGATGCTGTGGCTCAGCTGGTGTACTATCCATGTAAGGATGGTCATAGTTTTGAATAGCTTGGGTTAGAGCAGGTCCTGTTCCATCTGGAAAATTGCAAACACCATATCCAGAAAACGGTATATGTTGTGCTTGATTTCCATACCCACTGATATCGTACATCGAATCACCCTGCACATCCAAGCCCTGGGAAAAAGAGAATTTATTTTTAGAAATCTCAAATCATATTTTTCTGACAATTGCATTGACATACATACTTTGACAAATACCGTAAATACTCGTGTATACCTCGAGTTGTTTGAGCAATAAATCAAGCTTAAAACTGTAGGGGTCGCGTTATACACGGGACAGCTGCGAGGTAGTGAAGATCTGATTGCTTCCAGGAGCTGTCTGACACTGTAATCCCAATTTAACCCTGCAGCCCTGACTTTAACCATTAACCCTTAATTACTGCAGCCCTCAAGTACCCCTGTACAAAACATCTCCAATACTATTCAGCCCTCTATTAACCCTTCAATCCAAAAACCTACATTAACCTTCGCAATAAAAAAACAGTAACATTAACCACTTTAATAAATAATTTCTGTATGTCACAATTTATCAAATTTATCATATACTCTGCTTCATATAAACAATATTAATTTTTCAAGGTAAAGCAGGCTTTTATCAATTTCAAAATGTGTATTTTTGTAGTGCACGAGTATATGCATAGGTTCCTAACATTGTGTGTATATAATCTTATTAAATGCAATTGCAATAATTAAATCTAAAAAATATGCCCTTATGCCATACCTTCTGCTTACGGATTTTATTTATTTAGTTTCATGTGCAGAACTTTATCATAAGAGAATTATATTCCAAGCAATCAAAATGCTCAATTACATCTATCACCATTCTAAAATAGCCACAATAATGCATTACCTCTCACTCTGCACCCCTGCTCTCTAACAACCATTGGAGGAACGAGGGTGAGAGTGGGGTGGAATGAACATGAAATGAAAACATGGAACAACAGTAACTTAACAGACGTTTGTCGTGTTTTGGAAAATTTATACTTTCATAATTTTGCTCCTAGCATTATATTCGAGTCTTGAGTAATATTCTTATTTCCATAATGAATCTCTACCCCGCGCGTTATACTCGGGTCGCGTTATACTCGAGTATCTACGGTATACCTTGCAAGACAAACACCAACCTATTTTCATAACTCTGCTTTTGAAACATCTCAAGCAGTTTTACTTTTTAATGTGGCACTCTAATTAACCCCTTCACTGCTGAGCCATTTCTCCCTGTGTGCTCATTTTGAATGTTTTGTGTCTAAACATGTTGTATTACAGGACCCAGACAAATTATATATCCTTTTCTCAGCAGACTCAGGAGATTCAAAATATATCATTATGTGTATATGTTATATCCTGTCAGAATGCTATAACAAAAAATGTAAAATAAAATAAAAGTTATTTTCAATTGGCATTTATTATTATTATTATTCTTTATTTATAAAGCGCCAGCATATTCCGCAGCGCTGATTTCAGCGCATTTCAATAATTTACGGCAGATAATATTATTTTTCCACATTTTATCATTCAAAACTTTGTGGATATAAATTATATCTGGTACTCTTGTTAGAAAAATGCAGTAACATGTTCCCATTTCTAATATTTTTAAAGAAAGAGTAACTCATAAAATATATATCCAAAGGTTTGGATGATAAAATGTGGAAAAATAAATTTACATGCTGCAAACAATTCAAATCCAAATGGAAATTTACACCTTGACCTTTTTTGTTATAGCATTCTGACTGAAAATACATAATTTTAACCAAAACTGAAAAAAATACATTTTTGCAAGTATTTTGGAGGACTGTGTTTTATAAATAATATGACTATGTATAAAACACTGAACTTGCTCCCAGCATGGAAAATGAGACGGTGAGTAATGGCAGTGGTATCGCTCATTTTATACGTGACAAATGGACAATGCCATTGCTTTGGAACAAAAATATATTTAATTTTATATAATTCATTTTGGGGGTATTTGCAACGACTTGCTCAGTTTTTATACTCTTGGGATAGCCTAACACCATCTCGCTTTGTGCCCTATTCCACTTTTGCCTTTAAGATATCTGCTGGAGCCATTACACAGAACGACTCCCACAGATCTCTTAATGACTGGATTCCTATTCCGACCTTGTCGCAAGCTGAGCTTCCAGCTCGGTCTTTGTGCTTACATACTGTAAATTAACGGCTCTTATAATTTGTACTAGAGCAGATAATTTGTACTCAGAATTCCATGGTACCTCATACTTTTCATCTGGAGCCTGTATTTCAGAAAGAAATACTGACTCTCAGAACCTGCTGTTAAATGATTTTGATTTTGCAAAATCACTTAACACATTAAGATAAATCCTGCAAAAAATCCTATACTTTCCTCTCACCGCGAACAGTTGAAGCCTGGGAACAAATAGTTCTCAGTATCCCTCCGCAATTCCCCGCACAAACTCGTGGCAGGGTTGCACTTGGGTCCGTAGAGTCCTATGAGCTCCAGGAGTCAATACCAGAGGTGACTCTGTATTATTATAACTCTAGACGCTGATACATCGGCTGAATTAGACTAGGAGGGTTATCCAAAGAGATCCGAATTGCTTGAGAAAGGTAACCGAACGCTGAAAATCAGCGTTCGGTTGCCTTTCCTGGCCATTCGGCTATCCAGAGAGCAGGCAATTCGCCAAATCCTGGCGAATTGCCTGCACATTCGGTGCCTGTTCAGTGCCTGTTCGAGGGCAGTGAAATCCCCATAAAAAAGCACTGCTTCGGCTATTCAGAGAACACAAACCAGCAGTGAAAGGTTCCCGAAATGCCCTGTCATTCGGTGGTTTAATTCGGCAAATTTATTCAGGAGAATCCCATAGACTTCAATGCTAAAAATATTCCCGTTTTAATTCAATATCTAATAAACCGTTCATTATAAAATTCTGCAGCAAAAAGTCTCTTTATTTATAGATTTTTTAGGATACTTTAAGCATTTTTCTTAATTTTTTTTTTTTTAAAAGTCCGATTTTTTTTTTTCAAGTTTACTTATTTTTTCTGTAACAGCCCTTTTTATTATCATTCCCTTGACCTCCTGTGTAAATTTCAGACATTTTCGCTCAGTAGTTTCTTTGCAAACAGCGTTTCATTTTCACAGATTCACACAAACGGTTTTGCTAATTTATTCACTGCCTCCTCTGCGTCTCAGCTGCTTCGGCTCTGTGCGATTCGGCTGCTTCGCTGCGTGTGATCGGCTCCTGCTCGGGTTTTTCGAAGGTTAATCCAGATGTTTTTGCGGGTTTTCGGCGTGCATTCGGTGGGTTTGCGGTTAGTTTTCGTCAGGTTTGCGGCAGCTTTTCCCTGCAATTCGGGGGCCCTGTGATGCTTGCTGAATACACCGCAGGGTCACCGAAATGGGATCGGCAAAAGGAACCGAATTGAAGAGAACGAAAAGTCACCGAACGTGCGGTGACTTTTCGAATCTCTTTGAATAACCTTGTAGGTGTTAAAAGGGAGGCAGTGTTTTTTCGAAAGCCGCTGTGATGACGTTGGTCCTGCATTCCAACAGGATTATAGGCTTTTGATAGAACACCGGTAAGGGAAGTCAGGGGATTTTTCCCTTATTGACTCCATTATATCAGTAACATTGGATTAGGGCTCTTGAACTAGAGATTATTTCCTCAATTGTAATTTAATAACTACTTTGCTGTGTCTCACATATATTTGTTGTATATGCTATATCACTTTGTATCCATTTCACGCTCTTGCACCCCAATAGACTTGTTTTTATATTTTCATCATGAGGTTAAGAAGCGTTGAACATTAAAAAAATAATTACACAATAGATTAAAGAGAAAAAAAAAACCAAGCAGCATATTGACCTGTAGTTCCGTAATGGACAGGATTTCTTGCCAGGCAAGGTCCATGTCACCTTGGACATTCTGGTCTCCCATTAAATTGGGCAAGACTGCATTACTTTCCTGTGATCTCGGAGGACATGGTGACATAATACTATTTGTTGTCAGCCTCAAGGTATCTAAATTCTTCTTCAGTACTTGGTACCTGAAAATGAGGCAGAAAATATTAAATAAATGCGTCTAAGAACATCAATAGATAATGCATTTTGTTTTTTGACATATGCGATTTGGTTAGGTCCAAATTGAAATTAAGGCGAACATTGGTGATTCAAAACTTTGGAAACATCTGAAACTCAGAATAGCCAACAGCTGAACCAGGGGCTGACTGGCAACTTTTGGCTTAGGGGGCAAGTCCGACCCAGAGGCCCAAAGTGCGGCAACTCGGCCCCCCACATACACTGCGCCGGCTGCTCATCTCTCCTCTTAGTCGCGTCCACTGCATTGATTTTCTTTTCTATTATTAATCGAGCCGCACCTCTCCCGAGTAGTAAGCTGCAGCTGAGAGTAAGCAGCAGAGAGGAGCGGCTGCAGCGGACTACTGTGGAGAGGTGCGGCCTGCGAACTAAGCATCCGAACTAAGGTAAACAAATCAATCTCCATACAATTGGATCAACTCTTAGGCTAGGGTCAAACAAACGCATTTTTCGCGTCTTCCGTAAAAAAGTGCGTCCGAATGCATTGACGTATTTTTTCACGGAATGTGCGAAAATGGTCATACGATGCGCATTTTCGTGCGTGATTTTTTACGGATCGTCAATAAAACACTTTTTGCGTCTGCACATTATGTAGGCCGGACATTAGCAGCGTCTGCCGTCTCCTAATCACGCAAACACGCCGCTAGCGGACGCAGCGCACTCTGTACGTCAGTACTAGCAGTTCTGCGTTCTCCAAAAAATTTGTTCGTTTGCCGCTTGCGTTGCGCGGACGCACGAAAGGCCGTACTTCGTATATTGGCAGTCATTGCCCGTCATTTGCTGCTACGGCGGCCGTGATAAAGTGCGCCTAAACGCACGTTAAAAATGCATTAGTCTGACCCCAGCCCTAATCTGGGCCTGGGCACTGAGAAGATGTTCACCGAACACCTGAGCCGAATGCCGCCGAACTGCAGGGAAAAAAAAAACTGCTATTCTTTAAAAGGCATTTAAATCAATATAAATGCATAAAAATGCATGGTAATAATAAAAAATGTCATAACAAATAATACAATGGTCTGTTACAAAATAAAAAAAACACCATTACAAAAATGGGAATCAAGAATTTTGCCTAAAAAAATCCATAAAAATACCTAAGAAATAAATAAAAAGGTTTTTTGCTGAAACTTAAAAGAAAAAAACATTCAATAGAAAATGGTAAAATTGTTAATATTTTTTTTTTTACATTGAATCCGCCTGTTTAAACCTGTCGAACTAAACCACCGAAAATCTGGGCATTTTGCCACCATTTTGGCGTTCTCCGAATACATAAAAAATTACTTTTCTATGGGCCAATTTCACTGTCGTCAAATTTTGGCAATCTGAGATGAACTGCACCGTATTTCTGTCAGTTCGCGAGTATTTGGGAAATTGACAGCTTTCTGAATAGCCGAACTGCCATGAAAATGCACCGTACAGTGAAATTCACTGTTCAGTGCTCTTTGATTAACCCCTTAAACCCTCATAATAACCGTAGCACTAAAATAAATTACATATTTAAAATAAATGTGTTAAAACTATTATTATCATTATAAAAATGATTATATTAATTAAAATAATTATATATCATACAAATAAATTTAAATATCCGACTAAATTATATAGTAAAATAAACATATTAAAATATTTCTTTAATAACTTATTAAAAATTACACATGTTGCCCTCTCTCCTCCTCTCATTTTTACAAGGAGGGGGCTAAATCTATGGTTGTCCATTGAGTGGTTATATAGTAATTCCTAATGCTCCAGTAGGTTAAGTATTCCATGGTGCTGGCACTCAGTGATGATGTATTAGACTCAAAGAGAAACAGTGCGTGGGAGCAGTTATGTGGTTTGCAACCCATGAAGGTGTACTCTGAGAAAATTATATATAGTATGCAACACCAGTGGGGAACTCAAAGAATTGCAGGTACCCTCAAAGGGATGCTAGGCGACTGTATTGGTGCGCTTCACATGTATATATCATATAAATTTACTGGCTATTGCAGGGAGATTGATCCCATAATTCCCCCCAAATTGCAAAGGTCTCCCTGAAGTGAGACCAAACTCAACCAGAAATATGCCAATAGTATCAGTTCAGATAGCCTTTAAATACTCTGTTGGGCGTAAATAGGGTTAGGTCAATAGGAACTCATAGTAATATTATTATGTGAAAACTATTAAAACCATGAATGACCCAAATAATTCTGGCCTATATCCATCTATGGCAAATAAACCCACACAATTTTATACTTCTTCTCATCAGGATGGGGGGGGGGGGTATCCAATATACCAGGACTCCTTATAGTGGGACCAAACCTAGACTGCAATTGCACCAATACTTGCTAGATAGGATACCCCCTAAGCAATTAATTAGGTGGTGGGTTGCCAGGATATAGTCAGATATAAAAATGCTCAACACGCGTTTCACTGCCTAAATATGGCAGCTTCCTCAGGAGCCTTGCAAAGTAGACTGCGTTTCCACACAGGAGATGGTATTTCACTGAAAAATACCGGCTCCTAAAGGCTGGTGTTATCATATAACACTCTCTAAACCCCCCCCCCCCAGTAAATCCCATACTTACCTCTTATCACGCGGTGAAAAGGGCGGGACGATTTACACTTCTTTTCAACAGGAGCAGAGTGAGACTAGGAACACATAGTTCTTAGTCTCCCTCCGCGATCATTCTGGGGTGCTGCGAGAGCGAGCTTACGTAGAGCTTGTGGCCAGGATACGCAAAGCTCCACAGAGCCCTATGGACTCCACGAGCCGATAGTCGCAGCAGCACGGAGCACCACTGCAGGTATCCGTCAGCTTTGCACTTCATTGCCGGGCGAGGTGCTAAAAAAGCACCTACCCCGGAATTTGATGGTAAAATGGAGACTGTATTGGAAAGTCTGCAGGTGCAGACTTACCGTCTCTATTTTACCGTCAACTATGGAATAGGGCTCAATGTTTTTTGCTTGTGCCAAAGACCAATAGTAACCTAACTCTAGCGGGAAATTCAATAATTTCCAAAAACTTTCCAATTCGGGAGCAAATCAAAAATTTTCAGGTGAGGCCAAATTTCTTATGAAAAATTTCAACTCCAGACGAATCTTCTTTGCGCTTCAAAAAATGACTGCACCTGAATTTGTGTCTTTCTATATGGCGTCATGTTTGCAAAAGCAGATGGCATCATTCCCATAGCAACCTCCCAAAAATACCCACAATTACTTTGTTAACCTTGAATACCGGCCAGGTGATAACATTGTGCCCAAGGTTAGGTTAGGCTCATTTGATCAGTAACTAAAAATGATGTTTATTTATTTTACGCTAACACAGAATAGAATATATTTGAATAATACCCTATCGATCACTTTCAGGGGCATGTCGAACAGACCTGTAGGATGATACCCCTCCTATGTTGACGTCACTACAGGGGCGCAGTCGGGCATAGCTGTGTGCTGTCCCTCGATGTACAACATCTGCTAAGTAGGAAGCATGTTGCGGTCGCCGCTGAAACTGAAGGAAATAGTAGTCAGTGATACATCAGCGAGGAATGTGTTATCGGGTTGATCCAGGGATCTAGGCCTAAAAAAATAAGAGTGGGATCTCTCCAAGATATTTGCTCCTTAATTAACCATTGACATGTTAAATTTAACCCCCCACCCTACATGCAAATTTGGAATCAATACCATAAGTGTACCATTTATTTCTAATGGCTTAGGAAACATGACCAAGACCTATTAAAAGCTCTACAGTGTGTGGCCCGAAAGGTAACTCAGTTCCTCCTCAACAAGTATAGAAGGAACTATATGTTGGCAAGCAATGCACGACTTGACCCCTTTATGATTACTTAATGAGACATCAAAGGGAAAGTGAATCTATCCATGATAGATTTACTATGAAATCTGGAATATAGGAACACTAAAAAGAATGACATTTGAATGATTAATACAGGTACACAGAACAAAGCCCATAGAGCAGCCATGGAAAGTGTTGTGTTGGCCAACCCAGTATTTGTTGTAGGCTAGACATTAGGGTGCATAGGGACACTTACCAGACCTAGGGGTTAATACTCTGCTGACATTGTTAATGTACTTAGCAGATTCATGCAGAGTTATAAACGGCATGTGTTTTTATTTATCGCGATTTTGCTGATGAATTATATGAAATAAATATTAATATAAAGATTCTTTCAGAAAATGTTATGTTTTCTGCTATGGATATTATTCTATGGCTTGATGACTTGGGTGAGTCTGCACACTAGACACACTCTGTAACTATATAATATGAGGGCTCTTATACACTCACCGGTCACTTTATTATGTACATCTGTTCAATTGCATAACACAAATTGGCAGCTAATCAATGCCTTTAGGTATCTAGACGTGAAGCCGACTTTCTGAAGATCAAACCAAGCATCAGAATGGGGAAAAAAAGGGGTTTAAGTGACTTTGAACGTGCCATGGTTGTTGGTACCAGACGGGCTGGTATTTCAAAAACTGCTAATCTACTGGGATTTTCACACACAATCATCTCTAGGGTTTATAGAGAATGGTCGGAAAAAGAGAAAATATCCAGTGAGCGGCAGTTGTGTGGATGAAAATGCCTCGTTGATGTCAGGGGTCAACGGGCAGACTGATTTAAGATGATAGAAAGGTGACAGTAACTCAAAAAAACACTCATTACAACAAAGTATGCAGAATGCCATCTCTGAACGCACAACACGTCCAACCTTGAAGCAGATGGGCCACAGCAGGTTGCCTGGTTGTAGGAGTCTCGATTTTAGCTGCGACATTCAGATGGTAGGGTCAGAATGTTGCGTAAACAACATGAAAGCCTGGATCCATACTGTCCAACTGTACCAACATTTCAGGCTGGTAGTGTAATGGTGTGGGGGATATTTTCTTGACACACTTTGGGCCCCTTAATACCAATTGAGCATTGTTTAAATGCCACGGCCTACCTGAGTATTGTTGTTGACCATGTCCATCCCTTTATGACCACAGTGTAACCATCTTCTGATGGCTACTTCCAGCAGGATAATGCATCATGTCACAAAGCTCAAATCATCTCAAACTGGTTTCTTGAACATGACAATGAGTTCACTGCACTCCATTGGCCTCCACAGTCACCAGATCTCAATCTAACAGAGCACCTTTGGGATGTGGTGGAACGGGGGAATTTGTATCATGTATGTGCAACCGACAAATCTGCAGCAACTGCATGATGCGAAAATGTCAATATGGACCAAAACCTGAGGAATGTTTCCAACATCTTGTTTAATCTATGTCATGAGGAATTAAGGCAGTTCTGAAGGCAAAAGGGGGTCCAACCTGGTACTAGCAAGGTGTACCTAATAAAGTGGCTTTTTTAGGCTTTGTTAAGACATTTTACTTATTTTTATTTTCATTATTATCATTAATTTATTATTGATCATTCATTTATGATATGTGTACCTTTGATATTATGATTAAATTATAGCATGATATCACGTTAAAACAGAAATAACACTGGCAGAGCAGAAGGACTGAGGTTAATGTCAGATGAACGCAGTCTGATCGCACTCTGCGTGTGTGCATAACGGACAGACGTACTGACGGAAGATACTGTAGACACCACACGGTCTGTTTTTTTAACGGATGTAGAAAAAAAAGGAAAATATGGGAATCAAGATTAATTATAATAAAAATACAGGTACAATCAGCCAGACCATAAAAACCTCTGAGCGTCAACGTTATGGACGTCGCAAATGCGCTGCGTCTGACGTCGCAGCATAATGCACACAGGCCACTACGCGGACATGGTGCACTCTGCGCGTCCATGGTAGCGGTCTTACGTTCTTGCCTAACTTGCATCCGTTTGCCACGTGTGTTGTGCGTGCGCAGTTCGGTGCGCATGTACTTCGTGTGTGGGTCTCTATTGATCATAATTCTATGCTACGACGGACGTTAAACTGTGCGGCAACACGGACGTGATCACTGCGTTCGTCTGACGCCGGCCTGATTTGGTAAATACCTTTTTGCCTCAAACAAACTTGCAGAATCTTTTGCCTAAAAATTATGCGAAAATGGAGCAGACTATTAGGGTCACATCAAACTGTAACCTTAAACCTAAAAGAAGCTCAACTAGTACCCTAATTTATAGACATTTGCACAGACTAAAGTTTCACCTTGGCAAATTATGGAACATAACATTTTCAGATTTGTCGATTTGGATTGATAAACCAATATTTTTCAGAAAATAAATTCGGATGAAACGCAAACTAATGGAAATGCACAGAACTACTAAATTTTTAACTCTAACCCTATTTTCTAACCCTAGTTTAGGGAAAACGGCAGTCCATTTTGGGCAGGATAATTGAATTTGTTTGTGGCCGAATTTGGAGCACCCAAAATTGTTCGCTGCCAAATTGGACAGGCTCTGTGAATAACCCCTTGTGTCTTTTTTTAACATGTTAAAACACCTGCATCCTTCCGATAGTAAACCATAGAAATGTTATCCCAGTCATAATAGTGCTATTTTTTTTTTACTTGGGAGGGATACTCTATTGAAAATAGAGTACCCTTTTTTTCTTGTCCTTAAATAAGTGGACAGAGGCTGACAACCTCTGTCCAATTATTTTTTTGTTTTAGGTGATTTCACTCACCTTTTGTCCCTCACCACACGCAGCTCCTCCTCTTTAGCTCAGGGACTCCCAAACCAGGAAGCTTTTCTGCACAATTTGTGCTCCTATACAACTTAGAAATTGCAAATTGTGCACCGCTACAGAACCTGCGCACTTTCCGTACTCAAGTTCCATAGCGTCTTTGCAGAGCGATGGATCAGAGCCTCTCTGAGACAGCTTGCTTCAGCGGGTCATTTCAGAGAGGGTGACATGAGCACCATGCTGACTGCATCAATGACTGACCTGGTGACCAGCAGCCAGGAAATTCAAAAATCACGGCTTCTAGTGTCGCTGGGTGGGATGGAGGAAACTCCTCCACTTCACCCCGCAATTTCACCGGATCACCCAGATCACGGGAGCTGTGGCGTAGGCGTTACACATCCTGATCACTGTAAAACAATAAAGTTGTCTCTTTAAAAAGTAGAGATTGAGCTAAAAATTGATAATTTATATTACCAAATGCAAAGGTGTACAGAAAAATCTAAATAGCTAATCTCATCAACCTGAAAACTAGGCTAAAATAATGTGTATTTTATGTATGTATATAGAATATTTGATACAGTCCTAACCTCAACATCTGAGGAAAGGGATTTAGGGGTTATTATTTCAGAGGATCTAAAGGTAAGCAGTCAATGTAATAGAGCAGCAGGAAATGCTGGCAGAATGCTTGGTTGTGTAGGGAGAGGTATTAGCAGTAGGAAAAGGGAAGTGCTCATGCCACTGTACAGAGCACTGGTGAGACCTCACTTGGAGTACTGTGTGCAGTACTGGAGACCGTATCTCCAGAAGGATATAGACATCTTAGAGAGAGTTCAGAGAAGGGCTACTAAAATGGTGTACGGCTTGAAGGAGAAAAGTTACCAGGAAAGGCTTAATGATCTTAACATGTATAGCTTGGAAAAAAGACGAGACAGAGGAGATATGATAGAAACATTTAAATACGTAAAGGGAATCCACAAGGTAGAGGAAGGGAGTATATTTAAAAGGAAACAAAGTAGCAAAACAAGAGGACATAGTCTTAGAGGGGCAAAGGTTTAAAAGTAACATCAGGAAGCATTATTTTACTGAGAGGGTGGTGGATACATGGAACAGCCTTCCAGTAGAAGTGGTAGAGGCAAAAACAGTAATTGAATTTAAGCAGGCATGGGATAGGCATAAGGCTATCCTAAACAAAAGATAAATCCAGATAAAGTATCCATGTAATTGGGCAGACTAGATGGGCCGAAAGGTTCTTATCTGCCGACATTTTTCTATGTTTCTAAAAGACAGAGGTGTACTTAGAGTATTTGGCACCCAGGGCAGATACTCCCTTTTGCGCAACCCCCCAGGAGCAAAAATGCAGTTCATAGATCTACCTCAATGATGAGGTGAAAGAATTTTAAGAAAAACAAAAATGGGTCCGCCCCAAGACGTTATATAGACCAGTGGTTCCCAACCGCAGTCCACAAGTCCCCCCAACAGGCCAGGTTTTGAGGATCACCTTGGGGAAATACAGACTGAATCATGCAATCACTGAACAGCAAATCATATCACCTGTGCTGCGCTTCGGTTATCTGGAACACCTGACCTGTTGGGGGTACTTGAGGACCGCGGTTGGGAACCACTGAAATAGACAATGGTTTGGGAACTCCTATAGGAGAAAACAAAATGCAACAACATTAAAGAGAGACATTTTTGAAATGGACCCAGCATCGGAATCGCTTCTGAACTTGATGTGAGGATGGTATAGATTGTGACGCATGCAGATTTTCAAACAGATTCTTTCCTTGCAGAGTTTCCCCCCACACACACCTCATGTGTATACTAATAGATTAAAAAAGCTTCTAAATTACATTTGTTAAAGTCATGACACATTTTCTGTTTCATCTTTTTCCACACTCCTCTTATATTCATACTTTTTTTTTTGCAAGATCTAACATATGCTCATATGGAGGTCCTCCCCTGTCAAAACCTCTTTCCTTCCTTCCCATCCTTGCATTAAGCAGATAAGGCAACTATCAGGACAGAGGCACTGTTCAGCTATATTGTACGCACAGACATCAGGACTATGTTTTGCAATGAAATTATTAGCATATTTTGTTTTTCAATTGATTTCCTTTTGACATTCACCTTTCTGGTTGCAGTTTTTACACTGTTGTTATCGCATATGTGATTAAAGGGATACTCTATTAAAAAACAGAGTTCACTTTTATGCCCTTAACAGCTTGGCTGTGGACGACGCGCTAAGTGTGTCCTCCGCTTTCCCGCGTAGGATGCTTTCATCGTGTTGTCACAGCCCTGCTGCTCGATGCCGATCTGGTGCCAACTGCGGTGTTCTCCTGACGAGGGCTTTTCATCTTGACCTCCGCCCACCCACTGACATCATCACGCATGATGACATCAGAAAGAGACTGCCCCCCATGGCCGAGATGGTAATTTCCAATGACGGAGATACAGGGGTCCTTTGGACACCCCTAACTCCTGAAGTATAGGGAGAGGGACATGCAAGGTATCTTTGGAAAGGCCAGAGGATGGCCTTTCCAGAGATACCAAGTGTGACGAGGCTATACATAAAATTAAAAAAATATATTTTTTATCACCCCTAATGCAGCATTATTGTTCACTTTTCAAGTGGAACATGAACAATGATGCTGCAGTAACTCACCTCCTTATTTCCCACAATGAAGCAAGTGTGAAGGCGATGGCACAATGTGTTATTACGCATTGGTTCTGTCATGCCCCAGCCCTTGGAGCCTGATTGTGGCAAGTCTGGGCCGCAGTTTCCCTAGTACCACTCCCTGTCCGCCTCCACTCCAGGGTTTCCTTGTCAGATCACCTATGTGTTTTGTATTTAACTAGGTCACGCCCTTTCCTCATGGCTCTGGCATTGTTCATACTGCATTGCTAACGAGAAGGTCTCCCTCCAGAGCTCCTGTATATTACTGCATTCCTAGTTCCTGCTTTTTCCCGTCTGTTTCTCCAAGTATCCAGTTTCTGATGTAAACCACCGCTGTGGTTCCAGGTACCATATCTGCTACTAGAGACTGTGCTTATTCCTCTATCGCTGGGCACTCCATTCTGCAGCACCTGGAGAGATTGCCAAGGATCACTGTGCTGCAACAGTTACCATATCTGCTGTTTCCAGAGACTGTCAGGGTAATTCAAAGAGATCCGAATTGCTTCAGAAATGTAACCAAACGCTGAAAATCAGCGTTCGTTACCTTTCTTGGCCATTCGGCTATCCAGAGAGCAGGCAATTCGCCAAATCCTGGCGAATTGCCTGCACATACGGTGCCTGTTCGAGGGCGGTGAAATCCCCATGAAAAAGCACTGCTACAGCTATTCAGAGAACAAAAACCAGCAGTGATAGATTCCAGAAATGCCCTGCCATTCAGTGGTTTAATTCGGCAAATTTATTCAGTAGAATCCCATAGGCTTCAATGTTAAAAATATTTCCGTTTTAATGCAATATCTAATAAACCCTTCATTATAAAATGCTGCAGTAATGCGTCTCTTTATTTATAGATTTTTTTTAGGATATTTTAAGCACTTTTCTGGATTTTTTTTTAAATTCCGATATTTCTTTTTTTAACTTTATTTTTCTGTAACAGCCCTTTTTATTATCATTTCCTGGACCTCATATGCAAATTTCAGACATTTTCGCTCAGTAGTTTCTTTGCAAACAGCTTTTCACTTTTCAATCATTCATGCAAACTGTTTTGCTAATTTATTCACTTCTCTCTTCTGCGGTCTCGGCTTTTTCCGGTGGCTTCGCTGCGTGTGATCGACTCCTGCTCAGGTTTTTCTGTGGTTTTCGGCAGGTTAATCCAGATGTTTTTGAGGGTTTTTGGCGTGCATTCGCTGGGTTTTGCGGTTAGTTTTCGTCAGGTTTGCGGCAGCTTTTCCCTGCAATTCGGGGGCCCTGTGGTGCTTGCTGAATAGACCGCAGGGTCACCGAAATGGGATCGGCAAAAGGAACCGAATTGAAGAGAACGAAAAGTCACCGAACGTGCAGTGACTTTTTGAATCTCTTTGAATTACCCTGTGTGTTATTCAGCTGTACCTGATCATCTCTGTGCGCCACATGCTGCAGTACTTGGAGATATTCCCAAGGATCACCGTGGTGCCAACTGTTACCATATCTGCGGTTACTAGAGACTGTGTTTTATTCAGCTGTACCTGTGCTGCAGAATCTGGAGATATATATATATATATATATATATATATATTGCCAAATATCACTGTTGTGCTTACTGGTTTCTTACCTGCTGTTATCAAACTCTGTGTTCATCATCTGCCACAGCTTCGATATACATATATACAGAGGTGTTCAAAATTATTCAACCCCCCACTGAAATTGAGTGTTTTGGCCAGTATGACATTGATTTTGATCATTCAGTCATCTTGCTTACAATTAAATCAAAGAGGCACGTGTAGGTCAGACAAATATAACATAACATTTATAATGAAATAACCACAAATGTCTTTTCTGTGCTCACATCATTATCAGTTTTATTCAACCCCCAAGTAACATTCAATCTTAGTACTTAGTACAACATCCTTTTACAGTTATAACAGCTTTTAAACGTGAAGCATAGCTTGACACAAGTGTCTTGCAGCTATCTACGGGTATCTTCGCCCATTCGTCATGGGCAAAAGCCTCCAGTTCAGTCACATTCTTAGGCTTGCGCACTGCAACTGCTTTCTTTAAGTCCCACCAGAGGTTCTCAATCGGATTTAAGTCAGGTGACTGCGATGGCCACTCCAAAATGTTCCAGCTTTTAATCTGCAACCATGCTCTAGTGGACTTGGAGGTATGCTTGGGATCATTGTCCTGTTGAAAGGTCCAACGTCTCCCAAGCCTCAGGTTTGTGACGGACTGCATCACATTGTCATCCAATATCTCCTGGTACTGAAGAGAATTCATGGTACCTTGCACACGCTGAAGCTTCCCTGTACCTGCAGAAGCAAAACAGCCCCAAAGCATGATTGACCCCCCGCCATGCTTCACAGTAGGCAAGGTGTTCTTTTCTTCATAGGCCTTGTTCTTCCTCCTCCAAACATAGCGTTGATCCATGGGCCCAAACAGTTTTAATTTTGTTTCATCAGTCCACAGAACACTATCCCAAAACTTCTGTGGTTTGTCCACATGACTTTTGGCATACTGCAGTCGACTCTTCTTATTCTTTGGAGACAGCAAGGGGGTGCGCCTGGGAGTTCTGGTATGGAGGCCTTCATTACGCAGTGTGAGCCGTATTGTCTGAGCTGAAACTTCAGTACCCACATCTGACAAATCTTTTCTCAGTTCCTCAGCAGTCACACGGGGACTTTTCTCCACTCTACGCTTCAGGTAGCGCACAGCAGTCGAAGTCAGCATCTTCTTTCTGCCACGACCAGGTAGCGTTTCAACAGTGCCCTTTGCCTTGAATTTGCGAATGATGCTTCCTGTGGTCTCTCTTGGTATGTTTAACATCTTTGCAATCTTCTTATAGCCATTACCCTTCCTGTGAAGAGTAATCACCTCTTCTCTGGTCTTCCTGGACCATTCTCTTGACTTCACCATGTTTGTAACCACACCAGTAAAAGTCTAGAAGGAGCAGAGTATCACAGTCATTTTAAAGCTGCCTAATTGGTGCTTATTATGCTTTATTGCTGCTCCGTGACATCCACAGGTGTTTTCAATACCTGATTGAAAACACTTGAATGAACCTCTGTTCTTCAGAGTGGTAGTCTTTAAGGAATTGAATAATTGTGTCAATGAAGAATTCACAATAGAAACATTTACTGTATTACAAAACCAATTGGTGTCATTTTAGTTGCATATGGTTCTTTAAAAAGTCCTTGTAAGTTTCATTCTGAATACAATTACAAATGTACACTAAATTCCCTAAAACCCTTTACAGCATTGGGGGTTGAATAATTTTTGAACACAACTGTACCTGCATCATTTTATCCAGTGCCTTTATTAACCCGTTTAACCCCAACACCTGGGATATATACCGAACTATGGGTCTCACCTCGGATCACGCCTGGTGCCACCCTGACAGGTTCAATGAAAACCTAAACCGCCGTACTGCTGTGAGGGTAAAAATAGAATAGTTTTTCTCATTTCAAAAGGCCGTGGCATTATGTGCTTTTACTTGTAAAGCAAGCAATGCCACTGCACAAACTCATCTTCTCATTTCCCACGCCGAGACCAAATGTGGAAGGGATGGCAGAAAGCGTTATTACACATTGGTCCATCTAAAACACAAGCCACTTCACCGTTGCGAGGAGAGCAATGTTACTTTGAATCCCTGTATTTTCATTTTTTACACCCCACAATGTCATGTTAGATGTCATTGGACAGGTCAGTTCAGGTCAGAGTCTGCCCTTTCTAATGATACCAAACATGGCCGTGTAAAATGTCATGTAAAAAACAAACACACAAACATGAAATATATTTTTTCTTATCTATTTATTATTTGTTCCAAAGTAATGATATTATCCATTTGTCATGTATAAAATGCACAATACCACTGCCGTTACTCACCTCCTCATTTCCCACGCCGCAAGCAAGGTCAGTGTTTTATACACATTCATATTATTCAAAGCGGCAAAATAACAGTGAAAAATTTTGTTTTTTTCAATTTTAGTTAAAATTGCGTACGTTCTCAGAAATGGGAACCTGGTACTGCATTTTTTTTTTTTTTACAAGAGTGCCCTGTAGAATATATAACCAGTAAGGTTTGGATGATAAAATGTAAAAAAAATAATTTTACAAGCTGCAACTGATTGAAATCTGAATGGAAATTCACTTATTTTATTTACATTTTTTGTTATAGCATTCTGAAAGGAGATGACATATATACATTATATATATATATACAGTTGTGTTCAAAATTATTCAACCCCCAATGCTGTAAAGGGATTTAGGGAATTTAGTGTACATTTGTAATTGTATTCAGAATGAAATCCTACAAGGACTTTTTAAAGAACCATATGCAACTAAAATGACATCAATTGGTTTTGTAATACAGTAGTAAATGTTTCTTTTATGAATTCTTCATTGACACAATTATTCAATTCCTTAAAGACTACCACTCTGAAGAACAGAGGTTCATTCAAGTGTTTTCAATCAGGTATTGAAAACACCTGTGGATGTCACGGAGCAGCAATAAAGCATAATAAGCACCAATTAGGCAGCTTTAAAATGACTTTGATACTCAGCTCCTTCTAGACATTTACTGGTGTGGTTACAAACATGGTGAAGTCAAGAGAATGGTCCAGGAAGACAAGAGAAGAGGTGATTACTCTTCACAGGAAGGGCAATGGCTATAAGAAGATTGCAAAGATGTTAAACATACCAAGAGATAAAATAGGAAGCATCATTCGCAAATTCAAGGCAAAGGGCACTGTTGAAACGCTACCTGGTCGTGGCAGAAAGAAGATGCTGACTTCGACTGCTGTACGCTACCTGAAGCGTAGAGTGGAGAAAAGTCCCCGTGTGACTGCTGAGGAACTGAGAAAAGATTTGTCAGATGTGGGTACTGAAGTTTCAGCTCAGACAATACGGCGCACACTGCGTAATGAAGGCCTCCATGCCAGAACTCCCAGGCGCACCCCCTTGCTGTCTCCAAAGAATAAGAAGAGTCGACTGCAGTATGCCAAAAGTCATGTGGACAAACAACAGAAGTTTTGGGATAGTGTTCTGTGGACTGATGAAACAAAATTAGAACTGTTTGGGCCCATGGATCAATGCTATGTTTGGAGGAGGAAGAACAAGGCCTATGAAGAAAAGAACACCTTGCCTACTGTGAAGCATGGCGGGGGGTCAATCATGCTTTGGGGCTGTTTTGCTTCTGCAGGTACAGGGAAGCTTCAGCGTGTGCAAGGTACCATGAATTCTCTTCAGTACCAGGAGATATTGGATGACAATGTGATGCAGTCCGTCACAAACCTGAGGCTTGGGAGACGTTGGACCTTTCAACAGGACAATGATCCCAAGCATACCTCCAGTCCACTAGAGCATGGTTGCAGATTAAAGGCTGGAACATTTTGGAGTGGCCATCGCAGTCACCTGACTTAAATCCGATTGAGAACCTCTGGTGGGACTTAAAGAAAGCAGTTGCAGTGCGCAAGCCTAAGAATGTGACTGAACTGGAGACTTTTGCCCATGACGAATGGGTGAAGATACCCGTAGATCGCTGCAAGACTCTTGTGTCAAGCTATGCTTCACGTTTAAAAGCTGTTATAACTGTAAAAGGATGTTGTACTAAGTACTAAGATTGAATGTCACTTGGGGGTTGACTAAAACTGATAATGATGTGAGCACAGAAAAGACATTTGTGGTTATTTCATTATAAATGTTATGTTATATTTGTCTGACCTACACGTGCCTCTTTGATTTAATTGTAAGCAAGATGACCGAATGATCAAAATCAATGTCAAACTGGCCAAAACACTCAATTTCAGTGGGGGTTGAATAATTTTGAACACAACTGTATATATATATATATCTCTGTCGAGTCTGCTGAAAATAAGTCCTAAAATAAAACTTGACTTCAAATCGCATTTAAACATGATGGGCTCTATTACATTCTTCGCGCAAATGTTAAACGCGAGGGGCAAAACCCTTTGCGCAGAACGTCGTATTACAATGTCCGCGCAAAAAATGCGCGTTAACGTCTACCGCGGGTGAACCTGTGCGAACGCTGCGTGAGCTTACTGTACTTTGCGCGTCCTATACTTAACATTGCGTTTGTGCGCTGGCATGCGGATGGTACTACAATCTATGCACAGCTTGTAACGCACAGCCTTTGCGCGCATAATTTTAGCAACTCCTGAAAGCTGACGTTAATGGCAAATCTGAACGTCCTGGCTGAAACCAAATAACCAGGCCAAAAAAAAAAAAAAAAAAATACAGCAAAGTATAGTTACACATTCTACTCATCCCAAACCAATAAATTTGAGAAGTTGTGAGTCTTTTTTTTTTATACAGCATATATGCGCAGATTGACTTTGACAGGCGCAAAAACTTAACGTGAGACCATTAAGGTTCTTAATTCTGATTGGCTGAATCGCGTGAAAAAAAACAGTCCGCACACTGATTTCTGCGCGCAACGTTACTGCGCGCGCATTTTGCGCCGTCCGTTTTGTTTTATTTTTTGACAGATGAGAAAATGAGCGAGTATTGTAATACCAGCGTTGATTTACACGCGTTAACGTTTGACGCTTTGTGCAAAAATTCAGCCGTTTACCGTGCATTTTTGCGTGAAGAATGTAATAGAGCCCGATGAGCACAAAATGGTCAAAATGAGCTCAGCCCATGGGGGTGAAATGGCTCAGCAGTGAAGTGGCTAAATAATTGGACAGATGGTGCTACCAACCACTGCCCAATATTTTTTTTTAATTTCTTTATATTTGGGGATTTAACTCACCTATTGACCCTTGGCCATGCAGTGGTCCTCCTCTTCGACTTCAGGGACTCCTAAACCTGGAAGACCGTGAAACTTTTCCTCACAATTTGCACTCCTGCACAACTTATGTGGTGTAGGAACCACAAAGTTTGCACCACGACAGGACTTCCACAGTTTATGGACCCAAGTTCTGTAGCACATGCGCAGATCCAATCCATCAACTGCTTCTCCGTGATCGGTCTCATGGGTGACTGATCAGGCGACCGGAAGCCAGGAAATTAAAAAATCCTGGTGGCTCTTGACGGTGGATGAGGTGGAAGAAACTCCTCCACTTCACCCCACAATTTCACCAGATCGGGGGGCCCTCTTCAAATCCTGACTATTTTTAATCAATAAGTGGTCAGGATGAGCAGAGGGTCCCTGTTAAAGCAAAATTGATTCAGTCTACTCTGTATTGGAGACGAATAGGTAACTTTTGGGAATAAAAGTACTCAGCCAGCAGTTGTGAAATGCAGCCATAGAGATGGCTGGCTAAACACTGAATGCTATTTAGAGCTCCGCAGTTGTATAAAAAGGAATATTAACTTCATACCTATTAATGCTCTGCCCATATGTCATATTTCTGGAATGTGTGTTATTACCATACTGTAGTCTTTGTGCCAATAAACTAGATTTCATATATTTATAATTATTTGATTTCTTTTCCATTGTAACCCTTTTAGTTATTGTCTTACATATCATTGTTATGTTATAAGAGTTATAAGCAGATCCTAAACCTTTGAGTATTACTCATTAGGAGGCGGGGCGGTATTAACATGATGGTCTGCCTAAAAAGTGTGTCCTGAAAGATAAGCACCCAAAAACAAACCTTACATCCTGTGGTTAGGAACGCTCCAATGCCGATACCAGGCATTTGCATGAGTACTTGTGCTAATGCCCCCAATACTCCTACAGATACTGGAAGCCAGCACTGGCTTGCCGACCAATATTCCAGGGCTGGCCGCTATAAGAGCATTCTTCCAGGCTCCTCGGCTGGCGACATTCCAGCGAGAGGCCACTAACATGAGTAACTTATAATGCGGCTCCACCGGGGCCTGCAGCCGGAGTGAGATCTTACTGATCTCACAAAACAGAGCCACATTATAAATTTCACACGTTGGCATGTAAGCCTGGCAGAATACTGTTAGAGCACTCTGGCAGCAAGGCCCCAGTGTCTATGTCTGAGGTGTTTGTGTATCTGAGTTCTGAAGTGTGTGTGTATCCGAGATCTGAAGTGTGTATGCTTCCTAAGTATGAGGTGTGGTTGAATGGGGTGTACGGCCATACCTCTTAATACTTCCATAAATTGGACAGGCTTTCAGCAAAATCTTAATTTATTGGAAAACTGTCACATGATATAAAATAATTTACAGTATCAGTGAGTACCTGAAAAAAGTATCCGTATTTTTACTCGGTCTTAAAAAATGGTATTGATGCATCCCTACTGGTGGTAATCATTTATTTTTGTAGGTTATCTTCAATTCCCCTGAAAGTCATCCTACAGGATTAAAAAAATGTGATATAACCCACACCTTCATGTAATTATAGCTAACTGTGGCACAGCCGCAGGAGAGATTCCTATTACACCAGTCTTTGTACGCACATAAAGGTTGTGACAATTTCTCTCCTTGGAATGAAACATTTGCCCGAAAAATACTTGTGCTTTAAAGTTGATCAGTGGATAAATCATATATATACTTAATTACTGTAAATAGTATGTTTATGGGTAGGTTCAACAGCATCTGTTTCTAAGCAAACAGACCTGCTTTACTTTCAAATAAGAACTCCACAAATACATGCTCTTATTTCTTGAGCTTCATAATCCATTCTATGATTGTGCACAGATGCGTGTTCTCCTGGTCATGGCATTGTTGATGGAATTAAGCAGAGAGAAACCCCGCAAAACAAGAGTAAGTAACAGACTGCATGTCAGGATCCGTACCCCCAGACCCTCTGGCGCCCCCTGTTTTCCTTTTTTCACCATGTTCTGCATGAACTATCCGGCTGGGTGGAGTAGAGGTAACATCACTGCTCTGCATGGAGAGAGCCTGTGGAGTCATGGGTTCGATCCCAGCGAGCAACCTCTCCAGTAAGTGTCCTTGGGCAAGACACCTAACAGTACATACTCGCCACCCAGAACATACTTGAAAACGAGAGAAATATCAATGTATCCTTCCTGGTAAAATCCTTTCTCAAAAAAAAAAATAATAAAACTATGCAGATTCCAGAACTTCATGTTGAACTATGCTTATTCCTGGACTCTTTGATTTGCAATCTGGACCTGAAACCTCACATGCAGTTGATCCCGCCTGATGAGTCCTGCATAAGAGGAAGCTACGCCCCATATCCCATGCTTCCTCATTGAAGTTCCTAGCTTAGCTAGTGCAGACCTGCCTCTGAGATCCTTGCCTGAAACCCCTCTGATCCAAAGACTTTCCTGCCTTCCCTCCTCTGCTATTCCTGGACATTATCATTCATTAACGGTATCCTCCTTTGCCTCCCTGTACCCTTCTGTTATATTGCTTGACTACCTGTGTACCAGACCCTTGCGTAACCCTGATTGCCTGCTCCATCCGTACCATTGCCTGGAATATATGTTCTCCGTATCCTTTGTATTGTATTTATCCAGTTCTCCCATTCTCACTACCCCTAGCCTCCTCCTATGGTTTTGTTCTGAGCCTTATGTATGATTTCTTGTCTGTTTATTTGTTGCTACAAATAAACCCTGTAACCTGCCTAAATCTGTTCCCTTTTTCACTGCATCTCGGGCTCATACCCACACTTCTGCACATATGCTAGGCCAGGGTCATGGCACTGCATCAACAATGACCATGTGAGAAATTAAAAGAAACCAGTGGCACATGGCAGCACATGTGTACAAATGTCAGAAATAGCTATATATAGAGTAAGAATACAGAAATAAATTATTCTGTTCTTTAAAGATAGGGACAGTAATACCTATGATAATGACAATATCAATGTTTCAACTACAAATTCAAAAGACTTATACCGACACCTTTTATCCGAATAAAAGTTAAAAAAAACTTTGGACTATGTCGAAAAATAGATTATAAATACAGAATAAAACACCCAAGAATTATACATGGTTGCCATAGGAACAAGTTTGCAAAAGGTCAGGCACCAGTTTTACAGTATTATAGCTTAAAAGTGAGAACTAATTTAGGAATGCTGATATGATGTCAGGTTGATGTCCAGAAATAATTTCAGGTACTAGCTTTTGGATTAAATAGGAGATTAAAGGGTACACTGAATAATATCTTAGATTTTTATTGTATATAAGATGCCCGATTTTGCAGAATCTGTTCCTGGTCTATCTTGAGCTTATATTGACCACAATGCATTAAATATATATAGGCATCTCAAGGGTGTGGCTGACTGCCAAGTTGAGAGGACACGGAGTGTGGGAGCTCTGTCCCAATATTGTCTTTATGATGACTTCGAGATGTCTTTGAGTGCTGAATTCTCTCTCACCTCAGTCCTGATACCTCCCAGATGTCACTCATTTTGGGGCACTTTTCTGAAGTCTGTGCCTGGGATTTCCGACACGCGTGGCTGCATCACTCTAGCTGGAGTGTTTGGCGATCAGCCATCTTGGGGCCTACTTGCTCCTTGCCTAATCTGCACCCGCCCTGTTCCTCTGTTTGCGGGCTGCGATGGGGGCCCACGTCCCCTGCCTGATTCGGTTATCCAGATGCTGGGAGTGGAAGGGGTGACCCTCGGATGGTGGCAGGGTGATGCCCCTCTCCCGATGGCTGTGATGGCTTAAAAGTTGCTTAGTACTGCTGGATGGGGAGGATGATTCCCTGCTCACAAAAGACAACTGACGCCGTCTTATGGATGCCTTGTGGGCCTGCCGGGGCCGGTGGTGCCTCTGGAGCAGCCTCGTTACTGTGGTGGAAGTGATGCATGATGATGGGAGTGGCGGCTTTGACGTGGTGTAATCACTGGGCTCCTTTCTTACAGAGGGGATGCTGGAGCCCTTGGCCGAAGACTTCCTGAATGGCTGCAGGCTACCGGCTTGGACTGCAGTCACTGAGGCAGTGGACGGACCTCCCTTCTCGCTCTCTGCGTCAGCCTTGACGCTTCTTGGAGTGCAGCTGTGTTTGGCTCCAGCCTGCGGTGTTGTGAACAAAGATTGCGGAGCTTCCTGGAGGCTACCTGGATGGCGGGCCCTATACCTCCCATGCATCCTTGAGGGTGTCGTGTGTCCTACTCCACATCTGGACTCTGGCTGAGATGGCAGGCCCGCTTTCAGGATCCTGGCCATGGGGACCCGCTCCACAAGGCTGTTTCCCCAAAATCTCCCCATAAACAGACAGAATTTTTACTTTGTGTGTGCCCCCGAGTACTTGATGGGACATTGAGCCGGGAATGCTACAAATTTCTTGGCGGTCCTCCACATTCTCCCATCTTTTTGTTTTCCATTTTTGTACATACATGTGCCCCTCCAGTTGATTTCCTGCAGACTCAGCCGACTCTCCTGCATTGGCCAACTGGATTGTTTGGAAGTCCCGTTCCCCCTCCCTCCCTTTTTTGTTTTCCTTTTTGCTGGCTATCTTTGTCAATGTGAAATTTTCTGGTGAGCCCTGCGTGACCATCTTACTGTTTATTACATTGATGACAATTTCTCAAAATAAAAACTTTTTAAATATATATATAAAAAAAAAATTAACACATCAAAGGCGGCAACTATAAATGTAATGGATTTGCAGCCAGAGATCCTTTTCCAGAATAAAGAAAAACATTGGTTATACTGTAAGGCAGTGGTTCCCAACCGCGTTCCTCAAGTACCCCAAACAGGCCAGATTTTAAGGATCACCTTGGAAAAAAGCAGACTGAATCACTGAGCAGCAAATCATATCGCCTGTGCTGTGCTTCAGATATCTGGAAAACCTGACCTGTTGAGGGTACTTGAAGACTGCGGTTGGGAACCACTGCTGTAACGTGTTGTGTAGCAGTACAGTATAAAATGTTGTTCTTTCTTAGGAAGCCATATTCTGCAATTTACAGCAGTATAAGCCTTTTTAAAATTACTCATGACAGCTATCAATCTAGGTATGAGATAGAATGCGCTTCTTGTATACGCTTATATATTGGCTTCAAATAATTCATGATGTGGGAATAAAAATAACCTCCAAAACATTCCTCATAAGAGGAAAAAAGGCCCATACAGATCTCAAAGTAGGGTACCACAAAAAAGCTATTCTGACTGAAGATGTCAGGGAAATTGGTGGAGTATTGTAATATGTCACAAACCAAGCCCAAGTGCACGTTAAGGGACACAAAGACCTGTGCCCACGTTAGTTCTGCTATGACTTGAGCCCTGCCAGCATCTTTCATGCCTCAGCTTTTGGAAGCTCGTGTTCCAGTCTGTGTTTTCTTGCTATTCCACCTACAAGGGGACCACAGGTATATTATTATTATTTTATTTGATCTACTGCATATTATTACTGCCCTTGAGGAAGTCTTTTAGACGAAATGCGTCGGGCGTTTATTGATTGGTATTATTTTATTTACAAATAAAATAATTTTATTCATTTAAATTCTCATCCCGTTTTTTTGCCAAAATCTGGTTATTGGCGTTTCCGGTATTGGCGACTCCAGCCTTGGATTGGTTTAGGTATCATCCCTAACATCCATCTTTGCCGAATTCCCTGCGTTCTTCTTCTGGACCACAGGTATAGACTGCTATATATGAACTCCTATTTATGGGTGTTTGCCCCTGGACCAAGTGCCTTTGTGTTCCAGTTCATGGAGTGTCTTCAAGTCAGTTTTTTCCTGCATGCCTAGACTCACAACTGTCCATCTGTCAAACCTGTGTGCCCTGTACCCTTCCTTCTGTGAGTTTACTATCCAGGTTCCTGCCATAGATTCGTCTGAATTCCTGTTCTTGCCTCCTAAGCATTTACCTGCTTCATTTTGGGTTGTTGCCTTACAAACCTGTACCGGCTGGGTGGAGTAGAGTTAACATCACTGCTCTTCGTGGAGAGAGCCTGTGGAGACATGGGTTTGATCCCAGCAAGAGCAACTCTCCAGTAAGTGTCCTTGGGCAAGACACCCAAAGGTACATACTCACCACCCAGGACATACTTGAAAACGAGATAAATCTCAATGTATCCTTCCTGGTAAAATCGTTTCTCAAAAAAAAAACCTGCTCAACCATGACTGGTAAAGGTTGTGACTACAGATAAACAGGCATATATTTTGCTCATTCATCAATCAAGGGAGCAATATTACCTGATTAGACTAGACCTAAGAAAAGAGCAGTAGTAAAAATAGTAATAACTGGATATATCTCCCTACAGGGGCGGAGCAAGGGGGCAGGGGTGCGGCCTGCAGTGGGTGACACCACCCCTTAGGGTGGCACCCTAATTTTTTTTATTTTATTTTTTTACACAAAAATATTTTACCAGGAAGGATACATTGAGAATTCTCTCATTTTCAAGCAAGGCCTAGGCTGGCATTATCCAGGGGGTGGCAAACAAAACACCACAAAGAGGATATTCACAGAGCACCGAAATGACGCAGACATTTCATTGTTCTATTGTTCCCCGCACTCTGGGTAATCAAATTTTCCCGGTGAATTCACCACAGGGTCCCTGAAGTGCAGGGAATCAGCCACCGAATGCTGCCTCAAACCCATCGCCTACTGTTTTAAAAAGAACTACTGAACACAAATGTCTGGAATTAACATATAAGTTTCTATGAATGATAATAAAAAGGTCTGTTACAGAAAAAAAGAAAAACCGCTATTAGAAAATTTATATTGACAACACATTGGGTTCTGTACAAGGTTTGAGGATCATACAACCCGTTACTTTGTCCTTCCCTTCTCAGTTCCAGAAGCATGCAATAGACCTGCACTCATCTTCTAGACCTGTCTGGTATTGCAGAGATGTTATTTAGAGGAGCAAAGTTTCCACAACCTCCATCATGATACTTGATGTAGTAGGAAATGGGATCTGTTTTATTATGGGCAAGATATCGCTTAAATAGACAGTCAATCTCAACAAAATCGGATAATAAAAAAAACTTACTGGTGCCAAATATGTATGTGTAAGTCTGGAATCAGGATTAACAGTAAATTGAACAAAGGAAAGAATAAGGACACAGCATAATCAATTAATGCACGTGATAGCCGACAGAAACAAAGGAAGAAAATACCAGTATACAACACACAAACAACCAGCACACACTATTCACGTCAGACAATGTGAATACTAACATAGATGTCGTCTACAAGTAAACAATCTGTGGATAAGAATATGATGAGTTAGTCCCATTAACTGAGTGCACATTGCTTTCACGTCAACGAGCCGTAGTCTCTAGGTCAGCGGTTCTCAACCTAGGGGTCGCAACCCCTTTGGGGGTCGATCGGCCCTTTCCGGGGGGGGGGGGTCGCCTGAGGCTTCCTATTGTGGGGCGCCCGCACAACAGCATTCAGCGCTGCAGCATTCAGCGTCCCGTGAATGCTGCACAGCGGAGCGCAGAGGACGAGCGGCCCCTTATCCTCGCGCACAGGAAGTGATGTCCTATCACTGCCTGTGCTTGAAGGAGCCTGACGTCTGGACGGGTAAGTCGGGCCGCCTGTCTGCTGAGGTCTGAGTTTTTTTCGTTAATGACACCGCCGCCGTGCACCACTGCCACCAATGATTTAATTGCGCCTGGCTGATTTCATTTTAATTATTTGGCTGAGCAAGGCTTAATTTATATGGGGGAGACCTGAAGCACCGCTGATTTATTTATTTGAGGGACCCTGAGCACTTCTGATTTATTTGTTTGGGGGACCCTGAGCACTTCTGATTTATTTGTTTGGGGGACCCTGAGCACCATTGATATATTTATTTGGGGGGTACCCTGAGCACCACTGATTTTTTTTTTTTGGGGGGGGTACTGTGAGCACCACTGATTTAATTTTTTAGGGGGTATTTGTTGTTTATTATTTATTTTAAAGTTATTTATTTGGTTTACAAATATTTTGTATTTATGCTAAAGTTCTGTGGTTATGAATGAATACCTGTGTATTTGAATTAACATTTGGTGTATTGGTGTCTGTGCGTGTTTTTGGTGAGTCATCAGACCCAATTCTCCAGGTGGGCCACGGGAGTTCCAGTCCGACACTGGGGTTGGCGCCATTGTATTTATGCAGACTGGTCACACATCTGCAGAGAGCAGGTATTGTAGAAAGCAGCTGCTGTGTTAAAGGCATTGGAGGTAAGACAGGGCAACACTTGAATTATTGTTCATCAGCTATTGTCATATTTTATTTTCATTTAGATAACAAACCATCCCATGACAATGGATCGTGTAGAGAAGAACCATAAAATAAGAAGATATAGTGAGGATTTTTTACAGTATGGTTTTACCTCAATAATTACAGTAGGGATTGAGAAACCATAATGTGTTATTTGTTGTGAAGTTCGATCAGCTGAATCTATGAAGCCAAACAAACTAAAACGCCATTTTGATAGCAAGCATCCGAGCTTTGCCGGCAGGGATACCAACTATTTTAGAAGCAAAGCTGATGCACTCAAAAAAGCCAGACTTGACACTGGTGGCAAGTATTACAAACAAAACGTAGCAGCCGTTGAAGCTTCATATTTGGTGGCACGTAGAATTGCCAGAGCTATGAAACCTCACACCATTGGTGAGGATTTACTGTTGCCAGCGGCCAAAGACATTGTTCGAGTTATGATCGGAAACGAATATGTTACGAAATTGAATGCAATTTCCTTATCTAACGACACTGTTCGCAGACGATTAGATGACGACATGTCGGCTGATATTCTTAGTCAGGTAGTACAGGAAATTAAATCTGCTCCACTTCCAATATTTAGTATCCAGCTTGATGAATCTACAGACGTGGCAAACTGTTCAGTTACTGTTTTTTGTGAGGTATATTAATGACGCCGACTTTAAAGATGAGTTTCTTTTTTGCAAACCTCTTGAAACGACAACTACTGCACATGATGTATTTGACAAAGTTGGATCATTTCTGAAAGAGCATCAGATCTCTTGGGAAAAGGTTTGTGGTGTTTGTACTGATGGTGCTCCAGCTCTTTTTTTCTTAACAGACTGTATAACATTTTGTCTTTGTGATTAATTACTCTTGTTTACTCTGCTTTAATTATGTTCAATTTGTAGCAATAAAAATACATCCTGCATATCAGATATTTACATTACAATTCATAACAGTAGCAAAATTAGTTATGACGTAGCAAGGAAAAAAAATGTAATGGTTGGGGTTCACCACAACATGAGGAACTGTATTAAGGGGTCACGGCTTTAGAAAGGTTGAGAACCACTGCTCTAGGTAGAAGGCTGGCATCCACACCCTTCCAAGGCACACAAACTCTGTCTTTTGCATGGCCGAGGTGGTAAATTGGTGTGGTAGACAATTCGATAGATGTGACCAGGAGGTCTAAAAAAAATAAAAAAAAATAGAGGGGATGTCTGTTCATCTGTTCACAAGGAGTATGTAGACCATGGCATTTTGTTTGGGGTAAGTGGAATTAAACCAACTATACTGTCTGCACCTCTTTGTCTTTGAACGTGCCATGATTGTTGGTGCGAGACGGGCTGGTCAGAGTATTTAAAAAACTGCAGATCTACTGGAATTTTTCCGCACAACTATCTCTAGGGTTTACAGAGAATGGTCCGAAAAAGAGAAAATATCCAGTTGTGTGGATGAAAATATCTTCTTGATGTCAAGAGGAAAATGGGCAGACTGGTTCGAGAAGATACAAAAACAATCATGATGTCACTCTAGGGATTATAAAAATGAAAATAAAGAGGACCTTTTTAACTCCCCACTGACGTCTCTTCCTATTGGCGTCACAACAATGAATAAAATATCGAAAAAGGCCTGGGAGTACAATCTAAACCGATAAAGCACAGAAAAACTTCATGGTGCAGCAAGTAGTAACAAACGTTCCATATAGGCCAGTGGAAACGCACTCACAGTATTTAAATATTCTATAGGCACATCATTTAGAGCATAGCCTTAAGTGTTACCGCTCCAATAGATTCTTCAGGCCTCAAAACTGGTTCACCTCGCCGCCACATGACACACCAAAAGGAAGCTGTTCTGATTGGGAAAAGATTTATTGACAACAACAGAAAAGTAATACTCCAACGCGTTTCATCTATAGTCAAATAGACTTCATTGGGGAGAATCTGCATCCTGGCTGTGCAGCTGACAAATCTGCAGCAGCTGCGTGATGATATCATGTCAATGTGGACCAAAATCTCAGTTCTGAAGCCAAAAGTCGTCCAACCTGGTACTAGCAAGGTGTACGTAATAAAGTGGCCGGTGATTGCATATGATAAAACCGTGTTTAAATGTAGGAGATAAAACATGGCAGAGAACTCTAAAAGATCTTGGTTATTAGTCTTCATTGGAACAGGAGAGAACATACTGGTATGAGGTTGGCACAGTGTAATGTCAGCGATGCAGTCTGAACTACTACATGTAGTAAACATGAACTTTAACCTGGTATTCATATCTGTTAGGCAGGGGTGAAGTTGAGCAAGAATGATCATGAAATGCAGTTCCGGCCACTATTTTTGCAGGGAGAGTGAAGTTCCCATTTGCCCCCTACACTGAAAAACATATATTTAGTTTACAATAATATGTTTTCTTGTTAAGCTACGATGAATATATGACATATATTATGATTATTGAACTCAATCCATAAATCAAAGTGTGTATATATATATATATCTTAGTATCACATTTGAGGTGGTGGATTAAGTGCATGTTTCCAGGTTCCCACACATATCTCATTAGGCCTAAAAATGTTGTCCACATGCATAACATTCATAATATACTTGCATACGGACAGAAATACCCTGAAACTTCCAACCAGCTATCAATTTAAACAGTCATCTATGCAGCAACTACTTCTGATTTTTAACATATGTTAAAGATTTGGCACAAAAAGGAGGGTAAGGGAGTCCATGTCCAGAACCGTCACATTGTTTTTTGACTGGTACCTAATGTGGTCCCACCAGTTTACACACCAAGTTCTTCCTGTCATTCATCCCCTCTGTGATATACAATGCACACGTCTTCCCATAACAACCTACATTTTATTGATACATTCAAAGTCCTCTATAGCTGTTACAATTTCGTCACAGTATTTATAATGTTAATAAATAATACTTCAGGATTATACATCTTACTCTTAGCTAAATGATCTGCACATACAGCTGTTTGAATACCCTTACTACAAGTTATGTGAGATACACTCAAATATTAATTATCAGATTGATTTCCCAAAAAGGAGCACTAACATGCAAAGAGTAATTGTGTAACTTATACTGTAAATGGATTAGATCCTTTGAAGGACAAAATTCACAAATGGCTCAGTTATTGGGTCATTGCCAGGCATTCCCTGGTTTTCGATAGATAATAAAAGATCTCTAAAGCAGATCATTAGGATGCAACCTACTATTCCACGGGAAAAATATAGGTAATTTCATATTAAAACTGAATAATCTCACACAGGAGGATCTCACCTGGTCCAGAAGATCTTTCACTTTACACAGTCACACATTGGAGTAGAAGGCTGTAACAATCCTGGAATATTTGCATTTAGCAGAAAATGATTGTCCTAATCCGTTTAAATCCACGAGGTACAAGTTGATGTGATCCTCCTTGGTGCGCAGTCAGTCAGTGGTGTCTGTAGAGGGGTGTCCCCAGCCTTTGCCGTTCATATATCTTTTCATTATTCACTATTTTATTTGCCACCCTGCAACACTGTATTCCTATGTTCTCTGTCTTGTGTGCACTTGTCCCGCTTACTAGCTCTGTTTCTTTATCTTTGGCTCCAGGCTCCAAACTCTCCTAACTCCCTCGTGCACATCCTCTGCTGTCACTTTATCTTCTGCCCTTGTTCACCAAGCTCTACACATTTAATTTCTCTATAGCTCTACGCTACCAACTCACAACCTTCCCTTGCCCTCTTTGCACTTGTTCCACCTTACATACCAACTCAGAAGTCTCACATTATCCCCTAGATTTTCTCCTTTTATATATTTCATTGACTTTTTCGACTTTCTCTTACTATTAGCATTGGCTTCTCCCTTCCCTCACAAACAGGGTCCATAATACCTGTGCCTGCTACTGCGTATAGTGAACCAAGAGCCGTGTTAGTTTTATCAGCTCCTTCTGGCTGCGTTAGAATGTAAAACCACAAATTTGAGACACCGGTATCCTCTCCCCACCCTCCTTCACTTCCCACCCTCCTGACTGCGGCTCCCCCACCACAGTCCTTGCTGTCCCTGAGACAAAATAAAGGACAGTTGGTGAAGTATGATAACATGTTTAACATTAATAATTATATAATAACACATTAAAGTACCCTGTGCTACTTAACACATAAGTAAGTGCAGTCAAATTTTCTCAAGCCCAATAAGTAAAACACATATACTGTTCTATTCCAATCGAGCCATTAAGTGTAACAGTTCCACTCCTTAATCATAATGTCTGCTGTGCTATTCCAGCTGAGTCATACACATCCCTTGCAGTTCAGCTGTCTACTGTAATATAATGCTTTCTATACGTTGTATAGGAAGCGCTCATTTTTGAACATCTGGGAAATAACATGCGATTCCAAGGTCACTTATTATTCCCGTCTTGAGCAAGTGATTTAAAAAATATCCAACTCTCCAAACCTGTTGTTAAGTGATTTTGCATTTGCGAAATCACTTTACTAAAATGAAAACTAGACTAAAAAAATCATCAGTTATCTCTGGTTCCATGGTGCAGAGGATGACGCAAATCCCCACCTGTTCTCACTGCTAGCAGATGGACACTGAGAACAAGTAGCTCCCAGCATCGTTCCGCTGCTCCTGCAAGATTGTGTACATACAATCTTGCAGAGGGCTCTCAGGTTCACCAAGGAATTCTGCGGACTCTAAGATATGTTATTTTAGGTGGCATACAACTACAGTGGCAGTAATTTTAGCTGCTGTATATTAGGAATTAATAAGATAGTATAGTAGCTTGCTTTTAATAGAGCTGGTAATAGAGTGGTGCTCATGGTTAGCTTCTCCCCATTACTGGCTCAGTTTGAATTTGGCCCATCATAAACCAGTGGTGACATCACCATCAACAAAGGAAGCTTACCTGCAAACAAAATGCTGGATAGGTATTTCTAGAAAGAAAAATAACTAGAACAGAAATGTACCCCTTTGTAGCAGGTTATGTTACTGTGGTACCAGATTATTGTGCTTGGAGAGTATTGATACTTATATTGTCATAATAGTATAGCATGGTTATATCAGACCTCAAAATTTCCACTCGCATTCGGTGAGTGGAAATTAGCTGAGGGCGAGTGGGGCAGACTGACCCGTCAGTTGCTGGGGCCCGGGTTCAGTGGGCCGCCGCCTTCTTAATTCTCAGCTCCGGTATCAGCAGTAATGGCCCTTGAGTCTAGGCACCGGCGGCGGAATCTGAGACTCCGAGGGGTTCCCGAAAATGTAGCTGATGGGGGGGCTCCTTCAGTATACTGTAGGCTTGGTGACTCCACTGCTGCCGACCTCTACTGATACCTCAGAGTCACCGGTTCTGTCGGTCATGCGCCTCTGGAAGGCGGCTACTGCCCGGCAGAAGCTCCCCGAGATAACCTCCTGGTGCTCTGAGATATTGATACTCATTCTCGGATCCTGTAGGCTGTTGGTCCTGCTTTCCGGGTCACGTATGCTGTCGACTCTCTCACCGTTTTCCGGGACCTACCTTTCCTGATGTTGGTGGCCGTAGGCGCTATAAGGAAGTCACTGCCTTGCTTCGTCTGCATGTTGTTCGTTACCAATGGGGATCTTCGGGCTCTCTTCTGGTATCCTCTGCTGGTGGGACCCTCACGGCGACGACCCTGGACGAGGCACGAGTTGGGACTTGCGGCTGCTCCCCCCCCCCCGGACCAGTTGTGGGATCCTGGCTGTTGCATTTTCGCCCTCACTTTTTTTTTTTCACTTTTACACTGTTCCTTTCCCTTAGAACTTACATGAGACTGTTGCCGTCTTTTCTTTTCTGCGAGACCTTTTTCTAGTTATTTTTGCGGCCATTTTGAAGACTATAATTTTTTTTGTCCTTTTCCCTCTTTCCTACTTTTGTTTCCCCCTGGTGCTCACTTTATCGACGAAGATGTACCTCCTGTCCCTCCTTTTTTCGGCATTTTTCGGGTGGTCCCAAGGCGCGCCACTATGGCTGTCTGTCATACTCGGCCCTCGGACTCCCGGGCCTCTTGAAGTTTCCCCTCCATGGCCTCCTCTGGGAGTGTGCCAGGAGTGTCACGATGATGGCCTTTGCCATTTCCCTCATCCTCTCCCCCTTTTTTTTTTCTCTAGGTCACCATCTTTTGCATAGTGATATGTCTGGCACCTTCTCCGCCCCTCCTCCCTATTCATTTAATTTTTTTATTATTTTTTTCCCCTTCTACTTCCTATTTACATATACACTATTTTCTATGTACCTGACAAACGTTCCCAAGATTCTGCTGTGGCTACATGTGATTTTACCTGTCGAGTTTCCGTGCTTACTTTGAAGATTTGTATTACGGCCCTGCGAGGCCACCTTAGTTGGTCGATCTGTGACCCATCCGTTTAAAATAAAACTTTGAAATAGTAGAAAAAAAAAAAAAAAAGAATAAGAACGGGGTAAAAAGACAGACGATGGGGAGAAAAAGAATGAGGGAGGGGGTAAAAAGAATGAGGGAGGGAGTAAAAACAATGAGAGAGAAGGAGGGAGTAAAAAGAGAAGGGTAAAAAGAATGAGAGAGGGACGGGGTAAAAAGAGAGCGAGAGAGAGGGGGTATAAAAAAAGGCATTGGAGCTCTGTGATATGCTCCTACACACCGCACATTGTGAGTTTTATTGCTGTGATGCTCTAAAACACTCATACACACTACGCATTACTGTATCAGAGCACCACAGCAATAAAACTCACAATAATGTGCATTGTGTATGAGCGTATCACAGAGCTGCACAGTAATAAAACTCACAATAATATGCAGTGTGTATGAGCGTATCAGAGCTCCACAGCAATAAAACGCACAGTAATGTGCGGTGTATATGACCATGAGTTTTATTACTGTGAAGCTCCCTGATATGTACGGTGTGTATGAGCGTATCAGGGAGCTCCACAGTAATAAAACTCATGCTCATACACACCGCACATTACTGTGAGTTTTATTGCTGTGGCACTCTGAGATACGCTCATACACGCCACACATTATTTTCCTTTATGTTTACACTGCTTTGTTATATTATTAATGAAAATTAAATAATAATTTAAGAGGGTGTGTTTAGGGGCAGAGTTAAGGGTAAGGGTTGGGTGGCGAGTAACTCTTAAGGCCTGGCTAGTAGCTTGGAACCTGAAATTTTGAGCACTGGTTATATGTTGCAGTAAGGGCTCCACACCTTTGGATTGGTTCTCTATCAAGGTGGCCACTAAGTAAGTCATATGTGGTTTGCCGTTGTTCATTAATGGAGCCCTACATAAACTCTGATATCCAAAACCATATACTTGCTGTTGCCTCCTTGGATGCGCTTCCCCAGATTTGGATGTGGGTAAATGTAATACAGATGGATTTAAAACTAACCTGTCATGGCCAGGTTCAGTTTTCATCAAATGGATATTGCATTGATTATAAAGGTCAAAGCACTCTCATTTCTCAATGAGATATTGCCAAATGATACTCACCTGGGTTCCAAAGACCTTTTTTGGCAGGATGAGGGCAATTATGCATGAGTTGGTGACTCTGTGATGATGTCTATGCTTTGATGCACATCGGCAGTCCGTAGTTTCCCAGTACTGAGCAGAAGAACCGTGCAGGGTGTTTTTTTTTCTCTCCACTATCAAAAGAGCAGAACCTGCCAAACCACAAGTTTCTACACTACTATTTTATATAGGAAGGGAGAAAAAGATCAGATTTTTACGATGTCTTCTTTTATAAAAACTTATAATTTTTTTGTTCTTGTAATTTTGTTCTTTGCTTGTATATACCTTACAATAATCCAATTGGGGAGGATTTGTTGGGAGAAAAAACCTTTTCCTTTTTTTTTAAATTCTACAATTTTATTAAATTTATAAAAAAAAAAAAAATACAGCTATAAAGCTCAGAGCAGCAGAAAGTAAATCGCAAAATCAGATTACAGTCATCCAAAGAACAAATACAACATACTATTCCTTGCCTATATGGGTTCGAAAACAAAAAATTAGAGTTTTAGAGTACACAAGATTTATGCGAATCACTACTAGAAGAAACCTTTTCATTAACATCTGAACACTATAGAATCAATAAGTTTATTCTATTATATAAACATTTTGGGCTCTATTAAATACTTTGCGCAAACGTTAACGCGTGCACAAAAACGCATTAACGCGAGGGAAAATTCCTTTGCGCAGAACGTCATATTACAATGTTCGCGCAAAAAATGTGCGTTAACATCTACCGCTGGTGAACCTGCACGAACCCTTTGCGAGTATAACGTACATTGCGCGTCCTATACTTAACATTGTGAGCGCAAATGCGTTTGTAATACCCTCCGTGTACCAGCGCACAATCTATGCACAAATTTTAACGGACGTTTGCGCGCATAATTGTAACGTCTTTTAAAAGCTGGTAACGGCAAATCTGAACGTCCTGGCCAAAAGCAAATACACCAGGCCGAAAAGAAAAATACAGCAAAGTATAGTTACACATTCTACACATACCCAAACATTAAAATGGAGAGGTTGTGCGTGTTTTTATTATTGCTGCAGCACATATACTCAGATTGATTTTGACAGGCGCAAAAACTTAACGATTGCAGGTTTTTCGAGAGGTGGCGGGGGAGTTTGGAGTACCACTGGCAGAGTACAAAACCGAGGGCCCTGGTCGTTTGATTGCCTTTCTGGGCATCGAAATTGACATGGAGCTCAGGGTTTTCCAGCTTTCTGTTCAGAAGAGCCAGGTTCTGCTGCAGTTGGGGGGGGGGTCGCAAAATTGCGGCTTTCTGAGCTCCAGTCGCTATTGGGTCTTTTGGTATTCGCTTGCCAGCTGATGCCGATGGCCCGTGCTTTTTTCCGTAGGTTGCCCTTGGCGACTGCGGGAATTTGGGTGGCACGCCATTTTGTGAGTATCACCGGTTCTTTGCAGGCCGACCTCGTTGTCTGGCAGTCCTTTTTGTTAAATTACAATGGAGTGACGTATTGGTAGGAGGAGGAGGTGGACAAGGAGTCCCTCGAGCTATTTGCCGATGCGTCGGGTGCCCATGGCTTCGGGGTTTATCTTCAGGGAGACTGGTGCGCGCAGGCTTGGCCCACGGAGTGGTCCTCCTCGGACTTTGTACGAAACCTGACATTTTTGGAGTTGTTCCCGCTATTCGTGGCCCTGGAGCTGTGGGGGGAGCGGTTGGCTAATAGGTGGGTGGTGTTCAGGATGGACAATCTTGGTGTAGTGCAGGTGGTGAATCGTTCGTCGTCCAGTTCCTCTCCAGTCTTGGCTCTTTTGCGACACCTGGTTCTGCGCTGCCTTGAACGTAATGTGTGGTTGCGGGCTAGGCATGTTCCGGGTGTGCAGAATGTAGTGGCTGGCGCTCTCTCCTGGTTCCAGTGGGACCGTTTTTTGGCAGGTGGCTCCAGGAGCGGCGAAAACTGCGACTCCTTTTCCTCCGTGGCTCTGGTCCCTCGCTTCGCTGGACTGAGGCTCTTATTGGAAGGTTCTCTGTCGGCGGCAACGTGGAGTTCTTATTCTCAGGTCTGGCGGGCGTGGGGGTCCGTGCGGGCGAGAGGGGTTGGCAGACTGCTGAGGATCGGATGTAGGCGACATTGGTCCATCTTGGTGCCCTTCAGGAGCGAGGGTGTTCTGGGGCAGCCAGAGTTTTGTCTGCTCTTTCCTTTTTATTCAGGGCGGTTGGATGGGATGTGGGGAATGAATTTTGTTGCGTCGTATTGTTAGGGGATGGAGAAAGAACGTGGCTCCGGAGGTAAGGTGTATGGGAGGTTGTTTTCGGAATTAATGGTGGCGTTGGGACGTATTTGTAAGTACCAGTTTGAGGCTTGTTTGTTTCAGGTGGCCTTTGCTTTTTGTTTTTATGGCGCTCTGAGGATAGGGAAGTTGGTGGCTCCTAATGCTCGGGTGCATTCTTCTTTGCACCTGGAGAATGTCATGTTTTCCACTGATCAAATACAGTTGTTGATCGCTAAGTCCAAAACGGATCAATCAGGCAGAGGTTCACTAGTCACCCTCTGTGCGGTTGGGGGGATGGACTGTCCGGTTGGGTTGGCACGGGAATATCTGGGTGTTCGCCCCGGGGTTGGAGGTTCCTTTTTGGTACATGTCTCAGGGGCCCCTCTTACGAGGTTCCAGTTTTCGTAAATTTTTAAGCGTTGCTTTTTTGGGTTATGATTCGAAGTAGTTCGCTCCGCATTCTTTCCATATTGGCGCAGCGGATGCTGGCGCATTGGACAACATGATTCGGCGCTTGGGTAGGTGGCGTTCGGATCGTTTTCGTTCCTATGTGCGCACTAACTTTTTGTAATTACAGGTTCTACCCCGCGGACAGTTTGGGTACTCGGCCACTCATACGTGCATTGGGCGGCCAAGCGGGCTGAACAACGGACGCATGGCAGGAACCTGTGTTTCCCGGCGGATGTTGCTAGGCTGTGTTGGATTGGTATAAGGGGTTTGCGTTGGGCCCAGGTGGTTGGGGAATGCGAGTGAGTGGCTAAGGAGGTGGTTTTAGTGGTGCATACGGGGGGGGGGACGCTTTAGGAGCCGTTAGATCTATGGACTTGATAAGTGCCATGAAGCGCGATTTGGCCCGCTGCTTCGCCATTTTTGGGGGTTTATCGTTAGTTTTTCAGAAATAGCATCTCGCCCCCGGTGGAAGGAATTGTCGGCCCGAGGGCTCTTGACAGGGCTCGTAAATAGGGTTAACAGGGAGATCTCAAGATTTGTAAGTAATCTGGGAGGGGTGTCTGTTCGCCATACAGAGCTGGAGGGCAACAATCGTAACGTCATTAGGAAGGATGGGGTCCATCTCACGGAGATTGGTTTGGACATTTTTCTGTCTGTTTTAATGTCTGGAGTGGAGGAGGCGCTGTCTGCGGGGGCAGCCACTAGGGCGGCCCCTGGCGTTTGTGGGTTTCCCTGGACAGCAGTGCTTCAGAACGGATAAGCCGCCTTCAGGTGAGGCTCTGGGGAGACGAACCTCGCTTGCCGGGGGGACGAACTCTTGGTTTGATACACTGGTGGAACTGCCTATTGCATTGGTGCGGTAGGGCAGAATGGAGATTAAAAGCACTGCGATTTATTTGTTATGTATATAGTTAAATAAACTGTGGCCCACGCCCATTCCAACTTATTTAAGTATTTGTGTCTTATTCATATTCTGGTTATAAGGGTACAGGCCGGGAAGGTCTCGGGCCTAATCAGTCAAGCAAAGTCCTTAAACTAGCTGGAGGGCTTGTCTGGAGGAAGCCAAACAAGAGCCAGAGTCAGGTGCATAGCTAAAGTTGGTCGCTCAGACGTATAACAGGAGCTAGTGTTGTGCGAAGAGTCAAGGTTTTAGCCAATAGGTCAGATGGGGTTACAGGTGCCAGAGTCAGGTGCAAAGCCAAGGTCATTAGCCATGAGGTCCGATACAACAAACATAAGCCAGAGTTAGGTGCGTAGCCAAGGTTAAATGGCTGGGGTATCCACAGGATAAAACGACAGCTAGGGTAACATTGGAATGCTTGGTCACAGATATTGAGGAAACTCAATACCTGAGCACTGCAGGTGTGAGGATCCTGAACCCTGCCCGCACAGTGGGTATCCCTTGGCGGCACTCTTCTTGTGCTGCTCATCGACTAGCACTGGAATCCCTGAACACAATCAGTTAAAACACACCACAGATCACATGACAGACTGACCTGAATAAAGGGCTACACCCCAGATTACTTCAACATTGCAGCTCAAACCCTTGAAGAGAGTAGACCTGTGCTCTGTAATTTGCCGTGATAACCAAGCCCGCTGTGTTACCACAGCCTTACCGCGATCCCCTATCCATCTCTCCGTTCCTCTGTGTTTCCAGCATCCTATCTACCCACCGTATCTTCAGGGTCCTGCTCCAGCTTCTTCATCTCCTATCATCCTCAGTCACTTGTCTGGTCAGTCTCGTATTTACTCACCCTCCTTCACCCTTACCCGCCTGTGGGTGCAGATCACTGCATATTAGGCCATTACCACCACCCGATGCCACCTCAGAAGCTGCACCGGACAGCAGGAATAGTCTGCTGGGTCGTTATAGGGAAAAGGAACTGAAGACCCTCCCTTGGTTGCTGGTCCTCCTACCATAGTGTTCAATAGCGAAAAAGGGGATATGGGCTTCGCTTCTAGTGCATGGTTTGGGAACTTAAAAGTAGTTACGTACAGTGAGGCACAGGAAACCTTTCTAGTTTTTTAGGTCTTCAACCCGCTGGACAATAATGTGCAGACCTAGAAGTGGACATAGGAGAGGTAATGTGTCAGAAACCTCTGGAGTCTTCACCTCTGCATTTAAACTTGTTCTGATCACCCCAGATCTGAAGAACATCTCTTGGCCCTACCTTCCTTTCTAACTGCTGTCCCATCTCTTTGCTTCCCTTTTTCCTCCAAAATTGTAGAACGCCTGGTCTATAACCAACTGTTTTTTTCACTGCTAACTCCCTACTTGACCCACACCAGTCTGTCTTTCACTCCCAGCACTCTATTGAGACTGCTCTGACCAAGGTGACTAACGACTTAGTTTCTGCTAAAATCTAAAGTTACTTCTCCCTGCTTAGTCTTCTGTTTTTCCACTGCCTTAGACACAGTCGATCACCCTCTTTTTGCTTATCACGCTGTGTCAACTTGGCCTCATTGACCCCACTCTCGTGGTTCTCTTCCTATCTCTCTCTTCAATTTTTTAGTGTCTCCTTCGCCGGTGCCTATTCATCCCCAGGTTCTCTTTTAATTGGCTTACCTCAAGGCTCTGTTCTGGGTCCCCTACTCTAAATCTATAACTCCTCTATTGGCATTTTCATCTCTTCATATGGATTCCAGTACCACCTCTATACTGACGACACCCAAATCTACCTTTCCTCTCCTGATCTCTCTCTCCCTATGATGAACCGTGTTACTGCCTGCCTATCTACTGTCTCTGACTGGATGACTGCCTGTTTCCTAAAGTTAAACTTCTTGTCTCCCTCCTCCTATAGCTAACATTCATGTACCCATTTCCTTTCAGGTGAATGGTGCCACCATAACTTCTAACTCACAAGCTCGTTGACTTGGTGTCCTCAACTACAATCTCTCCTTCACTTCTCACATTCAGTCACTAATCAAATCTTGCATGCATCTGCCCCTTTCTTAATCTGGACTCTACTAAAATGCTCATCCAAGCTCCTATTATCTCCCGCCTTGACTACTGTAACCCCCTTCTTACTGGCCTTGAGATCCCAGCTTCTCCCTCTGCCACGCCCATCCAACTCACATCCAATACCTCACACACCTCGCCCCATTGTCAATCTCGACACTGGCTCCCTGTTTCCACTAGAAACCAAAATAATGGTGCCTACATACAAAGCTACTTTTCCTCCCTTATTAACAGATATATCCCTTCTTGTCCACTTGGCTCTGTCAATGATCTGATGTTATAATTTCCCCACACCCCAACTCTCTTGCTTTCAGAACTTCTTCCGAGTTTCCCCCTTTTTATGGAACTTCCTTCCCCATAACATTAGACTCTCCCCGACTCTCCACTCCTTCAGGAAGTCTCTGAAAACAAATTAGAAAAGTCTATCAGCTTACTCCATTATCGCTTTCATGCTCCATCTTCCCGTACTGACCCATTGCACACCGCTATTATTTTTATTTATATAGTGCCAACATATTCCACAGCGCTGAACATTGTAACACTGTCTATATTTTACCCAATGTATTGAGGCCAAACAAAATTTGACATACCAACACAGGAGGAAATGAGGGCCCTATTCCTCTGAGAAAAGAGGTTTGTGAGGGTCCTGAGGACGAGCAACGGCACTATTGGCCTGCTCTACGGTGGGGCCAGCTCAGGTCTCACAAGGTTTTAGCTCGATTGTGCCATTACAGCGACGAATGCTCCATATACTAATCAGACAGCTCTCACCCAGAAAGGATGGCCAGTACTGATTGCCAAGGACGTCATCCCTGCACGAGTGATGCAGCAACCCCTGACGATCCTTTTGGCCTTGTTAGACCTTGTCAGGAGGGTATAGCAGACACCCCTCTAGGCACCTCAAGCAAGGGGTCCACGTTGATTACCCTGTATACTTGTAGTGAGAAAAGAGAGGTTTGTGAGGGTCCTGAGGACGAGCAACGGCACTAGTGGTCTGCTCTACGATGGGGCCCGTTCAGGTCTCACAGGGGTTTTGCTCGATTGTGCCATTACAGGGATGAATGCTCCATATGCAAATCAGTACTGATTGCCAAGGACGTCATCCCTGCACGAGAGATGCAGCAACCCCTGACGATCTCCCTATTCCTCTGGGAACTTACAATCTAGAAGAGTTGGAGGGTGAGAAACAGGAGGAGAGGACTGCAAGGCGAGAGTGATTGACTGGTTGGGACAGTGAAGTGTATTAGGGAGTCGGGTAGTAGGCTTCCCTGAATAGGAATGGTTTAAGGGAGCGTTTGAAGGACGGGAAATTAGGGGAAAGTCTGACTGCCTCCTAGAGGATGGGGGCTGCGTGTGAGAAGTCCTGAAGTCTAGCATGGGGAGAAGCTAGACGTAGGTGGCTGTTTGACCTTAGGGAGCGGGCTAGGGTGTATTTGGGGATTAGTCAGGACAGGTAGTGGGGAGCTGAGTTAGAGCTTTGTAGGTCAGGGTGATTATTTTGAATTTAATTCTGCAGTGGATGGGGAGCCAGTGAAGTGACTCGCAGAGGGGAGCGGCAGAGACAGAGCGGCGGTGAGGTGAATAAGCCAGGCAGAAGCATTTAGGATGGACTGTAGTGGGAAAAGCAGGAGAGAGGGAGGCCGGCTAGAAGTTACAGTGGTCAAGTCGTAAGATTACAAGGGTGTGGATGAATTGCTTGCAGGTGTCAGCGATAAGAAATGGCCAAATTTAGGAAATATTGCGCAATTGGTAGAAGCAGGAGGAAAAGCGAGAATGGATATGGGGGGATGAACGACAGAGTGGAGTCAAGTGTAACTTCGAGACAGTGAACCTGGTTTGATGGGGAGATAGTAATGCCATTGGCAGAGATACAGAAGTCAGGAGGTGGGGAGGCATTACAGGGAGGAATTGGTAGGAGCTCAGTCTTGGACATGTTAATCTTTAGGTGGGGAGAAGTCATCCAGGAGGAAATACCAGATAAGCATTTACTAAGATTAGAAAGGACAGTAGGAAAGAAATCAGGGATAGAGAGGTAGATCTGAGTATTATCAGCATAAAAGAGGTACCGTATATACTCAGGTATAAGCCGACCTGTGTATAAGCCGACCCCCCTACTTTTTCCCAAAAAAACTGAAAACTTATTGACACGCGTATAAGCCTAAGTGGGAAATGCAGCAGCCACTGGTAAATTTCAAAAATAAAAATAGATACCAAAAAAAAAAAATACCAATGAGGCATCAGTAGGTTAAATGTTTTTCAATATTTATTTCAAATAAAAACAGTAAACTAGCTCCTGTAAATGTAAAAGAGGGTCAACAAAAACAATAAAGGTAGCAACAATAACTTTATATACCGTAAATTACGGTACAGAAAACCTTAGCTCAACCAGTAACCAAGGTAAAATCCAAAAGTTAAAATCCTTCAAAACTGGATTCCTCTTCATCATCTGTATGTCCAAACAGAGCTTCAGCTGCATCTCGTGTGAGGCTATCAGCATAAACGTTGTCATCATCACTAGTTTCGCAAACATCACCATCACTGCTGTCATTCTCATACAAAGCGCTGTCTTCACTGCCATCCATAGCATTACGAAGGCGCGTTGCACCATTTCCTCTGGAATCTCTTCCCATGCATCACGAACCCATTTGGCTATCAGTTCTATTTCAGGCTTCTTCAGATTTCCAACTTTTGTCAGTTGGGCTTGACCAGATGACATCCATTCATGCCACATCTTTCGCACACGGTCTTTAAAAGGTTTATTCAAACACACATCTAGGGGCTGCAATACAGATGTAAGGCCACCTGGAATAACGGCCAAAGTAACTTGAGAAGACTTTGACAATTGTTTGATGTCATCAGATGTGTGAGCTCTGAACATATCCCAAACCAGCAATGATGTTTTTTTCTTCAAGGCTGCTCCTGGTCGTCCGTTCCAAATTTCTTCTATCCATTTTTTTGTTCCGTCTTCATCCATCCAGCCTTTATCATGTGTGCGCACTGTAATTCGTGGTGGGAATTTGACCTTTTTATGCAAGGTCTTCCTTTTAAAAATAATGACAGGCCTCAGCTTAGTTCCATTGGCCAAACATGACAGAACGACTGAAATGGGTTTTTTCATTTCCTGTGGTTCTTAGAAAAATAGTTTTCTCTCCCAAACTTGCCACAGTTTTGTTGCTGGGAAGATCAAAGGTCATAGGTGTTTCATCCATATTCCCAATATCTCCCAGGTCATAGTTATGGATCCTTCTTTGTTTTATGATGAATGAATGGAATGACATCACTTTTTCATCAAGGTCTTTTGGCAACTTCTGAGAAATCTTTGTTCTTTGCCGCAAACATAGACCAAACCTATTCATGAAGCGGGTACACCATCCTGCTGACGCAACAAAATTGTCAATACCTGGTGCTTTTAGCTTGTCATCTTTAGCCATGTGAAGGGCACGTAAGCGAATTCCCATGCGTGTTACACAGTAACCATTTTGACGACACTCCATGACCCATGTATGCAATTCAGCCTCTAGAGCTCCATATGAAGTCTTTGCACCGCGTCAAGCTTTTTTTGTCTTTGGAATCTTTTCCAAGTCAGCTTTGGTTTTCCGCCACTCCCTCACTTGTTTTTCATCAACACAAAATTCTCTACTTGCAATACTGTTATTGCTTTCTTCTGCTCTTGACACAACTTTAAGTTTGAAACCAGCGTCGTATGACCTGCGCTTTGTTTTTGACTCGGGATTAGGAGTAGCGGGATCCATTTCTAACATGATAAAAAAAAAGACTTCAAAAAGAATGCCGTACCATAGCGATTGAATTCTCATTAGAGCAGCCTGTGTCAGAGCTCATGATATACGGTACGCCTGGAGTGGAAGACGCGCATTTCCGGCTCCTCCACTACGGGGTGCTGCCAGTGGCGTAGCGTGGGTTGTCAGCGCCCGGGGCCAGCCAAGAATTGTGCGCCTCCCCCAACCTGTGGACACGTTATCGATATTGCAGCACCTCACACATGGATATTGCCCCAGCTCACACATGGATATTGCCCCAGCTCACACATGGATATTGCCCCAGCTCTCACATGGATATTGCCCCAGCTCACACATGGATATTGCCCCAGCTCACACATGGATATTGCCCCAGCTCACACATGGAAATTGCCCCAGCTCACACATGGATATTGCCCCAGCTCACACATGGATTTGCCCCAGCTCACACATGGATATGCCCCAGCTCACACATGGATATGCCCCAGCTCACACATGGATATGCCCCAGCTCACACATGGATATGCCCCAGCTCACACATGGATATGCCCCAGCTCACACATGGATATGCCCCAGCTCACACATGGATATGCCCCAGCTCACACATGGATATGCCCCAGCTCACACATGGATATGCCCCAGCTCATGGATATGCCCCAGCTCACACATGGATTTGCCCCAGCTCATGGATATGCCCCAGCTCACACATGGATTTGCCCCCAGCTCTCACCAGGATATTGCCCCAGCGGCAGCCAGCTCTCACATGGATACTTGCCCCAGCTCCGGATCCAGCAGGGGTTGAGGGGGCCCAGATGCCGGGCAGCAGGAGTGCCTGCCCGGTCCTGAACAGCGTGAGTCCGTCCGTGTTGAAGGGGATGTGGCTGCGTGCGTGCGTGCGCAGGTCACGCGGTCCGGCCAGTCAGGTGGTACAGAGACTCAGTACCACCTGATTAGCCAGACCACGTGACCAGCTGCGCCTGCACGCAGCCGCATCCCCTTCAACACGGACGGACTCACGCTGTTGACTCGCGTATAAGCCGAATCGCGGTTTTTTGACACAAAATCTGAGTCAAAAAACTCGGTTTATACGCGAGTATATACGGTAATTGAAGCTAAAGCTGTTAATGTTTTTACCCAGGGAGGAGGTGTAGATGAAAAAAAGCAGAGGACACAGAACAGAAGCTTCAGGTACACCAATTGATAAAGGCATTGAAGAGGAGGAGTTGCCAGCAAAGGACACTGAGAAGTACCTGTTGGAGAGATACGAATCAATCCAAGAAAGAATAGTGTAAGAGAGACCGAGAAAGCTAAGAGTCTGTAGAAGGAGGGGGTGGTTGACAGTGTCAAAAGCAAGTAAAAGGTCAAGCAGGATGAGAATTAGGGGTTAAGAGGTCATTCCATTCAGTGTAGATGATGAAAGCCTGATTGCAGGGGGTTGAGAAGGAAATTAGAGGACAGGGAGAGGCGGTTGAAAATTAGTTTTTAAAAGAGATTAGAAGTAAAAGTAAGCAGGGATACAGAAAGGTAGAATGGATGGAGAATTAGGATCAAGGGATGGTTTTAAGTATAGGGATAACCTGTGTGTATTTAAAAGCGGATGGGAAAGAGCCAGTGGAGAGAGAGGTTGAAGAGCAGCGGCGAGGGAGGAGGAGAGTGGAGGTATTAGATGTGAGGGAATGGGGTTGAGCGGGCAGGTAGTGAGATGTGAGGACAGTAAGGAACAGACTTCTTCCTCAGTGGATGGGAGGAAGTGACAGAGGAGGTACCTGAGAGTGAAAGTGAGACATTACTGGTTTGTGCCAGGATGCTGCTTCTGATAGTGAGAGTTTTGTTTAAGAAGTAATCTGCCAGGTCCTGAGCACTAAAGGTGGATGAGGGGGAGGTGCGGGTGGGTAGAGGAGAGTTGAAAGTGGACCAGAGTAATTTAGGGTTGGAGGAAAGAATAGATATAAGAGATGAGAAGAAGGCTTGTTTGGCCAAGTGAAAAGGCAGACTTTTATTACTGCAAAATAAACTTGAAATGAATTAAATCAGCATCAAAGTGGGATTTCCTCCAAGCACACTCTGCAGCGCGTGAGCATTTTTGCATGTAGTGCGTCTGGAGTGTGTGCCAGGGCTGAAGCTGTTGGAGTGGGGTCTTACAGAGTTGAGCAAGAGTATCTAGTGCAGAGATAAAAGTAGTGTTATAGTGGTCAGTGGTAACATCAGGGCAGTTAAAGATTGAGATGGTAGGTAGATGTTGGAGCTTGGAGAATTGATAGAAATCTAGCTGCTGTGGATCCCTACTTCACATACTCCGCTATTTACCCTCACGTAAGTGTGTCACTTCTCTCCTCTTAGATTGTAAGCTCTAGAGCAGGGTCCTTTCTCCCACTGTTCTGTGTGTGACTATTTGGTATGTATATTTGTTATGTCTTACCCATTGTACAGCGCTACGGAACTTGTTGCCACTTTATAAATACTTGGAACCGTAACAACGTTTTTTGTCTCTGGAGTAGAATTAGAGCCTTGGGTTGGTTTCATGCCCTGTATTTTATGACACATTATATTATCAGTAGCTCAGTTCATGCAGAGAAGATATACAGGTCTATTCAAAGAAAGGTGAAAATCAGTAGCACTGGCAAGAGAAAATAACAATCTACTGTAGACCAAATAGCCGATTTGGAAAGTGAGATATATGGGAGAATTTTTCTGGTTTGGTTATTTTGACCTAGAATTTTCACTTCTCCACTCATTGTCCTGAGTTTCACCTTTCTTTGCATATACCTGATAGTGTTGACTATTTTCCCTTCCCAGAACATGGATGCAGTTTTTTACATTTAACACAACTATCTGTAAACATCTATTCATGTAGATGTTATCTAAAGACTTTGTTCCTATGCTAGCCTCCAATACATATTTCATAAATAGTACAATGTTGTGAAAAGAAACTTGTTGTGGTTTTTCACATTCTTGCATAATAACGAACTTCTGCAATATTCTACCTCTTCAAATGTTCAATCACAACAAAACCTGATGAGGAACCACTACAATCATATTTACGGTCTCTAAAAAGTGGATGTTTTTTATGAATATAGATAATATCTGGGATATTGATATCAAAAAAGCATCACGTTTAAAAATATTTCATGTATTTTCCATTTTCTAATGCAACATTATAACATTGCTGGTTGAGGAATTGTAGATTAAGTGATAAAGTCCTGTATTCCAAGTGGACGGTGTTTGTGAAAAACAAGGTAATTATTGCGTGGCTCCTCCAAACGCTGAAACTCAGTTACAACACACCATTTATGGACTGTTAGTATATATTTTTTTATTTACTTTGTATGCGACATGCAAACATACCGCTAGAAGGAAAATAATGAGTGTTTTCAAGACACACTTTTTAGTTTCCCAGATGACTGTGAAAAACTTTCCCATTTACCAAACTAAAACCTGATCTACTAAACAAAAACAAAGTAAACAGTATTTGGATCTCCTGCTGATGAGGACAGCATGGGTGCTGCATGCTCCTGCTCTATTGGGCAGACACAATGTTAAATAACTGTAGGACTGGGTCAATTCACATAATTTATTCATATTACACACACCCACGTACCCTATTTTATACTAAATACAGTCTATTTAGGGGACTTCTCTTGTAAATTAAAGGGACACTACCGCTTACATAAGCTGTAACTAGATTACTTGTGCATTACAAATAAAACCACTTTATAAAACACAGGGCAGGGTCGTATTAACATAGGGGCTGAAGGAGCAGCAGCTCCAGGCCCTTGCCCCAGAATAGGCCCAAAGAAAGGATAACTATGTCTGCATTGATGGGCATTTGGACCCTTTTGTCTCCGACTCCATAGCAGCTACAGGGTCAAGTGAAATATCAACATATAGCTCAGGGCATGGCCTTTCCAATGATACCACACATGACCAGGTTTTACGCAACAATAAAAAAAACTATATATATATTTTTTTCTTCCTAACAGCAATATTTTTCACTTTTCAATTATAAAGGGAACAATGATGCTCCTCTAACTCACATCTCAACTGTAGAGATGACACAATCTGTTATTATGAATTGTTACATCAAATACCTAAATCGCTGCACTGCGGGAAGTGCACTGGCGAGACTTTGGAACCCTGCGTCTCTAATCTTTACATCTCACAAGGTGAAGTGAGGTGTCATTGGAAAGGACAGAGTCTGGCCTTTGCATTGATACCAAACGTGACCAAGTAAAATCTAAAAGAAAAAACCAAAAACTTTTTTTATTTACTTATTTTTGGTTCCAAAGCGATGGCAATGTCCATTTGTCACATGTAAAATTAGCAATACCACTGCCATGACTTACCTTCTCAATTTTCCACACTGGGAGCAACATAGTCATATTATTCATAAAACACCATCCTCAAAAACACAAGGGAAATATTATTTTTTTTTTCATTTTGTGGTTAAAATTGTATATTTTCTCAGAAAAATGCAGTAACAAGTTTCCATTTCAATTTTTTTTTTTAAAAAAAAAAAACAAGAACGTCCTATAGAATATGTAACCACAAAGGTTTGGATGATAAAATGTGAATTTATAATTTTACACATTATAAATTATTGAAATCTGAATAGAAATTTCCTCACAGTATCTGCCTGGTTAGATATATAGCCATATCTGCACTAATAAATAACCTAAAATATGTTTTCATTTCACTAAGGCTAGGGTCAGACTAACGCATTTTTCACGTTGTCCGTGAAAATGTGCGTTCGAAGAATGGACGTATTTTTTCACGGAATACGCAATAGCGGTCATACTATGCGCAGTTTCATCCGTGATTTTGTACGGATCATCAATAAAACACTTCTTGCATCTGGACGTTATGTTGGCCGGACATTAGCAGCGTCTGATGTCTCCAATTCACGCACACACGCCGCTAGCGGACGCAGCGCACTCTGTACGTCAGTACTAGTGGTTTAACGTTCTCGAAAAAATGCGTTCATTTTCCACTTGCGTTGCGCAGCCGGACTTTTGTGCGACCGTACTTCGTATATTGGCCGTCATTGCCTGGCATCTGCTGCTAGTGCGGCCGTGATTAAGTGCGCCAGAACGCGCGTTCGCACTGCCTCAGTCTGACCCTAGCCTAAATTCCAAAAAAAGCCACCAAAATCTTCAGCTCCAGGCCCAAAGAGATCTTAGGCTAGGGTCAGACTAACGCATTTTTCGCGTCTTCCGTCAAAATGTGCGTCCGGACGCATGGACGTACATTTTGACGGAAGACGCGGTAGCGGTCACACGGTGCGCAATTACGGCCGTGATTTTTGACGGAGCTCTAAAAACACATATGGACGTGATGTAGGCCAGACATGTGCAGCGTCTGACGTCTCCTAATCACGCAAACACGCCGCTATGCCGACGCAGCACACTCTGTGCGTCAGTACTAGCCGTTCCACGTTCTTGCAAAAATGCGTTCGTTTGCCGCATGCGTTGTCCGACCGAACTTTTGTGCGGCCGTACTTTGTATGTTGGTCGTCATTGGACACCATTTGCTGCTACCACGGCCGTAATAAAGTGCGGCTAAACGCATGTTCAAATTGCGCTCGTCTGACCCCAGCCTTAATATGGCCCTGCTGCTGTTTTTTTTTTCTTTGTTTGAAGTAATTGCACGTAAAAAGTAAAAATAAGGCTCGGTCTTTTTTTAACCCCTTAGTGACCGGGCGGTTTTACACAAATCCGTCTTTTAGTGACCGCTGCTGTTTTTACGTTTCTGCGCTGTTAGTGTTTAGGTCAAATTTTCCTCTTACTCGTTTATTCGACCCACACATATTATACACCCTTTTCCCCGCCATTAAATGGACTTTCTAGAAATACCATTATTTCCATCATATCGAATATTTTACTATAAAAAAAAAAATGAAATATGAGGAAAAAAAATGGTAAAAACACACTTTTTCGTAATTGAATCCCCAAAATCTACAACCACCCAAAAAGACCCCGGTTAAATAGGTTCATAATTTTGTCCCGAGACTAGAAATACCCAATATTTACATGCGTTTGCTTTTTAACCCCTTCACTGCTGAGACAGTTCACCTATGTGCAATGCGCTCGTTCTGACCATTTTGTGCTAATTATTTTTAGATGAAAGCCTAGGTCCTATTTAATTAAACCCCCCCAGACAAAAAAAACTTTTTAAAAAAAAAACATTTTTTTTATTTAATTTAAATTTTTTATTATTTTTTTTTTTATATAATTTTTTTTAAAAAATTTATTTAAAACCAAACCTGGTCATAATCAGGCCTTTCAAATGATGTCAAATATGACCATCTAGCTGCCATGGATCGGGAGATATGGGGATCCTTAGGATCCCCTTATCTCTACATGGCAGCTAGATGGTTAACTGGCCCACTGACATCCTCACACATATGGTGAGGTTGTCAGTGGGTGGGGGGGGGGAGACCTGGAGGCTTGGCTGACATCCAAGATGTCAGCCCCCCTCCAGGTTTGAATCAGGTTTTGGTGCCAATTGGTGCCGAAACGTGATCCGGCGGCGAAACTGTTAATGCCATACACAGCTGAAAAGGGGAGGCTCTCCCCTCTCCAGCAGTGTAAACGGCATTTCCCTAGCTTCAATGGTTGGGGAGATGGAGGGCTCCGAAGGAGCCCCCCTCCCCTCCATTGAAATGCATGGGGACGCCTGCTGATGACGTCACCACGCAGCGTGGTGACGTCATCAGCCCCGCCTGCCCATGTAAATCACATGGGCAGGCTTCCTCCCTGCCAGATCGCCGTGGGATCCAGCGAGGGAGGTGAGTATAGGGCGGGAGGGGGATTAGGCGCCGCTGACGTACCCTGTACGTCCGCGGGTCTAAGGGAGACCTGTGGACAGGACGTACAGGGTACGTCAGCGGCCCTTAAGGGGTTATTCTCTTGTTTCCATGTTGTGGCTTTTTCCCATAATGCCCGATTTACCAAAACCTGTTCAACAGTTTTACTTTACTGCTGTGGCTTATCCTTTACACTACAGTATTTAACAGTTAATGAGGTGGAGGAGAGACTGTTCAGCTAAGGCAGCAGAAGGCCTGTTGTCCTGCCTCTGTTACCCGAGAGATAAGAGAATTTCAGCTCTAAATATTATACACTGTATATTGTGACAGGACAGGTGAAGCTATGATTGATCACCTGAATACAGAGATTATAGTATGTGGGACCAATGGGAACTCTGTTCCCTCTGCAAAAATAGTGGAAGAACTGCATTCCCATGCCTGATCTCTAATCATGGGTTTCATTGCAAAACATTGACAATGCTATGGCTGCCACTACTGCACTACTTGATAGAAGGAAATGTCAGGGTGATAGACACACATTATCATTCAATATACTTTTATATACATGGACGCTCCAAAACATACATATTTTTATTTTCATATAAACTGAAGATCGGTAAAAGCACAAATATGCACACTTTACTTTTGCCTCCACACACTGACTCTCTATACATCCTTAACCATGCAATCATATGCACACACTGAAAGTGTACACCGTAACACTCCTGTACTGACACACATTGCTGGTGTACAGAAATAAACTACTTACATAACAAACCAATCAAGTCCAATGTGCTGCAGATTTACATTTCACAAGTAAAACCTCACACATTCTCGCAGCCCATTCCATTTTATTATTTTTTTTTTAAAAAAAAGATGGTATAGCCTTACCTTTTTATCACACTTTCCCCCCTCTTTTTTCTGCAACAGGAATCCAAAAAACACTACATGGAAAAGTATTTTAACACCTCTTAAATATTGAATTTGGATGTTTTACTGAGACCCATTGTCTCAGGTGTATAAAATCAAGAACCTAGCCAAGCCGTCTGCATTTACAAAAATTTGTGGGGGAAAAAAAGGGTCACTCAGAAGAGCTCAGTGAATTCAGACGTGGTACTGTGGCATCTGTAAATGGTAATATTGGAACGAGGAAGCATTTAGGAACAGCAGCAACTCAGCCACAAGACCATTAAGAGTCAATGAAGACTATCAGGGTTAGTCAGAGAAAGGTGAAAACCAGGAGAACTGGCAGGAGAAGAGAACAATCTATACCAAATAGCCGATTTGGAAAGGGAGATAAATGGGAGAATTTTTCTGGTTTGACTATTTTGACCTAGAATGTTCACTTCTCCAGTCATTCTCTTGAGTTTCACCTTTCTTTGAATAGACCTTCTTGTAAAGTCATAGAGCAGGGTCACTGAGGGCTGAGAAGCATGGTACGTAAAAGTTGCCAATGATCTGCTGATTCCATAACTGATGAGTTCCAAACTTCCAATGGCATTAATATCAAAAGAAAGACTGTGTGGTGGGTGCTCCATGGAATGGGTTTCCATGCCAAGCAGCTGCGTGCAGGCCTCACATCACCAAATATAATGGCAAGTGTTAAGTGTTGGATGGAGTGTTGTCCATCACTGGACGCTGGAGCAGTGGAAGTGGGTTCTGTAAAGTGACGAATCACACGTCAATATTTTGCAGCCTGACGGTTGAGTCTGGGCTTGGAGGATGCCAGAAGAAACTTTACCAGCCTGGTTGCATTGCGCCAGCTACAATGATTGGTGGAGGAGGGATAATATGAGGCTGTTTTTCAGGTCCATAAAGACATGGCTGGATGAGTTTGGTGTGGAAGAACTGTTCTGGCCCACAGAGGCCTGACCGCAACCCCATCGAACACCTCTGAGATGAACTGGAACAGAGGTAGTGAACCAGGCCTTCTGGTCCAACGACAGTGCCTGACATCACAAACGCTCTACTGGATGAATCGGCAACCATTCCCAGAGAAATACTCCAAAATCTTGTTGAAAGCCTTCCCAGATGGTTGAAGCTGTTATAGCTGCAAGGACGGGGGTACAACCTAATAGTAATGTCCATGTTTTTCGAATGCAATGTCATAAAAGTCCCAGTTGGTATAATGGCCAGGTGTCCCAATAATTTTATCCATATAGTGTACATCCTCAGCTGTGGAGCCCAAAAAAAAAAAAAAAACAGCCCTCTTGCTAATCACCACTCCAACAAGAATACAATCTAGAAAGTTTTAACATCAACATTATATATAAAACAAAATAAAATTTAATGTAAAATAAAAATTCTGCCAGGAGGCCAGCTGAAGAAGTCAGTGGAACGTTGGTCTTGAAGGTGAAACGTGTCCTGGCAGAATTTTGGTTTTCATGTTACATTAAATTCTATTTGCGCCTGGCATCCTGCATCATTACCTCTTCACATGCCAGATTGCAAGACTTTTCTCGTGCAGCGCCGACCCTATGGAACGCGCTTCCTCACAATATCAAACTGTCCCCAAATCTGGCTTCATTTAAACGCTCCCTAAAGACCCTTCTGTTGAGGGAAGCCTACCACCCGACTCCGTAACAAGACATTCGACCGACCTAAAAATGGTCCTCACCTCTCCCTGCATTAACTCATCACTGCAGCCCCCCCCTCCTGTTTCTAATCCCCTCACCCATCGAGATTGTAAATTCCCACGGGAATAGGGCCCTGATGTCTTCCTGTATCTGCTGGCAGGAATACTGATCTGCCTCCTGTATGTATTGTAGAATTGTCCTGTCTTTACCTATGGCACCTTGTACAGCACTGCGGAATGTGTTGGCGCTTAATAAATAATAATTTATATATAATTACTGTCCTGGATTAATTTGAGATTAAAGGCTAGTTTAATGTGGGGTACAACTTCCGAACAACTTCTGAGTGATATTCCTTAGGACCTGGGTATGGTCCTACATCATGTGAGTAAACCTCTGTGATACATTGAGTTTACGGTGTACACTATGGTGCATACCCTTTATACAGTATTTAAGGTCCAGAAGACACTTTGGAATATCGGTGGGGTTATTGGGTGGCCAGCAAATAACCCAGAAGCATTCGTTCCAGAGCCAGGAGGGCTCTTGAATTTGAGTATGTGAGTAGGATTGAACATATTGTGTACATATTATATCAAATATGGGTTATGCAACGTTGCCTTTCTTCGAGGAAATAGGAAGAATTGGAAAAGATATACAAACTGTCTAAATTTCAAATCTTTCAATGGGACACTGTGGGCGTTACACGTTCATCCATATTGTTTTTATTTATAATGCAGCACTATTGTTCACTTTTCAATTATAATGTGAACTATGATGCTGCACAAATTCACCTTCTCATTTTCACCAATGAAAAATTTGTTTTTGTCAGTATTAGCTAAAATTGTGTATTTTCTCAGAAAAACACAGTAACAGGTTCCATTTCTATTTTTATTTTAACAAGGGTACCCCATAGAATATATAACCGCAAAGGCTTGGATGATGAAACGTGAAGAAAATCATTTTACACGTTGTAAATGATTGAGATCTGAATTGAAATTCAATTTGTTAAAAAGATTTGTTATAGCATTCTGGCAGGACATGATGTACACGTACAATAATGAGATAAATATATAATTTGTCTGGGTCCTACAATAAAACATGACTTCAAATCACGTCTAAACATAAGCACGGGCGTGATTTGGACGGCACCTAAGATGGACGCATGAGTGCTTCGCTCGATACCACCACCGCGCTTTTCACTAGCTTTCAGACGCCTCTCTGCAACATGGGTCGAAGTAAAAAGAACCCTGAAGACCCTGGAACGGTGGGGACCCCGAGAAAAACACTTTGTGGGGCCTCTCAACACTTATTTGCAGCAGCCAGCCTCGTCACGGCCTGAGCTGCAGCCTGCACACGGGATGGAGGCACCGCGTACAAACGTGGAGAATCCAACTGCTGATCGAGTGGCGGAATTGATCGCTGGCTTGCCGACAGAAATATATACAGACCTTACTGGACGAGGTACAGGAGAACCTGAATAACGGCCTTTCAGCACTACGAGAGGATATGGGAGTGATAGCTGACCGGGTGGCGGCTTTGGATGCAGCCCCATTCCGGGACGCGACACCGGACGGACCCCTGCACTCGACTGAGGCCCTCCAGACCACACCTGTGGTCACTGAGGTATGACGCCGCTTGGATGACCTCGAGAACAGATCCCGCCGCAATAATATCCGCGTGCGGGGCATCCGAGAATCCGTGCTGGACTTAAACTCCTGCCTTGCACATGTATTTAACTGTATCTTGGCCGAACGCGCGGTACACCCCTCCGGTTTTGAGCAAGCACATCGGGCATTGAGACCGCGTCCCGCTGATACGGCGCCCCCGCATGATGTTATCTGCCGTGTGGAGGACTACAGACTCAAACAGGCAATTATGGATGTGGCGAGGCGCCAACGCACTTGGGAGATTGGAGGAGACTGCCTTGAAATCTTCCCGACTTGGCAGTCTAGGTTGCAGGCACGCAGGGCTCTGCGTCCCCTGACCGCTTTACTGAGCTCTCACTCGATTACCTATCGGTGGGCTTCCCCTTTGCTCTAGTGGCATCTAATGCCACGGTGTCTGCTACGATCCGTTCGGTATCGGATGTTCCCAATTTTCTGGCGGCCTTTGAACTCCCGGCCCTGCACATCGTCGATTGGGTGTCGCTACACGAGGAACCCCGCTCCGTTGCACACCTGGTAGTGGGGCTACCGAGGAGACGGAGACACAGATCGGGCAGTCGACGCCGGAGGCGCCCGTCAACAGTCCAGACGGGGGGGCGACGAAGTTGATTAGGGAACGTAAGTTCCTACGTTTCCTTGTGGATACGTGGTAAGGCCCGATGGAGCTGGACGGACACAAATGAGAAGGGGGTTCGTTATATTGCGAACTTTATGTTTTCCTTCACTACTGTTCCTGAGAAGGGACAATTCTTGGTGCCCTGCTTTGAAAATCCTCAAATGAACGCCGGTGTTTGGATGGGGACTTTGTGTTGGCCACGCAGGTCAAACTGATATCGTGTTGGGGGGTGGGGCGGGGTTGTCCACGCATTTTCAATTATCTTTTTTGCCGATGGAGACTTAGGGGCGCTTATCCTGGACATTCTGATATTGCGTACTCTTCGATGGGGTGGGGGGGGGTGGGTGGGTCTCAGGGGACGGGACATTCCTTGGTACATGCTTTATTAGCTCCATATGTGGACACAGACGCTTGGGATTGCAACCTTGTGTTGGCTACCCGGCATAATTTGATATTGCATTCACTACGTTGGGTTGGGGGGAGGGTGTGCTGGGAGGGAGGGTGTGCTGGGAGGGGGGGTGGGAAGGATGGGCTGCGGTTTATGCTGAGCATTATCCAAGGAGTTACATATGGAAGTTTCCTCTGATCAGAGATCTGAGGGGGTTGCTGTTCATAGGGGGGGGGGGTTGGGTGGGACTGGGGTTTACTTTTCGGTTTCTTATGATAAGTGTCCTATTTGTTTCATGCCCTGTTTCCAGTAATTGTGCTTTCAGAGACTGTTCGGATCAGGAGTTTCAGGTGTTCCCGTATTGACGACTGCCTCCGGAGGTATCGCGGCATACCATTATATTTACAGCACCCCACGGAGAGGCTCACGCCCTTGCACAATTTTCGTGCCTTTTCTGCCGCGCGGTGGGGTATATGTGAGGTACTCCCCCTTTTTCTGTATGTAATTTCTTCCTTTTTTTTTCTCTCACTCTTTTTCCTCACTTCCTCTCCATTCTGTCTTGTTGTAATTGCCGTCCAAAGTGACCCGAGGTTGCTACTCGGTCCCATCCCCCCCATAGGTGGACGTCTGTACCCTTGGGGTGTTGCTTCAGGCTTGGCCTGACCCTTCCTCCAAGTGACGTCAAGTACCTACAACACTTCCCATTCCCCTTTTTTTTTCTCTCGCTTTCTCTTCCTTTCTTCTTTCGCCCTCTCTCCTCTTCTCCCCGCTCTCTGCCCTTCTCCCTTAACCTCCCCTTCCTCCGCCCTTTCGGTTGTTTGTTTCTGTCCTTGTCCCCCTTATGCTGTATCACGAGCATATTTACCTGCATCACTTAAGCTAGTCTCGTGAGGTGATGGCGACCGGTGTCATGACTTCCCGAACTGCCATTGAGGGCCAGTCCTCTGCTTGCTTTAGGCCGCGTGATATTACGTTAATGTCTTATAATGTGCGGGGCCTTAATACTCCAGAGAAGAGATCCCGGCTCTTACGGGATTTATTTTTGGCACGCGCATCGGTGGTTATGCTGCAGGAGACCCATTTCCAGGAGGGCTTGGCTCCGGTGTTAAGGGACCGTAGGTACCCAGTCGGGTATTTTAGTAACTATATTGGTGGCAAGTCGCGAGGAGTGGCCCGCACTTTAGCTGATAGACTTAAATCTTTTCTCCCACGTTTGGTCCATTCGGACCAGGTGGGGTTCATCCCGGGTAGAGAAGCCAGAAACGGCACTCAGAGGGCTATTAATGCTGTGGAGGCTGCAAGGCGCTCGAGATAACGCCTTCTCCTGCTGTCCACGGATGTAGAGATGGCGTTCAATCGGGTTCTGTGGCCCTTCCTTTTTCAGACTTTGAGGATGATGGGGATGGGTCCAGGTTTTTTGACATGGGTCCAGGCGTTATACACCTTTCCCACAGCCAGGATCAAGATCAATGGCGCCCTCTCTGCCAGCTTGGAGATTTCCAATGGCACCCTTCAGGGCTGCCCCCATTCCCCGCTGCTATTTGCCATCTCATTAGAACCTTTTCTGGAGGCGGTGCGAGGCGATCCTGAGATCCCGGGTTTGTAGGGGTTGTGTCACACACATAAAGTCACTGCATACGCCGACGACTTATTATTTTTTCTGTCAGACGCTCACCATTCCTTACCGGCTGTGGTGACCGCATTTGAATGTCACGGCAACTTGGCAGGCCTGAAAATTAATATGTCAAAATCTGAGCTCTTGAATGTCTCCTTACCCATTGAGGAGGCGGCAGGCCTGAAAAGTTTGTTCCAGTTTCGTTGGTGCGGCTCAAAGATGAAATACTTGGGAATCTGGCTTTCACCAACGCTGCAAGACCTCTATGCTCTGAACTACCAATCCCTTTTGGGAATACTTCGCACTGACCTGGACGCCTGGAATTCTAAATTCATATCTTGGATGGGGCGAGTGGCGGTGTTCAAAATGAACGTCTTGCCACGAATCCTGTACCGGTGGCGCTACCAGGGTCCTTCTTTTCCTCATTTAAAATCGGATATGATTACATTTGTGTGAGCGTGTGGAAAGCCACAACTGCGCCACTCGGTGCTATGCCAGCCTAAGGCGGACGGGGGTCTGGCACTGCCTGACCTTTCTAATTACTATAGAGCGGCCCAACTTCATCGGTTGGTGGAATGGACGACCGACCGATGAAGGTGGATGGCTGGATCTGGAGGGTGCCAACTTGGCTGTCCCACTTTGGACGCTGCCGTGGATACACCCACGAGTGGTACCCCGGGAGGCGCTTTCCCATCCGCTGATAGGGACTACTTTGCGGCTGTAGGACCGCATGAAGTTTTCGCATGCTCTTTCCTCTAGCCACTCACCCCTTCTGCCCCGACATCTAACCCACTTTTTGCCAGGTGTTAGGAAGACTCTCCAGCGCCATTTAGTAGAGGGGCGCAGACTTATCGCTCTGCATGTAGCGCACATTCCTTCGATACAGGCCTTACCCGCCCGTCCGGACCTTCCGCAACTGTCCTTTCTGGACAGGTTCAACTTAGGCCAAATTCACCATTTTTTGGGCTCCATCCCAGGTGGACACAACTTGACGCGTGCACTATCACCGTTCGAACGTTTCTGCTCCCTCGAGCTGCTGCTGTCACATGGGATTTCCACTCTCTCCTACACTCTAGAGATTAGGAACTCCCCCTCTTTATGGGATGTTGGGAAACGGAGTTGAATTTGACGATAGCAGACTCTGATTGGAAAACGATCCTGTTTCTGACGCACCACGGTACACAAGCGGTCAGGTATCATGAAACGTCCTACAAGATACTGACCCGCTGGTACTGCATGCCTCTACGTCTGTTTCAGTGCCCGGGTACAGCGGACCCTACCTGCTGGAGATGCAGAGGGGACCTCGGCTCCTACCTGCACATTTGGTGGTCTTGCCCCCTTCTACAGACCTACTGGACTTGGGTGAGAGATGTGATTCGGGAGGTGACTGACCTCTCATTGGATCTTTTGCTGTTGCTTACGAGACAACCGTTGGCTTCCTTTAAAAAGTCAGTAGCGTTCCATCTTCTGCTGGCGGCACGCCAACTGGTCCCTAGACACTGGCGACGTACTTCTGTTCCTTCATTACGCAAATGATATCTCAGGTGGACGAGATGTACTGGGTGGAGGAGCGAGTTGCCTTCCGTGAGGACTCCCTTACGGAGTTTTATCACACCTGGTATTACTGGACGCAGTTTACTTCTTCGGCTTCCTTACGCCAGCGCCTTGAACGCGAACTCGTGTATCCGATTAGCTAGAAGGTAGAGAGGAGACGCTTTTCGGTCTGAGAGCCGGGTTTGCGGTGGTTTTCTTGGAACTGGATCTCATCGCTTCTGATATTGGAGGTGGGTCTCCTGCAGCGGCGACGGATGAGAGCACATAGATCACCTTGAGATGGGTGATGATACAATCCTTTCTCTGAACCCTCATGGATTTCTCACCCTGTGGCAGGTTGGAGGTGTTGTGGTACGGGACGTGATCTATGTGTTCCTTTTATGTTAGTGTTCCCCTTTCCCCCTTCCTAACCCCCCCTCCGAATTTTTTTTATTCTTTTTTCTTCTCATCATTCCTCTTACTCTTTTATGCTTCTTTCTCGGTCTTTTCTTCTTTGTCTTAACTTCTATTCTTTAAGGCGGATGGCTGCCCCCTTTGCTACCGCATTGGCCTGCTCCGACCATATACTCCACCCCGGCTTTAGACTATTTTTTTTCTAGACCAAGCAGTTGCTGGATGAACATGTCCATTTGAGGACCTTTGCATCTATCGCTTCTCGTGTGGGTGTATTAACTGCCTAATATTGACTATGGTTGCGCTTATGGAATTGTTCTTTAGTTTATGCTGTATGTTTCGTATTCTCATAATGATGAGCACAAAATGGTCAAAATGAGCTCAGCAGTGAAAGGGTTAATAGAGAAGCTAATTAATATTGGATTCTGATTTTGCGCAATGACTTTATCAGGGTTATTCAAAGAGATCCGAATGGCTGCCGAAAGGGAACCGAGCGCTGAAAATCAGCGTTCAGTTACCTTTCTTGGCCATTCGGCTACAAAGAGAGCAGGCAATTCAGCAAATCCTGGCGAATTGCATGTACATACGGTGCCTGTACGAAGGCAGTGAAATCTCCATAGAAAAGAAATGCTTCGTCTATTCAGAGAACAAAACCCAGCAGTGAAAAGATGCCGAATTGCCCTGCCATTTGGTGGTTTAATTCGGCAGGTTTATTCAGGCGAATCCCATAGGCTTCATTGTTAAAAATATTCCGGTTTTAATTCAGTATCTAATAAACTGTTAATAATATTCTGCCTTAAAGAGTCTCTTTATTGATAGATTTTTTTAGGATATTTTAAGCATTTTTATGAGGGTTTTTTTTAAAACAAATTCCTATTATTTTTTTTTTTTACTTTACTTATTTTTCTGTAACAGCCCCTTTTATTATCATTCATTGTACCTCATGTGAATTTCAGACATTTTCGCTCAGTAGTTTCTTTGCAAAAAGTGTTTCACTTTTCAAACATTCAAGCAAACTTTTTTTAATTTATTCACTCCATTCGTCTGCGTTGTCAGCTTTGCTCCTGCTCTGTTTTTTCCGGCGTGTTAATCCAGATGTTTTTGCGGGTTTCGGTGTGCATTCGCCCTCGTTTTGCGGTGAGTGTTCGGTGGGTTTGCGGTGCCTTTTCCCTGCATTTCGGCGGCCCTGTGGTGCTTGCTGAATACACCGTAGGGTCGCCAAAATGGATCACCAAATCGCACCGAATTGAAGAGAACGAAGTCAGCTGACGTGCGGTGGCTTTTCGATTCTCTCTGAATAACCCTGTATGTAGGTATTCTCAATTTAGTCATAGAAAGTTCAGAGCATGAATAGAGTTGCATTGGTAGCATTGATTAACCTGGTAATCAATTTCACTAAAAATAAGCTACATTATAAAATGTAAAAAATATATTTACTGTCCTTTAATTGACGAGAAATAGATACAAGCACTTTGAACGAGCGACAGCTCTCCATGATCATTTTACTCAGAGGTTTTTAGAGGGGAAAAGTCGCCTATTAAGGTCCGTGTGCCATAAAAAGGCTTTGGATGATGAGCACTTCTCCGTGTGCAAGCTTTGCATGTCTGGCTGTAGGGTGGAATGTAGTTGCTGCTCACAATAGATAAGGAGAGTTATCAAAAGGCAGACAGCCTTCACTTATCTTACAAAAACTAGCAGTAGGTAGTATTTTTGCATGCATCTGCTACAGTGCTAATGGACGAGAGCTTGTTTGTGTCAGCAGATACTGTAATTTGCTAGGAAAAACGTTGGCATATTATAGCTGGATAATCCATTTTTGACAAAGTTAATTAAGTATTGTGTGTCAAGGAGAAGGGAGTGTTACTACCTGTAAAGTATCAAGATCATTAATAAACTACAAAATATAGTACTTCCCTGATCAAACTAAGGTGACAAAAAAAATGATCAAATGGAAGCCCAGGCGTACTGCTGCCAGGGTCGGAATAAGATCTCTATGGGCCTGGAGCTGAAGATTTTGGTGCCTTTTTTGGAATTTAGTGAAATGAAAACATATTTTAGGTTACTTAATAGTGCATATACAGGTACATCTAACCAGGCAGTTACTGTGCGAGTAAATGTCTGTTCAGATTTCAATGTATAAAATAATTTTTTTCAAATTTTATCATCCAAAACCTTTGTGGTTATATATTTGTAAGAATATAAATTCTTACATATTCTATAGGGAATTCTTCTTAAAAAATTTAAATGGGAAGCATTTTTCTGAGAAAATATAAAACTTTAACCAATATATTAAAAAAATATATATTTCCCTTGTGTTTTGGAGGATTGTATTTTATGAATAATATGACTATCAGGGTTATTCAGAGAGCGTGAAAAGCAGGAGAATGACTGGAGAATGACTGGAGAATGAAAAATTCTAGGTCAAAATAGCCGATTTGAAAAGTGAGATGAAAGGGAGAATTTTTCTGGTTTGGCTATTTTGACCTAGAATTTTTCATTCTCCAGTCATTCTCCTGCTTTTCACGCTCTCTGAATAACCCTGTATGTATAAAATACTGAACTTGCTCCAAGTGTGGGAAATGAGAAGGTGAGTAATGGCAGTGGTATTGCTCATCTTATACGTGACAAATGGACAATGCCATCGCTTTGGAACTAAAAATATATAAATAAAAAGTTTTTTGTTTTCTTTTACATGTTACATGGTCACGTTTAGACTCTGACCTGTCCAATGACACCTCACTTGACCTTGTGAGGTGTAAGGCCGGGCGCACATGGGACGTTTTCTTTAACGCACAGCGTCCAGTCGACGCCCACCTCCCCCCTCAGCGCTGAAAAGCGTGATCGTGCAGCTCCGTTGAAGCGCATCCTAGCGCATCACCACTGTCGATGTGCTAGGATGCAGGTCGACGGGGCTGCGCGATTCTCCTGTGCTCAACTAGCGCGCATGCGCAATGCATTTGACGCCCGACGTCGCGTCAATCCTAGCGCTAGCCTTTGTGTTTTGAAGATGGATGTCTTCAGCGCGCGTTAGGCGTAGCTCGCATTACGCAGCGACGCGTTAGTAACGCGCGTCAGTGCGCACAAAAAACGGCCCGAGTGCACCCGGCCTAAAGATTAGTGACACAGGGTCCCAAAGTCCACCCCCCCAGAGCTCTTTGCTGCAGCGTGGCATTTAGGTTTTTGACCTAACAATTTGTAATAACGGATTATGCCATCACCTCCACACTTGTTGGTGACATGAGAAATGAGATGGTGAGTTAGTGCAGCATTATTGTTCACTTTATAATTGTAAAGTGAAAAGTATTGCTGTGTTAGAAAGAAAAAAAATAAAGAAATATTTATTGTATTTTTATTGTTACATAAAACCTGGTCATGTTTGGTATCATTGAAAAGGCCATGTCATGGCCATTCCAATTACACCTAACATGATCCTGTAGCTGCTATAGAGATGGAGATCCAGGGGATCAATGCAGACATCCTTTCTCTGGGCCAATTCTGGGGCATGGGCCTGGAGCTGCTGCTCCATCAGCCCCTATGTTAATCCAACCCTGACTGCTGCCCACCTTGGGTGAATGGGCCGTGACTGCTGGACATGCAGCTGTTGGGAGCTGTTAAACATAACCCCCATAGCTTTACAAGTTTGGGGAAAGTCATATAATGTATCACTTCGCCTGGAATATTCCTCTTTTAGGCTGGTGTCAGACGAGCGTAGTGTTCACGTCCGTGATTGCGCCTAAAAGTACGTCCGTGATAGCATGGAAGAAAGTCCATTGGAGCCTGACACATGAAGTACGTCCGCACTGAACTGCGGACGCACAACGGCCGCGGCAAACGGACGCAGGTTAGGCAAGAACGTAATACTGCTAGAACGGACGTGCGGAGTGCGCTGCGTCCACAACGTCTGCATAGCTTTGTGTGTGAGTGATGGAGCATGGTCAGACGGACTGCATTTATACGTCCAGCATTTTTGACGGACAGAATGTTTTTTCATTGTAATTTATTTTTCCCTCCTACATCCGTCAAAAATAACTTCAGTGAAAAAACGGACTGTGTGACCACTACTGCGTCATCCGTACTGACGATGTCCGTACTGCACGGACGTACAGCCCGTAGCTCGTCTGACCCCAGCCTTAGCTAGACCTGGAGAATTTTATGTCCATGTTGCAGTCTATGTTGGGAGGGCTTTGTACAGTCAACCAAGGGTAGGATCAGCAGAGGGACGGCATAATGTTGTGCTGATGGGTTTACAGCAGACGGGTACCCCTTCAGTTTACCCATTCGATGCTTGGGAGTGCATCCCGTTCAAATGTGCTTCCCGTTATGTTAACTTTAGTGCCAGCTTTGGGGCCTGGAACTCTTTGTTCCTGATTCTAATGTACAGATGGGAAACAATAGGTTTCCCGTCTGCATTTCGTGCAATTTCTTGAGTTGTAGAGTTGTTCAGGATGTTAGTGATAAAACTTTGTGTCTGGAAAATATTGGCATGCTGAATTCAGTTCTGCCTGATTGCAAGTCAGTTAATTGACCGTTACAGGTATTTATACAGCACCAGCATATTCTGTAGCGCTTTACAATGGGGGAGCACAAACATGAGATGTACATGATAAGGAAAAAAGACAACCCTGCCCGTAGGATAGCTTGTCTAGGAAATTCAGCACTTTAACCAAGTGCTCAGCCAGACCTCCCATGAGCTTACAATCTATGGGGTGAGCTCATTAAAGATGAGAAAGCGAAACAACTCCCACATACTTTTGGTAAAAGTTGTAGAGGTCGGCAAGGCTGGGTCCTGGATGGGCGATTTGTTTCACCCCTATTCGGGTTGTGGTCCCTTTAAGGTCAGCCACAGGGTTAATCTTCCTGTCAAGGAAGAGGCTTAAAGGTCAGCAACTCCCAGACAGGATTGTGGGAGTTAAGGAGAAAAGTAATTAGCTGCGTGGAAGCTGGTCATCAAGAGCTGTGTTGCGGTGCCTTGCTGGCAGAAATTCATATATTACTGGGAAAGAATTCCCCCAGGTTTGGGACTTTGTACAAGTTGGTGAGCCACCATTATTATGTAATATTGTGCTGAAGATCAGGCCTTTGTTTAATTTTCGTTGAAGACAATCGTGTATTTTTATGTTGCCTTTTTGACTGCCCTGAAAGGGGGAAAATAAAGCGGATTTTTGTTTCATCCAAGACTGTTGCAAGTGCTCTGTGGGCCCCAACATCACATAGTCTACCGAAATTTTTGATTTATGCTTCAGTAAGCACATCCTTGTTTACTTACCTAGATATAATCTGAGGAGTCTACAAGGAATATCTGGCTCAATGCTCGTTTCGCTATGACCTGCGTTTTCATCAACTGGTGACATCACCTGATTTTCGATCTGATGTCCAGGATGGGGGTTTGTGACTGTTATTAATGACTAACATAAGCAGCAGACATCATATGGGATGTCTGTATCTGGGGCTTTGGCATCATCAGGTAGGAGGGGCAAGAAGAGTTTATGTTGGCATTTCAATGAAAGACACTGATGTTGTGTGGTGTTGTACCTTTTGAAGCATATTTTTAATGGGGACATCATTTAGTAACTTGTTTTCATCACCTGTGTGTCCATGACCACCAAGCGAAGGAAGATGCAGAACTACATCCTGGGCACAACTCCAATGGATGTGGCTGTGATGGGGGCATAGTGCTAGTTTGTTGGAAATCATTTTTTTGTGGTCTGTTATTTTTATTCATAATGAATTTAATTCCCTCTGAGAATTTGCATTTAATTGCTTACTGAGAATTTGATCTAGTCAAAATTGTTGAAAGTGGTAGAATTAGGGCGCATGACTGGTCCATTCCAGGACCTGAAATTTCCCAACCTCCAGGTGTCCCCTTTGGTTTTGGTTCTTATTGCATATTAAATCACCTGTTGTTTCCACAAGGGGATTGAGCAGTGATTGCAACGTGCACTATGCTGCTTTTCTGCCTCTGACCTGTGTGCAGGGCATTGCTGGAGAAATCAGACATTGAGTCTGCCTTCAGCATTTGTGTGGTTCTATGTGTGGTTATTTATTTATATTTTAAAACAGTTGTTTACCAATTGTTTGTGCAATTTCATGTTAGTTTTTTTCTGTTTTGAGTGGGCTGTCCAAGAGTCACCTGGGAAGGACAACCTTTTGCATTTTCTGTTTGTGAGCAGATGTTCTGTCTGTAACAACCTATTGTCAGTTTTCTGGTCAGTGATGTCTGAGCTCGGAACGCCCAGCATGACTTAGGCCAAAACAATTGGTCCAGTAACTGGTCTATCCTTTTAGGGTAATGAGATTGACACTTAATTTATGGTGTTTTGCTTGCCAAGAGGTAAGCTAAAGGGGGAGCGGCGGCGATCGAGAGCGGCTGTGTTTATGGTGGGCTCTGCTCCCTTCCCCGCGGACTAACTGCTTAACCAGCATCTTTGGACTTCAGAGTGCCTCCTTAACTTCCCTCTACAGTCGGCCATCAGGTGTAGTGTACCGGAGCCTGCTCGGTTTCCCCCTCCGGACTAGCGATTGAGGTGCAGGCCGCGCTCGTGCAGTTTCATGTCGGCCGGCGGCCATTTTCTAAGGCCTACTGCAAGAACTCCCTGATGTATCTCCCGAGGCCTGCGGATGGGCAAGAAGATGAAGAGTGGAGGAGGAGGAGCAGAGGCTCCCCACACCGACATTCGCCTTTCGCTGGGAGGGATGGCCGGGTGGCTACTACGTTCTGAAATGCCTGTCAGCTCGCAGACTGAGGGGGTTGCTGTGACACCGCCTGCCCAGCACGTGCCGTTGGAGGTGGCAGAGGATGTCCTCCCGGCTACGAATGGGGATATTCGCATTTTATTGGCAGATGCCAGGGCATCCTGGCAGGCAGATCTACAGGTCCTTGGTGCTGCACTAACGACGACCCAGTCTCAGGTGGCAGAGGTTTGAGCCTGTACACAGGAGAAGGCTCTAGTGCAGACTGCGACTTCTGTTCACCTGGGTGCCTTTCAGCAACAACTTGATGGCTTACAAGCGGCCTGTGATGGCTATGGATTCAAGACATCGGCGAAACAATATGAAGATCCGTGGGGTGCCTGAATCAGTAAAGGACACGGACCTTTTGGCGTATGTCACGTGTTTTATGTCGACACTCCACCCTTCCTTTGCCGTTCACCAGAATTCCGTCTCCTTGGTTCTTCGTGTTAAGAAAGCACAAGTGCTCTCCTATTGGCCGAGAGTGGACTTCCCTCGAGTGGGGAGGGGTGGGGGTGACCTTGGCGACCGGATGTTACTGGTCTCTGCATTCCAGTTACACGTGAGACAGTGTGGTGAGAGGGTGTGTATAACTGCATTTAGTGATTCATATTCTTAAATTGTAAGCTCTTGAGCAGGGTCCTCCCTCCTTCTGTTCCGTGTGTGTAACATGTTGGTATATTTGTTATTGTCTCTCCAATTGTACAGCACCAAGGAATTTATTGGCGCTTTATAAATACTTGTAACTGTATTCTGAAAGTCTGTATACAAGGAGTAAGCGGAATTTATTTTTTTATTTGCATACGTATTTCCTTTCCTTCAGATCATGTCTGCCTCTGCTATTTCTCGTCGTAAGTGCCAGAACTGCCCTGATTCCTTTTGTTATATCTGTGACAGTTTTACCGTTCCCAGTCAAAGGGTGAACATCAGCGCATTGGTCAGGTAAGCCTATGTTGCATATTTCAAAGTAAAACTTGGTGATCAAGATAAGTCTTGGGCCCCTCACAAGGAGTACAAGCAGCAAGTCTAGAGTTTACGGATGTGGACGAAGGGAACATGTGATAAGTTGCCATATGATATACCTTTGGTTTGGCGAGGGCCCACAAATCATTCCAGTGACTGTTACTTCTGTACGATTCCACCAAGATTTGAAGGTCATAGAGGAACGGTATCAGGGTAGATGGGATCATATGATGGCTGACTATTGTTGGAGCATCAGCCGAGATTGAACACTCCAGGAAAAGCTATAAGCGTAGATTTGAACCTTTAGGTGCTACCTAACTTGACTACTTGCACCCAATTGGACTTTTAGGTTACATTTGAATTTGACATTAAGGTAATTTTTTTTCATTATTTTCCATTGTGTGAACTTTTTGTATAGTTTTTGAGACAAAAGGAGGGTATCCTGTACCTTAAAAATTTGACGTGATAGAGAAAAACTGGGGTCATTTTTGTATTCAGATGTCACTAGTCAAAAACAAGTGGCAGATCTAACTCAATGAAAATGCTATTCTCCAGTGTAATATAACCCTTAAAAGGTACGTCCTTGGTCCTTAAGGGGAATTGTCCCTAGGGCGTACTATGTATGTCAGTGGTCCTTATGGGGTTAAATAACTCTCAATGTGCTTCAACTGAGAGTCATTGACTGGATGCAGGCTTGTGTTTCCCACACTCACATGACTGCTGTGACTCACTGGAAGCTAGCAACCTCCATTCTCTCCCTTGCTTTTAAACTAGAGTACGCCTTTAATATCCCTTCTCATTGGAATAATATATATATATATAGTTGATTAGAATTTTTATAAATCTTAATAGCTTTATATAAAACAACTTGAAAAGTTGAAATGTCCATCAGTTTGCAGTTGAATAATAACCTTTTGCTGATCAGCAAGTGCACCCAGTTATGATTAACGGCATATATATTATTCATGTCAAAAAAAATGTCTATAGTTGAGTTCAGAATACTGCCATCAAGCACATTTTGTTTGGTAAAGTGTTGTTAAGGGTAGTCCAGCCAAAGACCTATCTAACCCAAACATCACACTCTAAAATGTGGGTTAAAGTGTGTACCCTTTACTATAAATGTTGCTATACATTACCAGCTCAAAAACCAATACAGTTATATCGAATTCAGCATAATAATTTTCTTCTTTAAAATTGAACCCCTTACGAAGGTAAAAAGTACCTTATTGGCGCATTGTATATTCGGATGGAGATGATCATGCCTTCGACAGACGTAGTGCAAATTCCTAAAAACAATGAGATTTAAATAGTGGTACTCAATTGCTTTGGAAATATTTACAGATTGGCTAGATTTCTCGATCCATTCTGTTCGTCTCCCCATTAAGGCCCGTGTCAGACGAACGCAGTGATCATGCCGTGTTGCCGCATTTTAACGTCCGTCGTAGCATAGAATCATGATCAATAGAGACCCACACACGAAGTACGTGTGCACCGAACTACGCACGTGGCAAACGGACGCAAGTTAGGCAAGAACGTAAAACCGCTACTACGGATGCGCAGAGTGCGCCACGTCCGCGTAGCGTTCTGTGTGAGATGTCAGACGCAGCGCATTTGCGATGTCCAGCACCTTGACGCACAAAATGGCTTTTCAAATCCTTATAATTTTTCTGATTTTTATTTACCATAATTCCCTTTTTTTTCTACATCCGTCAAGAAAAACGGATTGCATGGTGTCTATAGTATCTTCAGTCAGTACGTCTGTCTGTTATGCACGCACGCAGAGTGCGCTCAGACTGCGTTCGTCTGACTCTAACCTAATATAGAGCTGGGGACTTTCAAGCAGCATAGCATATTTATATTGATGATAATTGGTTCTTTATTCCATGGTTAGTTTCCTCTTATTACAGTTCTGTTTCTTCTATCTTTCCAGTATTTTTTAATCTTTGAAAAAGGTCACAACTTGTTTTGCACAGTTTTTATACTATAGTTTGGGGTGGGTCCTGTTAGGAGTCTTTATTTTTTTTATTTATCCTAAATGTAATTAGGTTATCATTGGATACTTCTTTGAGCTACGTTGCTGCATTTGTTTCTCAGTGGAAATGTAATCAAATGTTTAAAAATATATAACAGAAAGAAAAGACCCACAATAGAAGTGTCTATGACTCTTTATCGTTTTTTTTTATTGCCATAATCTGCAGCGCTTTTTTTTTAATCACATTACACGTTCTTCCCGTACATAGTGCTGTTCCGCCTGTGCCCCCAAATTTGTGTTTCTTGACCTGCCTCTTAGCCAGCAAACATGTTGCACAACGTTTTTGCTGTTCAGGATGGAAATGTGGTTTTGACTTCAAGAAGCTTCTTATTCATTAACCACATTAGTAACCAATGTCATTCCACACGGCTTGCAAGGAATTTATCAGATGCTTCAGCCTTCCGCATATAAACACAAAGAAGAGTCAGCCAAGCCATGAAAGCATTTTCTTTTTAAATGGGCAAATTAAGAGATCATATGTACAGAGCCTGAACAACGTTTTTGAACCTGGACAATAGAAATGTTGTTGTTTATGTCCGACCCATCGTGACCCCATGGACAAAGTTCCTCCAGGCCTTCCTGTCCTCTACCATCTTCAGGAGTCCATTTAAGCTCACGCCTACTACATCCAGCCATCACATTCTCTGTCGTCCCCTTTTGCCCTCCATCTTTCCCAGCACTTCTCCAGCAGTTTTAGCTCATGTGTAAATTAATCCTATGCCCATATGGGCTTGATTAAACCTAAAAGGATCATTTTGATGCCCTTATTCCTAGGGGTCTAAATAAGAATTTTGAAATAGGTATTTATCCTCTGGGATTTTATAAAAGTGTCCGTTATTTCGGTGTTATTTTGGATTGTATGTATTGGTTTTAGAATATGACGCAGTAAGGCTGGGGTCAGACCAGCGCACTTTTAACGTGCGTTCTGGCGCACATAAGTACGGCCGCACTAGCAGCAGATGACGGGCAATGACTGCCAATATACGATGTACGGCCGCACAAAAGTCCGGCCGTGCAACGCAAAGTGGAATTTGAACGCATTTTTTTGAGAACGCTGAACCGCTAGTACTGACGTACTGAGTGCGCAGCTCCGGCATAGCGGCGTGTTTGCGTGATTAGGAGATGTCAGACGCTGCTAATGTCCGGCCTACAGAACGTCCAGACGCAAAAAGAGTTTTATTGACGATCCAAACAAAATCACGCCCGAAAATGCGCGTCGTCTGACCGTTTTTGCGCATTACGTGAAAAAATACGTCTATGCGTTCGGACGCACTTTTTCACATTCGCGGGGAAAAATGCTTTCGTCTGACCCTAGCCTAAGGTATCTTGTATTTGAGTTTCATATATATACTTTGCACTTATGCGGTTGATGCTATGTGTGGATAATTTACGGGTTTTATTGGTTTTAGGAAAATGAATATACAAGTGAGACCTTTATGAATATTTTATATACCCAATACGCTCCTATGGGACTGCTGGATGGATGGGGGACCTATAGGAGCCGCTATGGAAATAAAAAATTAAACTGGCTGCAGGCCGGAACAGGATATTACCTTGAAGAAAATTAATAAACGGTTACTCGGTCTTCATCAGATTGTTATGATGAATGGGAGTCATCCACTGTGACGTCGATGGAGGACGTCAAAATGATGAGCCGGACAAGAGCACACACCGCGCATGCGTGCAATTAACCAGAAAGTAGGGTGAAAAAAACCCCGCAAATACACGGTTTAGGGATTCTGATCTGGATATAAAAAGGCGGAGGGTGCGTGCGTCTTGTTTGATTTTATTTGCTACTGAGGAAGCGCTCATGAAGCGTGTAATGCGTTTAAATGCTGTTTTCAGGTCATATATTTATATTTGGTTTTAACCTTGCTTTGTTTTTAGCAATAAATAGAATTTTATCCACTACATATTGTTTGTGGAGTTTGCCTGATACCACCACTATACAGAAAGGTTTTCTGACAAGTTGTATCTGGGACATACAACTTGGGGGCCATTGATCCTTGAGCCAGACTAGCGGTCAGGAGAGGGTAAGTGTGCAATGTTTTATATCTTGGAGTGTATGTTCATGCATAACTGTGCTGCATCATGAAGTTGTCTGTCATTATATTTTGAGATACTGATCTGCTTCATCAGGAATGCAGTTGCAGAGGGGTTGACCCTGAATAACACCAAGGCGATTCAACATTAGGGATGAGCTGCGCTCTCCTGACGAGTCATTTGTGGCGAAACGCGCGTCGGGTGCACTTCATAAGCAAGAACTCCTCACTGTCATTCTGCCATCCTGGGTAACCGTATCTCGAGACCCCAATACATCTATATACCCCGTTGTTGGGTCCCTTTAGCAATGGCAATTTTGGCAATTACAGTGATATGTTTAAACTAGGCTATTTGAGCCATTTCCTTTCCCTATAGGAGTGTCTTGCCTTTGCTCTTTCTGCTTTTTGTACGTGCAGTCTTTTCATGGTCGGATACTGTTATTTCTCTTATACATGTTACAATACTTTGAGGTGTCCCTTGAAGCTTGAAGGCCACCTACTGTATTGACCATTGATCATACCTCCTGCCGTTACACCCAATAACCTTTATAGCAGAATTGTTTTTTGGTTTTAATTCATTATAGTTTGTTTTGATTGCACTGTCTATTTCTTGTCTGTTTGTTTGCCGTTTTAATTAAGTTGAATAAAAGTTAATTATTAATCTGGTCTCTAGGAGACACTAGTACCCTGATATTCTTATCAGAGTAACTGAATTTTTTCCGAACATTTCCGCGTGATCGTTTTGAATTCGCCCACAATGGACCACAATGCACTTTTCCACTGACCTGAAGCTTGTAATTGGCTACAGCCTTGCACCTGACCACAGGTCAGGTGCAAGACAGGTGCAAAACTATGCCAATCACGGCTCAGAGTCCTGATTGGGCAAATTTTGCCCAATCATGGGCTCACAGAGCTAAATCGGCGCAGCACACTATATAAGGCTTCACACAGCCCCAGCACGTGTTTTTTGAGAGGAGATTGTTCTGTTAGTGTGTGTTCTCACTGCCAGCAGCTATTGGGGGGGGGTCTCACTTCTAGAAGATATCTGGGAATTGTAATCTGTGTCTTGTTACTGCCACCTATCAGGGGGTCTCACTGATTTATAGGTGGTTTCTGGGAATTTTAATCTGTGTCTTGTCACTGGCTGCCAGTTATCAGGGTGTCTCACTGAGTTATACCAGTTCTGGAAATCTTTAATCTAGATAACACAGTTGAATCAGAGTTTTGCATATCTCCAATCTTTATAACAGAGTTGAATCTGAGTTCTGTATATCTTTAATCTATATATCACTCACCATGTCAGAAAGACCAAAAGGACAGGCAGACGCTCCCAGACACAGATAAGAGGGCAAGCAGCCTCTGTGTCGGGAGGCTGTGCCTCTGGTTGTCGTGGATGTGGTACATCCTCTGCAGGGGCACGCTTGTCCTTTCTAACTGGTGCTGGCCGTCTTAAGCAGCAGAAATATACAGAGGATTTGCAGGATTGGCTAACTAGGCCATCCTCATCCTCAGAGTCCTCTGCCAGCCAGGCTTGTAGTGGTTTACAGTCCACCTCAGCTGCCAAAACATCTAATTCAGCCTCCATGTCCACAGCTACTCCTGCCGTAGCCTCGCTATCACACACGGAGGAGTCAGCTGAATTGTTTGACTACAGTGACATGCTGCTTGAGGATGCGCAGCAACTACAGTGCTCTGATTCAAACTCTGAGGTTGAGGAAGGGAATATAATCAACCTAGAGGAAGGGTGTGCCAGTGACACTCAAATAACTGGCACTCATGTTGCTGCAGCATACTGCCAAGTTGGCTCCAGTGACGAGGAGATAGGGGGTTGTCGGGTATATTAGAGACAAAGGATTTAAAATGGATGCTTGTAGCCATTTTGTGTGAAAGACAGTTTTTCTTTCTAATTTCTCTAGGTTTAGAAATGAACGAGATTTTTTTTTACAGAGTTCATTCCTGGGTAAAGTCTTTTATATTTTTTTAAGAAGTGCCAGACACGAAGGAATCTAGAATGTTGTATGTGATAAGGTTAGGTTTAAGTGCTAAGACGTGTCATAATTAAATTTATTGGTCTGTCTTAAGTTTCTAAAACAAAAGATACTTTTGTCTTTTGGGTATAGGAATAAGAGTTAACATTTTCTAATATATTTTGTAAATATAAATCTATATGTTTATTAATCAAGGTATATTTTATTATATTTACAGTAGGAAATATACTCCAAAATATAGTATATAATTGCTAAATAATAAAAATTACTAAAGAATAGATTAACCAGGAAAGAATTTAGTTGATGGGACTCTGAGAAAGTAACTAAAAGGGAGTAGGGATATAAATCAAAGATGACAGATGGAGACACTGTGTCTGGAAGAAGAGAAGGTCTTTGTTACGTCAGAGTGACCTTTCTTGACCCGAGATAAGACTATTAAAAAGAAATGGGGAATTAATTAAGAAGTGCAATACTGCCCTCTAGAGGATAGTAATATATTATAATTGATATACCAATTAATATTAACTGTGACGTCAAATTGGCTATAATAAGCGGCAAAGGTTCTTTGTAAGTCAGTCGGAGATTCCAGCGGTCAGACGCACATCGCAATGCATTCAGACGTCCATTACACATGACACTCTGAGAAGTCGGAGATTCCAGCAGTCAGACTCACACTGCAATGCATTACACATGACCCTCTGAGAGTCCAAGATTCCAACACTCAGACTCACACCACGATGCAAGCAGGTCCCAAGACATGAGGCAATCAAGATTCTCACTAAATTTCTGACTCTCACCAACTTTCTAACTCACATGCATTGATTATCTGATAGATAATTTTCACATTCCAAAAATCACTACATCAGGAATTCCAAGGCAGACTTATCAACATCCAAATTGGACAGGTAATGTATAAATAAAGGAATTAATGTAAAAATATATTTGTAGAGATTCTTGCAACGTAGACTGAGACTTCTCGGATACGGTTAAATCCAAATTCTAAGTATTTCTAATCTGCAGATGGAAATATGAAGAAGTGGATATAAGGATTTATTCCTAAAGAAATGTTGTAAGATTGATACCAATATATATATTGAATTTGGAAATTACTGTGATTAAAATTAATAAGCAAGGAATTATATAACTACAAAATAAAAAGCAAAAGATTAGAAATTTAATTCGAGATTAGGGGAGGATTCACTAAATAAGTTTTTATAACTTATTAATTTAGCTCATCTTTTGTTGATCCATGTAGCATAGAGATATATATATATATATATATATATATATATATATAAGAGCTGGCTGGTTAAACATTGTTTGCTGGGAAATGCATGTTGTATTAAGCAGAAATGTTTATTAACCATTTGTGTATTAGTTACTAACTGATAAGGTAAATGATATTAATCATATATGCAGTTACTAACCGGAGATACATATATTGTGAAGCTAGTTTTTATATGCTGATGGATTGTGGTTTATAAATTGTTGTTTAAGATATGAGATTTGAAATTTTTTTGTATACGTAATAAATATATATATATTTTTATCCGATTATTGTATTTTTTAAAGCAAAACACAGACAATTAAAAGAATTCAGGATAATTTCTAAGAGATATAAACGATTGATATTTGTGTCTCGTATAAGTTTCTTATGAAATAATAATCCCTGATATATTGGAGGCAACTGCCGAGGTAGGTCCAGTAAGTCCAATATAGACATATTGGAGGCTTGGCTGAACAATCCAATATATATAAACGTGTTGTATTCACGTGCAGAGATTATATCCGACAGGGTGATGACGATGATGAGGTCACTGACTCCACCTGGGTGCCTGATCGAACAGAGGAGTCAAGGGAGGAGGCACAACAAAAATGAGGCAGAACGTCCTCTATGACCAACTGTAGCCAGTCCAAGGCATCAGAAGTCATAGCTGCTCAGGTGCAGAGCGCTGTTGTCTCAAAGCACATGTACAGGAAGTCTGCAGTCTGGGAGTACTTTAAGAAATGTGCAGCAGACCGCGCCGTTGCTATTTTTAATTTATGTCAGATGAAAGAAATCCCACGCTTGGGTACCACGTGCTTGAGGCGACATATGACCACCTGCCACGCATCTCGTTGGCACAACACTTTGCATAGGTCCTCCTCATCTGTCTCTACCCCCACTATATGTCATTGCCTATAACCTCCACTGACAGGGATAATGCTACAGTAATGGGTGTACCATGTCCTTCCTCACAATGTGACAGCATCCCATTAGCTGAAGATTTACGCAGTCAGATTACATTGCCCCAGCAGCTGCAGCGTAAGAAAAAATATAGTCCCAACCATCCAAGCACAGCGTCTAAATGCCAGCTTAGCAAAATTACTCACATTACAGCTGCTGCCTTTCCAGCTGGTGGACTCTGCTTCCTTACGTGAATTTGCTGAATGTGCTGTACCACAGTGGCAGGTTCTGAAATGCCATTTCTTTTCACGGCAGGCCATTCCAGCACTATACCAGCATGTGGAACACACTGCTATCGAGTCATTGGGAAAGGCAGTTAGCAGCAAGGTGCACATGACTTTAGACACATGGTCCAGCGAGCATGGACAGGGCCGTTACATTTCCTTCACAGCACACTGGGTAACTCTGCTTGCAGATGGGAGGGATCCAGGACGGGGCTCTGTGCTGGAGCTTGTTCATCGCCCACGCCTCCAGAAAGCTGCTTGTGTGAGGTCTGTCTGCTCCACCACCTCTTCCTCCACCTCCTCCTTCTGTCTCTGGCGAAGTGGCAGTTAAACTGACGCGTGGCAAGGGCTACACAATTGGTCAAGCAAAAAGATGCCATACTGTGCTTGAGCTTGTTTGTTTAGGGGACAGGAGCCACACCGGGCCAGAAATTCTGTCAGCTCTGCAGGGGCAGAGATGGTTAACACCATGCCAGCTTCAGCTGGGAATGGTCGTCTGTGATAATGGCAGCAACCGTCTCTCCGCCCTACTCCAGGGTAAGTTGACGCATGTACCATGCCTAGCACACGTCCTAAATCTGGTGGTACAGCGTTTCCTAACCAGGTACCCAGGGCTGGCAGAGCTTCTGAGCCACGCCAGAAAAGTCTGCAGCCACTTCAGACGGTCATTCTCAGCAAGTGTTCACCTGGCAGAAATTCAAACAGAATTTCACCTTCCCACAAACTGTCTGATCTGTGACATGCCCACCAGGTGGAACTCGACATTAGCACTGCTGCAGCATCTGCACAAGCAGCAGAGGGCCATCAATGAGTACCTGTGTGAGTATGGCACAAGGACAGGTTCAGGTCAACTTGGTTTCCCCCCCGCAGTGGCTGATGATCAAGGATGCATGCACTGTACTGTCACCATTTGAGGAGGCAACGAGGATGGTGAGCAGGGACCGTGCAAATCAGTGACACAATTCATTTAGTGTTCCTGCTGGAGCACACTCTGCGGGGAATTGCAGATGTGGCACTAGAGGCAGAGCAGCGGGAGGAAGAGGAGGCCTTCCCTAGCTCGCAAGGCCCCAGTCTTTACGCAGACAGTTTTCCTGCGGGTCCTCAGATCAGACAGGAGGATGAGGAGGAATATTTAAGTAGTGGGGGCATTGAAGGTGGGGATTCCTCCAAGGGAGGGTTTGTGTGCCCAGAAACCCAAGGACTAGTACGTGGCTGGGAGGAGGAAGTGCATGACGGGGTCATCCTCATTGACCAGGAAGACTCGGAAGCTAATGCCACCTCCAGTCTACGCTGCATGGGCTCCCTTATCCTGCAAAGCCTGCTAAAGGACCCCAGGATTCGTGCTATCAAGGAGAGTGATCATTACTGGTTGGCAAGCGTTCTTGATCCACGATACAAGGATAAAGTTGCAGAGCTCATCCTGCCTGCATAGAGGGAGCACAGGATGAAAAAACTTGAAGACGCTCTAAAGCGACACTTGTGTAACACCTTTCCAGGCACTGGTAGGTTAAAAGTGATGACACAGGTGCTTCTGAGGCTGCGGATGATCAGAGGAAGAGCGGTGAAGGCCAGGGACGCTTGACTGATGCCTTTTTAAATTTTTTAGTCCACGACGCCCAGGGACGTCAAATGTAGGCACCCATTGCCAGTGTCTTCACCATATGGTGCAGGACTACCTCGGGGCAAGGGCAGACCTGGATACCTTTACAGCAGATTATCCACTGGCTTACTGGGTGTTGAGATTGGATCACTGGCCAGAACTTAGCCAATATGATGTGCAGCTACTAGGTTGCCCTTCATCCAGCATGCTTTCTGAAAGGACGTTCAGTGCCGCTGGAGGTTTTGTCACAGACAAAAGAGTGCGTCTGTCCACCGACTCTGTAGACCGGCTGACATTTATAAAAATGAATCAGTCCTGGATCAGCTATCAATCCCCGATGCTGACGTAACTAAATAGATCGGGGATCTCTTCTGCATTCACAAAACCTCCACCACTGCACTCTTCCACAATACCACAAAGGGGTTAGGGTGTGAAGGCACTTGCTGCCACCAAGGGCACAAAAGTTGGGTGCACTGCCACTGACACCTATACCAGATTCATATCATTTTAATATTGGACCACAGGGTCCAACCCTGCATTCTTCCACAATACCACAGAGGGGTTACGGTGTGACGGCACTGTTGCCGACGCTAAAGGCCCAATTTTAAAGCACCTATTGTTACTTTCATCCAAAGTCTGCATAAGTTTCACCATAATTTAACCCAAAAAAAATCACTAAATTTGTTCTGCGTATCCTAAAATGTCTCTTTTCATACAGACTGTCGCCCCAAGCAGTTGTTTATGAATAGATTAAAGGAAAACCATTTACCATCATTTGAAATGTCACTTTTTTGTTTTTAAATGTTTTTATACATCCAACAAATCCGCCACTTCACGGGCAAGTTATGGGGACCTCCTAGGCACGATATTTGAAGGAATTTTTCGTTTTTATTCTTAACCTTTATTTCATTGAAAACTCACTGTTCCTTTAACCACTTCTATGCGGAGGACGCGCTGAGCGCGTCCTCCGCATGGCTGCTGCTGTGCTTTGGACGCGCTGTGCGCGTCCTCACTTTGGGGTCAGCGTTTGGCCGAGTTCCGGCCGATCGCTGGCCCCCCCGGTGCGGGCTGACATCCTCGATGTCAGCCCAGCATCCGGAACCGCCGCCGGTGAAATTAGGTGTCATCGCGACAGCGCGATGACACCTAATTCAGGCGCCCCCCCCGCATGTGCGGAGGAGGCGCCTGAAAGGGAGGGGGGGAGGTCCTTCGGACCTCTCTCCCTCCCGATCGGCGGCGTTGCGGGGGTTAACCCAGGCACCATTTGGAAGGGCACAGCCTGCCCTTCCAAATGGTACCTGGCATTAACCCCTGGGGAGCTGGATCGCGAATCGGCGCTGAAAAGCGCCGGTTCCTGATCCTTTCCCGGAGCTGGCCGACATCTTGGATGTCGGCCAAGCCTCCGGGAACTCCCCCTGAGGACTGGCGTCATCGTGCATAGCACGATGACGCCAGTCCTAGAGTTAACCCCTAACTGCCACCAACGGTGGAGATAGGGAGTTCCAATGAACTCCCTATCTCCCGATCCGTGGCAGCTAGGGGTTAACGTTTGGTATTGCTGGATCGGCCAGAGCATGGCCGTTCCAACAATACCAAACACGAAAGTGAAAAAAGTTTGTAAAAAAAAAATACTTTTTTTACTTTTTTTTGGTTTGTTAATGCAGCAATATTGTTCCCATTTCAATTATAATGTGAACAATGATGCTGCACTAACGATTTTTGTATGCGGTGCGTTTGTTAAAAATCGTGTAATTTTCCCCAAAAAAAAATGTAACGAGACCCCATCTCTAATTTTTTTAACAAGCGCACCCCATACAAAATATAACCACAATTGCTCGCATGTTAAAATGTGGAAAAAAAACACTTTACACGCTGTAAATTATTGAAAATTCATATTTTATTGCATTTTTTGTTATAATATACAGACAGGTCATGACGTATACATATAATAATGACATATTATTAATCTGCCGAGTCTGACGGAAAGAACGATATATAATATGTCTGGGTCATATACTAAAATAAGCCTTAAAAACATGTTTAAACATGATGAGCAAAACCGGTAAAAATTACCTCAGCACAGAGGCGGGAAAAGCCTCAGCAGCGAAAGGGTTAAAAACGTTTTTGTTTCCTGTCCCCCAGGGCACTACCCGGCCCCCATACACCTTTTATGGTAAATATCTTGCATATATGCACTCTTGGAGCAAGCATTGACTTGCATTGAGTTCGGTTCGTGTTCGAACTTTTGAAATTGTTCGCGTTCGAATGCGAACCGAACACGGAGATGTTCGACTCATCACTATTCAACATGAGCTATCAGCTCTGGAAAGTGTGAAAGTATAAGATCCACATAAACATTGATTAATTTTTGGCTATACTGTATTACGCTATGTACTGTGTCTGTATTTTCTAGAACTACTGGACACCTCAGCCGGGTTAGTTAGCCCCACATATCAAATTTTTCAACAAAACTCATGCAGTCTTCTATGTGTGATCCAACGCCAACAACAATTGATCCAACAAAAAAGAAATATTAACAACTATTGTAAGGAGTGGGGGCTAACCTGTCATCAGCACCCCTTATCAAAAAATTGACCAGTTAGATCAGGTATGATTAAGTGGTTTTAAGGTTAGATCACACATAATTACAGACTTACTAAGACTTAATAAAGACTGGTTAGCCACCCTCGCAAATTACATTTTCTGGCCAAAAACCATTCAGGTTTATAGATCTTTGTTAGATGAGGTAAGATCAAGTGGGTTTTAATGTTATATCACACACTAAAAACTGAGCGAAAAAGGTATTCCATAAGGGGGTCAGGCTGGCCCCCCACATTACATTTTCTGTCAAACCATTCAGGCTTCTAGATCAGGTATGATCAAGTGGTTTTAACGTTAGATCACACATAATTGCAAAGATATGTCACCAAAAATAGAGATTTTAGGAATTACATAAGGGGGGGCTTCATTTATTTGAATGAAGAGCAAAGAACCTCACTTCAAGCAGTACTACATGCTTAAAAAAAATCAGGTGATCAGTGCTGTATTTAGGATTTGTGCTGCCCTAAGACTTACTAAACTCGTGCACCCCTAATTTAAATTTGACACACCCTGTCAGTGCCACATCTCTTCCTGTTTAAGCCACACCTTGATCTTTAGGCTCCACCCTTTTCTCTAAGAGCTCTTCCTCTCTCTATAGTAAAAGTGGATACCAAGTGCCTAATTGTATGTATTGTATACCATTTCAAATGTTGCATCTATTATTTTAACCCCTTCACTGCTGAGCCATTTCACGTCTTAAAAAAACACATCTTTCTTTTTTTTATTATTATTTTTATTCTTTACTTTAAACATGGTCATGTTTGATATCATTGGAAAGGCCGATTGCTCTGGCCTTTCTAATGATACCAAACATAACCCTGCTAGCTGCCAAGAGTCAGAAGATATCGGGGTTCAAAGAAACCCCCTATCTTTCCTTAGGAGTCAATAAGGATGTTCCCCACACGTCCTCAGCAGTGAAAGGGTTAAGAGATAATAATCAAAGAAATGTGTAAATTCAACCATGTCAAGTATACTGGATCACAACCACTCTAATTGGTTGAATTGGCACGTGGTTAGCCCACGTGAGTAGTAACGCCGCACCAAGGCTTCAACCGCTGTTACTGGACATTCATACAAGACAAACACATCCAGTCTTTTATACTACTTTTGCCTTGGCACACATAATCACACACACCATTCACTCCATACTTGCATCAATCAATCCATCATGAAACTGAGCTGTTTTTAATAACTTAGGTAACTTTAATTAAACTAATATATAAATATTGTAAATTGAAATGTGTAAATTGTTGAATCAGAGAGGAAATGTCTACTGAAATGTCCCTGTGGTTTTAATTATGTAGGTCAGACACAAAGGTCTCTTACTATTCGGATTAGAGAACATAAGAGCAATAATCGTACACATTAGGCAACAATCCCCAGTGGTGAAACACTTCAATGATGTAGGCCACTCAGTGGCACAACTCCGATATATATGGCTATTGAATGGATCCCGACCCTAAGAGGGGCGGCAGTAGGGAAATCCAGTTGAGAAAACGCAAACTGTTGTCATGGTCCTAGCCGCAGGCCGCACAAGAAAAATAAAACAAAGTCTGCTCCTCCCTTCATTTTTTTTGAATATAAAAGTTTTTATTGGAGTTCACACATAGAATGGTACAACATTGCAAAAATGATGAAACTTCAAAGATAAAGGACATAAATTCCTATCATTGACAATAGGCAATTCAAATGAAGTATCAATATTATCCGATAAAGGGTCATTTGTGCGGACTCCATTTTCCACAAACAGATAAAATCCTAAACTAACATGAAACACAAAACACGGCAGCACTACAGTCATACACGGTGAAGTATCTTATATCAAGGTTCCAGACTCGACAAACCCCCTCCACCCCTCCCATGTATCATAAAACTGGCACATTGAGTTATTCGCGGTGTGGAACATTTCTTCATATTTAAAAACACTTTCGAGGGCAATCATAACTTCTTTCATAGAGGGACATAGGGAGGAACGCCAATGTCTCGCAATAACCATTTTTGCTGTCCCCAGTACCATAGAGATAAACCTCTTATGACGGATCTGAATAGTAATGGGTATAATATGTAAGAGGTACATTTTCGGGCATAGTGGGAGTCTAAGTGAAGTGCAGTGAGAAATCAGTCTACTTATTTTAACCCAATAACCCCCCAGTGCGGGGCATAACCAAAAGGTATGCAGTAGAGAACTGAGGCCGGTAAGGCATCTCCAGCAGAAGCCGGTAGTCCCCGAGATATGGGCCAATCGGGTTGGTGTTAAATACCATCTACACAGTAATTTGATATGGGCCTCACGAAGATTGGTGCTTCTAGAATATTTGTATATAGTGTCCATGGCGTATGACCAGTCATCTACGGAAAGCGTGAAAGCTAAATCTTTTTCCCATTTAACCATATAGGGTAATTTTTTTAGGTGGGGTCGGGGTTAGGAGGCTGTTGTAACAGAGAGAACGGTTTCATTTGACATTTCTTCCCCATACACAATTTGTGAAAAGCTGAAAGGTTCGTAGGTGTGAAAGAGTTCAGGCCCTTCTGGTGTAGAGCGTGCTTCACACGTAGGTAAGTAAAACAGTCACTCAATGGGATGGCAAACTCCTGTACCAAGTCTGGAAAGGGTTTCAGGGAGTGGGGTGTAAAGAGCTGCCACACATGCGTCAAGCCGCGCAAGAACCAATAATCTAAATTTAAGTCTGGAATATAGCGACACAGAACCCTGAGCGGGGCGAGATATAATAAGTCATAAGGCCGTACCAACGGACGACCCCACTGGCGCCAGGACGTGAGGGAGAGCATCGAAGCGGGTAGCAGACCCATGGTACTATTCCTAGGAAGGAGTGGAAGCCACAACAGGTCATGAAGTTTATATGGGAAAATCATGGCATTCTCCAACTGTAACCATAGAGGTGGTTCTTTGAGATGCATTGACGACAACAGTTGGGCTAGTAAGGCTGCTTTGTAGTACGATTGTAAATCCAAAAAACCCAACCCTCCGTTACGTCGCGGCGCAGTGACTGTAGAGGCCGATACTTGAGGAGGCTTCCCTTTCCAAATATGCGCATGAAGCAGTTTTTGCAGCCGGAGCAATAAATGTGCCGGTATGAAAACGGGGATGTTTCTGAAATAGTATAAAATTTGGGGTAAGATACACATCTTTGTGGCCACCATACGACCCAGCCAGGAGGAATCATTTGTGCTCCATGTAGAGAGCTGCGTCTCAATGGAGTTCAAAAGTGGCGTGAAGTTTTCCTTTAGAATGGTGCCTCGCGATTTAGAAAGGGAGATTCCCAAGTATTTTAAAGAGGTAGAGCGCCAATCAAAAGGGTACTTACTACGCAAAGAGCTAAGGGATGAAGCAGCAATATTTATAGGGAGGGCTTGTGTTTTACTCACATTATTTTTTATAGTAAGATAACGCGCCAAAGCTGTCAAGGAGGTGAAACAGGGAAGGAAGCGAGATCTCCGGTGTGGTCAAAAAAAGCAATAGGTCGTCCGCGAAAAGTGGCAGTTTGTGCTCCCCATTCGGAGTCGGCATACCTTTGATTGCCTGGGAAATCTTAATCTGCAGCGCTAAGGGTTCTAAGGCCAGAATAAATATTAACGGGGATAATGGACAACCCTGTCGGGTGCCATTGGTTATGTGAAAAGAGGAGGATAGAAACCCCGATGCCAAAACTTTCGCCGACGGAGCAGAGTAAAGGGCCATAATGCTGTGTACAAATTGTGCTGGTAGACCAAACTTTAGTAACACCAACCGCATATACCCCCAGTGTAGGCGATCGAACACCTTTTCGGCGTCCAATGCCAGCAGGAGTCCTATGGGCCAAATCAATTATATCATAAAAGCGTTGAGTATTGTGACACGTTTGGCGGCCCGGGACAAAGCCGGTTTGTTCAGTCGCGATCAAGGATGGGAGTAGAGGGCCCAACCTAGTAGCTAGTAATTTAGCATACAGTTTGGCGTCTACGTTCAACAGGGATATAGGGCGGAAGTTGGCACAGTTCGTCGGGGCTTTACCGGGTTTAGGCAGGGTCACTACTGTTGCCTGCAACATCTCCGGAGGGATGATGCCAGTGTTCTTAATGTCATTAAAAAACAGGGTAAGAGTCGGAACTAGTGAAGAAGCAAATACCTGATAATACAGATTCGTAAAACCGTCAGGGCCTGGGGCTTTATTTTTTGGAAGTGCATGAATAGCTTTAAGTACCTCCTCCTCTGTAAACGCAGCAAGCAAATCTGTAGCCTGAGAGGGAGAGAGGGAGGGGAGGTTCGCCGCCTGAAGAAAGAGATCTATGTGGTCCTGGGTAGGGGACGGTACGGTGTGGTCTAATCCTAGGTTGTACAGGGAGGCATAATAACGTGCAAATTCATCCGTAATAAGGGCTGGGTTATAAATTTTTACATTATTAGCATCCAATAGGTACGGTATGTTGGTTTGCATTCTTTTCCCTTTCAATTTAGACGCCAGCAATTTCCCAGGTTTATTCCCTTGGGTATAATGAGCATAGTTAAGCCGTCTAATTGAGCGTGCAGTGACTTGGAGCATCAGGTGTTCCAACTCGCGGTGCTGCGCAATCAATTGAGCGGTAATATTAGGGGTAAGCGAGGATTTATTCTGTCGTGATTCGTTGTGTAAGAGCAGTCATCTGAGCATTAAGACGTTGTTTCCGTTGCGCTCCTTTCTGTATAAAATGTCCTCGCATCACAGCTTTCTGGGCCAACCAAACCGACGCCGTTGCAACGTCCCAAGTTACGTTCGTCGTGAAATACTCCTGGAGGAGTTGTAGTGTTGTTGTCACGTCCTCTCTATCTACAATGAGTGAGTCATTGAGTCTCCAATTCCCCATACCCCTCGGTGGAAAAGCAGCCTCAAAAGTAAGCGGAGCATGGTCAGACCACGTAATGATGCCAATGGTCGCCTCCAGGAGACGAGAAAAAGCTGAGCTATGTATCAAACACAAGTCAATTCTACTATATGAGTGGACATGAGAAAAATATGTGTAATCACGTGTGTTGGGGTGACATATCCTCCAAGTATCATATAGGTCAAAGGAATGCATGAATTCCCGTAGTTGTTTACTAGAGGGCGGGGGGGAGCGGGAATGGGGGCGGGGTTGGCTCGTCTGAGTGTCAACTTCGGGGTCAGGAGTGCAATTAAAGTCCCCACATAGGAACATCGTACCACTAGACATTTTTTTCACTCTACCAAAAGCTTTCCGCAGATAAGAAACCGGATTATCATTAGGGAGATATAGGTTAGCAACAGTGATTGGTAATTCGTTCAGCGTACCCACAAGAATCACAAGACGGACCAACGGATCAACATACTGAGCCGAACACACAAAGGTCCAATCTCTATGAAACAGGATCGAGACACCTTTGGACTTTGTCGGAGCAGTGGAGTGGTAGGCCTCAGTGTACATACGCGATTTCAAAAACGGCGGACGTCTCTTACAAAAATGAGTCTCTTGCAAGCATACAATAGCCGGTTGAGATTTATGCAGGTCACGAAATAAAGCATGGCGTTTGTACGGAGTGTTCAAACCCCTAACATTTAAGGAATAAATCTGGAATTGAGGTTTACTCATTTGTGGTTACGCCTAGCCCTCTAGATCTCACAACGGACATTGAAGACAACCTCCTCGGGAAAATGAAGGGACATTCCTGCACATAATAGCACCTGGAACCGTATATCATAGTGCTTACCAAACAAACAAACAGTACATACAGTACATACATTACATACATAGGTCGAACAAAAAGGAAACAAAAGGAAAAAGAAAAAATAAAAGGAAAGGAAAAAGAAAAGAAAAAATCCGACCAAACTTCAGAAAAAAAAAACTGCACTCCATGAGCGCAGCTGAGTGGAGTCAATCAACACAGCAGATTGGTATAGGTAGGGGAAAAAAACACGGTCAAGAAAAAACTCCAGTGGGGGAAACAACAGTCCCAACTCTACCTGAGAAGGACCGCGCCAATTTACAGGCCATTGGAAGGCCTCGGGGCTGGCCGAATAAAGAACAGAACAGGCCCCCAGGAGCGCCCAAATGAGGTGGATCAAAAAGGGGTCAGTCCAGCATCCGTGAAGGAGTTCTGACGCCCAAGAAGACGGGAAGCAACATGGCGAAGTAATAGAAGCACGCCCCAGTGCTGGATATCGCAGGGCCAGAGCACCTCATTTTGTCCGGACCCGATGCCACTCCGGAGAAACTTTCAGCGGCGAAGATGATTCCTCCCGGGGAGGAGTAAACTCATACACGACTTTCCATTCCGTCAACGAACGCATGCCAGTGAGGGAATCAGGGATAACGTGCAAGACTCCCTCCCGCCATAACAAGATCTTTGTGGGAAATCCCCATCGATACGCCATGTTGTGGTCACGTAGAATTTTCGTGAAAGATGAAAATTCCCTTCTTTTAGACATGGTAGCTTTTGACAGGTCTGCGTAAAAAGAAACTTCGGCATACGGAGAAGGCAGAGGCATAGATTTCCGTGCTGCTCTCATTAACGCTTCTTTAACATGGAAAAAGTGCACCCGGACTAGAACATCTCTAGAAGCTGAGGGCGGCAGGTTCTTGGCGCGTGGCAATCTGTGTGCCCGATCCATCAGGGAATCCTGTGACGAGTACGTTGGTACCAGGATCTGGAAAAGTTCCATTATATAAGGCTGAAGATCAGCAGGGGTTACTGCCTCTGGAATGCCCCGGATCCGTACATTGTTACGCCGCAAACGGTCTTCCAAATCGGCCAATTTCGTTGCCATGGTGTCATGTGCAGTCTGCAAAGCTATGACGGTCCACTAAATCGTTATGGGCCAAACATAAGTCGTCCGTCTTAGCCTCCAAAGAGTCTGTCCTCTCACCCAGGTCTTGTACATCGCGCCTCAGCTCCTGCAGCGCCTCTTTAAGATCCGTTTGTATAGTAGATCGAAGTTCTTGCAGCATGGCATGTAGTCTGCTTTCTGAAGGTGGTGAGGTGTCAGACATGCAGGGTGGGCCTGCGACAGCCGCTTCCATGGTGAAAGAGGAAACAGAGGAGGGAGATCCGCCATCTTGGGCCTCACGAACCCGGTCTTTTTTCGCCGATTTTGCCGGTTCCAACGCTCGTTGCGCCTTAGGGGGCACCATCTGGGAGCCAGGAGATGTCACCCAGCTGTGGGTGAAGTTTCAGCCCCGGGGTTGCTGTAATTTAGCCGCAGGTAATAAAAGTTTAGCGCCAGTCACAGGAGCTCACCTCACATGCGAGCGCGCGCTGCAACGTCCGGCCACGCCCCCCTGCTCCTCCCTTCCAAGCTTTGATTTTTGCACTATTCTGGACTTTACCACACACCGTAGCAGATACAGGTGCTCCTACCCTTTGCCCTATCTATGACTATTTAAGGGTGGAGCACCCATACAACTTTGCTTCATTATTTTGTTCAGCTTGCCTGAGAAAGAAGCCTGCTCTCCCTAGAGCTTTGTATACTGGATATCCTGTTCCAGTTTACTAAAGACTCTGCGCGTATCTTCATGGATCCCTCTACTGCTGTTGTTTTCGAAGACCCCGCTTGCCTTTAAGGATTTCCTATTGTTGGACACCAAAGGCTGAATCCAAGGACCCCTCTGCTACAGATTCTGTCATGGCTCTCTTTGGACTTTTGTTTACAACCCTGTAATCAGTATTACTTATCCGGTTTCTCCAGTGTCTGTAAGTTCTCTCTTTTGCCTTTCTATTTCTGTATTCATCCCTCTTCCTGTATCGTCCCCTTTTATTATCTAGTGTACCCTTTATTCAACCCCATTTGTGTCCTGTGTCTCTGTGCTCTCCTTCTGTATTTAGTTTGCCTTATTCATTTCTGCTCCTTTTATGTATATTAATAAACCTGTTAAAGCTTTAATCTTGCTTCTCCCCTTTTTGAGTACAAAACGCCACACCGGAACCTGCACCCTGATAACTGTATTGGATATACGAACTTCAAACCTTGGCTCCATTGGGCCTCAATGAGGATAGGGATCTGTAATGAACTCTCCACTGCCTGTGCTATTGGTTTTAATGTTTTACATCATTTACATTTTCTGTTTTCATTAAGGTCGCACTTATCCAACCCTGGATTGAGACACAATTGACGTTTGCTACCCCTAGATTGGAAGTATTGGACTGGACTTTGAATATGGTTTAGGATGCTCCTGCCAGACTGTGCACTGAAGAAACTGTGCGGATTTACACTGTTATATTTATATAGGTCATCTTAGGTCCTTTTTATGAACTGGACTTTATTAGGATACTGGACAGATGTCATTTTCCCACACATTGAAATTAAAATATTGTGGACGCAGTATTTATTTAGAGCTCGCTGAAGCATGCATCATTTCATTATTGTGAATCAGAGAGGGTGCCATCCAGTGTGGGTTCATAAATAAATAAATGTGGCTTTATTTATTTGCAAAGTATTTTACCAGGAAGGATATATAGAAACATAGAAAATGTCGGCAGATAAGAACCTTTCGGCCCATCTAGTCTGCCCAATGACATGGATACTTTACCTGGATTTCTCTTTTATTTAGGATAGCCTTATGCCTATCCCATGCCTGCTTAAATTCAATCACTGATTTGGCCTCTACCACTTCAACTGGAAGGCTGTCCCATGTATTCACCACCCTATCAGTAAAATAATGCTTTCGGATGTTACTTTTAAACCTTTGCCCCTCTAATCTAAGACTATGTCCTCTTGTTTTGCTACTTTGTTTCATTTTTAAATATACTCCCTTCCTCTACCTTGTGGATTCCCTTTACGTATTTAAATGTTTCTATCAAAACATGATCACTAGAACGGTAGTCTCGTTTTCAAGTATGTCTTGGGTTCAAGAACATTGAATTGTTACAGAAATACAAATTAACCCTTTCGCTGCTGAGGCTTTTCCCGCCCCTGTGCTGAGGTCATTTTTACCGGTTTTGCTCATCATGTTTAAACGTGTTTTGAAGGCTTATTTTAGTATATGACCCAGACATATTATATATCGTTCTTTCCGTCAGACTCGGTAGATTCATAATATGTCATTATTATATGTATACGTTATGTCATGTCTGTATATTATAACAAAAAATGCAATAAAATATGTATTTTCAATAATTTACAATGTATAAAGTGTTTTTTTTCACATTTTAACATGCGAGCAATTGCGTTTATATTTTGAATGGGGTGCGCTTGTTAAAAAAATTAGAGATGGGGTCTCGTTACATTTTTTTTGGGGGAAAATTACACTATTTTTAACAAACGCACCGCATACAAAAATCGTTAGTGCAGCATCATTGTTCACATTATAATTGAAATGGGAACAATATTGCTGCATTAACAAACCAAAAAAAAATAAAAAAATAAACACTTTTTTTTCTATTTTTTTTTTTAATTTTTTTTTTTACAAAATTTTTCACTTTCATGTTTGGTATAGTTGGAACGGCCATGCTCTGGCCGATCCAACCATACCAAAATTTAACCCCTAGCTGCCACGGATCGGGAGATAGGGAGTTCCAATGAACTCCCTATCTCCACAGTTGGTGGCAGTTAAGGGTTAAGTCCAGGACTGGCGTCATCGTGCTACGCACGATGACGCCAGTCCTCAGGGGGAGTTCCCGGAGGCTTGGCCGACATCCAAGATGTCGGCCAGCTCCGGGAAAGGATCGCGAACCGGCGCTTTTCAGCGCCGATTCGCGATCCAGCTCCCCAGGGGTTAATGCCAGGCATCATTTGGAAGGGCAGGCTGTGCCCTTCCAAATGATGCCTGGGTTAACCCCCGCAGAGCCGCCAATCGGGAGGGAGAGGGGTCCGAAGGACCTTCCCCCCCTCCCTTTCAGGCGCCTCCTCCGCACATGCGGGGGGGGGGGGGGCGCCTGAATTTGGTGTCATCGCGCTGCCGCGATGACACCAAATTCCGGCGGCTGCTGTTCCGGATGCGCGGCTGACATCCAGGATGTCAGCCCGCACCGGAGGGGCCAGCGATCGGCCGGAACCCGGCCGAACGCTGACCCCAATGGGAGGACGCGCTCAGCGCGTCCTCCGCATACCAGCGGGAATGCAAGATAGTAAAATGCAAGATAGTAAAAAAAAAAAAAAATATTCAGAGTAACAGAAATAAATATGTAGGAAATAAAGTTATTAAACTGAGCCTGGAATTAAGTCTCCCATTTTAACTAATAACACGTAAAACACAAATATAGTTAAAATGATTGCCATATTTTGAAGATGCTGCAAGACACCAGGCTTTACAGCTTCGACAGGGAGCTCTGTCCACAGCAGGAAGTGTCTCAGCCAATCAGGATGAAAGCCCTGAACCTCTGAGCACCCCTTATCCAGATTCTTGGGACCCTCAGCATTTTGGATTCTTCTACAATTCAGAATCTGGAAGAATCTGTCTGAGAGGAAGGAGATTGCAGTAGAAGAGCGGCGAGCCCCTTTCCTGCCGCAATGACCATCACATAGACCTGCTGTAAGCTCTGTGCAGGGTTTCTCCGCGGATATGATGCATGGAGTCAGCATGTCACACGCTGCGGCTGCTGAGAAGCTCCCAACATGTGCAGCAGTCTGCTGCAGGGATCAGGAGCTGGATTAAGTGTCAGAAGCTTCCAAACTTTTGGCCCGTAGCCTTCAAATTCAAACTTGTAAACTAACTTTAAACTAATATATAAATATTGTAACATGAAATTCAAACTTGTGGAGTGGCTTTCGCCGAACTCTCTGTGTGGCAAAGCTGTTGAAAAATTGAGTTTATCGATATGCTAAATCCTGAAAAAATATCAAAACCTAAAAGGTGTTGATAAAGGACTTTGTAGATGTTTGTAGCGCTGTTTAATGTATTGGGCCATCTCTTACTGTTCGTAGATTGCGTGTTGCACATGTTAATATTACAATGCACCTCTTCATTGCCTCTATCTGTTGGTGTACCTCAAGGCTCTGTCCTTGGTCCTCTGCTCTTTTCCATCTACACCTCCTCCCTGGGCAAAATCATCAACAGCTTTGGCTTTAATTACCACCTCTACGCTGATGACACTCAGATCTACCTCTCTACCCCTGATCTCTCTCCCCCTGTCCTTTCAAAAGTCAGTGACTGTTTATCTGGCATCTCCTCCTGGATGGCCTCCCACCACCTAAAGATAAACATGTCAAAGACGGAGCTCCTACTTATTCCTCCCTTCAATGCCTCCCCACCTCCTGACTTCTCTATCACGGTGGAGGGTATCACCATCTCCCCATCAAACCAAGTTCGCTGTCTTGGAGTTACACTTGACTCTGCTCTTTCCTTCATCCCCCACATCAAGTCTCTTTCCTCCTCCTGCCGATACCAACTGCGTAATATTTCCAGAATTCGGCCATTTCTTACCGCTGTCACCACAAAACAACTCATACACACCCTGGTAATCTCCCGACTGGACTATTGCAATAATCTCTTATCTGGCCTCCCTCTGTCCCGCCTCTCCCCCCTACAATCCATCCTGAACGCCTCTGCCAGGCTAATTCACCTCACCCGCCGCTCTGTCGCTCCCCTCTGCAAGTCCCTTCACTGGCTCCCCATCCACTGCAGAATTAAGTTCAAAATCCTTATCTACACCTACAAAACCCTCACTAACTCAGCTCCCCACTACCTGTCCTCACTAATCACCAAATACACCCCAGCCCGCTCCCTAAGGTCAAACAGTGACCTGCGCCTAGCTTCTCCCCGCATCACCTCTTCCCATGATAGACTGCAGGACTTCACAGGACTGCAGGAACGCTCTCCCTCGTACTGTCACAGACTTTCCCCTAACTCCTCTTCCTTCAAACGCTCCCTTAAAACGTTCCTATTTAGGGAAGCCTACCACCCAACTCACTGACGCAACCATCAATCACTCTCACCTTACAGTCCTCTCCTCCTGTTTCCAACCCCAACCCTCCTAGATTGTGAGTTACTACGGGAATAGGGCCCTCATCTCCTCCTGTACTGTTTGTCAAATGTTGTTCAATGTATTGTATTGTAACCCTGTCTATACTGTGCCTACTGTACAGCGCTGCGGAATATGCTGGTGCTTTATAAATAAAGAATAATAATGCACATGTCTGGGGTTTCATGTTAAGTACCGAAAGCACGTGTTTTAACCCCTACAATACAAAGCGATTTTTGTTGAATTTTTTTTAATCACATTCCTTTGAAACATGGGATGTGAAGTTAACAATTAAATATAGGGTAAAATAGAAGTTTCATGCAGAAATTGTTATTCTGAGATAATTTGCTCATTTTAAATGTTTTAACTAACATTTTATGTATTTGTTTATCCTTTACAGAAATATTGTTGATGTAAATATGCTAAGCTCTAGACGGTGTCCTTGATCTTAAAACAATTTCAAATGAGGTCTTTTTTATTATCATACAGGGATAAAATACCTTTGTTTTAGATCAGGGGTGGGGAACGTCCGGCCCGCGGGCCGTATACGGTCTGCTGAATGACTTGGTACGGCCCGCGGCCCTTTTACCAGAACTCGGCACCCCAGGCCAGGCATGTACGGTCTGGCCGTCGTAATGCTGGATGTTTCTATCGACAGCGGCGCTGCAGCGTGCCTCCCACTCTCATGACAGGAGGCTGAGTATGGCACACTGCATTGGCGCTGCCCCCTCCACCCACGTGATGCGTAGCACCAGCGTAGTGCATGCGGAAGATTCAGGCTAGGGTCAGACGAAAACAGTTTTAACGTGCGTTTAGACGCACGAAATCACGGCCGTGCTAGCAGCAAATGACGTCCAATGCCGGGGAACACACGAAGTGCGGCCGCGCAACGCAAGTGGCAAACGAACGCATTTTTTCTAGAACGTCAAACCTCTAGTACGGACGTACAGAGTGCGCTGCGTCCGCTAGAGGCGTGTGTGCGTGATTGGGAGACGTCAGACGCTGCTAATGTCCGGCCAACATAACGTCCAGACACAAAAAGTGTTTTATTGATGATCCGTACAAAATCACGGCCGAAAAGGCGCATCGTATGACGGCTATCGCGTATTCCGTGAAAAAATGCGTCCATTCGTTCGAACGCACTTTTTCACAGACAACGCGAAAAATGCGTTAGTCTGACCCTAGCCTCAAAACACTGTGGTCAAACGGAGCCTGCAGTGACATTTCATGGTGAGTGGAGGGGTGTAAAAAAAAAAAGGAGGAGGGCTGGGGAGAATGCAATATGGGGGAAAGAGAAAGAATGGCATATGGGGGAAAGAGAAAGAATGCCATATGGGGGAGAATTAAAAGGGGGGGCGAGAGAATGAAAAAGGGGGGAGAGGAGAATGAAATGGGAGTGGAGAGAATGAAATGGGGCCCTGGGGGTGTGTAAAAATAATGTGGGGGGGGTCGTGTAAAAAAGGCTGTGGAGCTCTGATTCGCTCATACACAACGCATAATATTGCTGTGAGTTTTATTGCTGTGGAGCTCTGTGATTCGCTCATACACACCAAATATTACTGTGAGTGTTATTGCTGTTGACAGTGTGTGCAATAAATATTTTTGAAGACATGTTAAAAAAAAAACTTTTTTTTTAATTTTAAAGTTTGGGGTTCCAAATGTTCTAGGTACTCCCCGGTCTCTGCCCCCTCATTCTACTACTTGTCGCACGCCGAGGTCAGGTGAAAACGCTATGGTGGGGGGTGAAATTAAAGGGGTGTGAGAAATGAATTAAATGGGGAGGGGGGTGAAATTAATTTACCCCCCCCCCCAGAATTATTTTTTAAATGGTTAAATTTTTATTTTAAGAGCACAAAATAAGAAAGATTTATTTCTTTCGGGTCAAACCTAAGGTAAATGTAGAACAAAATAATATATATACAAAAAATTATAATACAGCGATCAAAGCAAAATAATTGCGTTGCTCGCTACACACATACACTGGATAGACCTCCATTACGGGATAGACCGGACAGTGACATCCTACAAATGGCGACTACAAAAGAAAAGAAAAGTTGATGCGGAGTGTCGCTCTTTCCAAGAGATATGGACAAATTAATATTTTTTTAATTGAAGTTAAAGGCAAACTTGTGTGCCTAGTTTGTGGTGAGGCGTTAGCAGTAATGAAAAAAGCCAATCTGAAGCGTCATTACAGCTCAAAACCTGCTAAACTCAAAAGAATTGGGAGGCCAAATGCGTCTGGATAAAATCAAAGCTCTTCAGCGGAGTTTGGAATCGCAACAAGCCTCTTTCATTAGGCTGCGTTGTGACAGAGACAACGTTATTCAGACGAGTTATGTAGTGAGCGAGCTAATCGCAAAGAAGCTGAGGCCTCATGTAGAGGGAGAGTTTGTGAAAGAATGCATGGTGGCTGCTGCGGAGTTGTTAGCACCAGACAAAGTCAAATTGTTTCTGTGTTAGGATTACAGACATAGCAAAAGATATTGAAAATACACTGAAGGATGCTGCAGGAGAATTCCATTTTTTTCTCTCTGGCTTGTGACGAGACGACATAGTAAATACTGCTCAGCTAGCCATTTTTGTTTGCGGGATAACTGCAGTTTGATATGCGAGAGGAACTGCTGTCACTGGAAGCCATGCATGGCACTACAAGAGGTGAGGACTTGTTTTAGCATTGAATAAATTTGAACATTTGAAAATTTAAGTGGCCTTACTACAGATGGAGCTCCAGCCATGGTTTGCTCACAAAAAGGATTAATTGCATTTGTCAAGAAAGAATTAATTTTATGCCACTGCATCATACACCAAGAAAATCTCTGTGCACAGTCGTGACGGCTCAACAATGTGATGTTAATAGTAGTGTCATGCATAAATTTTGTCAAAAGCAGAGGGTTTAACAACCGCCAGTTTAAGGAGTTACTGAACGATCTTGACTCTGAGTACGGTGATCTTGTTTATCACTGTGAAGTACGATGGCTGAGTCGCGGGAACATGCTCATGAGGTTTTATGAACTGCGGGATGAAGTCAAGCAGTTCATGGAGACAAAGGGAAAACCTGTCAAGGAACTTGATGATAGCAAGTGGCTGTGTGATTTGGCATTCATGGTGGACATTACCAAGTACCTCTCAGAGCTGAACGTCAAGCTGTAGGGCCCCAACCAGCTTCTCAGCTCCCTGCGTTCAAACGTCAAAACATTTAAAGCTAAATTAAGGCTGTGGAAAATGCAACTCGAAAAGAATAACACGGTGCATTTCCCCACTCTGGAAGGACAAAAGCATGTTGAATATGCTGGTGAATGTGCAAAACTAATTGAGGCATTTAATGAACGATTCAAGGATGTGAAAAGTAATCAAATGGAATTGAACATCTTTTCTACACCGTTCAATGTGGAACCAGCTGATGTGCCTGATAATCTACAACTCAAAATCATTCAGCTGCAAAGCAATGATGAGCTGAAAGCTAGGTACAACAACCTCATGCTGCTTGAGTTCTATAAATGTCACATAAGCAACAATGAATTTCCCACTTTGAGGAGACATGCATTGAAATATGCATCGGTGTTCGGAACAACTTACTGCTGTGACAAGTTTTTTTCAAAACTTAATATCGCAAAGAGTCGACTGCGCTCAAGACTGACCGACACAAACCTGGAAAATCTGTTGCGAGTAGCAACATCATCTGTACCAGCTAACATCACGCACCTCAAAGAGAAGCCGTTCCAGCCATCACATTAGGGGAGAGTTTATTAAATTTCTTCCTAAGTATAGTTGGCGAAATTTTAAGTTGTTAATTTTGTATGGCCCTCGAATGAACTTGTAAATCTCCAAATGGCCCTTGGCAGAAAAAAGGTTCCCCATCCGTTTTAGGCTGGGGTCAGACGAGCGTAGTGTTCACGTCCGTGATTGCGCCTAAAAGTACGTCCGTGATAGCATGAAAGAAAGTCCATTGGAGCCTGACACATGAAGTACGTCCGCACTGAACTGCGGACGCACAACGGCCGCGGCCCACGGACGCAAGGCAGGCAAGAACGTACAACCCCTAGAACGGCCGCACAAAGTGCGCTGCGTCCGCAACGTCTGCATAGCTTTGTGTGTGAGTGATGGAACGGGGTCAGACGGACTGCATTTATACGTCCAGCATTTTTCACGGACAAAATGGTTTTGCCTTTTAATTTATTTTCCCTCCTACATCCGTCAAAATATTTGTCAGTGAAAAAAACGGACTGTGTGGCCACTACTGCGTCTTCCGTACTGACGTACGTCCATGTGCAAGGACGTACAGTCCGTAGAAATCACGCTCGTCTGACCCTAGCCTCCGATAAAGAAAATGTGCTTAAGATAAATAATATAATTGGTGAAATCTCCTGCTTATGGGTGGGTAGTGATCATAATGAGATTATTTATTTATTTATTTATAAAGGATTTTACCAGGAAGGATACATTGAGATTTCTCTCGTTTTCAAGTATGTCCTATGTTTTAGCAATGCAGCTTCCAAAAAACAAAAAAAAAATACAGATTTTTATTTTCTATTGGTATGTGTTTTAATGCCTGTGTGGAGATTACAGTACCAGCTTGTATCTAAACTATACAGGGATTTCCAGTCATTATAACCCCCAGAATCTTATCCCTGTACAGAGCGCACCCTGCATTCTGCCCTCTCCCTGGCAGCTGTAATCTATTTGATCTTTTTGTTACAGTGCTGTTTAGGGCTGCTATTTGCAGCTGGTTTTATGTCTCTCCAGGGTGCTTGGAGAGAAAAAAAACAAAGGATTTTGTTTCTCCACATGGGACACACTAATTCTGCTTTTAAAATGTGTGAAAATGATCTTTTGATATGCTAATGAGTGCTTTACAATGCATTACAATGTAAAATCAAGATAACTCTATTTTGGGTGTGACGGGATAAGGTTGTGACACACTGTTTTCAGTGCAAAGCAAGGCAGCCAGAGCCGGATTTACATCTCAGGAGCCGGAAATTACAGAGATCTGGGTGCCCCCTCCCAAAAAAAAAATCTCAGAAGTACCAAAACTACTATTTACTTTTTGTTTTGGGAATTTTTTTATTTTTTTTTAAGTAACAATTTCTCTGTGGTCATATCAAATGAAGGGGCAGGATCTGTAGTCTTAAAATGAAGCAAAATTGGAGTAGAATGTTAGGGCTCAGGTTAACCCTAACCCTAGTTTGTAAGTCTAACTCAGATATATAACCCTAACTATAGAAAATGATGCTCCATTTTAGCCCGGAGTAACCAAAATTTTGGTTAATAAAGCCGCAGCTCAGTCTTTTGAGACGTGACATTTTTACTAGAGGTGTGCATTCGTTTCGTAACGAATTGGAATTAACGAATTTCGTTAATTGTATTTCAGAAGTACTTCTGAAATAACAAATCGATTTGATCCGAATTTGAAACAAAATGGTATCTAATGAATTGAATTTGTTAGTTTCATCATAAAACAATAATTTGATTAATTGGGGTTTTATTTAGTAATCTGAAATTTGAATCGATATATCAACTATCAAATTGATCTTAAATTACAATACATACAAGTACTACAGTCAGCAAACGACTTTATGAAACTAATTAATTTTGTCTTACTTTTTCACAAGCACCCTGTCCTTGTAAATCGGCCTCAGGTACTAAATCTGTGAGACAGCTTACTATCTAACCCTAGCTTGCCTTTAAACAGCAAAATTTGATTAATTGGGTGTTTTATTTAGTGATCCAAAATTCGAATCCCCCTCACCCATCTAGATTGTAAATTCCCACAGGAATAGGGCCCTCTCGTCCTCCTGTATCTGCAGGCAGGAATACTGACCTGCCTCCTGTATGTATTGTAGAATTGTCCTGTCTTTACCCAATGCACCTTGTACAGTGCGGCAGAATGTGTTGGCGCTTAATAATAATTACCACCGATCCGAACGGATTAATTACTGAAGTCAAAATCGAAACGATCTTAACCTACATAATACGTAACAGCAAACGACTTTATGAAACGAATTGTCACCCTGTCTCCAGTCCAATCTCCATCCATTCTGTAGTGATCTGAAATTCGAATCGATATTAACTATCGATTGTATAGGTGACAAAATTACAAAACAGAATAGGAAGCAAAGCTAAAACAGAACGAAATTAATTTAAAACTAAACAAATTTTCCATACATCTAATTTTTACCACTTCATTTTTTGATGTGGATTTATTTACTGCAATTTTTCATTAGGATATCAAAACTTGCTTTGCAATGGAACAAAAAGGGGGGGAATATTTTCTTCTTTTTACATTCTAATGATTCCAAACATGGAAACACAATGTAGAAAGGCCAAACTCTGACCTGTCCAATGACACCTAACATGATCTTGGATGTAATGAATGAAGATAAAGTTTTCCAAAGGCCCCCGCACTCCTCGAAGCAGAGCTTGTGTTTAAGATGTGTAATAACGCATTGCACCACCACCTCCCGGCGTGGAAATTGAGGTGAGTTAGTGTAGTGCCATTGCTTGCTTTATAAGCATATCTAGTCACTGCCTTAGAACAGAGAATAAAGTGAATTTTGCAATTCATTTTTTTTTCAACTTTTTATCTTTAAAAAGAACATGTTCATGGTTTTATAATTGGAAAGGTCAGACTCTAACCTTTCCAATGACGCCTCACTTGACTTTGGATGATGTAAAAATCAGAAATGTTGGGTTCCAAAGACCCTGGGTCTCTCCTCACTGCAGTGCCACAGTCTAGGTTGTTGATGAAATAATGCATTGTGCCATCCCTTGCTGTTGATATGGGAAATGAAAAGGTTAGTGCAGCATCATTGTTAACTTTATAAATTGTAAGGTGAAGAGTGCTGCATTAGAAAAAAAATATTTTTGTTATATATCTCTTTATAGAAACCTGATCAGGCTTGGTATCATTGGAAAGGCATAATCTGTCCTTTCCAATGATACCTTATATGTCCCAATAGCCTGTAGGGCTTCAGAGATAAAATTTACAATCATTTAGGCCCCTGTAATTTTTACAGAGCAAGGCACCCCTAGTGGAAGGAGTTTGTAAGTACATGCCTACTCTGCCTAATTATAAATCCGGCACTGGAAGCAGCAAGATAAATTTGTAGCTTTTGCTTTGAGATTGCACTGCTCTACACTGTAGTTTAGGTGCAGGGTTGGTGCTTAATATGAGGATGGACAGGCGGCCGCCTTATGGCACAAGACTGGGGAGGTGCAAAATATCAGAATCCTTGTCAGGGACTCAGATTTGCATAGTCCAGTGTGCTCCCTCTCTGAGCGATACAATCTGGGCTTCCATCGAGCACAGACTGCATTGTGCCACTCACACTAAGCTCTGGGAGTCAACCCCCAGCCAAACCATTTTTAATGTATTGTGTGCAATGCTTTTTTTCTGGAAAAATAGGTGGGGGTACTCTCACGCCCGGGGAAAAACTGATTATTATGACTATTTTCATGTCCTCATAAACAATAGTTGTAGTTCACTTAAAAGGAAGACACTATAAAAAGGAACCATATTTTTTAATAATGTGTTCCTTTAAATGAACTACAACTATTGTTGTATCCCTATGGGGGTTATCCACTAAGTGCCTCTGTTGCAAGAAAAATCTGTTTTGCAGGGCTGTTAGCTGTTTTTTGCAACAATGGCACTGAGTGGATTATCCCCTAGCATTTGTGAGCACCACAGCAATGAAACTCAGTTTTGCTGAGTATGTATGAACTCCACAGCAATAAAACTCACAGTAATGTGCAGTGTGTATGAGCTCCACAGCAATAAAACTCACTACCACTTTACAGTGCCAGCTCGTCTGATCACACCGCTTGCCTGACAATCCGCAGCTCTGGCAGATGTGTGTAAACATGCTGCAACCCCCTCTCCATGCTGTTCAAAGTTTCAGCGGCTGCAGAGATAGGGGGAGCAGCCCTCCCTTGTCACTTACTGGGGGAGGGGGGTTATCAGTCCCTACATACACTCCTGACAATCAGAAGCGTTCAGGAGCAACATGAGCTGCCGAGCGCTTCCGATTCTCTGCCTGCCGCTGCAGGAGAAGGGAGGAGCATCATGCTCTCTGTTAGTTCTGGCTGGTGGTGAGGTGCCGGTACCGGTAATGAGTACCCCGAGTACCCCCTGAAAGAAAAAAAAAACTGAATGTGCGCCATGTATATCACATAAAACTCACAGTAATGTGCAATGTGTATGAGCGTATCACAGAGTCCCACAGCAATGTGCGGCATGTATGACTATCAGAGATCCACAGTAGTAAAACTCACAGTAATGTGCGCCGTGTATAACCATATCACAGAGCTTCAAAGTAAAACTCAAATACATGAAGAATAATAATAATAATATTTTATTAATAGTTTAGGTTTTTAAAAACAGTTATGTTAGAATAAATATATAAATGATTAACAAATCATTGTTAAAAAAATATACTGGTTACCTAACTTTTTTTGCAGGGAGGGGCTGAATTCCTTTTTCCAGTGGTAGTGGTCTGGCCGAGCGGCCTAGCATAGGCATTGGCAGCAGATTATGGACCCCCAATGCTGTGGCACTCACTGTACCCTGGTAGTTCCGCCCATGGTCAGGACACGTGGTGCACTCAGATGATTTATCAGAGAGGCGGCACTCTAAGTGAGTTCAGCAGGAGAGAGTAAGACATGGGATGCTTGCTCTGCAGTGTATCCAGTAGGGATGTGCGTTTCAGAATTTCGGAATTTTCATGAAATTTCCCGATTCGTGTCTTCGGATTCGGCCGATTTTCCGAATCGGGTCGGACCCGAAAACCGACAGATCCGAAACGAAAAATTTCGGAGTTTTCGAATGGACTTGAAATGTGTCAAATCGAAATTTATTTTTTTCGCTCCATTCGTGATTTTGGTTCCATTTCGGTAATTCTGGACATCGTATATTTAACTATTATCGGTTATATTGCTGATTCTGTAAATTTTGTATTTGTAAATGAGTATCACTTGTTTCCAATGATCCGATAATTCTGTCGATACGATAATTCCTTCGTAGTCGGATCCGATTCGTCCGCCGGTCGCGCATGCCATGCGCGCGCACGGATGTCATAACTTTATCGAGCCAGTTTTGACAATTTTGACAGGCCAAAAAAATTGCAATTATTTATAATTTAACATGGCTGAAAGACGAGACAGAGAGTCCCATTCGGACACCTCCTCGTTCTCATCTGCTTCCACCCCAGAGACACCACCCAGGAAGGAAGGAAGTTCCTTCCAACTCCATTGTGGTGGTGTATAGAGCCAAAGAAGTTAGAATTGTGTCAATGTCCCAATATTTCTGGACCTGACTGTACATATTTTAGATTTAAGTATGTGAAAAAATATATTGTGGCAGAAAGAAAGAGGAAAAAAAGGGTTATAAAAAGTGACGTACCTCAAAATCATTATTAAGGCCAAAGGGGACTAAAGTACCATTTTCAAAAATACATCTCATCTCCTCTCTGGCTAATATGAGATTTAAATCAATCTTTTTTTAACCTTTTTAAAGGATACAAAACTCTAAATCAGGAGGTTCCTGTGCATGATGTTCCTTAAAATGTAAAGAGAGGTTATGCAATTCATAAGCCTTCTTAATATTCCGAAGACGTTCTCCCAACCGTATCGCTAAAGGTCTAGATGTACTCCCAATGTAGTGCAATCCACATGGACACGTCAGACAGTATACTACATATTTTGATGCACAATTATATACACCCCTAATAGCGATGGTTTTATTTCTGATGATCACAGTGAATTTTTCATAATTATTTTTGCAACCTAAATATTTCCCACACTTCTAAAAGCCCTCTCGGACTCCCAACATATTGGTTTTCTTTCCTCCATTATTCCTAAAGGCACTATTCACAAAAACGTCTTTAATATTTCTTGCACATCTACAAATAAACTGTGGTTTATCCGGAATGATTTCCCACAAAATTGGATCCTGTAGCAGGATTTCCCAATAATTACGAACTATCCTCCTAATCCCTCTATTGCCAGTACTATAATTGAAAATGAAGGGGACCACGTTCATATCCTTCTTATTATCCTTAACCTTAGATTTGTACTTCAATAGGGCTTGCCTATCTACCACCTGTACTTCCTCCACAACTTCTTTAATCTTATCCCGATCATAGCCCTTGTCCACAAACTCAGCTGACAATTTCCCAGCCTGTAGTTGGTAGTCAACTAACTCCGTACAATTACACCTAATCTTTAACATCTGTCCCCGGGGAACCCCCTCCAACCAACACGAGAGATGACATCAGTAGCTTTAAAATATGTACGGGTTTGTAGCTTTCCTTCTTTCACGTATATTTCAAGATCTAAAAAATTAATGGTACTTCTACTCCAGACATTGGACAATTGAATGCCCAAATCATTACTATTTAAATAGTCCAGATATTCCTAGTCATCCTCCGTCCCTCTCCAAATCATAAGCACATCATCGATGTATCTCCTAGAGGACGAGGTTTTGTGCCCAGCCACGCAATAAATTTATTAACATGTTGGGCCCTATTACATTCTTTGCGCAAATTCGTCCGCGCAGCGCAATTTTTTTTGTGCGCAGCATTAAGCGTTATTGCGCGGAAATTAACGGTGGTATTACAATCCTCGCGCATTTTGTCATCCGTCAAAAAATAACATTCGGAAAAGTGACACGCAAAAATGTCCGCAAAAAGTACATGTATTTAGCAACAACGTGTTCTATATGAATGTACAAACAGTGAGAACAAATGTTTACATTTTAAATTCCCAAGCTGCCATGGCACGTGACCGCTGGCAGTACAGAAATTATTTGCAAAGGAATCTCTGAATCGATACACCCTCCTCTATATTGGCCCATGTATTTACAGGCGATGTAGGGATACATTTCTCCCTCAGGGTGTCACAAATCGTTTGACACATGTTGCGCACCACCCAGTGGGGAGCAGAGGGCTTTTGATGCCTGGGGCCAACGCTTTGATTGCATGCTACCCCTCCAAAACAATGACAAGATCTAATAGTAAGACATGTGAGAAAAGTCTTGCGAACCCTTTCCATAACATGGGCCCAGGGTACCCCCCTCCCAGCTCACATTAATATATTGCCCCAGCAGCTCACACAAGGATATATTTGCCCCCAACTCACTTCTCCTGTCTGCTCTCCCGAGAAGCTCTGCCGCTTGCCTGGGGGGGGGATCTATACACCAGCAAGCCGCAATCTGGCGAGATCGCGGAGTTCACGTGAACTCTGCGATCGAGATTGCGGCTGGCTGGTGTACAGAACCCCAGGCGAGCGGCAGAGCTTTTTTTGCTGGCGGCCGCTCGTAGGAGGGAAAAGCATGCGGCCGCCGGCAATATTTTCTCGGGGGTACATGCCCCCCTGAAGTGGATGCCTGGGGCCTCCGCCCCACCACTCTACACGCCACTGGCACCACCTTGCCCACTGTTGTTCGTCCAATACGGAAATTTAAGTGGAGATCTTGCAGACTGTAGCCACTTGCAAGATACCTGTACGAAAAATGAGATGTTTTTGGTTATGATCACATGCAATAACATTCATTATATCATTCTTTTTCTTTAATAGTACAAGATGTAATGTTCAAGTGGCGGACCATCCGCGACAACTATATCCGCCATTTGAAGAAGATAGAGCAAAGTGGACGGTCCGGGTCAGGGGCCAAAAGGTCTCGGCCCTACAAACATGCCGATCGGCTGGCATTCCTCAAGCCACAGACATGTGGAGGCTGCAGTGAGCCAGCACATCTCCTGGACCCAGCAGCGGAACAAACATCGGCCAGCCAGTCCAGTGTCCCTGATGCATCCGAGGGAGAGGTGGAGGCTCAGAGGGAGGTTGTGGAGGCAGAGGTGGAAGGAGCGGAGGCTCCAACTGTGGAAGGTCCTGGGGCGGCGGCTGCTACGCCCCGTGATGAGGAGGACCACCATATGTCCTTCCGATCCATCCTGCCTCTGATGCGGCAGATGGATCGGAACCAACTAATTCATTTCCGAGTGCAGACGATGCAAACTATATATGCGATCCTCAATCCCCATCTGCTGGCCATCTCTCATGGACACCAGCAGCCACCACCCATGCCACCTGATGCAGGCCCTCAACCCTCTGGCAGCATCCCATACGCTGGATACCTGGCAGACCTCATGGACGACAATACGCCAGAGTATTGCGACTTGTAAATATTTTTTGTTCATAGTTTAATAAGAAGTCTAATGTTTATATTCATATTTTTGGTAGAGAAAAAAAATAATTATGGTGCCTTTTGTAAATAATAGATGAATATTTTAGGCATCAAACTTTGTTGTTGTGTCAGAAGTTATTTGTGAGTGAATATGTTGCCTGAGCGTGCATGTGTAAGTATGCAGGTGAGAGTAGTGTTTTTGTGAGCTTGTCACTCAGAGGCACCTTCAGTCTTGAACAGTGAGAAGAGGCAGCTACACACACAGATTTGCACAACTCCACCAACTCACAATGGTAACAGATATTACAAGCATAGGAATATCATATCATTTAAAATGCTTACGTACTTACCGATAGGTATGGGCTGCCGGTTCGAGTTACAATTTTAGGTGTCGTAAGCTTTTCTAAACAAACAAGGCTTTTTAACCCATAGGTTGCAATGCAGCATATGAATCCGCACACAGTACCTCTACAGTGGCAAATCAGTGGGAAATGTTTTAGTAACAAGGTGTGGGAAAGGTTTTACCCCATAGGCTTCAATGTTAAAAATATTCGCCTTTTAATTCAACATCTAATTAACTTGCTTATAACAACGGGGTTAATGGAGACCCTGGTTGAGGCGCTTAGGCGATGGCAGGAGGGTTCAGATGCTACTGCAAGGGCGAATGCGTCACAGAGTTTACCTGTGCCCACAGTTACTGGTGACGCGGTGCTTGCGCCGGTTGTTGCGTCTAGCTCTGCGCCTAGGGGGGTACCCGAGTCTACGCAGTACGTTGGGGCTGTGCAGGCGTCCGTGTTTGTGCAAGGGCTGGGGCAGTGGCTGATTGCGGAGGCTGCCAATGTACGGGTACCAGGTTCGGTTGGAGTTGCTGGGACTTTTTTGATGGGGGTACCTTGGGATCGCTGCGCCTGCTGCTGTTACTGTCGTGCCCCTGGCGGTTTTTGGGACTCCGGCACCCACCTCTGTGGTTCCTCCAGCGCCCGTTTGGGTTCCGGTTACGGCAGAGAGTGGGGTTCTTATGCCTGTCGGTGTAAGGGGTTCTGGACCGGCTTACGGGTCCTCTGAGTTGGCTCCCATGGGGTTGCAGGTCACTGCTGAAATATGTGAGAAGATTTGGAAGGGGGAATACGTAGATGTTCTTACCCTAATTTCGGTGGAGCGGGAGACAGTGGACTGTCCCAGACAGCCTGACCCGTTCACGGAAGAGAAGGATAAGTGGAAGAAAACACTGCCTCACACTTTTGGCAATTGGCTGCAGGGTTTTTTGGCGTACTGCACAATTTTGTGCGAGCGGTTCCCAGAGTGCAGCGTTTCCTTGTTTGCTTATATCGATTCAATCTGGGGGGCGTTTAAGATTTACGGGAACAAGGGTTGGTTCCGTTATGACCAGCAGTTCCGGCAGAAGATGGCGGTGCGTCCTGGGCTCAGGTTTGATGTGTAGGACACCAATTTATGGCTTCTACTTATGACGCCTAGTCGACCTGTGGTGTCTCCCTTTCCAGGATCCACTGCACCTAGGACCCCGGGAGTGCCAGCGGGGGCTGGAAAGGGGTGGTGTTCGCTCTTTAATGAGTCCAACTGCCACTGGTCCGCTAACTGCAAATTCCGGCACGATTGTTCGCTCTGTGGGGGCCCCCATCTGGCGTTTTAAGAGAGGACAGGGTTCGGCTCTCAGGCCTTACGGGAGCTTCCTTTTCCTAACCTCCGGGTTTCTCCTTTGGGCGTTGTGCCCAAGAAAGAGGAAGGCAAGTTTCGTTTGATACACCATCTGTCCTATCCGGCGGGGGTTTCTGTCAACGACGGCATTGGCAGGGAGGGCTGTCGGGTACGGTACTCATTTGACGAGGCATTGCAGCTCGTGAGGGATGCAGGGCCTGGCTGCTTGCTCGCCAAGGCTGATGTGGAGTCGGCCTTTCGGTTGTTGCCAATTAGGCCCGATTGTTACCACCTGCTTGGTTGTGCGATCCGGGGGTCAGCATTTCTACGAACGTTGTCTCCCTATGGACTGCTCGATTTCCTGTTTTCATTTTGAGCTTTTCTCTTTTTTGCAATGGGTGGTATGTCAGCGTACTGGGCGGAATTCGGTGGTTCATTATCTTGACGATTTTCTGTTCGTGGGACCATCGGATTCCGTCGATTGCGTTGAACCGTTGCAGGTTTTTCGGGATGTGGCTAGGGAATTTGGGGTACCGCTGGCGGAGGATAAAACGGAGGGCCCTGGTTGTTTGATCACCTTTTTAGGTATCGAAATTGACACGGTGCTTAAGAGTTTTTCAGCTTCCGGTTCAGAAGATTCAAGTGTTGCTGCGGTTGGTGATTAGAGCTCAGGGGGGGTGTCGCAAAATTGTGGCTTTCTGAGCTACAGTCGTTATTAGGCCATTTGCTTGCCGGGTGATGCCTATGGGTTGCGCTTTTTGTTGCTGCTTATCATTGTCAACTGCGAGAATTCGGGCAGCGCACCATTTTGTGCGTATCAACAGTTCCTTGCGGGCGGACCAAGTTGTCTGGCAGTCCTTTCTGTTGAAATACAATGGCTTAACGCATTGGTAGGAAGCGGAGGTGGACAATGAGTCCCTTGAGCTCTTTGCTGATGCGTCGTGGGCCCATGGCTTCAGGGTCTATTTGCGGGGAGCATGGTGCGCGCAGGTTTGGCCTTCGGAGTGGTCCACTTCGGAACTTGACGTTTTTGGAGCTGTTCCCGCTTGTAGTGGCCCTGGAGCTGTGGGGGGAGCGGTTGGCTAATAGACGGGTGGGGTTCTGAACGGACAACCTGGGTGTTGTGCAGGTCGTGAATCGTTCATCGTCCAGCTCCCCTCCCGTCTTGGCTCTGTTGCGACACCTGGTGTTGCACTGCCTGGAGCGTAACGTGTGGCTGCAGGCTAGGGACGTTCCGGGAGTGCAGAATGTGGTGGCTGACGCTTTCTCCCGGTTTCAGTGGGACCGTTTTTTGCAGGTGGCTCCAGGAGCGGAGAGAACTGCGACGCCTTTTCCTCCGTGACTTTGGACCCTCGCTCCGCTGGACTGAGGCTTTTGGTGAAAGGTTCCTTGTCAGCGGCAACGTGGAGTTCTTATTCTCAGGTCTGGCGGGCGTGGGGGTCTGTGGCTGCGGGAGAAAGGGGTCGGCAGTCTGCAGATGATCGAAGATTGGCGACGATGGTGCATCTGGGCGCCCTGCAGGAGCGAGGGTGTTCCGGTTCGGGGGCGCCAGTATATTGTTTGCCATTTCTTTTCTGTGCAAGGCGGTTGGTTGGGAGGATTTGGGGACTGATTTTTTTTGTTGTGGCGTATTGTCCGGGGTTGGCAGAGGACGGTGGCGCCGGATGTCCGGCGTCCGGGAGGGTACTTTCGGGATTGATGACGATTTTGGGACAGATCTGCAGGGACCAGTTTGAGGCTGCTTTATTTCGGGTCGCATTTGCCCTTTGTTGTTATAGTGCACTTCGGGTAGGGGAGTTGGGGGCTCCTAATGTTTGGGCGCAGTCGGCGTTGCACCTGGAACATGTCACGCTTTTGATAGATCGGTCCGGCTGTTGATTGCTAGATCAAAGATGGATCAGTTGGGAAAGGGTGCTGTGGTCACGTTTTGTGCGGTCAGGGGGGGGGGGGCGGAATGTCCGGTGAGTTTGGTCCGGGAATACTTGGTTGTGCGTCCGGATGTCGTGGGCTCTTTCTTGGTTCATCTTTCGGGGGCCCCTCTTACGAGGTTCCAGTTTTCGGCGGTTTTTAAACGTGGTGTTGCTAGTTTGGGATATGATCCGAAGCAGTTCGCTCCGCACTCTTTTCGAATTGGCGCGGCGACGATGGCTACGGATGCTGGCGCGTCGGACGACATGCTTCGGCGCTTGGGTAGGTGGCGTTCGGATCGTTTCCGTTCCTATGTGCGCCCTAACCGTTTGTGATTTCAGGTTCTCATCCACGGACAGTTTGGATCCTGGCCCACTCGTTCGTGCATTGGGCGGCCAAGTGGGCTGAAAACCAGCCGCATGGCAGGAACCTGGGTTTCCCGATGGACGTGGCTAGGGTTCGTTGGATAGGTATCATGTGTTTACGTTGAGCCCAAGTGGCAGGGAAGTGTGAGTTTTTAGCTGGTCGAGGTGCCAAGGAGGTGGTTTTGGTGGTTAATGCATGGGGGAACGATTTGGGGGCGGTTAGATCGCTGGACTTTATTAAGGACATGAAGCGGGATCTTGCTGGCTGTTTTTCCATCTTTAGTGGTTTATCCTTGTTTTCTCGGAAATTGTGTCTCGCCCCGGTGGAATGAGTTTGTGGCCCCGAAGGCTAACGATAGGGCTCGTAAGAGGGTTAACCGGGAGATGTCTAGATTCATTCACGGGCTGGGAGGGGGGGATGTCGATTCGTCACACTGAGTTAGAAGGTGACAATAGAAATGTTGTTAGGCATGACTGGGTGCATCTCACAGACATAGGTTTGGACATTTTCCTGGCTGGTTTGATGTCTGGAGTGGAGGAGGCGCTGTCTGCGGGGGGGGGCAGGCACTAGGGCGGCCCCTGGCGTTGGCAGGTTTCCCTGGACAGCAGTGCTTTAATGATGGATAAGGGCCAGGAAGGTCTCCGGCCTAAGCAGTCAAGAACCCCCTGGACCTTTCAGGAAGGGGGACATGACTGATGGCCTGGGCCTGTCAGTTAAGGGAGGATCTGGAAAGTTATTGGTGGAGTGTTGCAACAATGTTTCTTACCTGGGCTATTTATGCTTCTGCTGGGGGGAGTGTTCTTCCTCTTGTTCCCTGACAGCGTGAGAGGTGCTTTAAGAAGATGCCCACCCTGGATTTCGGTTACGTCGTGTCACAGCTTTTGGCGGGTTTCCCTGGACAGCAGTGCTTTAAGGACGGATAAGCCGCCTTCGGGTGAGGCTCTGGGGAGACGAACCTCGCTTGCGGAGGGACGAGCTCTCGGTTTGGTACACTGGTGGAACTGCCTATTGCATGGGGTGATAGGGCAGAACGGAGATTCAAAGCACTGCGAGTTATTGGTTATGTATCTAGTTAAATAAAAGCTGTGACCCATGCCCATTCCAACTTATATAAGCGTTTGTGTCTTATTTATTATGGTCAAGGAGGGGTATGGGCTGGGAAGGTCTCAGGCCTAAGCAGTCAAGCGGAAGCAGCGCACTGTTGTGTGCATCGACGTTCTCCGTTGTGAATCCGCAGTTTGGTACGGTCAAGTTGTTACAATTTGCCGTTAACAGAACTTTTCAAAGACGTTAAAATCATGCGCGCTAACGTTGTGAATAAAATTTTGCGCGAAGATTGTAATACCAGGTGCGCAAACACATTTGCGCTCACAAAGTATAGGATGCGCACAGTTCATCACGCTCGCGCAGGTCCATCCGCATTAAACGATAACACGCATCGTTTACGCGAACGTTGTAATACGACGTTCAGCACAAAGGGTTTTGCCCCTCGCGCAAATGTGCATTTGCGCGCACAAAACCAAATGCGCGAGGAATGTAATAGGGGCCGTTAACTTTAATAGACATAGAATATAGTTTTATCAAACAATAAAAGTAGGCTATAACAAAAACAATCTATACAACCATATTAATAAGAAACATTAGGCCAAAAAAACATATCAAACACAAAACAGGTACATAACTTAAATGTTCACATGTCCACCTCTTGAGTGCAATTTTTTTTTTTAAAATTTCTCCCTGATGTTTATTGCTGAAGTTACCCCCCTATTTTCCACGAGGTGAGTAAATCTACGTCCAGGCACTATTCTGAGGTTGCGAAAGTTGCCACTTGCTGCTCACAATCTTTTTCGATGACAATGTTGTGCAATAAGCAAATGCATTCACAATTTTGTTAGCAAATGCTGGATTCACTTCCATGGCCTTGTGTAAAATTCTCGATTTGCTTGTCATTATTCCAAAAGCACACTCCTCCACTTGTCTGGCTTTGGAAAGGCAGCCATTAAAAACTGTTTCTGATGGGTCAAGTCTGGATGCTGGGTACGGCCTCATCAGGTATGTTTTCAGTGGGTACGCCTCGTCCCCCAAGATAACACGTGGTGTCATTTCGGGTCCTGGTGTCTATGCACACCCAATGCTCCCCGCTCCAGCTGCTGTGACAGGTTTGAATTGCTAAAGATCCCTCCTGTTGTTTTCTTTCCCATATGCGCCCACGTCTACAGCAATAAACCTGTAATCCGGACCTGTGACTGCTTGGTGGACTATGGAGAAGAAATGTTGCAGTTCCTAAACATACTCCCTGAATGTTTTGGATTGAAGATGCGGATGTGCTTTCCATCAGTGCACCCCACACAGTTTGGAAAGCGCCACCTATCCCAAAAGCCATCAACAATGGGCTCCATCTCATTTTTGGGGAATGTGTAGCGGCTGCAGTTTGTCCCAAATAGCTTTGCAAGTCTCCTGGACGTTCCTTCCAACCGTAACATCTGAAATTCGGAAGAGTAGTCCAGGGTTTTAAACAAACTTCCTGTTGCCAAGTATCGGTAATAAAATATTACATTAGTAAATATAAATAATCAAAAAAAGTTTTTTAAATTCTCATGCGATCAACATGTCTTCTGCAATTCTACTCCACAATCTCGACTTTAATTCTGCCGTTCATAGTTTACGTTTGCATCTATTAATATTTTGGCTGATTGTTTTCTTGTTAGCTTTTCGCTCTGCTTTGTTAAACCCTTGCTTTCATATTGCCTCCCCACATCGTAAATATCTACAGCCCACACTCTGTAATTCTGCAACCTCTTCTTTCACACAGCTTCCATCTAACATCATCCTCTGCACAGGGCCTGCTTCTGGACTCTGCTGTCCCACCCACCCAGAGCTGGTATAAAATTTATAGCTTCCTTTCCAGCTGCTTCCAGTTTGCCAATCTTCCTAATTAGCCCAAGGATCTAGTCCAGACCTGGGCATTGTGCGGCCCGCGGGCCGCATCCGGCCCTTTGGCTGCCTCAGTCCGGCCCGCATCCCTCTACACCTCTATTACTTGCTTTTGAAGGTGTTGTTCACTCGCACGCTGGCTGCGTGCGAGTGAGAGATGGATGCTCCGGCTCCGCTGACAAGTGGGGGTGGTCACATCACGTGGTGTGGTCGGTGACGTCATTTCAGTTCCTCCCCACTCTGCCGGGTCCGCCTCCTCCTACCATCAGCGTGTTGCAGGCTTGCTCCGGCTCAGGCAGGCACTGGCACACGTGACTAGGTTCGGGGACCTCACCACCACCACGTGCTTTTCTTCGTTGGGAGAGGCTGGCAGACAAGTGAGTGCAGCAGCCAGGTGCTCTGTGCTGTGCCTGGACTGGAGGCTGGTGGAATCATTCTGGAGAATCTGGATTCATTTTCCTCAGGCTCCAAGAATAAGGTGACAAGTCAGTAATAATTGAATCTGATCTCAATGAAAAGTAACCCCCCTCTCACCAGCAGTGTGCCATATACATAGGAGTGTGTCATAATACCAGTCTGCTAGCAGTGTGCCATATACATAGGAGTGTGTCATAATACCAGTCTGCCAGCAGTGTGCCATATACAAAGGAGTGTCATAATACCAGTCTGCCAGCAGTGTGCCATATACATACCAGTGTGGCATGCATAGGAGTGTGCCATAATACCAGTCTGCCAGTAGTGTGCCATATACATACCAGTGTGCATTGCATAGGAGTGTGCCATAATACTGGTCTGCCAGATACATACCAGTGTGCCATGCATAGGAGTGTGCCATAATACCAGGCTGCCATGCATACCTCGTGCCATAATATATACGCATAATGTACTGTATATGCTACAAAAAATATATATAATTGCCGCCCAAGCCCAACACTAGAGTGTTCGTGTTTGGCTTGAAGAAAAGGTGGCAACCCTAGGCGTAAGCAGGGCTGGTGCTTCCAAAAGGCTGCCCTAGGGTGCCAGAGCAGGGGCGCAAAAATCACAGTCCCTGGCTTATGGCCGGGGTCTCGCATTTTTTAAATACTTACCTTGTGCCCAGTAAAGTGTTTGCGTTGGTCAGCTCGTTCCGCGCGGGACTCTGCTTTTGGTGCATCATGTTCCTTTACTAAAGATGGCCGTCGTGCATTGCAGGGAAAAGAGGAGATCCTTATTTTGAAGGTGACTTCTATTTGTTTTCAATTTACGGGTGTCAAGAGATTCTGATTTAGCGGTTAGTAGTCCTCAAAAATGTCAGCTCACATTAAAAAAAGAAAGATAGATACAGAATGTAGAGTTTTTAATAAGACATGGACTTAAAGTATTTTTTTACTGAAGTAAAAGGTAAAGCCGTGTGCTTAGTTTGTGGAGTACAGATCGCCGTGTTTAAGGAATACAATTTGAGTCGCCACTACGTAACTAAACATGCAGAGAAATACAAAAATGTGAGTGATGCAGAGAGGGCGCGGGCATCTAATGCTTTGCTAACTAAGCTGCAAAACCAACAAGAACTTTTTACCAAGCTTCACACTTCCAGGGATGGAGCAGTCAAGACCAGTTATGTGATATCCCACAAAATCGCAAAATACAGCAAGTCATTTTCTGATGGGCAATTTATCAAAGAGTGTTTGGTGGACTCTGCAGCATTAATATGCCCAGAGAAAAAAGCGGTATTTGAGAACGTGCCCCTCTCCAGACGAACTGTAACAAGAAGGATCGAGGACATCGCTGGAAATCTGGAGCTTCAGCTGCAAAACAAAGTGGACAATTTTGATTTCTTCTCCTTGGCTTTGGATGAGAGCTGCGATGTCTGCGACACAGCCCAGTTACTCATCTTTGTACGGGGGATAACAAAGGACTTTAAGGTTATAGAGGAGCTGGCAGCAATGCGGTCAATGAAAGGGACAACAACAGGGAGTGATTTGTTCACAGAGGTAAATGCATGCTTGGACAAGCTGGGACTGAAATGGGACAAGCTGGCAGGTGTTACAACGGATGGTAGTCCAAATCTGACAGGGAAAAATGTCGGACTTTTAAAGCGGATGCAGGATAAAGTGACTGAAATGAACCCTGGACAGAAATTGGTATTTTTACATTGTATTATACATCAGGAGGTGTTGTGTAAGTCAGTGCTAAAAATTAACCATGTTATTGATGTTGTAACTAAAATAGTTAACTTCATCAGAGCAAGAGCATTGAATCACAGACAGTTTGTGGCACTTTTGGAGGAGCAGGAGTCTGAACATCGGGACATAGGCTACCACACTGCTGTCAGATGGCTCAGCCTGGGCAAAGTGCTTAAAAAAGTATGGGATCTGAGAGCAGAGATTCAAGAGTTCTGTGAGAAGAAAGAGAAAGTCATCCCAGAGCTCTCAGATGCAGACTGGATGGTAGATTTCGGATTTGCGGTTGATGTGACTGCGCTAATGAATGAACTAAATACCAAACTGCAATGCAAGGGCCTTTTTGTACATGAAATGTACAGCTTGGTGAAGGCTTTCATGAGAAAGTTGCAGTTTCTTTCAAGCCAAATGGAGGACAACATTCTCACCCACTTGCCAACACTAAAAATCCAGACCATCAGCTGTTCACCTACGCAGGTACTCATCCATGTTAGGAGCACTGCATGGTGAGTTTTCAAGGCGATTTCAAGACTTCAAAACCGTTGAGAGTGAAATGCACATGATTTCTTCTCCCTTTTCTTGCAGTGTGGATAATACACCCAGCGATGTTCAGCTCGAACTCATTGACCTGCAGTCTGATGCACTAATGGCAGAGCACTTTAAGTCCGTATCACTGCTGGATTTTTACTCCTCTCTCAAAGAGGAGAACTTTCAACACATGAGGATGCGAGCTCAGAAGATGTTAGTTCTCTTTGGATCTACCTACATATGTGAACAAACATTTTCAGTGATGAAGTTCAACAAATCCAGATACAGATCCTCTCTCACTGATGATCACCTGTCAGCTGTCCTTCGCATATCCACCTCAGATATTCAACCAGACTTCAGAGCACTTGTTCAAGCCCAAGACAGACTGGATTTTTCTCACTGAACAAGAAAAATGCACTGAAAACATCAAAAGCACTTATTGTTTTTTGTATAAAGTTAATTAATTGCTGTTTTTTACCATACTACAAAATAAACATTTTCAGTATTGTTTTTGTGAAGGTTAAATTTATGTTATGTTAAAAATAAAATTAAACAGTGATAATGATTGGTGTTTCTATTTTGTTACTGCTATATTTTACCTATTCCACAATTTCATAGCCCTATAGTTATAATAACATGTATTCAGCTAATTAAAACCATATAATTTACTGCTTTTTAAAAAGCGATAAAATTTATATTGAACAGACTTAAGTTCAGCCTATTGGTTCGGCCCTCCACTACCGTCCCAGTTTCTCATGTGGCCCCTTGGAAAAATTAATTGCCCACCCCTGATCTAGTCCTTCCCATGAAATGTTAATCTGTATATTTGTGTTTTTGATATCTTGCATTTTATTACTTTGTATGACTAACAATTCAATGTTCTTGAACCCAGGACATACTTGAAAATGAGAAATCTCAATGTATCCTTCCTGGTAAAATCCTTTGCAAATAAAATATTCCTTTTATTACAGTGGAAGACGTGAAGAAGAGATAGAGGAACCTTTGAGACGTGTTCAGGAAGGAACACAAGAAGGTGACGGCACACAGGTTGGGAGATGGTGGGAAGTCCGACAGTTGCTCAGGCTGAGCGTTTTACCAGAAAATGCGCTTCGTCAATGACAACGTCCAGCCCCGACAATTGGAGGGAAACGTATCCCAAGCAACAAGTAGCACAGCTTCTGTGCAAGTGGAGGAAGATGTCAGCGACACCACTGATGACCCAAGTGTGGTTATGCCGTCATCAGCTCTGCCACAGACACCTACTACCCCCCCTACCATGGAGCAAAGTGAGCCAGGAACCAGCCAACGGCCAGAGAGTACGTGCGCAGAAGCACAAGACGGTGGGAAGAGCAAAGGCGATGAGCTGGTGGAAATTGAAAAGAGCTGAAAATAATTTCAGAAGGCAGCCAAATGGAGGGGGGGGGGTGGGACAGTAATTACCATTTCTGCATGAGTATGGTTGCACTCATTGACCGTATCCCCATTGACCGGCACACTGCAGTCTGGCAGAAATTATTGAAGGTCATCAGTGACGAGGAACAGCTAGCGGCTGCCACCAACCACTATCCTGAGAAAGAGCCACTTTGTCCAGCCTCCGACCTTGAAGCAATCAATTTCCCATCAACAAGTCCTGCAAGCTCCACCAGAACCCACATCACGGGGTTCTGCACCATTTTTCACCCCTGCTTTGAGGGAATACTACAGCTCTTTGGGGTCCATTATGGAGGACAATATGTCCTAAATTTCATTTCCCCCTGTACTGGTTTGTCATATGTTGTTTAATGTATTGTAACCCTGTCTATATTGTGCCCATTGTATAGCGCTCCGGAGTATGCTGGCGCTTTATAAAGATTATTAATAATAAAATGTAATAAACATGTTAATGAGCGTGTAAAGGATGTTAAAAACAAGGTAACTTGTTAAGTTTTAATATTTTTAAATATTGATAGCAAGGTGATGATGCAACTTCAGAGGAACCAGCTGTCACCAAAATGTTTTTTTTTTAATTTGAAGTCATTGTGAAATTGGATGCAGGTTTGGCTGTTAAAACGTTACTAGCAGTTTTGCAACATACAATAACCTCCTCACTTCTCCATGGCATACCACAGCTTATCACCCTTATGGTTTGAAACTGTACCCAGTACATCCTCTTTCTATCCCCAAACAAAACTTCTATGAATTTGAAATTTACAGGGTTATTCAGAGAGCGTGAAAAGCAGGAGAATGACTGGAGAATGAAAAATTCTAGGTCAAAATAGCCGATTTGGAAAGTGAGATGAAAGGGAGAATTTTTCTGGTTTGGCTATTTTGACCTAGAATTTTTCATTCTCCAGTCATTCTCCTGCTTTTCACGCTCTCTGAATAACCCTGATAGTAAAAGTTTTTCTCCTACAAAACAGGTGGACAATGAGCAGAAATGCATAACGCAAACCATTGCAAGGACCTTCAATTTTCATTAAAAATCTAAATATTTGAAGCAAGTACAGAGCACCCATATGCTTCAAATGTGTTTTTATTTCTAGAAAATTGTTGCATCCACTCTGGGTTTGGGTTGTGGCCGTGACCATGCATAAAGCCATGACCAGAATATCTATGTCTTTGAAATGCACTCTCCAACCAGTGACAAATTCACTGTGAACTTTGAAATTAGAGGGTCATTCTAATGGTTCCTAGTAACACTAAATAAACCCTATTTGACAGAAAACGGCCTTTATAAGCATTTTAATCTTATTTTCTATAATCTAGTTTTAGGTCTTCAGCTACCTTAGGCTAGGGTCAGACTGAGGCAGTGCGAACGCGCGTTCTGGCGCACATAATCACGGCCGCACTAGCAGCAGATGACGGGCAATGACAGCCAATATACGAAGTACGGTCGCATAAAAGTCCGGCCGCGCAACGCAAGTGGAAAATGAACGCATTTTTTCGAGAACGTTAAACCGCTGGTACTGACGTACAGAGTGCGCTGCGGCCGCATAGCAGCGTGTGTGCGTGATTAGGAGATGTCAGACGCTGCTAGTGTGCGGCCAACATAACGTTCAAACAGCCGGATTTCCCTAGACTTCTTTTCACCCCATCGTCATGAAATACGTCCAGAATTGCGCATCGTCTGACCACTTAAGCGTATTCCGTGAAAAAATGCGTGCGCACGCATCGACGTACATTTTGACGGTGGCCGCAGAAAATGCGCTCATCTGTCCCTAGCCTTAGGTAGCCTGTAGACTGCTGCTCTAATCTCCTTTTCTTCCTAGTTCACCACAAGGGGGAAGATGTTCTTGAGAACACCAAGAATATGTTTACAGTGGAAGAGCGGGAGATTGTAAAAAAAGAAATCACTGCTAAATGAAGCAACCGCTACATTTTACTCTGCAAAAAGCAAAACATACATATCTGGCAAGTCTTTTCCATTTAAATAGAATCACACTTAGCTTTCAGTGAGTACAGATGATCAGACAACTGCAATTTGTGTTACAATAAATTATTTTTTTCCCCACGGGAAAGACCCTACAGGGCTGGTGGATCGACTTTGATATCTTTAACACCAACTGAAGCACTAGGCAATTGTCATTGAAAACCCTAATTGTGCAGGAGACACTTATCTATACTGTGATCCAGCAGTCACAGGTCAACATAGCATGGACCTCTAGGGTAATAACTTTACGGACAGTCACTTTACAGAGAGATGCTGTTTAAAGAAGGTGTGGAAGCTACCAAACAAAGCAGTAAATAAAAACCTGGCTCATCTGTGCAATAACTTACTGAACATCCCTCGCTCTGTCTAGCAGGGACGCTGCCAAAACAAAACTTCCTAAGCAACCTTTGGTTTTCCTTTCCACATCCGCTGCTCCCAGTCTTAGGAGTTGTACCATTTTTTGTGTCTCTTATAGTCTAGACCTGACTTTATTGTGGCTCTTGAATGAGTGCATTTCTTGTTTCAGATCATGATGACTTAAGATGTGACGTACTGCGCAACGTATGTCCTCTAAGGCTAGGGTCAGACTAACGCATTTTTCACGTTGTCCGTGAAAAAGTGCGTTCGAACGAATGGACATATTTTTTCACGGAATACGCGATAGCGGTCATACGATGCGCATTTTCGTCCGTTATTTTGTACGGATCATCAATAAAACCCTTTTTGCTTCTGGACGTTATGTTGGCCGGACGTGTGCAGCGTCTGACGTCTCCTAATCACGCAAACACGCCACTATGCGGACGCAGCGCACTCTGTACGTCAGTTGTAGCGGTTTGACGTTCTAGAAAAAATGCATTCGTTTGCCACTTGCGTTGCGCGGACGAACTTTCGTGCGGCCGTTCTTCGTATGTTCCCCGGCATTGGACGTCATTTGCTGCTAGCACGGCCGTGATTTTGTGCGGTTAAACGCACGTTAAAAATGCTTTCGTCTGACCTTAGCCTTATTGTCTTTCTAGGACACTCCAGTACTGAAAGATTTATGCCAGGCTCTACACTGCAAGCGTGAGGACTTTTCCCCTTTCTATGTTCCTTTTCATAATTAAAAACATTCATGTTTCCAGTGTAGCGCACCGCCAACATTAAATGTCACCAGCCGCCACTGGGTTTACCTTTATTTGTTGCATGCCATTTTAACCCATGTTGATAAATTCAATGTTATGCTACAGTCAGAGGTTCATGTCTTGCATGATGAAATTATGGGATTATACAAGTCTTTCCTTCTCCGTTTGAAAAGTTCACCGTTTAGTGAATAAAAAGAACGAAGAGATCCTAGAGATTGTTTTCTTTTTGGTTTTCTGCTGCAGCAAAATCAAACAACTCATGGGTTTTGCATCTACACAAGCTCTTGCAGTCCACGCAGATGAAGTTTATTTATTTATAAAGGATTTTACCAGGAAGGATACATTGAGATTTCTCTCGTTTTCAAGTATGTCCTGGGTTCAAGAACATTGAAGTGTTACAGTTACAGAAATACAAAGTAATACAATGCAAGATATTAAAAAACAACACAAATATACAGATTAACAGAAAAATATGTAGGAAATATAGTCACTAGGTTACATGTTTACAGGTGCATTCTGTATTGAGGTATGTTAGTAAGGAGCTTTTGAGTGATTTAAGGCTGGGGGAAGATTTGATGGTGTCTGGGAGGTTATTCCATAATTGTGGTGCTCTGTAGGAAAATGAGGACCGAGCCACTGTCTTTTTGTATTGTGGTATAGCAAGTAAGGTGCTGGTCCTGGATCGGAGGTTATAGGATGAGGGAGCTGCTGAGGGAAGCAGTCTATTCAGGTAGGGTGGCAGCTTCCCAGAAATGCTCTTAAACACCAGGCTGGAAAGGTGAAGGGTGCGTCTGGATTCCAGCGATGGCCAGTTTAGCTCTTTTAACATGTCACAATGGTGGGTCATGTAGTTACATTGTAGCGCAAAGCGGCACAATGAGTTATACAATGTAGTAAGTTTATGAAGGTGTGTTTGCGGGGTGGCTGCATACACTACATCTCCGTAATCAATAGCCGGCATAAGCATTTGCTGTACAATCTGCTTTCTTCAAGCTCAAAGAAATGCCATCACCTTATTTTACAAAGAAGTGCGACGCTTGTACTGTGCCGCTCAATACATGAAGCAGAGATTTCTGTTAAAGAACAACTTTTTAAAAGCTGCAAAATTCTTAGAACAAAAAAAAAAAAAAAACGATTGGAAGTGTCATTTTTATATAATTTCTGATAGTACAAAAAAATTACCAAATATTATTCACAAAGAGGAGATGGACAGTTTACAGGCAGAGTATGAATTGTACCCAATTTCCAGTGATTCAAAACTTGCCTTGAAACATGACATTTCGCGCAGAATTGACAGCACATGGTAACATTTCCACGATTACTTCTGCGTCAAATGGTTTACAACGGTTTACTCTTCTTTGCAAAGTGTCTAGATATATGACGTTACTGCCCCACAGCATTGCTTACCGTGAAACTATATTTAATATGATGTGAAAAGTTCAGACGGAATTATTTAAGGAACCAACTAGCTAAAGACACCCAAGCAAGCACAATCTTCATCAAGTGTTTATTCACAGTTCACTCCAATTCAAAATGAATTTTAGCAAAAAAAAAAAGTCAACATTTTTTCCTCTGTCCCGTTATGAATTTCAGCCAGGTACTGCCCTGGTAAAAAAATAAAAACCACATAGCATTACATAAACAACTTAAAGCACAGGCAACAAGAAAAAAGTAAAGTAGTAACTCCTTAAAAATAGAGGTTTAGTTCGAATTTGTTTCCAGCTTCATCGTTCTTTGGTTTAACAATCTACCTTAAAACGTTACGGCCCCAAAAATTACTAATTTCCAGGAATCAAAATACGTAACGATCTGATACTATCAGTTCCACGTACCCGCACCCCCAACGTCCGCCTTCAGTACTTCTCCCGAGCTGCCCCCCCTTCTATGGAACTCCCTTCCCTGCAACATTAGACTTTCCCCATCTCTCCAGTCCTTCAAAATTCTCTGAAAACGTATTACTCACACCATGATCTCCCTACTGTCATTTCCTGCTCCTCTTCCCTTTCACTCCTCCTGCAACCCGCCACTTCATTTACCCTCACCTAACGGGTCATCCCTCTCCTCTTAGATTGTAAACTCTAGAGCAGGGTCCTCCCTCCTTCTGTTCCGTGTGTGACGTATGTATATTTGTTATTCTGTGTCTCCCATTGTACAGCGCTAAAGAATTTATTAGCGCTTTAAATACTTGTGTCGCGCTGTTTAAAAACTCTGTTGATGTATTGCTCGGGTTTGGCCACCAGAGGGAGACAATCGCAATGTAAAGTATACTGGACACAACGGGACTACGTTTTCCATCATGCTTTGCGGCGGGGACAGGAAGTGGGTGGGAGAGAGCGATAGGACATCTGCAGCCTCGCCCGATAGGACATCTGCAGCCTCGCCCGATAGGACATCTGCAGCCTCGCCCGATAGGACATCTGCAGCCTCGCCCGATAGGACATCTGCAGCCTCGCCCGATAGGACATCTGCAGCCTCGCCCGATAGGACATCTGCAGCCTCGCCCGATAGGACATCTGCAGCCTCGCCCGATAGGACATCTGCAGCCTCGCCCGATAGGACATCTGCAGCCTCTCGTGCGAAGGACATCTGCAGCCTCGCCCGATAGGACATCTGCAGCCTCGCCGATAGGACATCTGCAGCCTCGCCCGATAGGACATCTGCAGCCTCGCCCGATAGGACATCTGCAGCCTCGCCCGATAGGACATCTGCAGCCTCGCCCGATAGGACATCTGCAGCCTCGCCCGATAGGACATCTGCAGCCTCGCCCGATAGGACATCTGCAGCCTCGCCCGATAGAGAGCCAGTGTGAGCAGAGCAACGAAAAGGTGGAAGACGCACGTGAGACTGCCAGAGATTGAGACCAGGCCAGAGCAGAAGCTGCCTTGCGGGTGCTGAGAATCAGAGACAGTGCTGGCGGAGACCTATCCACACATCGCTGAGAGGTTTTGCGCAGACACAACGTTCCGGTTTGGACCCCGAGTAAGGAGACCGCGATGATCCACTGGGAGTGCAGACGGTAGGCTGTAATTCTCGTTACCGAAATTGGACAAGCAGGAGAAGCGGATCCGGTGGCACAGAGTTCCAGTATAATCAAGCGGAGAGAGATCCTTGATCGGACAGCGGAACAGATTGTCCAGCGGATGGGTGAGAGGCCTTCCAGGCCACAGTCCAAGTTTAAACAAAGCACGCTGCAGTATTGTTTAAATCTACAGGGCCCCAACGTGAAAAGTCGAAGAATTGCTCAATCCATTCACTGGCCAGTTGAATATAGTACCCGGGTACCTGAATCGCACACACACACCTTTTTGGGACATTACTTTTGCGTGACTTGCACTCCAGAAACAAAGGGGTTAAACTTTCCTTTTGCCGCCGTGTGTTTTTCTCGCATTACGAAATCCTGTCGTTCATATACCGTATTCACATTATATATGCCGCTTTATTGGGATCAGTAAAGTATATAATCTATAAAATCCACAACAGTGCTGGTGTATATTTATTCCCTAGTGCGGTGAGACTAACCCGAGGTTAAATTCAGCGGCTCCTCCGGGAGTGAGCGCTACACTTGTAACACAGCATTTTTGGCAATAACAATATTGACCAATCAACAGGGAATCCCTTTTGTCGTATATAGTGCAGCCTCTTGGAAATAAGCGAGATAATGTGGAAAACATAATTTTTAAAGTTTAGCACGTCCCCCACATGACCTGCAGTAGAGAGCCTTCCTACAGGACAACCCTTGTCAAAGAGTTCCATATATTGGGCTCCCTCTGGCTATCAGTCACTTACATAAGTAATGATTAATAGATGAATATCCCAGCCAAGCTATAGGCTTGTCTCTTTGTATGTTGTAGAAACTTGATATTGATTGTCTACTATCCTGGGGCAGATGTCTCCAATGGCCACTCTCTATTTTCCAAGGCAGGTTTCATTCCCTCGGGCCACCGTCTATTTCCCTGTGGCAGGTGTCGTCTATTTTCCAGGAACCAAAGAAAAAGGTGACCCACACAGGATGTGTATACATATACACAAAATGTACCTATGCAAACTATGCATATATATTACATGACCTTCATAATAACTCTCCCATTATCTCCTTGATAGAAATACCTACACATAATCATAAAAAAGCCAAGGAAGAGCTGCAAATGAAAAAATTATATATCAATAGCGTAACCGCAATTTATTTAGTCCGTGTACAAGGCCCTTCAGGACCTCACTCACAGGATATAAAATATATTCAAGCCCATCAGCTGTTTTTTTTTAACAATAGTATCTGCGTGACAATAGTTACTAGGTGCGCATGGCTGAAGTTTGTTTCATCGAAGTAGAAGAAAAAAAAAATTGTACGAAACAGAAGTCGTTTGACTGCAGATTTGTTAATTCATTTTCAGTCATTATTTTGGAATGGCGAGGAGATTTATTACCGATTCATTAAATTCTGAAGCACTGAAATTAGGGTAGTAGTATACTAGGCCACATTGATCTTACATTAACAGCAATCCAAAATTAATAATATTTTAGCCAGTACTTGTGCACACCCACTGCACAGGCAGCGCAGCCAATTAGGTACCACCACAATTTTTTTTTTGTTTGCCAATATGCAATTACCTATTCATATGGTAAGTGATGTGGATTTAATACGTTGAACAGGGTCCTAAGAAAAAACAGCTTAGTCTGTCATTTTTCCAGTGTCTCACCTACCCATACAAAGAATCTACACCCGATGTGGCATTGATTTTTTCTTTTCTACATGGCTTGTGTGGGACACAGTTGTTTATGTATGTTTGTTTTTGTTAGTTTGATTTTTTAAGTATACAATAAATGCTACGTTTTAATCGCTGTCCTCACCTATTTAAAAGCACCACCACAATGCATGACTTCTTCACCTTTGAAGAGACGGAGAGATCACTTGAGTGGAGTCTCAACGAGTTTTAATTGATTTGTGAGTGTTCAAAGGATGTCTGGAGTTAGAGATTGCATGTGTTGTGGGGCGGGGGTGAGAATGAAGGTGTGAGTGCGAATGTTGGTGCTTTTGTTGGTAAGGTTGTCAGTGAGCATGGAACTGAGGGGTAGAGTTCAAGTGTGGGGCGAAGTACAAGTGAGAGGCAGAGGGCAGGCAGGTTGAGGTAGAGTGCAGGCGAGAGTGGAGGAGACCAGAGGCATGGTGTCGAGGAGTGGAGTGTGGACGGGAGCAGAGGTGTGGCGGGCAAGAGGCGTGGAGGGGAGAGCAATGAGAGAGGTATTGGAGGACGTAAACGACAGCACATGCATGGCCCCCATCCCCCAGAATAAATGATAGTGCGTCTGAGTCCGACTCTCAACCGGAAAGCAAACAAACTAGGGCACCTAAGTTCAGCCGTAGTGGCTGCAATGGTCACAAACAAGGCCACACGGTTTTCCACATCCGTGTCAGTATTGGAGAAGGCGGAAGATTGTGACCGAGTTCGAGATGCAGTAGATGAAGTTGGAAAGATGGGCAGGACCACCAGCAGTGTTCAGCACAAGTAACTTTTTATTCAAATATTATAGCACTGTTAACACGGATCGAGTCAATAAAAAGTAAAAACAGTTGAAATTTTAAATATTTGCACAAAAAGCGGTTTTGCGCACTAATCCCTATCTGGCCGGCTGCATAAACCAAGAGAGCAGAAGCGGTATCAGTTAGCACCAGCTTCTAGCTGTGGATAACATTTCAGTTAGCCACAGCGGTGCGGTAATTGTACTCACACTAATTACTCTTTGCCCTTCCCATGTTAAGTATAGGGAGCTCAAAGTACAGTAAGCGAGTGCAATCCCTGATGCGCTAACGGGTTTTTAAACCGTTATCATTCGAAATGTAATATGGGGTCATGCGCTAGAGCCACTTAAGCCAGAGTTGACACTTGCATATCTGTGCGCCAATGCTAGAGTTAAGTTTGAAAAGTTATTAAATGTAGTTTGTACGTAATCGCTTTGTGGTGCATATAATTTCAATGATTGATTGTGATCCTGTTACAGAGTGATGCATCAAAATTTCTAAAATTGTAACCCAAAGTGCTATAGTGCAAAAGACGTAGGGCTATATTACAATCTTCGCGCAAAGCGTTAAACTTTTGCGCGTGCAAATTACAGCTGGAATTACGATCCTCTCGCTTTTTTCTCCCGCCGATGAATTGCGCGAGCAAACAGGACAGGGTATTCCCCATTGTACCTGTGTGTCACTGTTTGTCATGGAGGTGCAGGGAGAGGAGATGGAGGGAGGAGCAGCACGAGGTGACGAGAGGTAGAGGTGTCAGGGCGTGGGAGTCAGAGCGACAGGACACGTGTGCAGCATGTCAGTAGGGGTGGAGATGGCACACGTGGAGGTGCCAGATGGGCTGCAGAGCATAGCAGTGGTAAGAGTGGAGAGCGTAGGAGTGGAGAGCGTAGCCGTGCCGCGAGTCCTTAGAGGGTCACCTGTGGAGAGGGGGAGAGACATAGTAGTGTGAGCGAGGGGAGTGAAGAAGCTAGGCCAGGCCAATCTGTTGCAAAAATAAATGTTTTGGGTATATAAATTGAAAACAATGAGCCCAAAAGGTTTGAACGAAGAATTTGACATAAAATGCTTCTTATAAATTTAAGATCTATATCTGATATGTAGTTATGTCTTAAGATCCTTCTAGATGCCAAGTGTGAAAAAACGAAAATAAATGAGGGCTGAAAACGAAAGTAAAAATGCACCAGGAATATGAAAACGAAAGAGGATGACCGATTCGGAACAGGATGATATAGAAACTTCACAGGACAATCTTATATTACAGCATAATGAAGTAAAGACACCGACTGAAAACATGTGATGAAAGAGATCATCGATAAAGAACGCGATCGGCGGGTAGAATAGGACCAGAAGGAAAGATTGGAAGGAAGCGATATACAGCAGAGGTGCACGATTCGTAGAAGAAATACAACCGGAAATGCACGATGCGCGTAATACGATCGGAAGGAATGTAACAGCACGGCAACAAAGAGGATGGAACAGACCATATATGGAGAACGCCGGAGTTGGAAGTACCAATGAAACGAAAGGAGGGACTATATAAACGGAAGGGGAGGGAAAGGTTTTTATATATGGTGATTTTATTGTATTACAGCCCTTGAAAAAGTCTGTATGACGAAACGCGTTGGGCGATTTTATCATTACTAAATAAATGTTACTTTTGATTTAAATAACCTACCTGACTCCTCCATATGGTGTATGCTTCAGATAGACACCGGAGAAACTTCCAACATCGAGACACGGCGGCACTCAGTCCAGATCGTGAGTGAAACCTTCTAAAAAGAAAAAGACTGGGACTCCATCCCGCCCAGTCACAGGATCAACAAAGCTCCACAACCAATGTATTTCATCCATCTAGCCAAGGGACAGGTGTTGCACAAGGGACAGAACAGGGAGTCAGAGGGCAGACACACTCCAGGACACAGGTGTCAGAAGGGGCCTCATTGCAGCGTATACGCGAGGAGCGCTACACACTCGAGGAGAAAAATGTCCTGATAGCGGAATACATGGCAAGGGCACAGCAGCTGGATGACAAGGCGACAGCTGGACAACACCATCAAAGCCTGTGGGGGGAGATCGAGCAGTTGTGTCTGCGCTGGGGAGGAACCGCTCCATGGACTCGATCAAGCACCGGTACCAGGACTGTAAGCGGGAGCTTAAGTTGAAGATGGCCAGGGAGCTACAAGGCAGATGGGTGATGGACCGCCGCACGTCTATGTGTACGCGCAGTGGGAGGAGCAGTCCAAGGAGAGGCTCAGTGTAACTGGTGTGGAAGGAATCCCCGGCGTCCACACTCTGCCAGGGGCAGAGGACACATCCACCGAGAGGGAGTATAGCTTACATCCAGACTATTTCGTGTGTCAAATGTGATTGTTTTTTTTGTACAGCCAAATAGAGTATGCTTTTGGACTACATATCCCATGATGCCCGGTCACCCAATTGCTACACAGTGCATCATGGGACTTGTAGTGCAAAACTATTAGAAGGTGCCAGGATGCCTGAAACTGAGAAAAAGACAATGAAGATGTAGACCTGTTTCCAGGTGATATGGGGGAAATGCGAGAACAGAGTGGATAGGACTATGCTTTAAAACAAGGTCAAAGATGTTGAGGCAAGACAGGGTTAAATGTGTATTTGGTTAGGGGGGCTGCGTCTCATGCTTTGTAGATATCAGTAGGGCCCTATAAAATGGTCTGATGCAGGGGTCAGAAAACCTGGCTCCCTGATGTTTTGGGAACTACATATCCCATGATGCTCAGGATGACAGAGCCACATGGGAATTGTAGTTCAAGATATCTGGGAGCCAAGTGTGCAGACCCCTGGTCTAATGGCCAGCTGTGCGCGGCCCACTCATTGTTGAGCCTTGATAGTTGATGGCATGGCTGTGCACCATATCTGTGAAAATAGCACACATCTCCTTGATGGTCAGTGTCAAACTCAGTGAGACGTCTCAATGACTTCACATCTGACAGGTCAACACTGGTGATGCATGCAATGTATTGAAATGTGAAACCGAGTCCGGTTCCTCATCAGTGTGAATGATTACGAACAGCATGTTGATAGCAAGAAAAAAAAAAAAAAAGGAAAAATTTAATTAAAAATATACCATTATGATTTCCATTGTCATGTTTGTTGAACATCATTGCATGTGGGTTGCAACAAGAATAGCACAGTGCACAATCAATATTGTATACAGCACAGATTTATGGCTTCAATTAGCAGGGGTGCATTCTGAGGGGGGAACATGTGCCGATTTCCACAGGGACGACATTTATTCATTCATGCCGATGTGCAGGGCACGTACAGTGCTGCCCTGCAACATGTATAATCCAAACAGCTGGTGCAAAATCCAAAGGAAAATAGCGGGGACCTGCCCTTATACTACATCACCAGTTACAGTAAGCTGCATCACGTGAGCACATCCTCGTATACTAAAATGCAGTGCATTGGTGTGACACGCTGCAGGTTGTCATGTACGATGCACTTCCCATCAGCATGATTCCACGATATGTGTCCCAGTGCAACATGGCCGATATAGTAACAACACATGCAGGTGTGAATCTACAGAGCTCACATACCCCCTCATTGACATGTGTAAAAGGAAAGGCCTGCAAGTAGACACGGATTCACATTTATTTGCATCTGAAATCATGCTGGCACCTGTGTCTGACACATTAATGTTTAGCTATTGATTGGACATACATCCAACAGTGTATTGAGCATTGCATTCATGTCATTCGGTCCTCTCTTCACAGGTACAACAACGGATGCCCAGTCCCCCCCACAAACCTCATCACCTGCTCCCCCGGTTGACCGTCGTTACCTCAGCGAACATTCCATGTCGGACTTCCTGGATGTGGAGGACATATTCAGGGTAATGGGAATGTCACCCCTGTCACAATCACAGGAACAACCTGAAGTGGAGCCCACAACAGAAGGCCCCTCAACGGACCCCCCCATCAGCTCTGCATCAGCACAGAACACAGCCCTGAAGCCACCTTGTCCCGCATGCTGCGGCTCAACCCCAGCAGCAGGCTCCGCGACAGCAGGCTCAGCCCCAGCCTGGACCACAGCCTCCAGCCGCAGTGACCGCTAATGAGGTTCTCTAGCAATTACTGGGCAACATGGCCGAACTGCTGCAGAGACAGCAGGCTGGGGACCAGGCAAGTGCAATCCTGGGGGGGGAGAGGATGTATGGCCTGCAGAGGGAGATGCGTGCCATGTGCCGCTCTGGTGGAGCAGCAACGCTCAAGACCACCCATCTCACTGTTGCTAAAACGACCACCATCCCCTGTCCAGCCACCCGCACCCCAGCAACAGCCACCCGAAGGCCTCAGACGCAGTAGCCGTCATGCATCCAGCCAGCCCAGTGCCTCATCAGCTTCTTCCTCTAGAGGGCTGTCACAGCGTGGTGCTAAGGTTAAGCGGAAGTGAGAAATCTTTTTTCCTGTCCATATAGTTGCATGTAATTTTTTCAGGTTTACGTTAATCGTTGTGGCCAATTGGCGTTTTTCAGTTATGGAGTTCTCTATATAAAAGCTATGTATGTTGCTTTACCATGTCCTACAATTCCTTTGAGGCCTCTTATTTTTACATATCCTAGTTTTGGGATATTGCACCTGAGTTTCACCTTGCAGCTCCTAATTTGACACCTGTGTCCTCATTAATGATTGCAAATGATTGTGTCACAACTATACAACAGGTTACGTGACCATGGTTACGATAAGTTTTTTTATTATGCGCTATACTGCAATATGCCACATCACACTCTGACGTACAGTGTGTGTGTATATATATATATATAAATAAATAATGTCAGGTCCAGAAATATTGGGACAGCGAGACAATTCTAACATCTTTGGCTCTATACACCACCACAATGGAGTTGGGATGAAACAAACACAATGTGCTTTAACTGCAGACTGTCAGCTTTAATTTGAGGGTATGTACATCCAACTCAGGTGAACGGTGTAGAATTTACAGCAGTTTGCAGATGTGACTCACACTTGTTAAGGGACAATTGGCTTCTCAGCTGTTCCATGGCCAGGTGTGTGATATTGAAAACGAGAAATCTCAATGTATCCTTCCTGGTAAAATCCTTTGCAAATAAATAAATTCACTCATTACCCCAATTACAATGTGCAGATAAAAGGCCCAGAGTTAATTTCAAGTGTGCTATTTGCATTTGGACTCTGTTGCTGTCAACTCTCAAGATGAGATTCAAAGAGCTGTCACTATCAGTGAAGCAAGCCATCATTAGGCTGAAGAAACAAAACAAACCAATCAGGATAGCAAGAACATTAGGCGTGGCCAAAACAACAGTTTGGAACATTCTCAAAAAGAAGGAACGCACCGGTGAGCTCAGCAACACCAAAACACCCGGGAGACCACGGAAAACAACTGTGGTGGATGACCGAAGAATTCTTTCCCTGGTGAAGAAAACACCCTTCACAACAGTTGGCCAGATCAAGAACACTCTCCAGGAGGTAGGCGTGTGTCAAAGTCAACAATCAAGAGAAAATTTCACCAGAGCGAATACAGAGGGTTCACCATAAGATGTAAACCATTGGTGAGCCTCAAAAACAAGAAGGCCAGATTAGAGTTTGCCAAACAACACCTAACAAAGCCTTCACAGTTCTGGAACAAGATCCTATGGACAGATGAGACCACGATCAACTTGTACCAGAGTGATGGGAAGAGAAGAGTATGGAGAAGGAAAGGAACTGCTCATGATCCTAAGCATACCACCTCATCAGTGAAGCGTGGTGGTAGTGTCATGGCGTGGGCATGCATGGCTGCCAATGGAACTGGTTCTCTTGTATTTATTGATGGCGTGACTGCTGACAAAAGCAGCAGGATGAATTCTGAAGTGTTTCGGGCAATATTATCTGCTCACATTCAGCCAAATGCTGCAGAACTCATTGGACGGCGCTTCACAGTGCAGATGGACAATGACCCAAAGCATACTGCAAAAGCAACCAAAGAGTTTTTGAAGGGACAGAAGTGGAATGTTATGCAATGGCCAAGTCAATCACCTGAGCTGAATCCCATTGAGCATGCATTTCACTTGCTGAAGACAAAACTGAAGGGAAAATGCCCCAAGAACAAACAGGAACTGAAGACAGTTGCAGTAGAGGCCTGGCAGAGCATCACCAGGGATGAAACCCAGCGTCTGGTGATGTCTATGCGTTCCAGACTCCAGGCTGTGATTGACTGCAAAGGATTTGCAACCAAGTATTAAGAAGGGAAAGTTTGATTTATGATTATTATTCTGTCCCATTACTTTTGGTCCCTTAACAAGTGGGAGGCACATCTGCAAACTGCTGTAAGTCCTACACCGTTCACCTGAGTTGGATGTACATACCCTCAAATTAAAGCTGACAGTCTGCAGTTAAAGCACATTGTGTTTTTCATTCCAACTCCATTGTGGTGCTGTATAGAGCCAAAGATGTTAGAATTGTGTTGATGTCCCAATATTTCTGGACCTGACTGTATATATTAGTGCTATGACATGATACACACATCATAAATGTTGTATGGTGCGCACGTATCCTCTTTTGTGTGATGCTTGATTTTACCGAGTGTCACATGTATTCTCATCAACATTAACATATCCTTTCAATGCTAGCACTGGGATCATGCATGTGGATTTGTGCGAGACACATAGATGATGTACATGACAAATGTCTCTGGCACAAATCATGCACATGATGGGGGTCTGCTGCTCCCACTTGATAAATCTCAATTCTTACATCACGTCTACAGAATTGTGGCAATGCATATTGGACTGACAATGTACTTCGCAAATAACGATTTTAAGGCAGGACATTGGAGGCTCCTATTTGCATTCTCTTTCTTTATTGCACCTACAGCAGCAATGAAAAAGTGATGAAAACAGAACAGAAACTTTAACCCCCCAACGTGGGGTATCCTCCCCAGTCCATAAGTCCCACCCCCAAGTCTATAAATGGTCTGTGCTGGAGCGGCAAAATCCTCTTTCTTTGCTGCTCCTGCACGGATCAGATAAGTATTCACCTTCTCTGTATTTTGTTTAATTTCTTTTATGATTAGTATACTTTTATATTTTACACATAATTATACACACATTTATATTGTTGCTCTGACGGGTGCTGACTTTCCCCGTTCTAACCATGGGGGTCAGCTCCCAATTGGCTGGCAAATCCGGTCAGCCTTCGGATCACCGGGATTTTGCCGCCATTCGCTAGATGCCTCTCTCGTTCTGGGTTTCCCCTGCTCGATTGCCGCGGCCCTTACTGTTCCTCCACTAATCCTCAATACACACGTCTTGCCACAAGATCCAGCGCGAGATCTTGGCAGCCATTTTACTTTCAGACCGCGTGATTTCCTTTCACTCTCGCGCTGGACGGAGCACTGATTGCCCACGAGCTTGTCCCTCTCCAAGCGATATGGGGCCAGTATGCCTCCTCCTACCAGGGAAAACCAGACTCGGAGGTGAGCTCCCGCCAAATCGGACCACGCCAGTGCATTCACCTCCCCCTCCAAAAAAAGATCCAAAACAGCGGTGCGGTTTGCGGCCATGGAGGCCGCACTTCAAGCCTCCATTTCACAATCCCTGTGTCCACACTGTCTTTGTCCTTTCAGAGGACAATGGATGAGGCTGTGGCCTCTGTTAAAACCTCTCCTGCTCCTGACACAGGAACTCCTTTCCCATGACCCAACTCCACCGACACCCTCTGAATCAGCTCAAGTGGGCCCTAAGAGAAGTGCTAAAACAAAGCACATTGATAATCCTCCTAGAGGGGCTGGCATCTCCGATACTCTGCCCCTTGAGATTGGCAAGGTGACCTCGCGTAAAGGAGCCCACTGACCGCGGGGCCTTGGTTGCGGTCTCTAAGATTAGGCCTAACCCCCCCCCCCCGGTTCTGGCCGACTCTCCACAACTGCTGACTCTGAGTGAGGAACCCGAGCACAGGGAGGATGACAGAGCACTAGAGATCTATGCTCCCCAAGATGGCTGCCACCAACTTTGATTTCTAACAAAGAGGTCGTATGTGACCCTCAGGGGCGTCCAATGTTCTCCCCGGCGGGAGTCCTCCATCCCCACTCTACAGCATGGTCTCCTATGCCACACGTAGAAATGTGGGTGGACGTCCATATGCGTTTACCGATGGACAAAGAAACTCGCATTAACGTGCGGGCGGAATGCCCTCGTCCTTCCAACTGCGGGTAAGGCTTGCGTCACTCCGGTGGTGGACGAGGACTTCGTAATTTTTTTGACTAAAAAGGGTTGGTCTCCCAAGAAAGGCATTGATATGGCCTTGCGGGTGTGCAAGGATAAAGTTCTGGATGTGGCATCTCCTTTGATCTACCACCTGGACATGAAGACGCTCGACTTCACGACAAACCCCTGGACCTAGAAGACGTCACAGGCTGGTTGCAACGCTCCCTTCGCCTTTGGGGGGGGGGACTAATGCGGCTTTGGCCGCCGAGAAAACCATGATTCTCAAAATGGATCCCCAGCTCACGTCCATGCCCACTAAAGATCGGGGAGCCAAGGCGAGGGTCTACTCTTTGAGGACGGCTTTATTAAAAGCTTGGGATCTTATACTAGCGCCTTTACGGCCCTAGACAAGGTCGAGACAGCCATTAAAAAGGTTTTCCCCAAACCTGTTTTTGACAGGGCTGGCAGCGGAAGTGGCCGTTCTGCCAGCCGCGCCGGCTCTGCCGGAATTAAGAGGCTCCTTCCACGCCTCCAATACCTCTGACCCGGGCACCACCACGCCTCCAATAACTCTGACCCGGGCACCACCACGCCTCCAATAACTCTGACCCGGCCCCTCCAATTCCAGAACCTCTACCCATGCCCAGGGTTGGAGAGGCTATGGATTCCGTGGTGGTCGGAATTCCTTCCGTTCCCGACGTCCGAATGGTAAGATTGCCAACTATTATAGCACAATCGTCTATCCCGGTGAGGGGCCGCATCCGGGGTTTGTTCCATTGGGAGAGGATTAAATTGGACCCATGGGTCCTCCATACTGTGAGGGGGTTCATAAACTCCACCACCTGCCAGGTCTACACCTCCCCATCCGCTATGCCTTTCTGTGGAGCAGGACCTCCTGGTCCAGGAGGAAGTCACCGCGTTGGCCCGCAAGCAGGCCATAGAGGCGGTCGTCTGGGAATCTCCCAAATTTATGTGCAATTTGTTCCTGGTGGCGAAGGAGGAGGAATGCGTCCTGTGATCAACCTCAGGGACCTCAACGCTTGGGTGTCTTACCGACATTTTCAGAGTGAGGGTATCCATACCCTCAGGGACACCCTTCTAGCGGACGACTGGCTAGTCAAACTAGATTTAAAAAGATACATACAACAATACAGAAGAATAGAGAAAGACTGACAGATTGTTTATCTGCCAGTTTGACTCTCTACCTGGGTAATATACACATATATAAAATGGACCACCTTTATTGTGTGGACATATCCTTCGGTCCAAGTTATAACAAATCACAAGTGTGCATTAAAACTGAGTCACAATGAATTATATTCTTGCGATATCGCTTGATCATATCAAGGAATGTTTGTATCCTGATAATTGGGTAATCAATGTATCTATTCCTGTTTTCCGTGGCGCGACCGCATGTGGCGTTTCACCTGTCTGACATTCGGCCTCTCGTCCACTCCGTGGTGCTTCACAAAGCTGTTGTAGCCGGTAACGGAAACGCTGCACACACAGGGTTTACATCTCGTTATATATTTAGACGACTTACTGTCGGACTCCACAGATTCCCTTCTCTTACATCTGTCATGGACTCTGGAGCACCTTCAGGAGTTGGGGTTCCTGTAGAGAAGTCTCTCCTGGACCCCACGCGGGGCATGGAATTTCTGGGCTTCTCCTTCGACTCCCATGGCATGATGTACACCTTGGTCTGGTTCTGAAGCTGATTTAGGTGTACGTCTAGTAAATTGTGAAAGAGTGTGATAAGCAGTGAGAAAGCTTTACTCACCTTAGCAAAGTGAAAAGTCCATAAAATGGTGTTTAATAACCCGTGATAAGTCAGGTAGGAACTGAAATAGCTCACCTCTTCTCATCCTGGTGATAAGTACACAGAGAGTAATGGGAATGTACCGGTTTAATCAACTGTGTAAAGTAGAGACCAGCTTTATCACTGGATAAGCATTGTCCAAAGTACCCTTTATTTATAGAAACATAGAAAAATGTCGGCAGATAAGAACCTTGTCTGCCCAATTAGACCTGGTGATAAAGGCATCTATCTCGTGAAGCACTGAGCAAAGATTCAGGAACTTGTCATGAAGCTACTTCCTCTACAGACAGACCAGGAAAAAGCAAAATCCCTTCACAATCTTTGCTGAGGCTGATGTGGATTTGGCAGCAGCAATTGTGGCATGCACAGCAGCTGCAGTGCATGTAACCCAGGAAGGGATTGGGAATATTTGGTTCAGGAAACCACGTATGTACAGGACCCACACAGTCCTGGATGAACTGTCAGATCACAATGTGGAGGACATGTTTAGATTGTAAAGCTCCATGATCACGGTTCAACCTTATTGCTGAGGATCTCGAGCCCCTGGCAATGAAAGGACATGCCATCTCAGGCATGGTGAAACTGCTGTCAGTTTTAAATTACTTGGGAACTGGTAAGTGTCAGCCCTCTAGTGCACACATCCTTGGAATTAGCCGCCCTAGCCTCTGTCATAACCAGTGTTACATCATGAGGCAAATGGACTGCTACATCCGTTTTTCCAAAACACCAGCAGAGTGGCAAGAGGTTAAGGTGGGTTTTTACCGACTTGAAGGAATGCCCAATTGCCTAGGTGCCATCGACTGCACTCATATCAACTTGATCCCACCACATGAATGTGAGGAGCAGTTTCGCAACCGAAAATGCACTCTTTAATTGTGCAGGTGGTCGTTGACTCAACAGATTAGGAGCATACATTGTTGAACCACATCACTGTATGGCATTGCGGCCGGCTCACTGTTGTGGCAGGAGGGGGCGTTCCGGGCCATTGAAGTCAATGTCATAGCCACACCCTCCATCCGGACATATGATATACCCCTTGAAATACGTGACAAATTACTCTGTTAGCAACAATAATTATTCAGACATTGGTAGGGTAAAAAGTAAGGATTTTGTGATGTCCCCGGGGGGGCATTTTGGCACCCCCTTACAAAAACATAAAAAATGATTGGCAGATGCATATGTCACAAATAAAATACCATTTGTAATCCATAAAAAAATATGCCAATTTGTGTGGGCGTGCGGAAGGTGGGAATTATGTGGAACAATGACAGGGCACAAAAGGCCAAATTGCTATGCACGCCAAAGGGAATATGAGAAGGAGGAGAGTATGAGGCAAAGGTGAAGGGGGTGTTTGATCACATTTGGCTAATATCTAGATGGGTACAGGCTTTATTTACATTTGGATTTGATTTCATTCGTAAATGAAGTGTGGAGCACCTTTTCGGTGTGTTTGGTAGTTCGATTCATGATTTTGTACTGGTACATGCTGAACAAATTGAAAATGTATATCCTGCTTTTGAGCATTATTCATTATTTTAACAAAGAAATGACTGTTGCACTTTGCTAGGAAGGTACTTTATAATATTGTTAACGGGTGGTTTGGCAGTGTAAACTACGATCCTGTCAGGAGGATTGTAGATGATCACAAAGGATGTCATTGTGCAGCTCAGAGTACCTTCCCCGCATTACTTTATCCACTGATCACTGTGATAACTTATCACTGCCTTTCACAGCTGTTTCGTGAGAGAAGTTTTCTTTTTGCAGGTTATTAAACGGCCTCTGTGCAGCTGAGTAAAACAAAGATCTGCTGAGTAAAGTTAACTCGTGATAAAGCTAGTTTTAGCATCGTTTATTAAACGTACACCTTAGGCTCACATTGAAAATAAAACAAGACAGTGTTAACTTATTGAACATGACCATTAAAAAGATGGATGGATCTATACCACACTATACAAGAAAGCAACTGCACCTTACAAAATCACCGCATTAGAACATGTAGCACAATTGATGAATTTAAAAAAGGCAGTTGCCCTACACACACAAGGACAAAGGGTACCCAAATAAGGATGTGAAGAGAGCCTTTAAACTGGCATTGTCAACTGATATTGCCAACCTATATCTTTATTTTGTTCCTGTTGAAGCTGGCAGCAAGCCAGCGAAACACGTGTCTAGCGTGAGCTATTCCTGTTTTTAATTATGTGTGGGTCTTTTGTATTGTTGTAGGGAAAGTGCAGAAATCTTGAGACTATAAGGGTCAGTCTTGGTTTATTTTCTCGTGCTTTGGATCACTGGATGCACGCCTGTATATGCAGCAAATATGGCAATGGCTTTGTATTATTGATGTGCTCCTGCGATGGCATATGTTGTGCCTTAGACACGTTTTGAATGAGGTTAATATTAAGACCTATGTCTCCTATCAAGATTGATCAAGAATTTTCCCATGTGTCTTTTGTCCTTTTGATTTTATAATTTTCTGGTGTTCGAGGACTGTCTTTTATACCAATAAAGTATTTACTGATTTTTTTTCCAGCACTCCTGTTTTTTGAGGTGTATCCCTTAGTCAGGGGTCCCTCGCTTTTTGTTTAGCGACCTATATCATTTTATTATTATTATTCTTTATTTATAAAGCGCCAGCATATTCCGCAGCGCTGTACAATAAGCACAGTATAGACAGGGTTACAATACATTGAACAACATTTGACAAACAGTACAGGAGGAGATGAGGGCCCTATTCCCGTAGGAACTCACAATCTAGGAGGGTTGGAAACAGGAGGAGAGGACTGTAAGGTGAGAGTGATTGATGGTTGCATCAGTGAGTTGGGTGGTAGGCTTCCCTAAATAGGAATGTTTTCAGGGAGCGTTTGAAGGAAGAGAAGTTAGGGGAAAGTCTGACAGCACGAGGGAGAGCGTTCCAGAGAGTGGGGGCTGCGCGTGAGAAATCCTGCAGTCTATCATGGGAAGAGGTGATGCGGGGAGAAGCTAGGCGCAGGTCACTGTTTGACCTTAGGGAGCGGGCTGGGGTGTATTTGGTGATTAGTGAGGACAGGTAGTGGGGCGCTGAGTTAGTGAGGGTTTTGTAGGTAAGGATAAGGATTTTGAACTTAATTCTGCAGTGGATGGGGAGCCAGTGAAGGGACTCGCAGAGGGGAGCGGCAGAGACAGAGCGGCGGGTGAGGTGAATTAGCCTGGCGGAGGCGTTCAGGATGGATTGTAGGGGGGAGAGGCGGGACAGAGGGAGGCCAGATAAGAGATTATTGCAATAGTCGAGTCGGGAGATTACCAGGGCGTGTATGAGTTGTTTTGTGGTGACAGCGGTAAGAAATGGCCGAATTCTGGAAATATTACGCAGTTGGTATCGGCAGGAGGAGGAAAGAGACTTGATGTGGGGGATGAAGGAAAGAGCAGAGTCCAGTGTAACTCCAAGACAGCGAACTTGGTTTGATGGGGAGATGGTGATACCCTCCACCGTGATAGAGAAGTCAGGAGGTGGGGAAGCATTAGAGGGAGGAATAAGTAGGAGCTCAGTCTTTGACATGTTGATCTTTAGGTGGTGGGAGGCCATCCAGGAGGAGATGCCAGATAAACAGTCACTGACTTTTGAAAGGACAGGGGGAGAGAGATCAGGGGTAGAGAGGTAGATCTGAGTGTCATCAGCGTAGAGGTGGTAATTAAAGCCAAAGCTGTTGATGATTTTGCCCAGGGAGGAGGTGTAGATGGAAAAGAGCAGAGGACCAAGGACAGAGCCTTGAGGTACACCAACAGATAGAGGCAATCCATCATTGTTGCCTATGTGAGATGTGTTCGCAATAGATACATGCCACTGCTTATGCAGGTTAATGAAAAAAAAAATGTTCTGCCCAAAGCAGCCTCAATTACATAGAGATGCTGTCAGAATCTGGGTAATAAAATGGGTACGGAGTCATTTCAGTCAGGTGATCGTACACGAAAATGGCGGTGTTCAAAATGCTGTGGTACTTAAGCAAGTGATAAATGTAAAGCATGCAGATTTGTTTTGGAGACATCAAAAGATGTGACATTAAACAATTATTTAACTGCACTACGAAAGGTGTAACAGGCTACTATGCCTGTCCCAAATATGTAGGTAAAACAATTCACCCGTTGAAGGCAAGAATCTTGGAACACATTAGGGTGATTTAATCAAAGGATATGCCAGTGGCTAAACATTTTGCAGTTTTTACACAGAGGTTCACCTAAGGACCTTAGGTCCATGGGATTGGAACACGTGACTTTGCACTTTTAAAGTAGGACAGTGAATTTATAAATTGGACTCTGTCCCCAATTAGGTTAAATTAGCACCTTTATTCAGGATTAGTAACTGCATTGAGCTGTCATGGTGCCTTCACAATCCACCACTTAGCAAATAGTCCCCTTACAGTAGAATAGTTTTCCAAAAATTTGCCATATAAATGTAATTCTTTCCAGTTCTCTATGAGTAGGTTAGCCATGGTTATTACATGAGGCATTTTGAATCCAATCCAATGCAATAGATAAGTCTGTTTGTGGTAATTATAGACACGAATGAGTAACTCCTGGCAATGCTTCTTAAACTAATAGCAGCATTCAAATTCAAAGTGTCAAATGTTGTAGTCACAGCTATACAAGTAAAGTTACTAATCTAGATCAGTGGGAATTATCACATACAAATGCAGGGTATATAGATATAAGAATTTCTTTATGGGACCCCCTTCAAAAGGAAGCTAATGGATTGCCAGGCATGTTGATGGTTAATATAATATGCGTCCAATTATTTTTATAAAGTATTTTACCAGGAAGGATACATTGAGATTTCTCTCATTTTCAAGTATGTCCTGGGTTCAAGAACATTGAATTGATAGATTATAGTATTAACGTAAAGTTATGGTGTTTCATGTAAGCTGCAATAAATGCAAATAGATACTATAGCCTTGAATAACAACAAAATCATACCAAAGAGATGATCTACTCAAACCAAAAATTACCTAAACAGTTCAAAGCTGCCTAGTACCCGAACATACAGTATATAAATACCATGAAACCTCATGCCAAACAAAGCTGTTTAAAAACACCTCCACGTAGCACGTTTAACTCATTACGGGCTTTATCAAGTTTGGCCATAATTACCACATGTCATATTTATACCTTACCGACAATTCTGCACGTGTCTCTAAGTGCTCTTCCAGGGTATCCACTGTGCATGCATGAATAGACTACATCATCCGGAACCAGTCCATCACACAGGTCTATAGAGCCAATAAGAATCCACCTTGTTCGGATTCACTCAAATACCTGATTCCAATAACAGTAAGCTCGCGCGTTGCTCAAATGGCGGTCGCCGGAAATTACATTGATCTTAACCCCCAATATCCGAAGTAACTCATTTATGCAAACAAGTTAAATAGTGTGGAGTAATAAATGTAAATCGATTTAATATATTAGTATGTTGAATTTGTGTAAAGTAGTCATGCACTCCAGCTTCTCACAATAATTCAGGCATTCAAGTGCCTCCTGTACAAAAAGTTACCAGTGAAAATGAGAAGCTGTGGCCCAAGTCAAAGCCTTTCTTATATTTATAATTTTGTAGATTCTAGCTTTTGTATCTTAAATTTTTTGTAAAACTTGAATAAATCCACGTTTGCAGTGTTGGGGGGGGGGGACGACACAGGCACCAGGGAAAAACAGCATGGGTGAAAACCAAGTTCTAGAAAAACAGGAAAGCAGTCGGGCAGCAAAGTCACCTATCCCCCCCCCCATCAAGACATTATGCAGTACTTTATAAATCGAGAACCTCCAGAAAAGATGTTCTTTGCCATCATGAAGAAGGCAATGAGAAGTTTCACACTTGTTTAGAAACAATCTGCATATAGCTTCCATGTGTTTTTTTTTTTAAATCTGCGCTCAGTTACATCAAGGTGTACGTTTAATAAACTGTGAAAGAGTGTGATAAGCAGCGACAAGGCTTTACTCACCTTAGCAAAGTGAAAAGTCCATAAAATGGTGTTTAATAACCCATGATAAATCAGGTAGAAACTGAAATATCTCCTCTTTATTTATTTATAAAGTATTTTACCAGGAAGGATACATTGAGATTTCTCTTGTTTTCAAGTATGTCCTGGGTTCAAGAACATTGAAATGTTACAGTTGTTACAGAAATACAAAGTAATACAATGCAAGATATTAAAAAAAACACACAAATATACATATTAACAGAAAAAAAATATGTAGGAAATAGTCATTATGTTACAGGTTTACAGGTGCATTCTGTATTGTGGTGATTTAAGACTGGCGGAAGATTTGATGGTATATGGGGTTATTCCATAATTGCGGTGCTCTGTAGGAAAATGAGGACCGAGCCACTGTCTTTTTGTATTGTGGTATTGCAAGGAGGGTGCTGGTCCTGGTTCGGAGGTTATAGGATGAGGGAACAAGCCTATTCAGATAGGGTCGCAGCTTCCCAGAAAAGCTCTTAAACACCAGGTTGGAAAGGCGAAGGGTGCGTTTAGACTCCAGCGACGGCCAGTTTAGCGCTTTTAACATGTCACATCCTGGTGATAAGTAAACAGAGTAATGGGAATGTACCCGTTAAAGCTGGTCTCTACGCAGTTTATTATCATTGGATAAGTATTGTCCAAAGTACCCTTTATTTATCACCCTGTCAGACCTGGTGATAAAGGCCTCTATCTCGTGAAAAACGGAGCAAAGATTCAGGAACTTGTCATGAAGCTACTTCCTTTACAGACAGACCAGGAAAAAGCACAACTCCTTCACAGTATTTGCCGAGGCTGATGTGGATTTGGCAGCAGCCAATTGTGACATGCACAGCAGCTGCAGTGTATGCAACCGAGGAAGGGATTGGGAATATTCGGTTCAGGAAACCACGTATGTACAGGACCCACGCAGTCCTGGATGAACTGTCAGATCACAATGTGGAGGACATGTTTAGATTGAACCGTGATCATGGAGCTTTACAACCTTATTGCTGAGGATCGCAAGTCCCTGGCAATGAGAGGACATGCCATCTCAGGCATGGTGAAACTGCTGTCAGTTTTAAATTACTTGGGAACTGATAATTTTCAGCCCTCTAGTGCACACATCCTTGGAATTAGCCGCCCTAGCCTCTGTCATAACCAGTGTTACGGGCCATCATGAGGCAAATGGACTGCTACATCCATTTTCCCAAAAACACCAGCAGAGTGGCAAGAAGTGAAGGTGGATTTTTACTGATTTAACAGATTAGGAGCATACATTGCTTGGCTCCATCAGAGTGCCCCTTTAGATTGTTGAACCACATCACTGGCTGGCATTGCGGCCGGCTCACTGTTGTGGCAGGAGGGGGCGTTCTGGGCCATTGAAGTCAAGGGCACCGTAGCCACACCCTCCGTCCGGACATATGATACACCCTTTGAAATACGTGACAAATTACTCTGTTAGGGACAATAATTATTCAGACCTGGGTAGGGTAAAAAGGATTTTGTGATGTCCCCGGGAGGCATTTTGGGGTCATCCCCCCTACAAAAACCATAGAAAATGATTGGCAGCCGCATATGTCACAAATAAAATACCATTTTTTTTAATGTATTTTAGTTTATTAATTAACGTGTTTAATCACAACAGAAGATCTGGAATAAGATCTAGTTCTAAAATCTCCTTTATACTGAAAGCCATTAAAGTATCCGCTAGTGCCATCTCCTTTTTGGTTGTGTTGAGACACAGGAGTTCCGCCGCCCGACACAACTACACCCCTGTTTCAGCAACTAGAGAAGCAGATGCCGACGTGGCGCTCAGTAAATTTATCTTGGATGGGCCGTATTGCATCACTATAAATGACTATACTACCAAAATATTATATTTTTTTTGACGGCAAGAATGGATCAATAACAGCAACATAAATTGTCGTTGCACAAGTGTTTGATATTGAGATATAAAAACTGTCACGTTTGATCTTTAGCTGCATAAAAATTAGATTGAATGTAAAACCGGAGTTTAAGTGAATGGGTTTAATCGCCAAGCAAATTTTCAGTTTTTCACAGTTCCCTCTTTATTTTCTCATCTGTGGTCTTTATGTTCAAATCCAGTTTATCCCCTTTCCCAGATGCACGTCATCCTGCTCATCAATTTCAGATTGCAGCCCAAGGGCAAGATTCTTGAGACGCCCCAAACCCAACGACATGTCGTCTAGATTGTCGACTTTCTGATGGTAATTCCTTAGGACTTTCTTTTTGTGCTGATATCCGGAGCTTGGTGCACTGGCATTACTGGCAAGTTCTGCTGCCTCTCGCCTTGCTCATATAGGGTGAGGCGGTTGACAGTTCTGTTCCTGCTCTTTACTGCTAGACATGGCATCCCGTAATTTGTTGCTGGCTTTGTAATTGTAAGAGTCACTTGGTGGGGGTGTCTCAGCAGGTTAAGCTCGGAAGTAGTTTGTGAATCCACTGAACATGTTCTTTATGCTATTGATGTGCCTCTGGCTTGTCTTCATATCTTGCTCCATTTTAAATCAACCATCTTTTCCGTGTGCTTCAAAGCTTCTCCCTGCCGCATCAGCTCCTCTGCCGTTTCCACCCCAACCTTTTCCGACTCATTGAGAAGGAATAAGGACCTATTGCTGCTATCAACTGTAGCCTGCGCCCGTCTCATCACTTCCTGCTGTAAAGCTCCTTGTTTGTCAACTGCACCCCCCAACTTCAGGGTCATCGTAGGGGTCTGTGTCATTGTTCCATTTTTTTGGGCTTGAAATCATCATCCTCGTCTTCATCAAATGGATTATAGCTTCTAGACATGGTGAGATCCTTCCCTAAACTAACCAAGTGAACGTGTGTTTATCTGACTGCGAGTCCCCGGTGTGAACAGCCCCCGCCAGCTGGGATGTTCATTCCTTTGGCGATTCTAAAATACCATTTGTAAGCCATAAAAAACATGCAAATTTGTGTGGGTGTGCGGAAGGAGAAGGATGGGAATTATGTGGAACAATGACAGGGCACAAAGGGCCAAATTGATAGGCACACCAAAGGGAATATGAGGTGGTGAGTATGAGGCAAAGGTTAAGGGCTAATACTATGCTTGATCTGTGCAGGTGGAAGTGCAGAGGATATTATCCTGCAGTGTTATTTATGTGTTTTATTCAGCTGGCCTTTCGGAACACTTTGGCCAGGGTCTTGAATGCAAGCTTTTCAGGTCTATTTGAGAAACTGGATCCAACCAGACGAATAGATCGGGCGGAGGAATACAAAAAAAAAAAAAAAAACAGATCACCATAAAGAGAAGTCACTTTGACATATTGTCTATAACTAGCAGTGATTATATCGAGTTCACTTCAATCGCTCTTTGTAATGTTAAGGGTGAGGAGAAACCACCCGGAGTGGCACCTTCCCATATTGTGCATTAGCATTGTCTTTATATCTACAAAGGTGAAGGGGGTGTTTGATCACATTTGGCAAATATCTAGATGGGTACATGCTTTAATTACATTTGGATTTGATTTTCATAAATGGAGTGTGGAGCACCTTTTCGGTGTGTTTGGAAGTTCGATTCATGATTTTGTACTGGTACATGCTGAAAAAATTGGAACATGTATATCCTGCTTGAGCATTTCTCATTTTAAACAGAAATGACTGTTGCACTTAACAATATTATAAAGTACCTCCCTAGCTAACGGGTGGTTTGCAGAGTAAACTACGTTCCCGTCAGGAGGATTGTAGTTTATCACAAAGGATGTCCTTGTGCAGCTCAGAATACCTTCCCCGCATTACTTTATCCACTTATCACTGCCTTTCACAGCTGTTTCGTGAGAAAAAGTTTTCTTTTCGCAAGTTATTGAACAAAGATCTGCTTAAGTTAACTCGTCATAAAGCTAGTTTTAGCACGGTTTAATAAACGTACACCCAAGTTGGGATTTCCTATCTTTACATGGTGTAACTAGCCTGGAACAAGCTGCAAAAAAAAAAAAAAAAAATAATAGATTTTAATTGTGTTCTATTCAGTACGTCATAACTGAAAATGTGCAGGAATGGATAAAACAGTCATGGAAACCATACCAAAATCAAAATGCCCACTAACAGGTTGCATGATATAAAGGTTATAGCAAAATAAAATTTACTGGATCTACCCAAAACAGGAACATAAAGACTAGAGGTCCCAGTTCCTGTTCATCCATGTTAATCTCCTGGGTCAATTGTACGTTACCACCCCCCCCCCCCCCGATTTACAAATATTCAGCAGGTTACAGAGCTGAAGCTTGCCTAGTAATTCCATTTAAACATGAGTGTGAGTGGCTACTGTTTGAATAAGGTATTACAGGGAGAAATTTTTTAAAAAAAAAGTATGGGTCTTTCTGAAACGTTGATGTAGTCTTTAAATGTTAGAGGCTTGAATACTGCCTTTAAACGTCATTGCTTATTTCACGACCTAGGTAAAACCCACCCAGCAGTGGCTTGTCTGCAGGAGACACATTTTAGATTTCGGGATACTGTCAGTCTTCAATCCCAGCTCTATCCCGATTCTTACCACTCTATGGCACCGACAAGGTAAAGGAATATCCATTCTCTTTCATAAAGATTGGATATTCAAATGCACATTACAGTATCAAGATGGAGAGGGTAGGATTCTAATATTAAAGGGACTTCTTAACATACCAGTAACTATTGTAAATCTATACCTCCCTAATGAGTCAGATCCAATTTTTTCGTAAAGCATACGCTAAAATACTTTCAATATCCCAAGGTACATATATATATTATATATAATGTAGGGATTTCAATATAACACTCCAGCCTGATATAGATACTCAGGGCCCTCAAGGCCGTTTTCCTTCCCGTAAAGCTAGGTCCATAAGCCGTCGCATGCACGATCTTATTTGGTCTGCCGATTTATAGGATACATGGAGGATCATGAACCCTACAGGTCGAGATTATACATACTTCTCCCAGGTTCATTCTTCATATAGCAGAATAGACCTTTGTTTTATATACCGCTCCACAATTTCTCTATTATAAAGGCACAAATTGGTCTGATAACTTGGTCAGACCACGCACCTTTACTTATTACTTTTTGTGCTTCTTTCCCAAGCAGAGGTATGGGAATGTGGAGACTTAATGACTCCTTACTAATAGATCCAGATGGGGAAGAGAAGACGATGTTAGTCCTTTAAGGCTATTTCAGCCTGAATAATATAGATGATGTTCCAATAACTAGTCTGGCTTGCACACAAGGCCGTTCCTCGCGGTCATTTTATTACGCAAGGATCCTATAGAAAGAAGCAATATGATCTCCAGGTGAAAACCCTGCTACGCGGATTTCCGGATTAGAAACTCAAAATAAAACTTCCCTCATTAGACATTACCGTGGCTCTAAACTCCACACGAAAAGAACTAGAAGTTACAATTACAGATAATGGAACGTCTTTTGCGTAAGCTTAATTATAATATCTATACTCAAGGGAATAAAGCGGGGAAATGGCTAGCTTATAAACTTAAGGCCAAAAGGTTACACTGAAAAATAACTCAAATCAGTAGCCATGGAGGAACCCCAGTACAGAACCCAAAACCGATTGTTTCTGAATTTGCCCACTACTATAAAAATCTTTATAATTTAAGTACCGACCCCAATATACCAACCCCTAAAAAGGAGGATATATGTAGCTTTCTAGAGGCAAGTTTACCAAAATTGACCATCGCAGCAATCGGTACTCCTAACTCCATTTACGGAAGTGGGTGCAGCTATAAAAAATCTCCAAGAATAAGGCCCCAGGGCCTGATGGGTTTACGAATTTATACTATCAGAAATTTGCTTCTTTTCTGACTCACATCTTGACAGCACTATTTAATCATATTAAACTATCTGGGGAGATCCCTTTGGAAATGTTAGCGGCTACAGTAGTAACAATACCCAAACCAGGTAAACCCCCCCCCCCTCCTGCTGTGAAAACTACCTCCCTATTTCTTTATTAACCCCTTAGTGACCGGGCGGTTTTACACAAATCCGTCCGTTCGTGACCGCAGCTGTTTTTATGTTTCTGCGCTCTTAGTGTTTACGTCAAATTTTCCTCTTACTCGTTTATGTAACCCACACATATTTTACACTGTTTTTCTCGTCACTAAATGGACTTTATAAAGATACCATTTTTTTCATCATTTCATATAATTTACTATAAAAAATATTGTGAAATATGACACAAAAATTGAAAAAACACCACTTTTTCGAACTTTGACCCCCAAAATTTCTTATGTATCAACAACCGTCAAAAAATTTTTATTCCTTAGTAGTTTCTAAATTTAGTACTGAGTTTAGCAATACCCAATGTTTACATATTCCTCGCTTTTTTCCTTATTTTATGCAACAATAAGTGCAAGTAGCACTTTGCCATTTCCAAAGAGTTTATTTTCAAAACTAGTGATAGTGACATTGTAACACTGATATCTGTCACTAATTCCTGAATAACCCTCCACATATACATATTTTTTTAAAGTACACAAATCAAGGTATTAAACTGGGGTATTTTGACTCTTTCCATGCAAACCATTTTACCACAAATCTATGCCAAAGTTTGAAAAAAAAAAAAAATTTTGGTGATTTTTTTTTTTTGAACGCAATTTAAGAATACATGTACTGTGAACTTTAAGGTTTACTGCCAAAAAGCACCCCAAAATATGTTCAGCAACATCTTCTGAGTAAATTGATACCACCCAAGTATAGGTATGTCGGGTCATTTGGGGGCTAAAAGGCCTTATTTGGGGGTGCGCATTTCAGTTTTCCAACTTGGAATTTTCACATTTCGTCATCATGCACCCATGTCCTATTTGGGACATTTTTGAAGCCGGCCAAAGTAATTTACCCCCATCAAACCATATATTTTTAGAAAGGGCACACCCTAGGGTGCTTCAAAGAGTTGTATTTTAACACTTTCCATGCACTAGCTCTTTGTCAATCTTTCAGGTAGTCACTTTTTGTGTTATTTTTTCACACACATTGTACTTTAGGCATGAATTGTCAAATCCAGTTATGGGTTACTGCCAAAAAACACCCCAAAATATGTTCAGCAACATCTTCTGAGTAAATTGATACCACCCATGTATAGGTATGTCGGGTCATTTGGGGGCTAAAAGGCCTTATTTGGGGGGTGCGCATTTCAGTTTTCCAACTTGGAATTTTCACATTTCGTCATCATGCACCCATGTCCTATTTGGGACATTTTTGAAGCCGGCCAAAGTAATTTACCCCCATCAAACCATATATTTTTAGAAAGGGCACACCCTAGGGTGCTTCAAAGAGTTGTATTTTAACACTTTCCATGCACTAGCTCTTTGTCAATCTTTCAGGTAGTCACTTTTTGTGTTATTTTTTCACACACATTGTACTTTAGGCATGAATTGTCAAATCCAGTTATGGGTTACTGCCAAAAAACACCCCAAAATATGTTCAGCAACATCTTCTGAGTAAATTGATACCACCCATGTATAGGTATGTCGGGTCATTTGGGGGCTAAAAGGCCTTATTTGGGGGGTGCGCATTTCAGTTTTCCAACTTGGAATTTTCACATTTCGTCATCATGCACCCATGTCCTATTTGGGACATTTTTGAAGCCGGCCAAAGTAATTTACCCCCATCAAAATATATTTTTAGAAAGGGCACACCCTAGGGTGCTTCAAAGAGTTGTATTTTAACACTTTCCATGCACTAGCTCTTTGTCAAACTTTCAGGTAGTCACTTTTTGTGTTATTTTTTCACACACATTGTACTTTAGGCATGAATTGTCAAATCCAGTTATGGGTTACTGCCAAAAAACACCCCAAAATATGTTCAGCAACATCTTCTGAGTAAATTGATACCACCCATATATAGATTTGTTCTGTGTTTTTGGGGTGCTACGCCAATCTTTGACATGTGCTTGTCAATTTTCTAATTTGACATACAGTATCTTCTTTGCTTATCTTCTTTTTAGGGGCCTTTTTACATACCCCACTTTTATGAACGTGCATATATTTGGTAAGCTAACACCCCAAAGTATTGTAAATGGAGTGTTTTTATGCTATGGATGCATCCGTTGCTCCAAACAAATTAGATACTGTTTGGTGGTCATTTTTCATTTTCACACCCACATCAGTTTTGGACTGTGATTTAGGAGACACTGTTGTTTTTTACTGCATGAAAACTCTCCAGGTTGTTTTCTGCAAGGTCTCCTGAGTACACCCATGCCCCCCATGCATAGGTTTGCCAGGATTTTGGGAAGGTTCAAATACAATTTTTATGACTTTGTCATTGGAGTTGAAATTGAGATTATTTCTTCAGCTAGGCCTAGCTTTGGTTTTGGGTCTACCGCATACCCCAGTTTGAATTATTGCCAGAAAATTGTTTATATTTGTTATGTTGACACCCCAAGATATTGCATATGGAGTGCTTTGATGCCATGGATGCAACGGTTTTAGCCCAAAACATTTGAGAAGGTGTGTGGCGGTAATTTTTCAATTTTCAGATTTTTACGCCCACAGTAGTTTTGGACTGTGATTTAGCAGACACTGTTGTTTGTTACTGCATGAAAACTCTCCAGGTTGTTTTCTGCAAGATCTCCTGAGTACACCCATGCCCCCCATGCCTAGGTTTGCCAGGATTTTGGGAAGGTTCAAATACAATTTTTATGACTTTGTCATTAGAGTTGAAATTGAGATTATTTCTTCAGCTAGGCCTATCTTTGGTTTTGGGTCTACCGCATACCCCAGTTTGAATTATTGCCAGAAAATTGTTTATATTTGTTATGTTGACACCCCAAGGTATTGCATATGGAGTGCTTTGATGCCATGGATGCAACGGTTTTAGCCCAAAACATTTGGCAACAAGGTGTGTGGCGGTAATTTTTCAAATTTCAGATTTTTACGCCACAGTAGTTTTGGACTGTGATTTAGGCTAGGGTCAGACGAGCGTAGTGTTCACGTCCGTGATCGCGCCTAAAAGTACGTCCGTGATAGCATGACATAAAGTCCAATGGAGCCCGACACACGAAGTACGTCCGCACTGAACTGCGGACGCACAACGGCCGCGGCCCACGGACGCAAGGCAGGCAAGAACGTAGAACCGCTAGAACGGCCGCACAAAGTGCGCTGCGTCCGCAACGTCTGCATAGCTTTGTGTGTGAGTGATGGAACGTGGTCAGACGGACTGCATTTATACGTCCTGCATTTTTCACGGACAAAATGGTTTTGCAATTGAATTTATTGTCCCTCCTACATCTGTCAAAAAAAAAATGTCAGTGAAAAAACGGACTGTGTGACCACTACTGCGTCTTCCGTACTGACGATGTCCGTACTGCACGGACGTACAGTCCGTAGAAATCACGCTCGTCTGACCCTAGCCTTAGCAGACACTGTTGTTTGTTACTGCATGAAAACTCTCCAGGTTGTTTTCTGCAAGATCTCCTGAGTACACCCATGCCCCCCATGCATAGGTGTGCAAAGATTTTGGCAAAATACAGCACCAATTGTAGAACATAAAAATGTACGAATAAAATGTAAAAGTCTGGTGCCTGTCAAACTGGGGATGCTCTCTAGGGGAGCACAGGCTGTTGTCACTGAAGTGCATGAAACGCAAAATGTTTTCATACTTCTACGTGACATTGATTGGAGGTAAATGGGGGTAGAGCAGATGGGGCTACTGCTCCAGCAGGAGCGAATTGAGGGCTTCTTTATGATGCCCTCAGCATAGTAAGTGCCCAGAATTTCAGAAATTCTGGCACATCTAGCGGGGTCCATTGCTGCCTTGCCAAGTAGGAGTCTGGCTTCGCAGCACAATGCTGATGGGCATACAGATTTGATTGGGCCACGATGTGGCCCAACAAATCATCCCCCATAAACACCTGCAAAAACTGTGTGGCGGTAAATCCTGCAACATCAATATTGATGCCAGGATTTGCCGTGAAAGGAGGATATCTGGCCTCTGGCGATGAGGCACTACCCACTCCTCAGCTGGAGCTGTGCGTCTCCTGCTGGCAGGTGGTGACCCAGGATCTGCATCAGAAACATCACTAGATACATCAGCCAGCATAGATAATGTATCTAGCGACGCCTCTGAGCAGTTAGCGGGGTCGAAATGAGGGTCTGAGTCTGACGCAGATGCCTCAGATTCTGACGCCAGGATGGCATATGCCTCCTCGGCGCTGTACACCCTCTCCAGACATTATATATAATAGATTATAAAATTTTATAATTATTATATATATATAAGCGGATTGTTGGTTCTTAGAAGAACCGTTGGGTTTCACAAGAAAATACAAATAAATACCTAAATCTCTCTAAATCCCTCTAAACCTGCCTCAATTCTTCTAAATCTCCCTAAAATCTCTCTAAATCTGCCTCAATTTTTCTAATCTCACTAAATCTCACTAAAATCTCTAACCTGTCAAATCTGATCTCTCTCTCTCGCTCACCAAAACACAAGTGAGGAGAGGGAGGGAGAATCACAGAGGTCAGAGCCAATATTTACAAAATATTGGCCTGACCTGACAAATTAGAAATTTTATTTTGATTTTTTCTAACTTCTGATTGGATGTTGCTAGCCTGCCTCTCTGATGAGGCAGGCTAGGAACATCCCACTCAGCCCCAAGATGACCCTGCCCTTAGAACCCTAACCCTACCCCTGACCTTAGAACCCTAACCCTAACCCTACCCCTAACCTACCCTAACCCTACCCCTACCCCCCCTTACCCCTAACCCTACCCCTACCCCTAACCCTACCCCTCATTTATTTTATTTATTTTTCTTTTTTTTACACTTTTTTTTACACACTTTTTTTTACTTTTTTTTTACAATTTTTTTTTCTCTGCTGGGTGCCTTGATCCCTCGAGGCACCCAGCAGAGCACCTGATCACTGAAGTGATCGATTTTGTACTGAGTGCCACGATACCTCGTGGCACTCAGTACTTCCTGCCGCTACCGGAAGTGATCGCTCGGGGGAGCGATCACGGACGGACCGGCGGCAGGTAAGTATATTACAAGGATGCCTCGATGTCGAGGCATCCTTGTAATATGCTCAGAGCAGCTGGAAGCGATACCGATCGCTTCCAGCGCTCTGTAGAAGTGCCGGGCACCTCTCCGGTGCAACCGGATGTAGATCGCTCCCGGGGAGCGATCACATGGTGCCCCGGCACTTCTAACGGCCATTGCACGGATGCCTGGACTCCCAGGCATCCTGCAATGGCGTTTGAGCTGCTGGAAGCGATCCGATCGCTTCCAGCAGCTCAAAAACGGCAGGACGTACCATGTACGTCAGCGGGTCTAAGAGAGACCCGCTGCAATGACGTACATGGTACGTCCGCGGTCGGGAAGGGGTTAAACGTTGATATCAAACTTTACTCCAAATTGTTAGCCTCTCAAATTGGACCTCTGCTCCCTAGTCTGATACAATTAGACCAAACAGGTTTTGTACAGGCATGCCAAACATGCGACAACACACGCCGCTTTGACATTATTGATTTGGCACATAGAATGAATGAACCAGGATTATGGCTTTCCCTTGACACTGAAAAAGCATTTGATCGTGTACATTGGGGTTATATGTAATAGACTTTAGCTGCCTTTAAATTCCCAGATTTATTAAAAGTATAATGGCCCTATATACTACCCCCTCAGCAAAGGTTTTCAATACGGGTTTCCCATCTTCTCCCTTTTGTATATGGAACGGTGTTCGTCATGGATGCCCCTTACCTCCTCTTATTTTTGTTTTGACCTTAGAACCATTAGCCGCCCATATTCGGTTAACTCCATCTATCTCAGGTCTATTAACGCCTGTTGGGGAACAGAAACTCGCATGGTTTGCGGAGGATATTATGCTATAGATTTCCTCATCAGAAACTTCACTACCTTCCCTGTTTGGATTATTAGAACGTTATAGTGGGTTATCATATTATAAGAACAACGTAGGGAAGACTCAGGCACTACCCTTAAATATTCCAAAAAAAAAAAAAAAATCACTTGATGGTCTTCAAAAATCAATATTTATTCGAGTGGCGATCGGATTCAATTAAATACCTGGGTGTGGTTGTGTTGAGACACAGGAGTTCCGCCGCCCGACACAACTACACCCCTGTTTCAGCAACTAGAGAAGCAGATGCCGACGTGGCGCTCAGTAAATTTATCTTGGATAGGCCGTATTGCATCACTATAAATGACTATACTACCAAAATATTATATATTTTTTCGCAATATTCCAGTGACACCTCCAGCATACCTTATTCCACGACTACAAAAATTACTGTTCGCCCATATTTGGAAACGTAAACCTCCCAGGGTATGAGCAAAAATGGTAACATCTCCAACTGCTATGGAGGGACTGGGACTTCCAGATTTAAAGAGACATTATAGAGCCTCAGTAATAGCTCAATTACTTGCTACATTAAATTCATTAGAAACACCATTGTGGGTACAACTTGAGATTGCAGTAATAGCACCACATACTTTGCATGATTTTATGTGGCATGGAGGTCTTGTCAGGCGGAAAAAGGAGGTAATGTTGCAGCCTTCTTCATATCTATCTATCTCAATCTGGCGACAATGGGGTGTCCCACTTCTCAAACCATTCACATTGATGAGCGTCGCTACTCTATGATCTTTGCGGCTTCTTACGCCTGATATACATATAACCCCCTGGTTGACCCAAGGTGTGACTCATTCAACAATTGCTTAGTCTACAATAAAATCTTTCCCTGATCTAGTTAGGGAATTGCATTTTTACTTATCTGCGTATGAAACATATTATTTTATCTTAAATCAGGAAGTGGAAATTATTCCCACTACAGAAGCTACAGCATTCCATAAATTATGTTTGGGATAAAAGAGTTTTAAAAAAACACTATCATTATGTTATCAAGGTTTAGCGATTAAAAAATATGACTAAAAAACTTTTGTGTATGTTAAATTGGGAAAAAGATCTAGATCTCTCAATAGCATATGAAGATTGGTCATATCAGTTTATAGATTCTCTAAAAGCCTGTGCTTAGAGTATCGCATCTTAAAGTGATCTATAGATGGTATGTTACGCCAGCACGTTTAGCACATATTCCCAGTGTCTCAGAGAAGTGTTGGCAATGCCACTCGGCTAAAGGATCTCTTTCCCACATGTTTTGGTCACGCGCTAAATTAGCTTCATACTGGAGAGCTATAAACCATTTGATTCATGAATGCATATCTGTGACCATTCCTTTTAGCCCTGAAGTCTACATCTTACATATTATTCCTACTAAATCTGCCTTTATCCATTAGGTTTCATATCAATAATATTAGGAGCGGCTAAATTAGTTTTAGCAAGCCATTGGAAGTAGTCTTTGTTACCTACAATATCTAAAGTGATAAGTAAAGCGGATAGGATATGTAAATATGAAGAAATGTTAGCAAAAGTACATGATTTAATGACTATCAAAAAAGGTGGTCAGGTTGGTTAGCTTTCAGATCTTCGGGTATGTCTCTAACCAGGCAACTATAGATTAAGCTGATTGGAGAGATATTGGTTATAGGTTCCCCCCCCCCTTTTGTTTTCCCCCTTTTCTCGCTTTCTTCGTGCATGATGTTAACTGTTTTATGCACTATAATAAACTCTAAAAATTTTAAAAAAAATTTGAGGGTACCGAGAACAAGCAATAAAAGGTGCATTACAGCCAAGAGGTCTGCCTCTCCATGTACATGCAATATCTGCCTCTAGAGCAGAAACTCCTTCCCTCAACTCGGAACAAGGAGCGAATATAAATGCCAGAAAGCTGCTCTAGAGGCCAACCCAAAACAGAAAACGTCCTGCAACTACTGCATTTGTTGGAGCAGATTTACCACAGCTTCAACCAGATGAGCATCACCCTGTTACACAAAACCCCTTCCAGCTAGTAGCCACGTGATGTCTGTAGATAACCCCAATACAATCTCCAACTATAAAGCACGCTATACGGGACCGCCTAACACAACACGCCCTACACCACACAGGCCCCAGACCCTACGCCACGTGAAACCGTACAGCGTTGTCACCAATATACAGTGACCCGTCTGCAAGCTGTGACACGTCAGAATGAGTCTACATTATAAAAATGACCACACCCCTATCCTTCCGCTGACGTCATTTCCTGGTGCAATGTACTGCTGTTCACGCTATGCATATACTTAATAAAGTTGTCGAATAAAAAAATTGAAAAGGTAATTCAAGCAGCATTTGTCAACCCTCTCTCTGACTGGACGATCAGCAGGACAAAAACGCCCTTTAACAAACCACAGACCGCGGCTGTAGAAGCCACGCCTAGTCACCATGACAACCGCCTAATTGGATACTTCTATCTGCACCAATAGAAATGCGCATTTGTTTTATGACACAGGAAAGTTGTCCTATTATATTCCGAGACAACAAAGGAAAGGAGAGGATTTATATTGACCAATAGAGGATAGCTATCGTACCCTTCACGGGAACTTAACCAAAGTTTTCCGCCAGGAACTGCGCAGAGCCGGGCGCTATTGGCCAATCAAACTAACCCCCGCTCAGTTACGCCCACAGCCTAGGACGTTTGATCCATCAAACACTGAGGTGGGAGGAACGATTGGTGTCGAGTGACAGCTTGGCAGACCAATGCGTGCGTTGCTCCACGTCTGCAGGACTGAGCAAAATGGACGCGGTGTACCTGGTAAGGCCGCAAGCTGTTGGAAAGGGAAATGTAATTTTTGTGTATGGGGGATCGCTTTACAGGCTGTGGCGCCCCGTGAGGTGCGTGCTGTATCCCATTGCCGGGGGAGCAGAGGATTTAAGGGTTACTGTTCGGTCTCTCTGTGCCCGGGGTAACGCGGAGGGAGTGAAGGAGCAGGATCTCTGCCCGGTGGATCAAGAGTCGCTTCCCCCCCCCCTAATAAGAATGAGCTGCTGGACCTGTTTCTAGATCTCCAGCCTCTCCTCCAGCTCCTGCCCTGGGTCAGGTTGCCATGACTTCCCTGCTTTATCGCAGATGAGTTACACCGCTGTTCAGACAAGGACACGTAGGCACCTGGCAAGGCTTTACCTCCCACCCGGTGCTGTGGAGAGGTGGGGTCTTTCGTGTCAGCGCATAGTTCAGGAATCTGCGATTTTGGCCCCTCCAGCTGTTCTGGAACTACATTTCACACGAGGCTCAGCCAGCCTGAGCCGCGTTCAATACCTCAGCCGCTGCAAGTGCTAAGTTAGCAACTTGCCATTGAACGCCGTTCAACAGCTCAGCAGTGCTAACCTAGCACTTGCAGCGACCCGAGGAGATGCTGAGTGTGACGTTTTAAAGATGGCCGCCGCCATGAAGAAAGTAACAATGCCGTACAGCAAGATGGCCGCTGCCTCGAAGCAAGTAATAATTCCGTACGGCAATGTTAATTTTGAGGTTTTTGTTCCCCCAAAGCACAAAATATTTATTATTTCCCCCTGCACATAATATATAAATTAAACTGTAATATATGTCTGTTTCAGAAGTAAACATAACGTTTATTCATTAAAAACTATCATTTGTGGTGTGTGCATACAAAACGGAATTGTGCTGACTGCTTTTCTTTGTTTTTCGATCACTCGGACAAAATATTATAATCTGAATTTTTCATTTAAGAAATCGGCCATTTTGGATTCAAAATTTGCTTCCAAAGGGTTCAACGACACTGCTGCAGCAAACTGAATTGCTGCGCTGCCGCAATTCAGCAGCTGCTGAGGTATTGAACGGGCCTCTGAGTGGCAGAGCATCATGGGAGGTGTAGTTCCAGATCATCTGGAGAGCCGAGGTTGCTATCTGTTTAGCTCTAGGCTTGCCAGCTCCTCCATGGTTTCCACAACACGCGTAGTTTATTCATGCAGGTGGGAACTACAGGAGAATTCCCCCTCCAGTCAGTAAGATCCGGAGGCGCGTTCAGTTCCTCAGCCGGTGCAAGTGCTAAGTTAGCAGCTTGACACTCAACGCTGTGCTGCAGCTCAGCACTGCTAACTAAGGCAACTGGCACACGTGCATTCAGGTACTTCGTTCAGTGCGTCTGTTACATTCGCTTTTTTTGACTGGAGATGTGTGTACTGCGTGAAAGTGCGTCCGCCACAGACGCACATTTTGACATGAGCTAGTGTTCAACAGACGATCAGTAGTGCCATCGGCAGATGCTTCATCGTGCCGGCCTTCGCACTTGCGCTTGTAAATATTTCCACCCACAAGAAGCAGCATGTAGTTCCTGTGAGACGCCTAGCTTTTTCACGTCCATGCCATTTTCACGTCCGTAGCAATACGCGAATGCCGTGTGTGAACAAGTGCGCAGGTGCATCGTGCGGTGTTTCTCATTGACTCCATTAAAAAAAAACTATGACTGCAAATTGCGCTCAGATGCAAAAAATCCACTCTTGTGCCGCCAGCCTTAGCACTTGCTAAAGAGAGGTGCTGCAGAGTGGGAAAGATTGCTGCCTCCACAGATCAAATAAAGAAATGTCAAATGTTCAAAGTGTTGGAGCAAAATACCAAATATTTATTGGAACATGGTAAACATTAACACTAAAGTGGTAATAAAATGGACAGTGGATTTTGCAGAAACAGCACCTTTCATTAAGCAATCCTCTGCCCTTTTGCTTCAATATTCACAGGCAAAGTGTTGAGACAGCTGCAGCAAACTGAACCGCTGCAATGTAGCAATTCAGCAGCTGCTGAGGAACTGAACAGGCCTCAGTCTTACCAAGTCTTGCTTAGGAAACATCTTTCCCTCTTTGAGCATGTGTAGTGTAAATGTTCCAGGGTATTGAAAAAAGAAAAGAACACCCACAAACGAGTAGGTGAAGACAGCAGAAACCTCACCTTGTAGACACTATAGGAATCAAGGTGAACACCCTGAACAGGATTAAACCTAACAAGCACTATACCACAAAAAAGAGCGAAAGCAAAAAACTTCCTCATACGAATATCTCTGTGCTGAATGATAAAACATAACTTTTATTAATTACGATAATGAACAGACGAAGGAACACAAACATATACACAATGTAGAACTAGTATTAAACATATTAGGCTTAATACGAATAATGGCGAAATGTGGTTAGGATTTGCACATTGGCTATAGTGTTAATTACTGGTTGTACACAGTCAATGCAAGTTGATAAGAATTCCCATATTCATGCAACCATTACTGGATGCGTACGTGACACTAGATTGGACTCAACAGGCTCAGAGATAATGCCAAAAAGGGCATAGTACTCAGACAGCAGTCAATAATCAAAATACCACAAGAGCAGTTCAAGGATACTTGCTTATACACCCCAATCTGAGCTCAGGTGACTGAGTGTACTGTAGAATTGCTTACTGAAAAGCACAATAAATGTCACCACGCCACTGCTATATAGCGCCAATGCCACAATTTAAACTCCATTATTGACCACAATTGTTAGCTAGGGATATTAGCCTGTTAACTCCAGCTCAAAGACATATTAAAAGAAAAACTCGACCAACGTGTGTTTCGCCGATCACCAGACAGGCTTCATCAGGAGTAAAAACAAATCTGAACGCGCTGATCGTTGTCCCTGTATATGTTACATGGCTCAAATGCCCTAGTCCCATGGCTCAAATGCACCAATCATAAACTATCAGGAAACAGAAACACGAATCGGGTGTAATGATGGACGGCACTAGGAAGCAACCAATCAGCTGAATGGGAGGTCATCTGACCATGTAAGGCCAATCACACATACGACAGCTAATATGTAACACCGCCCGTGACGATCGATCAACATAGCTGAAGAGCAACCTCTCAGATCTACCGATTGCACAATATTCTTAATGAGCCCTAGTCCATCCTATCGTATAGTGCGCCGAAATGCAATATTTTGGCGCATAAAACAAAACCCCCACATTGGCTGCTGCGTAGAATAAATGGTTCCATCACTTAACAGATGCGGTGGGTAGCACCACGGTTAAAGAGCTATACATTCCTCTATTAACAGGTCAAGTAGACAGAGGGTTAAATTTAAAACCTGAATAAAATGAGATGTAGCCAGATGGTCAGAGATAATCATTCCACTGATAACAGAATACTAACGTACTGGTGAGCAACCAATCGGTTTGGGACTTTTTATTATGATCAGTCACACCTACGACAGCTGATATGTAGCGCCACCAATGACAATCGATCAACATAGTCCTAGAGAAAGATCTCAGATCTACAGATTGCACAATATTCATAGAAGGTCCTAGTCTGACATATCATATGAAGCGTCGCAATACAGTCTTTCGGTGCTTAAATATAGAAACCCACATTGGCTGCTACATAGAGTAAATGGCTCCATCAATTAACAAATACGGTGGGTAACACCGCGGGGAAATGGCTACAAATCCCTCTATCACCAAGTCAAGTAGACCAAAAGGTAAATGGAGAGCCTAAATCACATAAGATGTACCAAGATGGTCAGAAATGTACATTCCACTGATAGCAGGGTACTGTGACTGGCCAAAAATCAACCAGTGGAGAAGGTGTATTGTCACAACTAGCCCTTGAGTGTACATACTAATGATAACAACCGGACCAACTGAACTGACGGAAACATCAGATCACCACAAACAACCTAACGAGTAGAAATATAAAATTGAAATCTACCGTTAACAAGATAAACCAAAAAGGGTGGGGGACCACCCTAGACATATTGAGATAATCCTGCCAATTGGATACTATTGAATATATTTTAGATCGGGGGGGGGGTGGTTTATTAGACGACCTAAATGGTACCGGCTAGAAATTCCCCCAATTGTAAATCCCTAGTTAGAACATAGATAAGGCATTAACATTAGGAGCAATACACATCCGACTAGTTGGTTGGTTAGCATCAACGTAAATGATGATCAACCGATATGCCTCAAGGAATGACGAGAAGGAATCCATCCAAGGAATACCAACATTTTGAAAGGTTTATCACAAACCCTAGTCAGCGCTAGATGATACTATACTGAATAAAATGGCCACAGTTATTATCAATAGAAAACCCTCTGGACAAAAACTGTACACGTATTGGTCAGGCCACTTAAGAGGGTGTTAGATGAAGGATGTAAATGAAAACCCCTCATTGAGTCCAAGTGGAGATAACGACCTTATCTGATAAATCCACCAACATTCTCTGTGGCGTAGCTTTAGGTCGAAGTCCCCCTTTCTAGGGGATGGGGTCACTAGTTCCAAACCACAAAACTTGAGCACTCTGGCATTATTGTCATGATATTGTGACAAATGGCGTGATATCGAGGTCTCTTGATCTTTTGACTGAATGCACATGCTCCATAATCCGTCTCTTAAGTGGACGTAAGGTCTTACCTACATATACCTGACCTACCCAAGGTAGCTGTTTTCCTGTGTCCCCACCCCGCTTTCTTGTAGAGTCAGGTCCAGAAATATTGGGACAGCGACGCAATTCTAACATCTTTGGCTTTATACACCACCACAATGGAGTTGGAATGAAACAAACACAATGTGCTTTAACGCCGCAGGATGTTCCATGACGTCCTGGCGGCGGACGGGCTTTGAAGACGCGGGGCGTACAGGTACGCCCCGCTCTCTTCAATGGGGCCGCCTCGGCCCCTCCCCACAGCCTGCGTGCGCTGACTCGTGGCACGTGTCATTGGCTGCAGAGGGACGGCCTGAAATCAAGCCGTCCCCTGCAGCCAATGACGCGCACTGCACGCCGGCTGCGGGGAGGGCTCAAAATCAGTGCCGCGCGATGGCACCTGTCGGCGAGGCGTACCTGTACGCCTCGCTGGCAAATTCAAACCCCTTAAGGGCGCCACCCCAGCGTCTTTAAGGGGTTAATTTGAGGGTATGTACATCCAACTCAGGTGAACGGTGTAGGACTTACAGCAGTTTGCAGATGTGCCTCCCACTTGTTAAGGGACCAAAGGTAATGGGACAGAATAATAATCATAAATCAAACTTTCCCTTCTTAATACTTGGTTGCAAATCCTTTGCAGTCAATCACAGCCTGAAGTCTGGAACGCATAGACCTCACCAGACGCTGGGTTTCATCCCTGGTGATGCTCTGCCAGGCCTCTACTGCAACTGTCTTCAGTTACTGCTTGTTCTTGGGGCATTTTCCCTTCAGTTTTGTCTTCAGCAAGTGAAATGCATGCTCAATGGGATTCAGGTCAGGTGATTGACTTGGCCATTGCATAACATTCCACTTCTGTCCCTTCAAAAACTCTTTGGTTGCTTTAGCAGTATGCTTTGGGTCATTGTCCATGTGCACTGTGAAGCGCCGTCCAATGAGTTCTGCACTATTTGGCTGAATGTGAGCAGATAATATTGCCCAAAACCCTTCAGAATTCATCCTGCTGCTTTTGTCAGCAGTCACATCATCAATAAATACAAGAGAACCAGTTCCATTGGCAGCCATACATGCCCACGCCATGACACTACCATCACCGTGCTTCACTGATGAGGTGGTATGCGTAGGATCATGAGCAGTTCCTTTTCTTTTACATATTCTTCTCTTCCCATCACTCTGGTACAAGTTGATCTTGGCCTTATTTGTCCATAGGATCTTGTTCCAGAACTGTGAAGGCTTTGTTGTTTGGCAAACTCTAATCTGGCCTTCCTGTTTTTGAGGCTCACCAATGGTTTACATCTTGTGGTGAACCCTCTGTATTCACTCTGGTGAAGTCTTCTCTTGATTGTTGACTTTGACACACATACACCTACCTCCTGGAGAGTGTTGTTGATCTGGCCAACTGTTGTGAAGGGTGTTTTCCTCACCAGGGAAAGAATTCTTCGGTCATCCACCACCGTTGTTTTCCGTGGTCTCCCGGGTCTTTTGGTGTTGCTGAGCTCACCGGTGCGTTCCTTCTTTTTGAGTGTTCCAAACAGTTGTTTTGACCACGCCTAATGTTCTTGCTATCTCTCTGATGGGTTGGTTTTGTTTCTTCAGCCTAATGATGGCTTGCTTCACTGATAGTGACAGCTCTTTGGATCTCATCTTGAGATTTGACAGCAACAGATTCCAAATGCAAATAGCACTCTTGAAATGAACTCTGGGCCTTTTATCTGCACATTGTAATTGGGCTAATGAGGGAATATCTCACACCTGGCCATGGAACAGCTGAGAAGCCAATTGTCCCATTACCTTTGGTCCCTTAACAAGTGGGAGGCACATCTGCAAACTGCTGTAAGTCCTACACCGTTCACCTGAGTTGGATGTACATACCCTCAAATTAAAGCTGACAGCCTGCAGTTAAAGCACATCGTGGTTGTTTCATTCCAACTCCATTGTGGTGGTGTAATGTCCCACTATTTCTGGACCTGACTGTATGTCCTAGATGGCTATGTACCATTGGGTGTCTTGCCCAAGGGCGCTTACTGGAGAGGTGCTCTTGCCGGGATCGAACCTGTGTCTCACTGTCTCCACAGTCACAGAGCAGTGATGTTACCTTTACTCCACCAAGCTGATATTATGTGGTTATGTTGGATTTCATTGGAAAGGCCAGACTTGCCAATGACACCTGAATTGTCCTTTGTAGGACATACGGATCAAGAGATACTGGGCTCCAAATGACCCCTGCATCCCCATTTGTGACATCACACACACACACGCGATGATGCCTGCAGTTGGCTGGGCTGACGTCCTTGATCGGAGCCAGATCGGCACGGAACAGGGACACAACCGGACGGGTGTGTAGCGTCCTCTGCAATGAGGAGGTAATGGCCAGTACGCTCCATGCAGCGCAGGGGCTGCCAGGATACCGGAAGCACTTGGTGCTCAGCGCATGCTCGTGCAGAGCAGCCAAAGCACCGGTATCCACTCGAACCCTGCTGCTTGCCCGCAGCAGGGCTAAATGAAAAAAAACACCTGCCTGGCCCCTGAAACTGCGAGTCTCGAGTCAGGTGCTCATTTTGATTTGCCCATCCCTGCATGTACGCTCAAGAGTTTAACAACTAACCATTTATTAACTGAAAGGTAGATTTTATCCAGTGAACGTCAGAAAACTATGGTAGATTAAGTAGATACCGTAGGCAGATCTTTGTGGGAAATGTAGTCCTAAAAGGTCTGGAGATCCAAGGCTGAGCAGCCCTGCTTTATGGCTTGATTTAATAATTATGTTCTAGTCTTTTAATAGTCAATCTGCTAGAAGACCCATTCCACACCACCAGTGATTTCCACCCAACAAGCTTTTCATTATCCAAATTCATTCATTATCCAAATTGACCAAAAGAACTTTCCAGCAACTTCCTTTTAAACAATAAAAAGACTCCATTGTGCAGACTATGTGTATAGAGATTCTTTATATAATCCTAAAAATTGACTTGAAAAGGTTCTCTACTGTGGATTCGTTGTTGATGCTTGAAAACGCCAATCTTCACTTTCGGAACGCCTTCAAGTATAAAGGAATTTGCTGGTGAGAAATATATATATATATATATCTCGTGTGTGTGTGTTTTTTTTTTTTTTTATGTAGCTGTAGAGGACATTTACACATCCCAGCATTTCAGAGAACCGCTTACAGCAGGGCTTGACAAATCTAGGGGCCTCGTAGCCACTGGCTCCTAGAATTTTATTCCTGGCTCCCAAATTTCCAGTTTATTGTACACCAATCTAAAAGCAGTCTTTGCCTGGCATCTAAACATCTAGTTGGCTTCAATGTTTTTTTTCCTGTCTCCTACATTGCATGTAAATATATCCAGCCCTGGTGTATATATTTATATATGAGGGCTGTTGTGTGTCTGTGTTTGCAGTGGGTAAAAGGGTGTCCGGCCATACCATTTTAACCCTTTCGCTGCTGAGGCTTTTCCCGCCCCTATGCTGAGGTCATTTTTACCTGTTTTGCGCATCATGTTTAAACGTGTTTTGAAGGCTTATTTTAGTATATGACCCAGACATATTATATATCGTTCTTTCCGTCAGACTCGGTAGATTCATAATATGTCATTATTATATGTATACGTTATGTCATGTCTGTATATTATAACAAAAAATGCAATAAAATATGTATTTTCAATAATTTACAATGTATAAAGTGTTTTTTTTCACATTTTAACATGCGAGCAATTGCGGTTATATTTTGTATGGGGTGCGCTTGTTAAAAAAATTAGATGGGGTCTCGTTACATTTTTTTTGGGGGAAAATGACACTATTTTTAACAAACGCACCGCATACAAAAATCGTTAGTGCAGCATCATTGTTCACATTATAATTGAAATGGGAACAATATTGCTGCATTAACAAACCCAAAAAAATAAAAAAAAGTGTTTAATTTTTTTTATTTTTATTTTTCCTTTTTTTTTTTACAAAATTTTTCACTGTAGTGTTTGGTATCGTTGGAACGGCCATGCTCTGGCCGATCCAACGATACCAAAATTTAACCCCTAGCTGCCACGGATCGGGAGATAGGGAGTTCATTGGAACTCCATCTCCACAGTTGGTGGCAGTTAGGGGTTACGTCTAGGACTGGCGTCATCGTGCTCCTCCTCTGGGGGAGTTCCCGGAGAAAGCTCCGGGAAAGGATCGCGAACCGGCGCTTTTCAGCGCCGATTCGCGATCCAGCTCCCCAGGGGTTAATGCCAGGCATCATTTGAAAGGGCAGGCTGTGCCCTTCCAAATGATGCCTGGGTTAACCCCCTGTGCGCCGCCGATCGGGAGGGAGAGAGGTCCGAAGGACCTCCCCCCCTCCCTTTCAGGCGCCTCCTCTGCACATGCGGGGGGGGCGCCTGAATTAGGTGTCATCGCGCCCCCGCGATGACACCTAATTCTGGCGGCTGCTGGTCCGGATGCCGGGCTGACATCCCGGATGTCAGCCCGCACCGGAGGGGCCAGCGATCGGCCGGAACCCGCTCAGCGCGTCCTCAGCACACCAGCGGGACTGCTGAGGACGCGCTCAGCGCGTCCTCAGCAGCGAAGTGGTTAATACTGTCATAAATTGGATAAGCTGTCAGCATCAACTTTATTTATTGGAGAGCGTCACATGACATTAAATAAAGGTATCGGTAAGTACCTGGCAGAAAAGAGTACTGGTACTCATACTCAAAAAGAAATGGTATTGTGTATCTTTAGTTGTTGAAAGTAAAGCTTTGTCAGTCTGAAGCAAAAACTGGCTCCTACATTCAAAGCAAATTTGTCAAGTCCTGGCTTACAGGGCTCTTGTGCTACATTCCTCATATGCAGCAAGGAACTCTGGGTAAGACATGCAAATGAAGTCTGCAATTTCTCTTTTTTTTTTTTTTTTTTGTATCCTGCGTCTGGCTAAAAAGCCGTTTAGTATGCCATTGCACTGGCAAGGAGGGTTCGGTGTTAACACAGACCCAGGATGCAAAAAAGTGAGAAATTGCAGACTTTGGGTGAGCTCGGGGACGTTGTTACAGAACTAGTTCCGGAGCTACTGCCCGATAGAAACCATCTTAGGCCCCGTTCACACTGTGCGACATGAAAATCACGCATTTTCACACGCGGTTTTCATATTCGCAATGTCGCGCTTATGCGTGATTTTGCAAAACCCCACCAATGTAAATCACAAAAAAGGGTCATGTACCACCGGCAAGATGTGAACCGCTCCATTGAAATGCATTGGAGAAGCTACATAGTGCAACGTCGCGCGGCTTGTGCCGCGATATCTTGCCAAAATCCGCGTGATTAATCTCAGTGTGAACGGGGCCTAAGTTAGGGCTCGACAAATCCCAGGTCGCCATGGCGTCCTGGCACCTGGGCTTTTGTCAGCCCATTCACTGCTGGCACAGGCATGAGAAATCTTTATTGCCGTTCTGTGCAGGGTCTGTTTAGCAGCTCTGGGGGCTCCACCTCATGCTGTCACCAATTGCCAGGGGCCAGCTTCCACCACTGCTCCTCTCTCCCCAGACATCACACAGAGACGTGAATTACTCAGCACAGCAGATCTTCTCTTATGTTGCTCTGATGTGTATCTTTACAAATGCACAGCGCAGGTTTACACACAGTTACGCCTCTCAGCTTTTTCCTAATAACCTTCGTACAATCCTTAAGAACTTCGTACATTTCAAACTGTAATAGCCGTGACAGAGACTGGAGACTCACTCACTTATTACCATAAAAAATAAATGACTCCTAACTTTCTTATCTGGCTCCTAGATTCCAAGCAAATTTGTCAGCTGTCACATTATCATAGACTGTTTTCTTCTCTTATCAAGTGATCGCAATCTCGTGCTTCTGTGAGTTGCAGAAGACCGATGGGTTTGGGAAGGCACTTGAGGTGGATAGTTTGAGGGCTTCTGGTTGTTTCATAAGCACACATAAATCTTCTTCAGATTGAGTGAAACGCTAATTACTCAACCTTTCTCCATTCTAGGAGATCTCAAGCACTTTCACGACCAGGCATTAGTGTTCTTCGACCAAAGCCACTAGAATATTGCTCCCTTCCAGCTATCTTCCCAATGAAGGACTGTCGATAGTGGCCCTCCTGGCAAGGTGCATAGTCATTTTAGCCGTATATAATTGAATGAAATGAAGTCCCAGGCATAATTAGCTATATTTCATAGAGCAGCGCCGCAGCCTGTCCAGCCTTTAGTGCTTGGGTCAGTATTTATTTACATCTGTCTTCGAGGGGTAATTGAACTGCTTGTAAATAATGCTCGTATAGCCATTAATTACTTGCTCAGCACCTCGCAGCAGGAAAACTATCAGATCCCATATCGCCCATCTTACATCTCAGACGTGAGATAAATCTTGTAATGTTCCAGCGGCAGGCGATTATGCTGGCCCACAAGCAATGAACATGGGAAATGATTAAAAGAGCTCTTTAAAATGCAAATAGTTTATTAGTAATGAGATGTTTTCTGGTTAATAAAGTCCCTTGGTAATGAATGAGTGAAGTGAAGGAAGTGTCCGGTCCTGCTTGTGACTACGCTCTGCTGGCTCTCTGGATGCAGAGTCCTGATGATTACAGCGCAGGGTTTCTCATGCATTTCACTTATCTAACAACCATTCCTGCACAGCTATATATATATATATATATTATATATTTTATATTTTTTTGCCATAGACCCCAGATGGGAATGATTTTACATTTATCATAATGCTGGAACCAAAATTTGAGGTGTGTGTGTGTGTATATATATATATATATATATTTCCAGAAATGATGAAATAGTGTGGGGGTGGGAACAGCCTTTTATGTTATTCCATGTGGGATATCCTACTGATTTGTAAATATCATATTTAATCACACTGGTCTGTGGGCTTTCTTATAAAATTACATTTAGCACGAGAATTGCGGCATTGACAGACTTACATGCTGATGTTGGTAACCGCAAAGGTCGCGCTGCACACCACCTCACTTTTCCTAAATTTTAAAGTTCCTTTGAATTGACTACTTTTTGGAGCGCCTGGATCCTCACTTTTGTTTGTTTTGCTTTTGGCAGTCGATCTGAAGACGGCAAAGGATTTGAAAAGCACAGTGACGCGTTTTTGGTTTTTTTGTATGCTCCATTATTTTATAAAGCGGAATTCTTTAAATTTCTGGACTAAATTTCCTATAGATAAACGAAGGGGGGTTATTCGCTAATTTCCGAATTTGCCGCTGAATTGCATCAAACGATGATTTTCACAATTGGATGCAATTTTGGGGCAGTTTGTGGATTCCCCATGCTGTCAATTCTCCACATAGAGGGGAATTGACAGTGAGATACGATGCAATTTGCCACAATTCAGCAGCACCGAATTTTTCCATAAAGGCCTATGATTTGTCTGTTCACAGAACACCGAATTGCTTTGAAATTTCAGCGAAATGACCTGGTTTTCGGTGTTTCAACTTAACAGGTTTAAAGAGGCAAATCTAATAGGTTTTAATATAGACCTTTTCATTTTTTAAAGGCTTTTTTATTTATTTACTTAGACACATTTTTGCTACATATTTATTGGTTTTAAGCTCCTATCAAGAGAATAAGACCTATTTTTTTGGTGGAATTCGTTGAGGCCATTTCAGCTGTTTTCGCCAATGTCCAATAACTGCTTTGGCAACTTAATTTTCAGAAAAATAATGAATTTGACGAAATGCAAAGCCCTGAAATTGTGTTCAGCTCTTAAGCCTTGAGGTTTGTTTTTGTTTAGTGGGGATTCCCATCTTAACTCGGCTTCATGGGAAAGCTTTATATATCGTTACAAAGTGCCTCATTAGTTTGGCATATGAGTAGCTGCTGCTGTAGCCTTTTCTCAATGGAGGTTTATTGGTTACAATATCTGCTATGTGCTGTGCATAGAGGGTTAAATTGGTGTTGGTGGATAGAACCTTTTAACTCCCTAGTGTGAATATAATAAACTCCTTCATTCCAAGGCTCCCTCAGAAGCTGCAAGTGTCAGCCAATCCATTTGGCTCTTGACAGTCACTGAGTAGACTGGAATGAACTAGTGTACATTCCTGGCCTTTTGGCTTGTAAAGTAGGTGAATCCCCTCTCTCCACAGGGGCTGAATCAGCCCTTCAAGACAACAAGAGGGTACTATGGATACTCGAGTGTGCACTGTGTCTCCTTTTTACTGTTTTATCCACTTTACTGATGCTGAAAAGGTTGATACTATGAGTTTTGTGCATAAATATGAGTCGGGAAGTGTAACCCGGGAGTTGTGCCCTTTACACATGCTCAGATTGTGTTTTTATAAGTGGATTCACAGCGGATTGGTGGAGACTGTCAGCGTTTGTGGTGAAGTTCTGTTATACACTCAGGCTGTGAGTATGTGGAAGTCAGTGCATCACAGAACTTTGTCTCGAGGGCTTTAATGAACCACCGGAAAGAAGACTCGGAAGAAGAGCACCAGGGCTTGCCTCAACGATCGTTGTGAAGGCTGCGCCGGGATGAAGGGATTCAACTCGTCCCATTCCAATACAGTCCTTTAATTCCGAATGTAAATAACAACTTGTATCATACACTTCCAGACATGTTTCCATTTTAAACTTTTTATGTCTGATCTTCATTATTTGGCATTTTGTAATGTTTCTCACTAAAGGGTTATTTTCAGGTTGAATTTGCAGTTTACGATTTTCCTTTTCCTAACAGGACCCATCGCTCTATACAGTGAAATCTGTTTTGATTTTAGATAATGATGGAGACAGACTACTCGCCAAGGTAAAACCTTTTTGTCTTTTGGTTTTGTTACTTTGTTTTGCAATGTAACTGGCAGCCTTTATTTCTGTTAATGTGCTTAAAAATATAAAATCGGTTTGTATGTACATCCATTTTAAAGAGTTACCACCCAAATGTTCTCCATGGGATGCAAGCTGTGTAAACCATTGCTTAGGATTTAATGGAATTTAAAAGAAATCATATTTATTTAAAAAAAAAGTACAAAATGTTCAAGTATACATGATTTTATTTTTAGCACAAAATATTTTCTAAGTGTTAGATTTTTTTTAACTTAAATTTACATATAATGTACTTTAAAATATATATATTTTGTGCTATAAAATGTACATAATATAAAAGTTTTTTATACTTTTTTGTACAAAATGATTATTTTTTTTATACATATATTCTCTTCTATGCGAGGCATAAAAAAAGTAACTTTATGTAGCACAGAGCTTCTCAAATCCTGGGGCTGTTTTATGTGTTTTACGTATAATTATACCTCTGGCTCCTATATCTAGTTATTATGCTCCTCTACATAAATAAAACTTACCAGTCTCCCAAAAATATGCATAGCTGGCTTCTATGTTTGGAATAGTTGTGTCAAGCTCTGCTGTAGAATAAAACACTTAATCATTAGTATATCCTATATTAGTTATATATTTACTGCACAGAGTATCTGATTTTTGAATAGTTTTTAAAATTAAAAAAAATACCTTTTCTAACACCGCCAGTTAAATAAGTGATCTGCTTTTATTACTAATGCTAAAGGTGTTATTTATTGAGCTTTTACCGTACTTGGTTTGCACAAGTTTGTATCTGGCAATATCGGCATTGATTGCATGCTTTGTTGGCATCTTGGCATTACTTTATGTGTGAATTTATGTTGATAAACCTTTCAAAAAATCAGCAGTGTTTAGGTTCTAGTGAGGTTTCGTACTGACTCCTAAGTGCATAAACTATATTTTGGATTTGTACCACGGAAGAGAAAAAACCATCAAAAGGGTATTTTTAAATCTGTCTGAATTAAGGCTGAGCGTCCACTGGCACCGTAATCGGACGACCATTGCGTTCATCCGACTATGTACGACGTCGGACGTCCGACGAGGGTCTTCCACTGCAAGTGATCTGTCGGAACAACTATGGACGATCATATAGATTTCAGAGGTGGAGTGCAGAGACTGCCAAAACCAGGATGAACTGGTTTTACATATAAAAAACACAGTTCATTCTGCTTTTTTAAACACTGCAGTCCTTTGTGGGACAATGGGTGAGACAGAATACAAGTACACACAGAACAGTAGCAAAGAGGACCCAAGAGCTTACAATCAACCAAGGAGCCTTCCCTACCCTACCCCTCACCCCTACACAAACAGGGCTAGTCCCACATATCTCACATACATATAAATCATCCGAAGGTGCCGTAACCACCACTGCTGGGAGCCCACAAGCAGAGCGTCGGGTCTCCAGGAATGGGAGCGCCGAAACCCCCTTCACAAACAGCACAGAGAAAAAAAACCGGGACCCAGGCAGCTGCAGCTTGTAAGTTTATTCACAGGGGTAACATCTCCCCACCAAGGAACAGTGACGTTTCGGCCACAAACGGCCTTAATCATACGATTAAGGCCGTTTGTGGCCAAAACTTCACTGTTCCTTGGTGGTGAGATGTTACCCCTGTGAATAAACTCACAAGCTGCAGCTGCCTGGGTCCCGGATTTTTTCTCTTTATACATATAAATCCGGGATCTCAAACTCTGGCCCCAAAGATGTATATTGCCTACAAATCCCAGAATTCTTTGAATGCAATAAATGGCCAGAGATTAATGGGAGGTGTAGTTCAGAAACATCTGGGGGGGCGGTGCAGAGTTTGAGATCCCTGATATAAATAGTTTATTTTAAATGCTTTTATAACTCCCCTGATCAGTTTCTCCACATCCATCTTCTCTGATCTGCTGAAATACATACGATGCAAACGAGTGATTTGGTTCTGATCGCCCATCTGATGCCGTCTTTACCCGTCGCTAGACGTCGGACGCAATGGACGATGGTCCTAACTGGCTGATCTAATCTAGAGACATAGAAAAAATTATTTCAGGCACCATCACAAACAGTGGGCAGATGGGGTGGAGGTCTCTTGCTATACAGCCCCAAGTTCCACAAAATAAATAAAAAAACTCCAGGACCCACGATATTAAATCAGGTGGATTTATTCCAACACCAAATGAAGACGACGTTTCAACCACAACTGGTCTATCAGGGTTATTCAGACAGCGTGAAAAGCAGGAGAATGACTGGAGAATGAAAAATTCTAGGTCAAAATAGCCAAACCAGAAAAATTCTCCCTTTCATCTCACTTTCCAAATTGGCTATTTTGACCTAGAATTTTTCATTCTCCAGTCATTCTCCTGCTTTTCACGCTCTCTATGTCCAGCCTAAATCACAATGCCATGAACTACAAATAAATAGCATCACAGATCAATCAATTAATCATTACAAACGATCTGTACATACTTAACCCAGTGATTAAAAAGAAATATGTCTAGATACTGGTTATTCTATTATCGCATAAATTCACAACAATTTTATTGCCATAAAGCTTATTATTCATATATTAACCACTTTCCAGATGATAGACATAAATTCGCCAATGAAGAAATTTTGTTAATGTTTATCAGGTCTAAATGCACAAAAAACACCTCGCCATTACAGCCACACTGCTACTCCCACAAGCATCCCTCTCTCTCCCATCTGCCAAGACAACTTTTTTTTTTTTTTTTTTTTACATGATCTTAAAAATTGTAAAAATAATAATCTATAAAAAATATACGAGACCGTATATATCTCCTAAAGGAAGAAAGACATATTTATAGAAAAGGTGAAAAATCTGCTTCTCTATTAAGACCTTGTGGGGAGAGAGTGTTTAGATGGTAGATCCAATATAATTCTCGAAGTTTCTCTCGATCCCCCACCTCTTGTCAATTTGGGTACTTTGTTAATGACCTGATGGCGTAACTTTGACATGTCATGTCCACTATCTATAAAGTGTTGTGGAACTGGGAGTCTGTTTGTCTGCTGTCTCTCCCACAAAGATCAGTCCACATGGGCACTTCAAGTATACCACATAAGTGGAATTACAGGTGAAGTACCCCTTGATTTTAAACCTCTTCCCTGAATGGGGATGTGAAAAGGAATCCCCCCGGATGACTGCTTTGCAACATGAACAATTCAAACATGGGAAAGTCCCACTCTTCGGTTTCCCGGAGAATTGTCTTCCACCTGTATCAAGCTTGAATTCTGCCCTCACTAATGTTTCTCTAAATGACCTCCCTCTCGTGTATGATATTGGAGATTAAAGAGGGAGGTCATTTAGAGAAACATTAGTGAGGGCAGAAGTCAAGCTTGATACAGGTGGAAGACCATTCTCCGGGAAACCGAAGAGTGGGGCTTTCCCATGTTTGAATTGTTCATGTTGCAACGCCGTCATCCGGGGAGATTCTTTTTCACATTCCCATTCAGGGAAGAGGTTTAAAATCAAGGGGTACTTCACCTGTAAAGCATAATCTGCAAGACAAATCAATACACACATAGTGCAGACTGCAGATACAACATTTAATCAATTATGCCCCCGCTGGATTGGCACTCACAAGATAAATAACTTAATCAGGCACATAGCAGGTACTTGGTTACCCTCTGATAGATTGTGTTGCCTCCTGAACTCCGGACCATCAGAATAACGCCAAAGAATTCCTCCAGGCTTGTTTGGTCAGTCAGTGGAACAGGAATCGGGCTCATTGAAAGAAAATCAGACCAGCAGTGGCTCCAATAAAAAACTAAGTGGGACTTATGTGGACAATTAATCAATTATGTGTGTCAGCTGTATCCCCTCCTTTTTTCATGATTGTTTGGCTATATAAACTGCGTTATTCTGAAAGAACACCATATCCCTGATGAAGTCTTGCGTGTAGCAGAGACGAAACGCGTTGGATGGTGTTCCAACTTTTTTATTCATGTTATTTTAATTAAATAGTTTTTTATTGGAGCCACTGCTGGTCTGATTTTCTTTCAATGAGCCTGATTCCTGTTCCACTGACTGACCAAACAAGCCTGGAGGAATTCCTTGGCGTTATTCTGATGGTCCGGAGTTCAGGAGGCAACACAATCTATCAGAGGGTAACCAAGTACCTGCTATGTGCCTGATTAAGTTATTTATCTTGTGAGTGCCAATCCAGCGGGGGCATAATTGATTAAATGTTGTATCTGCAGTCTGCACTATGTGTGTATTGATTTGTCTTGCAGATTATGCTTCACAATTCTCTTTTCTTTATACATCCTGTTGGCATTGAGGGGACAGTGCTGTTGTACGAAGCCTAGCAGATACGTATTATTTTATTGGGAGTGGTCACTAAATTTTTCTTGTTCCTATGTACTTCACCTGTAATTCCACTTATGTGGTATAGTTGTTGAAGTGCCCATGTGGACTGATCTATGTGGGAGAGACCACACAAAGTGAAGAATCTGTTTATCAAACAAAAATCAGATATTCGAACCAAAAAAAACGAACTCCCAGTTCCACAACACTTTATAGATAGTGGACATGACATTTTTCGCATACCTTTTTTCTTGTGCGAAAAGTTCACGGGATATGCAATTTGCGAATGTACGTATGAAAGTTATGTATACTATGGAAATTGCTTATGAAAAAGGGGGAGGCAGGGGTTGATTTCTACATAATATTTCTTTTTGATCCTATGAATCTATTTAATCGGCCAACTAATCGATTTATGAAAATAATCGATAGTTACAGCTCTACATTACTCCCTGTGTGCATGATTTGGCGTGAGGGGAGAGATGCTATTTGAGTCTTCTTAACATTTTTCACTCTAAGGGGAAATTGTTAGCCCCCACCCCCATTTATTGCATAGTCTTTTTTTATATTATTGTATGTTAACATAAGAGACGGGGAAGGTAGTTTGATTGCTGCATAAGAAGCATTTCAGATACTCATCTGCTCTCCTCCACAGTATTATGATGAGACCTATCCCACCGTGAAGGAACAGAAGGCGTTTGAGAAGAACATATTTAATAAAACCCATCGGACAGACAGTAAGTGTACAATTCTAAAACGACACCTTTCTTGTTTCATTGGTTTTAGCATGAAGTGTTGCATTGCAAGTGTGAAATAACTTTTGAAGAAGTAGGCAACCGTGACCCGCTAAATGTGTTACAACTACATCTCCCATGGTGCTCTGCCGCTCATCCTTATGGCTTGGAGTGGATTGGGTTGTCCTGTGAACGGATGATGGAGTGTAATGAGTGTAGGAAATTGTTACTGTAGTGTGCCAGCGTGTTGTAGCGGCTGGGTGGAGTAGAGGTAACATCACTGCTCTATAACCCTGGAGACCCAGGTTCGAATCCTGGCCAGAGCACCTCTCCAGTAAGTGTCATTGGGCAAGACACCTAACGGTACATACTCGCCACCCAGGACATACTTGGAAACGAGAGAAATCTCCTGGTAAAATACTTTCCTATAAAAAAAATTAATAATAATGCTACATTTATCTTAGGTTTTTGTGTGTTGAACTCCACCAGTAGCTGCATGTAGATTTATAAATCCCAAGCATGAGGTCCAGGTACCTTAATGTTGTACCAGGAGCTACAAGACATTTATTTGCACACAAAGGGGAGGTTTACAAGTTGTTTCTATGGTTGATAATGGTGGATTATGAAAGGACACTTTTGTTTCTAACATCCTGCTTTCCCCGTGTAGGTGAGATTGCTCTTTTAGAAGGTCTTACGGTGGTCTACAAGAGCAGCATTGATCTATACTTCTATGTCATTGGAAGTTCACATGAGAATGAGGTATTTTTTTTCTTCTATATCGTAATTGTTACTTTTTGACTTTCAAGTAAACCTAGAAAATGCAATTCCTTAATGAAAATATATTGCAATTTCCATGTCATTTTATTGCCATAGAATAATTTACCAATTTCAGTCATTGTATACAGTTTTAAAAGCTTTGCATACTTAAACCTTCTTTAGCGAAAGCGTTCTGATTTCCATGTAATCGCACTCCTGGTGTTCTATGTTGTATCGGTCCAGAATTAAGATTAATGGCGTGGTCATATGGATTAAACTACACAATTGTAGCAAGGGCAGCTGCAGCATTGGAAAATATCTTCATTTAACCCAGTGTTTCTCAAACTGTCCTCAGGATCCCCTAACAGGGCAGATTTTTCAGATCACCTTGGGGTAAAGCGGACTGAATCCTGCAATCGCTGAGCAGCAAATTGTATCACCTGTGCTGTGCTTCAGATATCTGGCAAACCTAGCGTGTCAGGGGGTCCTGAGGACCGGTTTGGGAAACGCTGATTTAACCTCTTCACCACAATCAAGTATAGTCGATGTTCAAAAGCTCCTGCAGCTGCCCAGATACAGAGTATATTCCATCTGGTCTGATTCTGGAGCAATGCAAAGGAATTTTGTTCATTGATCATGGGCTCCAGAATGTGCCCCTAACATTTCAATACATCGAACATGACAGCCCATGTGTTTTTTTTTTTTCCACCATTTTTCTTTTACAGAAGCACTAAGCCCGAGCTATAATGCACATGTAGTAGCGCTGTTTGGCCGAAAGTGCAAGTTCTCTGCCTGTCAAATTGTGCTTACCTACAGTGAACACGTACAGTAGGAAATCTATATATACAATGTGGGTAATGGAAAGTCATGTTCCTTAAAACCACCTGTTACTGGCAGTGGTATTATGGAAAATCACTTGGTAGTTAGTGTTAGAAGGGGTTAGTGTTCGAAATCCCTGAGACTAGCAAAAAATGTGACACTATCAACCTGAGTCCTATGTGAATACAACTCATTCTTTTGGGCAGTGTTGGGTTTGGATAAGTGATTTTACATGTTTTAATCAAGCGTTGCCCTAAACTCACAAATAAAAGGTGTTTTGTTTTTTTTTCTTATTTTTATGTTAAGACTATCTCTAGTGTCTGACAATTTTGTTTTTATTCTCCTGTAGCTCATGCTGATGGCAGTTTTGAATTGTCTCTTTGACTCACTGAGTCAGATGCTCCGGTAAGTCATTGAGAAATCTGTATTCCTTCTCACCTTATTCATGGTCTCGCATCATTTATCCAATCTTTATTTTTGATGTAAAAGATAACAGTGCTTTAAATCAAAGACTCGCTTCTATGTGCTGTGGGTAGTGTTTTATGTTTGGTACAATAGTGTGATTGCCCAAAACTAAAATGGCTTAAAAAGCATTGCAACGTGGCTGGGTTCACACCTAGGCGTTTTTAGTATGCGCATTTTACGCTCGTTTTTATGCGCGTTATTTCATGTGTTTTCACTGATGCGGAACGTGCGTAAAACGTGCGTTTTTTGATTGACAACAGAGGTAACCATTTGAAAAGTTACTGTCTTAGAGGTCATTTCCTGTTGCCATGTGCTTAACGCGCGTTTCCGCTCGTTTTTTTTATGGGAAAAAAACGCGCAAACGCCGAAATCGGCGCGTTTCCGTCAAAAGAATGTTGAGAAACATTCCCCACATCAAGTCTCTTTCCTCCTCCTGCCGATACCAACTGCGTAATATTTACAGAATTCGGCCATTTCTTACCGCTGTCGCCACAAAACAACTCATACACGCCCTGGTAATCTCCCGACTCGACTATTGCAATAATCTCTTATCTGGCCTCCCTCTGTCCCACCTCTCCCCCCTACAATCCATCCTGAACGCCTCCGCCAGGCTAATTCACCTCACCCGCCGCTCTGTCTCTGCCGCTCCCCTCTGCGAGTCCCTTCACTGGCTCCCCATCCACTGCAGAATTAAGTTCAAAATCCTTATCCTTACCTACAAAAGCCTCACTAACTCAGCTCCCCACTACCTGTCCTCACTAATCACCAAATACACCCCAGCCCGCTCCCTAAGGTCAAACAGTGACCTGCGCCTAGCTTCTCCCCGCATCACCTCTTCCCATGATAGACTGCAGGATTTCTCACGCGCAGCCCCCACTCTCTGGAACGCTCTCCCTCGTACTGTCAGACTTTCCCCTAACTTCTCTTCCTTCAAACGCTCCCTTAAAACATTCCTTTTTAGGGAAGCCTACCACCCAACTCACTGACGCAACCATCAATCACTCTCACCTTACAGTCCTCTCCTCCTGTTTCCAACCCCAACCCTCCCAGATTGTGAGTTCCTACGGGAATAGGGCCCTCATCTCCTCCTGTACTGTTTGTCAAATGTTGTTCAATGTATTGTAACCCTGTCTATACTGTGCTTATTGTACAGCGCTGCGGAATATGCTGGCGCTTTATAAATAAAGAATAATAATAATAATAAACACGCTGCTGTACGCCCCAAAAGAAGCTCCCGGACTTCTTTGGGCGCAGGACGTTTTAAAGCGCGGTCCTCTGCGCTTTAAAACGCCCAGGTGTGAACGGGTCCCATTGAAAAGCATGGGATTTCCCGTCCATGCGTTTTTAAAGTGCGCAGGAACGCGCTTTAAAACGTCTAGGTGTGAACGGGGCCTTAGTGGAATGAGGATATGTAAACCAAAGTACTGTATAAGACACTATGGGCTAGATTACAAGTTGGTGCTACTTCACCAGGGCTGTTTGTAAACGTCCCAGAGCCCTCAATGTCTATGGAGTTGTTAAGTTTACAACCGCTCTGGTTAAGTTAGCACCAACTTTGGAATATAGCCATGTGTTGTTGAAATATAAAATGTACTTGAATTATTTTTTAACGGACTGCTTTCTCACTTTTACAGCAAAAACGTGGAGAAACGAACTCTGTTGGAAAACATGGAAGGACTTTTCCTGGCAGTTGACGAGATAATCGATGGAGGGTAAATCTATATTGTGTATACTATGGGAGTCAAAGTGGAGGTTTCTAGACTAAAGCCTAATGCCAAACCCAGCCAAGAACATTTCCATGAACTAAAACCATGAGTTACAGGAGACGGGCTGTGAAACTGAGACTCTGACACCTACTTTTCAGTTTTATGCTGTATTTAACCCCTTACTTTTTTTATCCCGAACAATCCAGTGTTCTTAAACGATTACAACATTATCATATTTCATATGATCTTCAGTGACAGCCTGGCTGTGGAGCATTACATATGCTAAACAAACACATTTCATGGGGACGCATGATCCGCACGGACCACTTTGAGATTGCAGCAATAAATATAATTGGTGATTAAAGGATATGCTTTTATATAATAACAGATTGTGTTGCATATTTATGCATGTTGCAAATTTGGGAGATAAATTTCCACACTGCTTGTTTTTTTTAAATTATAATGGCACAATGATTTAAACAGCAGTTATACAAGTGTGTGGGTTTAGGACCAATTTTTAAGTTTGGCTTGTATAATATGGGTAGGGCAAATGCATAGACCATTGTGAGGGTATAGGCCTGTCCTTACTTTTTATTTTAAAATTAATTGAATCGGGTATCCTCAATGGTACAAGAAATCTTTGCGTAAGGTTGGGGTAATAGGACAACAAGAGCGGAAAAAGAGAAAATGATTGGATACAGTGTAGATCACGCAGGGTCAAGCATAATCTGTTAAATCCTACTATATCTGTCTTTGCTTTTTAATTCCTGTTTTTGTTTAAAAATGGGTCAACTCTAATAACATTACTCTGTACATAAATACATGAATAATTCTATTCCAAGTCCTGCATCCAGAGAATGAAGTGATTTAATGGTTAACAATTCCAGCATGAGCATTGCAGCACTCGAGACTCACAAATGAAGGTCGTAATATCCTCATGCGATTGTAAATAGACGTGTTAATCTGGAACTTGTACATTTTCCGTCTGTGCTTGTTTTTGTTTGAATTGTGATAGCACAGCAGTTACCACCGTAGAAACCCTGGGAATGGAATCGCTCCTAACAATGTCATTACAGTGTAAGCGCCGCTATGTATTCGTGTAATGACATCATTAGGACTGCTTCCATCATAGGGATTCTGCAGATTGAAGTGCTGAGATACAGCTATAAAGGGAAACTTGAACGGTCTCCTGTAACTCACTCGATACCGGAATGACAGTGCGGGATTCTTCACTATTTAATGACTAGCTTGCCCTTTGATATGTGCCGCTCTGTAAATGTCATTATTCTTTGTGTTGCAGTGTCATCCTGGAGAGTGATCCTCAGCAAGTGGTTCATCGGGTCGCTCTTAGGGTATGTAGTAATTAAACTTCTTGATCAGTTGTAGCTTTATTGCAGATTTGACCATATTTTAAGTTTTTGCTTTTGTTCCAGTTTGATTTGTAACGGAACGGCCTTTATGGTGTGTAGCGACAGCACATGCCACGGACTGCGTGACATGTGCTCCGTGTTTTATTAAAGACTATATGTTCTAAATGTTTATAAAACCCTGTCCACATACTTTTATACTTTTAATTACTGAACCGCTTAAAGGAAATCAACACAAATCTTGCTAATTGTTGCCAATAAGGAATACTATTCCATTGCCCATGTGCGATATCCTGCCCATGTGCGATATGGGATGGGCAGCCAAAGGTCACGTCCACTGCTGATGCTAAACCCTGGCAATAATTATTTATTAATTGCTAACATCTTCTTCAGAATCTCTCTCGCAGGAGTTTCAGGATAGCACTTTGACACCCGCGTCCTAAAACCTAATCGTTTTATTAATGGAAGGGGTAACGACAAATGTCTGGATGGACCCAATGTCTACATTGATCCAGTCCCTCTCTTCATTCCCATTTATAGTTTAATGTCCATCTAAAACATTTTTATTTTGAATCTTTTTATTATCATATCCTCTGGCTATCTTGCTAAGCACTTTTCCTGCTGGATTATGTCCTTGTATTCAGGTTTCCGTGGTTACTTACCCATGCAAAATGCCAACGGATGAAAAGTGTTCTACAGGGAACGTGAATTAAAGTTTCTATGAAACCTCCTCGGTATACCTCCAGTGTTCTTTTTTTGAATTGCCAGACATGAAGTGGTTAAGGGTTTTACCGCCATATGGCATTTCCTTTCCTAACATATGTCCCCTGAGTCCTCCTCACGACTCCCTCTGAATGCCTGCCGAGCAGGCAGATTGATGGCCTCCATTAGCGTGCTGTTACACTGTTTGCTGCGTTCTCCTGGGGTTTTGTGCCCAGCTACTCGTAGTGCCACCTGCAGAGCTAAGAGAAGATGGAACAGGGTAGCAGTATCGGTGGCAAAGCAATGATCTCCGGGGTGTCGGAGGCAATGTAGTGTTTGATCACTATAGCACATAAGGAAAGTGCTTGCAATTTATGTCAAGCAGGTGGCTGCATAAGGGGTAAAATTATCCTGATATGGGGAAAGTCCTACAGAGATGGAATTAACATGATTGTGCTTTGTTTTCCAGGGGGATGATGTACCTCTCACAGAACAAACCGTCTCTCAGGTAAGTTGTAAAGTCATTATTTCAGTGTTTTGCCACAGAGGATCTAATTACTTTTCTGACTTTTTCAAAATATTGATATTTTACTGTTTGATTATAATCAAGGTACATTACCTTTTTGTCCTTTTGAAACTGTGACCATTGGTTATTTGTCTTATGATTCCCCATCTTCTGTTTCAGGTTCTCCAGTCTGCAAAGGAGCAAATAAAGTGGTCGCTCCTACGATAGTTGGCAAAATCCTGTATGGCGTAAATTCATTCCATCTCAAGAGGACCCGGTTTTTTCTTCCCATCCTCTATCACAGCATATGAAATCATTACCATTAAGATTTTGGCCCAATGCACTGATATCCCTCATCCAGTCACTGCATGCAGGGGCTGCTATTGAATGCTCCGCAGATACTTCCCCCCCCCCTCGTGTTTTTTTTTTTTTTTTTAGATGGTAGAGAGCATTCGATATAATGCTAGAAAGTGTATTTATGAAACTATTATTCTTTTATAATAGAAACAACAAAACCATGATCCATATCTTCCCCTATTGTATTCTTGTAGCATAATCATCCGGTTCATTTTTATTCCCATGAGGTGTAGCTTTGTTACCTGGATGGTATATAATTTCATACCTTTTTCGGTAGAGTAACTGTAAAATAAGTTTTATACAGGGAACTGCCATAATTTACCCTCTTTCTGTTTGAGAGCAGATTTATGAATATAACCGCAAGTCTTACGCAGTGATAGATGATAAAGCGGACCAATGTGTGAAAGGCAGATCTGTGCTCCATCATTGTTGCACAGGTCATGACTCCAGTATCCCTAGTTCTGACCTGGGCCACTATCTAAATGTGCACCCAGTGTGGACTTTGGGTTCATTGCTGCTTCCAGCCTGCCTGAAAATTCTACATGCCTCCTTCTATTGCGTCAATGTTCTAGTTGATGCTAGCCTGATAAAACCCAAAAGGCTTATTCCTCTCTCCTTGTACCGATTAGACAACATTGGCATAGGTTGGTAAACTATATTTCTGTCTGAGCATACGTATGTGAGTTTTATAATATGGACCCTCCCTATCTGGAATCGTCTACCCATTTGCTACATATAAAACTGTATCAAATATTAATAAACTCTGTAATTGCTAGTAGAATTATGTTTTGTGTGGTTCATTCTGTTGTTACTATTCAGTAAAAAAAAAACAAAAAAACACAAGGGATGTGTTTTGCTCAAACTTCTATTCAAGGGGTTCTTTTTAGGATTGATCAATTTAAAGAAACAAACGACAATTTATTAAGATGACAGTTTATTTGAGAAGACCGTTTAAAGACACAATAAGACATTTAAAGAAAAATAATCTACATCGCCATTGCATTGCAACATCTAGAACTGCCTTTCCGCATGCAAAAACTCATTCCAGGTGAAAAACTCTCCTCTATTTCAAACAATGCATATGCAATCTGCAAACGTGCTGCATAGAGCACTCTCTTCACAGGTTAAACTCAAAACTGACTCCTTCCCCCTCCCCCCCCTTATCCTTACACGAATTGCGAAACTAAAAAAAAAAAAAAAACTACCCACAAATGTACGTTTTAACCCCCACTTGCTTTCGGCAAGGCGTGGCCAAGAACTTGATTTTCGCTGGGTGGATGGCATACATTTGTGGTTTTCTGCCAAAAAAGGTCCCAACCACAACCCTTCAATCACCTCCCACATGTACCCTCAAAAATGGCCCCTAAAACAAGGAACTTACAGGGCTATTCAAAGAGAATCAAAGTCACCGCATGTTCGGTGACACTTCGTTCCCTGCAATTCGGCGATCCTAGTTTGCCGACCCTGCGGTGTTTTCAGCAAGCACCACGGGGCTACTGTACTGCAGGGAAAACCCGCCGCAAACTCGAACACTCACTACAAAACCCGCCAAAACAGCTGGATTAACCCCACCGAACACGTCAGAGAAACCTGACAAGCCGCTGATCACAGTGCAGAGCAGCCGCCGGAAAAACCCGACACCCCACCCCGTAGACAAATGAGGTGAAAAAAAAAAACAGTACGCTTGAAAGTTGGAAAAATTTAAACGCTGTTTGCAAAAAACTACTGAACAAAAATGCCTGGAATTTACATATAAGATCCTATGAATAATAATAAAAAGGTCTGTTACAGAAAAAGAAAAGACGATTTTAAGAAAAAAAACGGGATTTGTTTTGCCAAAAAAAGCCTAACGGATCCTAAAAAATCTGTAAATATAGAAACAGTTTATTAGATATTGAATTAAACCAGGAATATTTTTAACATTGAAGCCTATGGAAATCACCTGAATAAACCTGTCAAATGAAACCACCGAACATCAGGGCATTTCGACAACTTTTCCCTGCTGTTTTGTGTTCTCTGAATAGACGAAGCATTGCTTCTCTATGGGGATTTCACTGCCCTCGAACAGGCACCGTATGTGCAGGCAATTTGCCAAGATTTCGCTCTCTGTATAGCTGAATGGCCAGGAAAGGTAACCGTACGCTGAATTTCAGTGTTCCGTTACCTTTCAGCCACAATTCGGATCTCTGCATAACCCCCTTAGATATTCTGTCATCTAGCTAAAAAAATAACTTAAATCCTATGTCAAGACCAGTGAGTTATAGTGGAATGAAAGGGGTTAAATTGATTTATTCTATTTAAAATCGTTACAGGATGACCTAGCCGAGAAATCTGGTGCGAATGGTTTACTTATGTTTGTGTTTTATCTTTCTAAAGACCTTCCTTCATCAAGGATTACTGTTTCGTGTAATGTCCAATTTAATTTCACAGACAGGCTAAAGCATGGAGTGTTTTGGCCTGTCTGTGCTGACACCGTTGCAAGAGAGAGACATCCATGGGGTTGGTTGCTTATTAATAGATGAAATTATAATCTATAGCAAGAATATATCAATTATAGTAGTGTGTGTTGTAGGCATATACAATGCATTATTGCTGTCCGTAAGCCCTATTTGATACAGTGTGCTATGTGCTGGTCAGGTGGCACTACTGCAAGTGTAAATCAGCTGTAGCCTTTCCTGGAGTCCTTAGGACTCCATGGAGGCTTGTGCTGCTAGGTCAGCTGCAGGTCCGCAGAGGTAGACTGGGAGCTTTTTTCCCCCAGTCTCACTCTACTCCCGGCGGCCAGAAGCAGCGGTTCAGGCCGGCCGTTCTCGCCAAGGGATGAGAGCTGTGTTTGGGGGGGGGGGGGGATTTTAAGCTGGTGCTGACTGATTCCGCGGAATCAGCACCAGATTCTGTCTTTGGTTAACTTTTCAGTAAGCCACATCGTTGTTGTAAATTAGGGTTAGGACTCTGTAATCCTAATGCTAAGTATAGAGAGTGCAAGGTACAGTAAGCTTGCAGAAGCGAGCGCATCGGAGGTTGCGCTGAACATGTTTTTAACCCATTAGCTTTCAGATTGTAATATGGGCTGCCCACACTAGGGCCACTTAACGCTAGGTTAACGCTCACACATATCTGAGCGCTAACATTAAGATTGTAATATTGCCCAAAATGTTTGAGCGCGCATTGGCTGACATGTCTGAGGTGCTGAAACTAGGGCAGTGGTGAGCAACCTTGGCCCTCTAGATGTTTTAGAACTACATATTGCATGATGGTTAGACATTCTTCTGATTAGCAGAAACTCAAGGGAAATTGGTGCCAAAATATCTGGAAGGCCATGGTTGCTGACACCTGCTTTGCAGTGATGTTCTGGAGAGGTTTACAACAAACCATTCCTTTGCATTGCTCCAGATTGAGTTAGTTTGATCTTGGGCTCCCGCTACTGTTTTTGAATATTAACTTGGCTGGTATTGAAAGGGTGAATTGTTTTGTCTGGTCACATAAGGCTTACTGGTTTTTATTTGCTCCCTTACCATTTTTCTTTTTCAGTAGGATGGCTGCAATGAGCAGGAGAACTGGCCGGAAGATGGGAGCTCCTAACGATCAGTTTGTTGACATAGACGTCTGCTTAGACCTGTTTGCTGATGGATGTGGGGGGGTTTCATTTGACAGAGAATTACTCACTCTTTCTATGCGTCCTGCTTGCCAAGTCCTAGCACATGCATCGACATTTGGGATCGCTGTCAAATAAGCCAGAGTTGTGTGAACCATGACATGGTGATTCTAAAGTCTGCAGGTGTTTTCTGATGCGCAGCTGTTTTGTTAATATGTACGCGTATTAAAGTACATACTCTCTAAGAGCTTAGTCTTGGGACATTGATATCTGACTTGCAATATATAAGCCGAAATCTGTAATGGCTTGAATGTTAAGTTGTTTAAAATCTTTTCTTTTTGGGTAAAAATTCAGGCTGTTATTTTTGATTATGGCTTTATTAGTCATTTAATTCCTGCCATTACTCTGAAATGTGATACCAGTTCCCCATTTATAAACTCGTGCCCTTAACCTGATGCCAAAGAATACCTAATCTCATCATCATCTTTTCCCATGTTAAACATGAGACCTTCACATTTTAAAGGTTTAAAAATTCCACCAATTCACTGCTTTAAAAATGTGTTGTGTTTTTTTCACATTTATCCACTTAATTTAGAATCCTCTTTAGCAAACTTAAACCTAGGATGACTTCCCATTACTGTGGATGGATTATGTTCCACGCACCCACCACAACCATTAAATATTTGATTCACTTTTTTTTTTTTTTTTTAACCGTATCACATCACATTAGATTACTTTCTACAACAGCTGGAGTTTCAGATTTGCGTTTGGTCCTATGTAAGAAGGCTATCGCATTGCATGGCGTTTAGCTCCTTTCTGGTGCTTTCATTTTCTTATTAATCCTAACGTCTGTTGCAAGAGAACGCAAGTTCCTTCCACGGGCTGTGATTGAGGATGTAGAGGAGGGAACCGTATCCCTGGACTTTGAAGGTGTCTCTAATGTCGACTTCAAAGACGAAATATATTTTGATTTTGACATTTTAATGTGGACATGAAAGAGACGTTCGCAGAGTTCACGCTTGCACCTTACTACATTCCAAGTGCTCTGGACTCGCAAAGATTTGTAAAGGCTCATTCGCTCATACCCAAGGTCGGGCCTACTTTTATAATGAAATCCATCCCTAACTTTCATCTGCCTTTCATTAACAATAAACTGCTACATATGACACTAAAATAAAAAGAATCTGCTTAATATGTGTTCTGGAACAAGTGTGTGTGTGTGTCTGTGTGTGTAGAGCGCTACCCTTTAAGTAAATGCTAGAAAATATATATATATAGCAGTTTTTTTTAATTCTATCTAAACATGATTTTTAGATCAACTTTTTGAACTTCCACTCAATGTATTAACATTTAAGAAGGGTGTCAGCGTTTATTTTTTTTCCTTAGGAGATTATCCATAGTGAAGCTTCTCCTGATGCGGTTTGTATCTATCCTTTGTGAAATGCCTGTTTTTCACCAACATTAAATAGCCAAGGACCCTGCCCCCCCCCCCCGTAGCACCAAACACGGGGTGCTACCGGGAGGGGGGGTCCTTGGTTATTTATTTGCTGTTCACTGCCCCACATAGGGATTATTATCATTTATATAGCGCCAACAGTTTCTGCGGTGCTTTACAATAACCAAAAGCAAATGAGATACAGATAAACCGACATATGATGGAAACACTAGGTGTAGAGGGCCCTGCTCATAGTAGTTTACAGTCTAGAGGGATTGGGGTAGAGGAAGACTAGTGGAATTTTACTGAATGACAGGATCATTAGTGCCAGTGGTTCGGGAATGGTGAGGCCATAGATGCAGCTGCAATCCTGTGTGAGTAGGTGAGCAGAGTGATGACAATCGGACCAATTGAGACTGTATATGTGCAAGAGCGGTATTAAAGGAACATCACTAACGGAGGAAGCTATTTTATACTAGCGAAACGCATTTTAGTGGTTTTTATCCTATTTACAATAAAAGATATTTTACTAGAAGCCGCTTGCTGGTCGATATTTCCATCAGAATGTACTGGGGGATCTGGGGCCCCCTTGTGACTCCGGCTGCATTCATCTTCCGGTGTCTGGATCAGACACTGGAAAGTGTGAGTACCCACTCTTTTATTGCACTTTTTACAGCGTTACTTGTGACCCTACACATGGTCTCCTTTTTATTTTATTTTTGGAGGAACACTGATGGCATGGATAAGAACGCTGTGTTTTAATTCTGCCGACTTTACTGACTGTTTTGTGCAATTGTGCAAAAACAGTTCAGACAGAAATTTTGGACAGCAATTCTGGAAGGAAGCGCTCACCCCACTGACTTAGATTTTTTTTTTTTTTTAGAGCAGAGGGATAAGTTGCATCAGTGATGTGGTATGCTAATCTGAAGAGATGGGTTTTAAGAGCTTTCTTGAAGGCCTGAAGATCAGGGGAGAGTTTGATAGGGCGAGACAAGTCATTCCACAGGACCGGAGCTGCCCTTGAAGTCTTGGAGAGAGTTGGCAGTGCGGGTGTAGCAAGATGACAGGTGGAGATCACCCGCCGACCGGAGTTGTCTAGACGGGACGTGCTTGCGGAGTAACATAGACATGCAAGGAGGGGATGAGTTATTGAGCAATTTGAACGTGAGTGACAGTATTTTAAACTGTATCCTGTAATGTACAGGAGGGACCGGCAGAGGGGGGAGGTACGCGATGCACTGCATTATTGTTCACTGTGAGAATTCTATTTGCAAAAACTGTGGATATCCATGCTATACAGATTTGATTCTTCTAATCACTATTATTGGCCCCATACAAGGAGGCATGTTGCATGTGTTACAAGTGATTTGTAATTGATCTTCATACCTGACAAAACTCAGGGTATAAGCTGTATGTATTTATTTAATTATTTATAAAGAATTTTACCAGGAAAGATACATGTAACATTTGGGATTACTATCATTTGCCCCACAACAAGGAGGCACAAGTCTGTGATTTTATTTGTATTGTCCTAAGTGACCTATGACAACCAAATGTAAATGTTGATTAGTATCCCAGTATGCTTAAAACAAAATACACAAGGAAACTGTACCATGGCTCTTGTAAGTGATACTCGTAACAGGTCCATACGTGTGTCGCAATGTATGTAAGTAGCACTCTTGAATCCATGTGATTGTGACTAGGGATGGGCTGGCGGTTCGATCCGAACATGACTTTGAATTGAACATTGGCCGTTCAGCGAACATCGAACATTTCCGTGTGTTCGCCACGTGTTCGCCCACAATGCACCACAATGCACTTTTCCACTGGCCTGAAGCTTGTAATTGGCTACAGCCTTGCACCTGACCACAGGTTAGGTGCAAGACTATGCCAATCAGGGCTCAATCATGGGCTCACAGAGCTAAGTCCCACAGCACACTATATAAGGCTTCCCCGCAGCCCCAGCACGTGTTTTTTTTGCAGGAGTGAGAGGAGATTGTTCATTCAGTGTGTCTCAGAGACGTCTAGCAGATTTCTGTGAATCGTAATCTGTGTCTTCTCACTGCCAGCTATCAGGGGGTCCCACATACTTATAGCAGATATCTGGGAATTGTAATCTGTGTGTTAGCCTGGCAGCAGCTGGCAATGCCATCAGGCTGTATCACTGATTTAGTCAGATTTTCCAGAACAATGCTATATATTTAATCTAATTCTAGATACCATACAATAACACCGTTTATTCAGAGTTCATCTGTTTATCTATTCAGAGTAGAATCTGGGTGTTGCCAGCTATCAGGGTGTATCACTGACGTATAGCATTGTTCTGCAAAATCTGTATAGCTTTAATCTATATATCACTCACCATGTCAGAAAGACCAAAAAGGACAGGCAGACGCTCCCAGACACAGATAAGAGGGCAAGCAGCCTCTGTGTCGGAAGGCTGTGCCCCTGGTCGTCGTGGACGTGGTGCATCCTCTGCAGTGGCACGCTTGTCCTTATTTCTAACTGGTGCTGGCCATCTTAAGCAGCAGCAACATACAGAGGATTTGCAGGATTGGCTAACCAGGCCATCCTCATCCTCCAAGTCCTCTGCCAGCCAGGCTTGTAGTGGTTTACAGTCCACCTCAGCTGCCAAAACATCTAATTCAGCCTCCATGTCCACAGCTACTCCTGCCGTAGCCTCACTATCATACAGGAGGAGTCAGCTGAATTGTTTGACTACAGTGACAGTGACGTACTGCTTGAGGATGTGCAGCAACTCCAGTGCTCTGATTCAAACTCTGAGGTTGAGGAAGGGAGTATAATCAGCCTAGAGGGAGGGGGTGCCAGTGACACACAAAGAACTGGCACTCATGTTCCCCCGGCAGCTGCAGCATATTGCGAGGTTGGCTCCAGTGACGAACAGATAGGGGGTGATGACAATGATGATGTCACTGACTCCACCTGGGTGCCTGATCGATCAGAGGAGTCAAGTGAGGAGGAGGAGGAGGCCAACAAAAACAAGGCACAACGTCCTCTATGAGCAACCGGAGCCAGTCAAAGGGATCAGATGTCAGAGCTGCTCAGGTGCAGAGCGCTGTTGTCTCGCACCACACGTCCAGGATCTCTGCTGTCTGGGAGTTCTTCATGACATGTGCAGCAGACTGCAGCGTTGCTATTTGTAAGCTATGTCAGAAGAGGATCAAGCGTGGGAAAGACATCAGACACTTGGGTACCACGTGCTTGAGGCGAAATATGACCACTAGGGATGAGTCGAACGCCCCGGTGTTCGGTTTGACTTCGAACTCAAACAATTTCAAAAGTTCGAGTTCGAACTCAGTGTAAGTCAATGGGACCCGAACGTTCGATATTTTTTTCTTTTTTCCAAGAGGGCATATATGCTAGATATTTGCCATAAAAGGTGTATGGGGGTCCGGTTAGTGCCCTGGGGGACAGGAAACAAGGACAAAAAGTTTTTTAAAAAAGTTTTTAAAGGAACGGTGAGTTTTCCATGAAATAAAGGCTAAGAATAAAAACGAAAAATTCCTTCAAATATCGTGCCTAGGAGGTCCCCATAACCTGCCTGTGAAGTGGCGGATTTGTAGGATGTATAGAAACATTTAAAAACAAAAAAATGACATTTCAAATGACGGTAAATGGTTTTCCTTTTAATCTATTCATAAACAACTGCTTGGGGCGGCAGCCTGTATGAAAAGAGGAGACGTTTTAGGACACGCAGAACAAGTTTAGTGTTATTTTTGGCTAAATTATGGTGAAACCTATGCAGGCTTTGGATGAAAGTAACAATAGGTGCTTTAAAATTGGGCCTTTAGTGTCAGCAACAGTGCCGTCACACCGTAACCCCTCTGTGGTATTGTGGAAGAGTGCAGGGTTGGACCCTGTGGTCCAATATTAAAATGATATGAATCTGGTATAGGTGGCAGTAGCAGTGCACCCAAATATTTTACCTTTGGTGGCAGCAAGTGCCTTCACACTGTAACCCCTCTGTGGTATTGTAGAAAAGTGCAGTGGTGGACCCTGCGGTCCACTAATAAGATGATATGAATCTGGTATAGACGTCAGCGGCAGTGCACCCAAATATTGTGCCTTTGGTGGCAGCAAGTGCCTTCACACCGTAAGTAACCCCTCTGTGGTATTGTGGAAGAGTTCAGGGTTGGACCCTGTGGTCCAATATTAAAATGATATGAATCTGGTACAGGCGTCAATGCACCCAAATACTTTACCTTTGGTGGCAGCAAGTGCCTTCACACCTAACCCCTCTGTGGTATTGTGGAAGAGTGCAGTGGAGGGCCCTGCGGTCCAATATTAAAATGATATGAATCTGGTATAGGCGTCCGTGCACTCAAATATTGTGCCTTTGGTGGCAGCAAGTGCCTTCACACCGTAAGTAACCCCTCTGTGGTATTGTAGAAAAGTGCAGTGGTGGACCCTGCGGTCCAATAATAAGATGATATGAATCTGGTATAGACGTCAGCGGCAGTGCACCCAAATATTGTGCCTTTGGTGGCAGCAAGTGCCTTCACAACGTAAGTAACCCCTCTGTGGTATTGTGGAAGAGTGCAGGGTTGGACCCTGCCAAGACCGATTCTAATTTGCTGAACTGTGGTATAACTCACTGATACACACTGATAACAGGCTGTGCCAAGACAGAGTCAAATTCCCAGAAATCTCCAACTCACTGAAACACACTGTCCCTGATAGCCTGGCAGTGCCAAGACAGATTCTAGTTCCCAGAAATCTCCTACAACTCACTGAAGCACACTGTCCCTGATAGCCTGGCAGTGCCAAGACAGATTCTAGTTCCCAGAAATCTCCTACAACTCACTGAAGCACACTGTCCCTGATAGCCTGGCAGTGCCAAGACAGATTCTAATTCCCAGAAATCTCCTACGATGTCACTGATACACCCTGACAGAACAATCTCCTCTCCTCTCTGATTCACTCCTGCAAACACACACGCTGGGGCTGCAGGCAGGGAAGAAGCCTTATATAGTGTGCTGCGGGACTTAGCTCTGTGAGCCCATGATTGGGCAAAATTTGCCCAATCAGGACTCTGAGCCGTGATTGGCGTAGTCTTGCACCTGACCTTTGGTCAGGTGCAAGGCTGTAGCCGATTACAAGCTTCAGGCCAGTGGAAAAGTGCATTGTGGGCGAACACGCGGAAATGTTCGGAGTTCAACGAACGGGCGATGTTCGAATCAAACTCCGAACTGATCCGAACTGAACGCTCATCCCTAATGACCACCTGCCACGCATCCCGTTGGCACAACACTTTGCATAGGTCCTCCTCCTCATCTGTCTGTATCCCCACTATTTGTCCTGCCATGTCATTGCCTACAACCTCCACTGACAAGGATGATGCTACAGTAATGGGTGTACCACGTCCTTCCTCTGAATCTGCCAGCATCCCATCAGCTGCAGATTTATGCAGTCAGATTTCGTTGCCCCAGCTGCTGCAGCGGAAGAAAAAATATTGTCCCAACCATCCACATGCACAATGTCTAAATGCCAGCTTGGCAAAATTACTCGCATTACAGCTGCTGCCTTTCCAGCTGGTGGACTCTACTTTGTTCCGTGAATTTGCCGAATGTGCTGTACCACAGTGGTAGGTTCCAAAACACCATTTCTTTTCACGGAAGGCCATTCCAGCACTATACCAGCACGTGGAAGACAATGTTATGGAGTCATTGGGAATGGCAGTCAGCAGCAAGGTGCACATTACTTTAGACACGTGGTCCAGCAAGCATGGACAGGGCCGTTACATTTCTTTCACGGCACACAGGGTAACTCTGCTTGCAGCTGAGAGGGATCTGGGATGGGGCTCTGTGCTGGAGCTTGTTCATCCACCACGCCTTCAGAAAGCTGCTTATATGAGGTCTGTCTGCTCCACCACCTCTTCCTCCTCCTTCAATGTCTCTGACGAAGTGGCAGTTAAACCGACACGTGGCAGGGGCTATGCAATGGCTCAAGCAAAAAGATGCCGTACTGTGCTTGAGCTGGTTTGTTTAGGGGACAGGAGCCACACCGGGCCAGAAATTATGTCAGCTCTGCAGGGGCAGGCGCAGAGATGGTTAACACCATGCCAGCTTGAGCTGGGAATGGTCATCTGTGATAATGGCAGCAACCTTCTCTCTGCCCTACGCCTGGGTTTGTTGATGCTAGTACCATGCCTAGCACATGTCCTAAATCTGGTGGTACAGCGTTTCCTAACCAGGTACCCAGGGCAGGCAGAACTTCTCAGCCAGACCAGAAAAGTCTGCAGCCACTTCAGACGGTCATTCCCAGCAAGTTTTCGCCTGGCAGAAATTCAAGGAGCATTCCACCTTCCCACAAACCATCTGATCTGAGACATGCCCACCAGGTGGAACTCGACATTGGCAATGCTGCAGCGTCTTCTCAAGCAGCAGAGGGCCATCAATGAGTACCTGTGTGAGTATGGAACAAGGACAGATTCAGGTCTACTTGGATTTTTTTCCCCCCCGCAGTGGCTGATGATCAAGGATGCATGCACTGTACTGTCACCATTTGAGGAGGCAACAAGGATGGTGAGCAGGGACAGTACATGCATCAGTGACACAATTCCTTTAGTGCTCCTGCTGGAGCGCACTCTGCAGGGAATTATAGATGTGGCACTAGAGGCAGAGCAGCGGGAGGAAGAGGAGGACTTCCCTAGCTCACAAGGCCCCAGTCTTTACGCAGACAGCATTCCTGCGGTCCTCAGATCAGACAGGAGGAGGAGGAATATTTAAGTTGTGGGGGTATTGAAGGTGGGGATTCCTCAAGCGAGGGTTTTGTGTCCCCAGAAACCCAAGGACTAGTACGTGGCTGGGAGGAGGTAGTGCATGATACGGTCATCCTCAGCGACCAGGAACACTCTGAAGCTAATGCCACCTCCAACCTATGCTGCATGGGCTCCCTTATCCTGCAAAGCCTGCTAAAAGATCCCAGGATTTGTGCGATCAAGGAGAGGGATCATTACTGGTTGGTAACCCTTCTTGATCCACGATACAAGGGTAAGGTTGCAGAGCTCATCCTGCCCTCACAGAAGGAGCACAGGATGAAACAACTTGAGGACGCACTAAAGCGACACTTGTGTAACACCTTTCCAGACACTGGTAGGTTACCAACTGATGACACAGGTGCTTTTGAGGCTGCTGTTTATCAGAGGAAGAGCGGTGAAAGGGGCCACTTGACTGATGCCTTTTCCAATTTTTTTAGTCCACGACGCCCAGGGACGTCAAATGTAGGCACCCATTGCCAACGTCTTCACCATATGGTGCAGGACTATCTAGGGGCAAGGGCAGACCTGGATACCTTTACAGCAGATGATCCTCTGGCTTACTGGGTGTTGAGATTGGATCACTGGCCAGAACTTAGCCAATATGCTATGGAGCTACTAGGTTGCCCTTCATCCAGTGTGCTTTCTGAAAGGACGATCAGTGCCGCTGGAGGTTTTGTCACAGACAAAAGAGTGCGTCTGTCCACCGACTCTGTAGACCGGCTGACATTTATAAAAATGAATCAGTCCTGGATCAGCAGCTATCACTCCCCAGATGCTTATGTAACTGAATAGATCGGGGATCTCTTCTGCATTCCCAAAACCTTCACCACTGCACTCTTCCACAATACCTCAGAGGGGTTACGGTGTGAAGGCACTAGCTGGCACCAAAGGCCCAATATTTGGGTGCCCTGACTCGTGTACCAGAATCCAATCATTTTAATATTTGAATGCAGAGTCCACCCCTGCACTCTTCCACAATACCTCAGAGGGGTTAAGGTGTGAAGGCACTAGCTGGCACCAAAGGCCCAATTTTAATACACCTGTTGTTACTTTCATCCAAAGCCTGCATAAGTTTCACCATTATTTAGCCAAAAAATCACTAAACTTGTTCTGCGTGTCCTAAAACGTCTCCTCTTTTCATACGGGCTGCCGCCCCAAGCAGTTGTTTATGAATAGATTAAAGGAAAAACATTTACCATCATTTGAAATGTCATTTTTTCCTTTTTAAATGTTTCTATACATCCGAGAAATCCGCCACTTCACGGGCAGGTTATGGGGACCTCCTAGGCATGCTATTTGAAGGAATTTTTCGTTTTTATTCTTAACCTTTATTTCATGGAAAAATCACTGTTCCTTTAAAAACGTATTTTTTTAAACTTTTTTTTCTTGTTTTCTGTCCCCCAGGGCACTACCCGGACCCCCATACACCTTTTATGGCAAATATCTTGCATATATGCCCTCTTGCAGGGCACTCTAAAAATCTAACGTTCGAGTCCCATTGAGTTTGGATCGTGTTCGTGTCCGAACACGGGGGTGTTCGGCTCATCCCTAATTGTGACCATGTTATAATACAGTGTCCCTGTGGAAGTGTTACTGCTCTTTTGCATTGAACAAACTAATGGAATTATACAGTGGTATGCTTATTTTTTGCTAACACTATACCTCAAGCCTAATATAAGGCCAAGGAGCTACACTGACTATCAATGAGGTACCCCGCCTGATTTATAATAATTTATCTATTTTCAATTGAATAATATGAGACTTTTTATTACTTTACATTTTATTCTTGGGTTTGTCACCACATGATTGTGTACTCACCTGGAGCACAATCGTTACTCTTTTTGGTGTTTAGAATTATTCATAAGGATTAGGCCCTAATTGTGGTGGTATATACGGCCACAGGGGGTCCACCTATGGTTGGTCATTAAGGTTGACTCTCACTTTTTTGTACTTCGCAACTTCAGCAAACTCCAGCACTCGTTGAATAAGCCCCATAGTTTTTTTTTTCCTATTTTATATATCATGCATACCGGCGCTACGGAACCTGTTGGTGCTTTATAACTTGTAGATTTTTTTTTATTATTTGGACAAAAGAAAGATTAAACTGAAGGGCAAAGTGGTTTCTCTGCAAAGTATGTAAGAATCCTTAACCTCCCTGGCGGTTTAACTTTTTCAAAATTTTGTGTCTAAAAGCGTTTACATTTTTTTGGAAAGGAAATTTGTTGTTTTACATACAGGGTTATCCAAAGAGATCCGAATTGCTGGAGAAAGGTAAGCGATCGCTGAAAATCAGCATTTGGTTACCTTTCTTGGCCATTCGGCTATCCAGAGAGCAGGCAATTCGCCAAATCCTGACGAATTGCCTGCACATACGGTGCCTGTTCGGTGCCTGTTCGAGGGCAGTGAATCCCCATAAAAAAGCACTGCTTCGGCTATTCAGAGAACACAAACCAGCAGTGAAAGGTTCCCGAAATGCCCTGCCATTCGGTGGTTTCATTCGACAGGTTTATTCAGGCGAATCCCATAGGCTTCAATGTTAAAAATATTCCCGTTTTAATTCAATATCTAATAAACCATTCATTATAAAATTCTGCAGTAAAAGTCTCTTTATTTATAGATTTTTTTAGGATATTTTAAGCATTTTTCCGGATTTTAATTTTTTCTGTAACAGCCCTTTTTATTATCGTTCATTGGACTTCATATGTAAATTCCAGACATTTTCGCTCAGTAGTTTCTTTGCAAACAGCGTTTCACTTTTCAATCATTCAAGCAAACTGTTTTTCTAATTTATTCACTGCCTTCGTCTGCGGTGTCGGCTTTTTCCGGCTGCTGCGCTGCGTGTGATGGCTCCTGCTCGGGTTTTTCCGGCATTTTCGGCGGGTTAATCCAGATGTTTTTGTGGGTTTTCGGCGTGCATTCGCCAGGTTTTGTGGTTAGTTTTTGGCAGGTTTGCAGCGACCTTTCCCTGCAATTCGGGGACCCTGTGGAACTCTCCTATTCTCCTAATAGGTGTTTCAACCAATAAAAAATTATTAAAATGTGTCTAAATAAAAAAAGGTCTGTTACAAAATAAAGGCTTTTTTAAAAAAAATGGGAATACAAAAATTTTGTCTATAAAATACAGAAAGATGTTCTAAAAAATAAGGCTTTTTGCTGAAAATGAATAAATGATCTTAAACAAAAAAAATTAAAAAACAATTACGGTTTTACATTGAATCCTATGGTTAAAGAAACACCAAAAATCAAGGAATTTCACTGGAATTTCGGTGCAGTTCGGCATTTACTGAATAGAAGACATGATCGTTTTGAATGGAGCAATTTCCGTGCCTCTGAATTGCACCATAGTTTGCTGTCAATTCACCAGTATTTGGTGAATTGACAGCTTAGCAACTAGACTAATTGGCCCAAAATTGCAGCGAACTGTGAATTTTACCGTTCCGTGTCATTTTGGCAGTTAGTAAATAACCCATTTATACTTTATAATACTGCATGTCTGTGACATAAAGTGATGGGTTAGGGATGTGCATGGCTGAAAAATTAGTTTAGTTTAGTTTTTAAATAATTTTGTTTACGGAATTTCGTAACTAATTTTGTTTCGTTTCGATTAAAAATTTCGTATTGGGGGGGGGGCCGGATGTGGAGGAGAACAGACGTGCTTTGCAGAGCTCCGGGTCTTCTCTCTCCCAACGGGGATTTTTTAAGTTCCAGGCAGCACGGAATTCCCCTTCTGTGCACCTGACACCAGTAGTCGGACGCTGCACCCCGGGGGCAGATCTGATCTCACCCGGAACCGTAATTACGTTCCAGGCAGTGTTGCGGTGTGGGCTTATGTGAGTCGGCGGCCATCTTGCGGCCTCTTGAGCCCTCACGCGCCGGACCACCTTCTGGCTGATCCGCTCCTGATTACGTGGGAGGACTGTGAGCAGCCGCGCCGAGGTGTAGCAGCCGTTTTTTCACCCTGAAGGGTCGCCGCGTTTTCCCCCACAGCTGCGGTGCCGTGGTGGAGGAGCCATAGGAGTGGTGTGGGCCTGATGCTAGAAAGGGGCCTGGGCCCCGCTATCGGGTGGATCTCCGCTCCGGGGTGCGGCAGCTGGAACTCGAGGCTGCACTAAGGACCTCTAACCGTAGCCGACCATCAGGGGTGAGGTACAGTGCGGCGACCTATCGCTTCCCCTTGCACAGCACGGCATTCTCCCCTTGACATCAGGAGACGGGCACAGCAACGGCCGCGTGTGGAGGCCTGCGGCTGCGGCTCCAATCAACATTTTGCACGGTGGGAACGCCGGACCGTCGACTCCACCCGCTGCGGACATATACCGGAGCACTGTTCGGCGACTCGGACCGGATGTGTCGGGTTACTTGTCGAAGGGCCTTCAGCTATTTGGCTAACATAAACGCCTGATCGCTATGTAGAGCATGCGACCTGCGCTGAATCGTTATCAATCCAACGGCATCTAAGGGGTTTATCCGAGGCAGCATCCTTTCAACCACAAGTCGGGGAACTCACTCTACGCCCTAGATGGCACCTCCTAAGGCACAGCGAGCCCTGGAGGCCCCAAAATCGGCTCGGAAGGACCGTAGTAAGGAGGCCCAAGATGGTGGATCTCCGCAGCCTGCGTTGGCCCATGACCCGGACACGTCGCCCTCGGCTTCGCTTGGCCTCTCTGAATCGTTGCCACCCTCAGAGAGCAGGTTACATGCCATGCTGCAGGAACTGCGTTCAACCATACAAGCTGACATCAAAGGAGCGCTGCAGGAGCTGAGCCGGGACGTTCTGGATTTGGGTGAGCGAACAGATGCATTGGAATCCAAGGCGGATGACTTATGCTTGGCCCACAACGATCTGGTAGACCGACATCAGGCTTTGCAAGCAGCCCATGAATCTCTGGCACTTAAACTGGCTGACATCGAAGATCGCTCACGGCGTAATAATATTAGAATCAGGGGAATTTCTGAAGCGGTCACCCTAGCGGAATTACACCCATACCTACTGGAACTGTTCCAAACTTTGCTACCTGAGGCTACGTCACAAGACCTTCTTCTGGATCGAGCGCATCGTCTCCCACGAGCAAAAAACCTGCCTACGTCGGTGGCCGGGATGTTATTATTCGGGTGCACTTTTTTCATATTAAGGAGGCTCTGATGTCGGCGTCAAGGAAGTCCATGCCTTTATCTGCCCCTTATGCTGAGATCCTGTTCTTCGCTGATTTGTCGGCTTCGACCATGTCCAAGCGCCGTGAGTTCTCCTCCCTCACCAAGATCCTCCGCAATCACAAATTGGCGTACAGATGGGGGTTCCCTACGAAGCTCCTGATATGGAAGGAGGGTACCCTGCATGTTGTTCCTGATGTCGCCACTGGATTACAATGTTTGAAAGAGTGGAATATTCTGGCTGATTTCTCACCTCCGCGTGAGCCTTCCTCATCACCGATCAAAGTCTCTCCAGAATGGCACAGAGTCCGGCCTAAGTGATGGGTGTCTCCTTCCCTGTCACTTTTCAACTGTTCAGATCCCTGGACAGTTACCATTACGGCGGAAGTGGTTCCTTTATATGTTTGCCTCGGGACCCTATGTTTTTTCTTTTTCATTATGGTTCGGTGCTGGGCCTCGCATTGAGCTCTGTGTAGCGAGCGTCCCCTCGTCCTCCCGTTTGAGTCTCCTCAGCTGATAATTTACCCTTTTTTCTTTATTGCCACTTGGAATGACTCATTTCTGCTGTATTTTCATGATGCAGCGCTATTTGTTTTGCGTTGTTTCCTTTTTAGTCTTTTTACCTTTTTTTTTTTTTCCTATGTCTGCGATATGCTCTTATGGTCCTGGCCTTCATACTCCCCATGCCTCACCTTGGTCATGTATAATCCTACCATGCATGTTATATCGTTGTGGTTAATTAATCATGAGTAAGCCTCAGTTTCGGATTTTCTCGATGAATGTTAGGGGGCTGAATGTTCCGTTTAAAAGACATGCTCTGTTTCGCGATTTACATAAACATAAACCGGCGATAGTTTGCGTGCAGGAGACGCATTTTAGTGCTATGCGCACCCCACACTTACAATCTGCCATGTACCCTGTATCTTTTCATTCTACTGCCCAGACGAAGTCTAGGGGTGTCTCAATCCTTTTTCATAAAGATTGGGTCTTTAAATGCTCAAACCAATATGCAGACCCAATGGGTCGCCTTTTGATCTTGGTGGGCACTATGAATGAACTCCCCATAACTGTTGCTAATGTGTATTTGCCTAATGTCAACCCAGTATGTTTTCTGAAAAAAGCTTATGGTAAAATTAAGAATATGTTGGAGGGAACCCTTTTCCTCTGTGGAGACTTTAACTGTGTGCCTGACTCGGTTGTGGACACACGGCCGGGCCAGAACCGCACACAGCCTTGCAAACAGCCCCCCTCTAGCCGCCAGCTAAATGATTTTTTGCGCTCCTCTGACTTATATGATGCATGGAGAATTATTAACCCCTCGACTAGAGATTTCACCTTTTTTTCACCAGTTCACTCATCTTACAGTCGAATTGATTTATGTCTGATACATGGTTCTACTGTCCCTCGACTCCTAGCTGCTTGTATTGGCTCTATAACGTGGTCCGACCATGCTCCCATAACGTTGGATTTTGAGGCTGACTACCCGGCTAGGGGGTTGGGAACCTGGCGATTAAATGACTCACTTATAGTGAGAGGTGCTGATGTCTCTGAAACATCGGCGGTGTTACGGGAATACTTCGTATTAAATGTGACGGACGAAGTGGCCATTTCGTCCGCTTGGTTGGCGCATAAAGCAGTGGTGAGGGGACATTTGATTCAGAGAGGGGCTGCACGGAAAAAGGCCCTGAATGCCCAGACGACCTCCTTACAGCGGCAAATATCTGACTTGGAATCCCAACATAAAACGAATCCCACATATGACCTCCTATCTCGATTAACGACCCTTCGACGGGATTTAATTCACCTGACGTTGCAGTCCTCTGAACGGGCCATACGACGCTTAAATTACAATCATTATACCCAAGGCAACAAAGCTGGCCGGTTATTGGCATCTAAATTAAAATCTAAAAGACTCCAAAATAAGATATCTTATCTATTAGACGAGGGGGGGGACAGGATTTATAACCCGCTTAAAATCTCGGAGAAGTTTGCTGACTTTTACGCCTCTTTATATAATTTAAAATCGGACCCGACAACCCACGACCCGGACCCAGATGAGATAATTCGATTCCTTCAGGATGCAAGCCTCCCTTCCTTATCCCGTTCGCAAGCGGCAGATTTGCTGGTTCCGTTCACAGAGGAGGAGGTGTATAAGGCCGTTAAGGCTCTCCCAAAGAATAAAGCCCCTGGACCGGATGGTTTCTCGAATCTATATTATCAGACCTTCGCAGATATTTTAATACCGACTCTCACAAGAGTCTTCAATCACATCAAAAACACAGGTGTAATACCCCCAGAAATGCTTCAAGCTACTATCATAACGTTACCTAAACCTGGCAAACCCCCGACGAGCTGTGCGAATTTCCGTCCTATCTCATTATTAAATGTGGATGCTAAGCTGTACGCTAAGCTGTTGGCGTCTAGAATAGCACCTCTGCTTCCCCTCCTGATTTCGGCGGAGCAGACCGGGTTATACCGGGTAGACAAACATGCGACAATACCCGACGATTTTATAATATAATTGACATTGCCTACAGAACCAATATGAAGGGACTCCTCTTGGCACTGGATGCCGAGAAGGCATTTGACCGCCTACATTGGGACTATATGCGCAAGGCATTAGCAGTCTTTGGTTTTCCTGCACTATTTATTAACAGTATCATGAGTCTATATTCCTTCCCGACAGCAAAAGTACTGGCATCTGGGTTTCTTTCATCCTCATTCTCCATTACTAACGGTACCCGACAGGGATGCCCTCTCTCCCCACTCATCTTTGTTTTGGCATTGGAGCCGTTAGCTGCGCGGATTAGGCGAGACTCCTCTATCTCTGGCATCTCCACTCCAGATGGAGTCCATAAATTAGCTATGTTTGCTGACGATATTTTAATTTTCCTTACCTCCCCTGAAACTTCTCTACCGGCTCTGATGCGCCAGCTTAACTCCTATGGCCTGGTCTCCTACTATAAAAATAATGTGAGCAAGACACAGGCACTACCCCTACATGTTGATGATCTAGTTCTCTCCACCTTACGGGGCCTGTACCCATTTGACTGGAGAACAACCTCTTTAAAATATTTGGGTATCTCACTCACCAAATCCAGGGGCTCTATCCTTAAACTTAATTATAACCCTCTAGTGAACTCTATTTCCTCCCAATTGACCTCCTGGCATGCCCTGGAGGTCTCTTGGATGGGACGAATGGCAGCTTTGAAAATGTGTATTTTACCCCAGATTCTCTACTTTTTTAGGAACATCCCAGTTTTCATCCCGGCCCACATGTTGCTTCGCATGCAAAAAATGCTGCACGCACACATATGGAAGGGGAGGCCCCCACGCATTTCAGCCTCCACAATTAACGCGACTAGACGAAGGGGGGGTCTGGGCTTTATAAATGTTACAGCGTATTATAGGGCGGCCTTATTAGCTCAGTTGCTGTCCTCTATGTCCCAGGGTGAAACCCCCTTATGGCTACGGATGGAAAATGCCTATACAGCCCCCTTTCGAGTTCATGACCTGATGTGGTTTGCGACGCTCCCACACCACAAATTGGAGGGTATCTTACCATCCACTTCCCTTTCACTTATGGCATGGCGTTTATGGGGAAGACCACTTTTACGACCTTTCCCGCTGCTTAGTTTAGCTCCGCTGCGCTTTCTATCCCGCACTATCCAGGACCTGAATCTTGACCGATGGTTCCAATTAGGGCTCACACATATAAACCAGCTCTTTACGGCCACCGCTATCAAACCATTCCCGGATCTGACACGTGAGTTTGCCCTTCCCGCTAGCGACTGCTTCACGTACCTTAGGGTAAAACATGCACTGACTCAACGAGGTATTTCCTCCTTTGCGACGACGGATATTACGGCCTTTCACAGACTATGCTTAGGTAAAAAAGTTATGAAAAAACCTTTGTCTTTGTGTTATGACAGTTTGTTAACTGCGAACCCCACTAAGAAACTGCCTTATATGATCAGGTGGGACAAAGACTTGTCGCTCAATTCATCTGAGGAAGACTGGTTCTATGCCACTGAAACGGTATATAAATACACTAGGAGCACTAACTTACGGGAATCACATCTTAAACTTTTATTTAGATGGTATCTGACCCCGAATCGATTAGCTTATATACCCGGACAGTCCGGTATGTGTTGGCGCTGTGGTACCAGTATTGGATCCATTCTTCATATTTTCTGGCAATGTCCGCTCCTTGCCACCTTCTGGGGGAAAGTTAGCAGACTGATCTCTCACTGTACCGGCTTGTCTATGTCCTTATGCCCTAAACAATACCTATTGAATATGCTACCGATTACTGTACAACAACGCCACAGAGGCATCATAACGATTATACTAAGTGTAGCTAAATTAACTATAGCGCGTCACTGGCTTTCTCAAGTCAGTCCCTCCATGAGAGAAGTCATGTTATCCTTAGAGAATGTTTATGAGTATGAGGGAATGTATCATAGGGCCGTTAACTCTCTGGTTAGGTTTCAAGGTATATGGGAAGGGTGGGAATTTTTTGTGGCTTCTGGGGACTTGATATAAAAAATAGGGGATAGGACAGTAGTGTTGCCGTTCTTGGACTTGACTGAGCATATCTTTTTCTTCTCTTTTCTTTTTCTCTTTTCTCTCTTTTCTCTTTTTCCTTTTTCTTTGATTTCTCTTAATTTTCCTCCGGTTTTTCCTTCTCAATATTTTTGAGTACTTTTTATAAAGTGTGGTTTTTTTTCTTTTCTTGTTGTTTTGTTATGATTAATGTGTTACAATTTTTATATGTACTAGTTTAGAATGGGAAAAAAAAAAAAATGGTTCACCCGAATGATTACGTTGTATACCATAGGTTGATGCTAGACTTGTTACTTAGAGGATCCTGCGTGATCCAGTCCTATTTCAACAATTGTGATTTCATTCTGGCATTTGTTATTTATGTATGAACCTCAATAAAAATTTATATGGAAAAAAAAATTTCGTATTGATTTGAAATTTCGAATCGATTCGAATTTCATATATCAATTCGATAGTTGATATCAATTCGAATTTTGGATCACTAAATAAAACCCCAATTAATAAAATTTTGCTGTTAAGACAATCTATGGTTAAACATTAAGCTGTGTCACAGATTTATTATTTGAGTCAAATTAAACAGTGAAACAAAATTTGTTTTATAAAGTCCTTCGCTGACTATTACTTGTATTGTAAGTTAAAAACAATTCCATAGTTGATATCAATTTGATAGTTAATTTCAAATTCGATAGTTGATATCAATTCGAATTTCGGATCACTAAATAAAACCCAAATTAATCAAATTTTGCTGTTTAAAAGACAAGCTAGGGTTAAATTAAACTGTCTCACAGATTTAGTATTTGAGTCAATTTAACTGGGACAGGTGCTTGTGAAACTGTGACACGAAATTAATTTGTTTCATAAAGTTGTTTGCTGACTGCATTACTTGTATGTATTTTAACTTAAGATCAATTCGATTGCTGATATATCAATTCGTTAGTTGATATCGATTCGAATTCCGGAACACAAAATAAAATTATTCAAATTTTTCTTTTATGACGATGACACGGTGTAAACCAAAATAAATTTGTTATATACCTTTTCGTTTAGATTTCATATCGTATCGATTCGTTATTTGGAAGTACTTCCGAAATACGAATTAATGGATTTCGTTCCAAATTCCGAATTTTTCCGAGACGAATGCACATCTCTATGATGGGCAGCAAGCAGAATTATTATTCCAGAGAATGTTGCAGCCCAAGCTTTGGAGATTGAGGTTTGACTTTTCTTTTTAATTGAAGTATATGATGGTCACGAAGGCCGGGCTCAGACGAGCGCACTACGTGCGCCCATACTGCTGTGCCTCCCAGTGCCCGTTGTGATGCTTCGACGGCGCCGGCCACACGCCGTAGTGTGCGCATGAATTGCGCACACTACAGTGGACGTGCTGCGGCCGTGCTGAAAGCCTCCCCATCGAAGCGTTACGACGCGCATTCGATTTGGCTGCAAATCACGATTTTTCCATAGGAGGATCGAGCCTTGTAGCTTTGAGCGCATTACCTGCGCTCAGCGAGGTGGCCAGACGGGCGTCCACTCTCACAGACGTTCCTTCCGCTCTCAAAAACGTTTCTCTGATCTCGGACTAAATGAACCTATTAATGCAGAATTGACATGTTTAGTAAAGCCAGTGCTTATAGCATGCCGATAACTAAAAACCCCAGGCTGTTTATTCCTGTCTGGGGGTTTACGTCAAAGATCCACCCTGTGATCTATGGAACCTGGCAAAAGACGCTTCTCAAAGGGAATGATAAATTCTAGTAGAGGAATAAACTCCCACACCGTTTTTTTAATTTTTATGTGGGTGCGCGGTGGCGGGTAGGTAAATTGATTTGAAGTGATGCTTCAGTACAAACTTATTTTCTCTTTTCAACCAACCATTCACATTGACCTAGTATGTTCCATGACTAAGAGGTACTCTAAAACACGGAATGACAGAATGTGATTTAAGAGAATCTATATTCTAGCCAATACTACTCCTACATTTCTAGCTTCGCTTTAGATAGATGCAATAACCATTAACTATTCCCGTAACTGTCCACTAACACTCCTGCGTTTGATATTTTCTGCTCACGCTGCACACGTTTGACATCTTACCTTCTTGCAGGGAGGCAAAAATAAAAAGGTTCATCTAAAAGGGGGTTATTAACTAAACGCCTTTGTTTCATCTTTTTAGTAAAAGGTAAAAAAAGTCACTGTTGCGACTATGGTGATCTAGTCCAGTGTTTCCCAACCGAGGTCCTCAAGTACCCCAACAGGTCAGGCTTTCCGGACATCTGAAGCACAGCACAGGAGATATGATTTGTTGCTCAGTGATTGCAGGATTCAGTCTGCATTTCCCCAAGGTAATCCTTAAAACCTGGCCTGTTAGGGGTACTTGAGGACCACGGTTGGCAACCACTGATCTAGTCAATGAACAATGGCCGGCGAAGTTGATGCAACAACAGTAATAAATCATACCACTATTATTCTGCAACAAAGAAACACAGCAATGTTTGAACTGAATCAACTTAAAGAATTATTTTAAAATGAACCTTTGCTTAAATCTCAGAGCTTTAAACCTTTTAATTTTTGAGGGTTACCAATTTTTTTTATACCTATAAAAATGCACTGGATACCCACAAAATCCTCCAGATTTCCCAAGACCCACACACTTTCCATTACCGCAAGGGTCAGCAGCTTGGCTTTCCAGATATTTTGGAATTGCTTAGCCACTCTCTTGAGTTAGCGGAGACTTACTGAAATGTTGTTCAAAAATCTCAAATTCTAGCCCCCCCCCCCCGATGTTTCTAAACTACAACTCCCATGATTCCCTGGTCATCTATTACATTGGAAGAATTCTGGGAATTGTAGGCAATAAACATCTGGGGGGGCATAGAAACATAGAAAATTGTCGGCAGATAAGAACCTTTCGGCCATCTAGTCTGCCCAATTACATGGATACTTTACCTGGATTTATCTTTTGTTTAGGATAGCCTTATGCCTATCCCATGCCTGCTTAAATTCAATTACTGTTTTGGCCTCTACCACTTCAACTGGAAGACTGTTCCATGTATCCACCACCCTCTCAGTAAAATAATGCTTCCTGATGTTACTTTTAAACCTTTGCCCCTCTAATCTAAGACTATGTCCTCTTGTTTTGCTACTTTGTTTCCTTTTAAATATACTCCCTTCCTCTACCTTGTGGATTCCCTTTACGTATTTAAATGTTTCTATCATATCTCCTCTGTCTCGTCTTTTTTCCAAGCTGTACATGTTAAGATCATTAAGCCTTTCCTGGTAACTTTTCTCCTTCAAGCCGTACACCATTTTAGTAGCCCTTCTCTGAACTCTCTCTAAGATGTCTATATCCTTCTGGAGATACGGTCTCCAGTACTGCACACAGTACTCCAAGTGAGGTCTCACCAGTGCTCTGTACAGTGGCATGAGCACTTCCCTTTTCCTACTGCTAATACCTCTCCCTACACAACCAAGCATTCTGCTAGCATTTCCTGCTGCTCTATTACATTGACTACTTACCCTTAGATACTCTGAAATAATAACCCCTAAATCCCTTTCCTCAGATGTTGAGGTTAGGACTGTATCAAATATTCTATATTCAGCCCTTGGGTTTTTACGTCCCAGGTGCATTATCTTGCACTTATCCACATTAAAACTCAATTGCCACAACTCCGACCATTTTTTTAGTTTACCTAAATCATTTGTCATTTGGCTGATCGCTCCAGGAACGTCAACCCTTTTGCAAATCTTTGTGTCATCAGCAAAAAGACATACTTTTCCATTAATACCTTCTGCAATATCACTAATAAAAATATTAAATAGAATGGGTCCAAGTACTGACCCCTGAGGTACCCCACTGGTAACAAGACCTTGCGCCGAATAAACTCCATTTACCACAACCCTCTGTTGCCTGTCACTCAGCCACTGCCTAATCCATTCAACAATATTGGAATCCAAGCTCAAAGATTGCAATTTATTGATAAGCCTTCTATGCGGAACAGTATCAAAAGCCTTACTGAAATCTAAATAAGCAATGTCTACTGCACCACCTGTGTCTATTATTTTTGTTACCCAATCAAAAAAATAAATAAGATTAGTTTGGCATGATCTGGTTTGGCAGCGTTTGAGATACCTGCTCTAGAGTCTGTTAAACTCATGGCCCCCAGATGCTGATGCCTACAATTCCCAGAATTCTTCCAATGTAATAGATGACCAGGGAATCATGGGAGTTGTAGTTTAGAAACATCTGGGAGGCCAGAGTTTGACAGCTCTGATCCTAGAGGGCCAAGGTTGCGGACACCTGCATTAGTGAGTAGATGTGAAAATGCTTCCATGTAGTATGTAAAATTCATATACTGCTGCAAGTATTTCTTCAAACTGCCAGAAAGCACTTTCAGGAACTCTGCAAAATTTAATTACTTACTACCTTTAGCAAAGTGCTTCCCTGCCAAATGCAGAATTCATGGGCTGCAGGGCGAAATCAACTTGCTATTCCGTTCCTGCAGTCTAAAGTCCCTTAAGAGCTCCCTATTAACATACCTCAATACGGAATGAATCTGTAAACATGTAACACAGTGACTATATTTCCTACATATTTATTTTCTGTTAATCTGTATATTTGTTTTGTGTTAATATCTTGCATTTTACTACTTTGCATTTCTGTAACAACTCAATGTTCTTGAACCCAGGACATACTTGAAAACGAGAGAAATCTCAATGTATCCTTCCTGGTAAAATCCTTTTATAAATAAATAAATAAAATATGAATTCTTCATTCTGCAGGGAAGCACTTATCTCCATGGGGCAGAAGTCAGTTCACCATCGGTCATTCTACTCGTGTAGCACCAATTCACTGTTCTGCGTAACTTGCGTACAAAAGTATGTATGTTCCACAGGATACACAATTAGCGTAGTGGAAACTACACAGATTAAATTCACTATGTAAATTGCCTTCAAATCTCCAGGGACTTCTGCATTTCAGAAGCCTTAAGCCAAACAGGAGGAGCAGCCCATCACTGAGGAAGAAAAGGTGAGTATTTTCACCTAAAATAAGAAAAGGAAAAAAAAGTTATAACCTGATCTACATACACTTGATTATCACCAGCATAACGTCAACAAGAATAAATGTCTCCTTGAATAACATCCCACAGTTCCCTTGTGTCATTTCCCTTTTTTCCTTTGGCCATTAGCACAATGAGTGCTCTTTTATCATTGGACGCTCTAGGCCAGGGATGTCCAAACTCCGGCCCCCCAGATTTCACTGAACTACAACTCCCATGCTTCTCCATCCATCTAATGCAGTCAGAGATTTCTGGGAGTTGTAGTACAGGAACATCTGGGGGGCCGGCGTTTGGACATCCCTGCTCTAGGCTGATTTTTCATAAAGGTATAACTTCACGCTTAAAATATTCAATGTGCTACCAATTACATAACAATTCTCTTTAAATCTGGAATAGTGCTGCCAAATAATGACGTTAGAGCATTTTACGCTAGAGTTTCTGCTTGTTACACCTTATTTCCTCTACTTTAAGATAATTTCAGTCCCCTTCAACAACACTGTAAGTTCTTGGGTAGGGTTCTCTCTCCCACTATTCTGTGTGTGTGCAACGTGTATGTATATACGTGTTGTTATTCTGTCTCTCCCATTGTTCAGCGCTACTGAACTTGTTGGCGCTTTATAAATACTTATAACTGTAACTGAAAACAGCATGAAAAATTCTCTCACCCTGTTGTGTGAACCAGAAAAATCAGGATCAAAGAGCTGAGTTGGTCGGTCTCTTCCCCAAGGCTGTTGAATAAATAGAATTAACACATTGTAGGCAGGAGATCTGTAGATTTTTTTCCCAATTGGTGAAATGCTTCACAATGCCGTATTTATTAAACAAAATCTTGATTTATTAAGATTTTTTTACCTTAATAAATCAATAGTTAATTGTTCAGCGCTGCGGAATATGTTGGCGCTATATAAATAAATAATAATAGTAAACTCTAGAAAGATCATTTAAGATTCAGCTTTGCTCACTTTGGTAGTATCTTTATTTCACTTATTTCTTTTGTTTCATTTTTGGGCCATGTTTCCATGGAAACAAAGAGAATTTAGGGTTACCTGATGTATTCCAGGTTTACACTCCCACCTGATCCCAGCATAGATTGCACTGTTATATGTACGTGGTTATTTACTTATCTGGGGCCATTTCTTGTATAATTCTTAGAGTTTACAATTTACTGTTGAACGTGCGCTTTAAGAGTCATAGAATGAAGAACACTGACCACAATTGAATGAAAAGGACCATTTTTTCATCCTTGGGGCTAGCGTAAAGTCCCAAAATGTTGTTTCTTGGTCCAAACAGATTTCTGATTGCATTATAAAGTCAATAAGGATTTTTCCCCTTCTTGCGGTGTTGTCTTGAGGCAGTGTTCAATCCATATTGAACGTGAAACGCGTCGAGCTGTTACGCTAAACTTTTAACAGATTTACCTTTTCTTTTCTACTGCCTCTTTATCCTCCCACTCAATTATGCATCTAGAATAGTGGTGTAAAGTAGCGACACGAAACGCCGAGGTCTAGACAGTACTTATATCGATTGTCTTTACTTTGTGTATGGTCCTTTATCTATTAAGATAAGGCTGTCAGTTGATCATGGATTACTGTGGATATGTGTCCTAATACAGGCCTCAAAATTTCCACTCGCCTGCTCACATTTGGCGAGTGGAAGTTACATGAGGGCGAGTGGGAATGCAGACGCAGGCAGGGCAGGATAGGGGTTAGGTGGGGCAACTAGTGGCGAGTAACTCTTAAGGCCTGCCTAGTAGCTTGGGACTTGAAATTTTGAGCCCTGTCCTAATATATTGTCTTTTCTGCTGATAATGAGCCAATCTTATATAATATGAAATAAGGACATAATCTGGTTTCTTCGCTAAACTGACTGTACTTACCACCGAGTATTTGTACTTCCTGGTGATACTCTTTAACTGGGAGAATATCTAATACTCCTCTTACTAATTGCAAAGTGTATGAGAATTGGCAGTTTATTCCTACTCTTCATAATTATGTGTTTTTATTTTTCACCATCATGTGTTGTAACCATAACGTATTAATTGTCTGTCAGATGACAGCCTAGTTAGGCTATCCTCACGCTACTACAGGGCTAGCTCCCTAGGGTTATGTCCCTTCTCTCTGGCAATCTATCATCCGCACTATATAGGCTGCTGTAGCACCTATTTTTTGTTCCTTAAACCATATTACCATGCAATATATATATATATATATTTTCAAATCCTATGAGTGGGCCCTTCATAATGTGACACATACTGTAGACAATATAGTATTTTTTAATGAAATTTAGGTCTGAACAACCATCTTCTACTTTCGCAGTGTAGTCAGCATTTTTGTGTTTTCTCTACTGACCCCTGGTGGATTAGACTTCAATCTTGCAAGGCATGAATGAACATTTAGAATAAGGATCTGACCATCTTTACTCCAGACGTACGGTAATTTCCCTTTTTTAGATTTAATGAAAGACAGACTCATGTTAATTATCTTAAGATAACCTGGGCTCAGTGACAGTTCTCTTCCTATCTCTCTCTTCGCTCCTTCAGTGTCTCCTTCGCTGGTGCCTCTTCACCCCCGGTTCCTCTCTCAGTTGGTGTACCTGAAGGCTCTGTTCTGGGTCCCCTATTCTTCTTGATCTATACTGTATCTCTTGGCCACTTCATCTCTTCCTGTGGATTCTAGTATCACCTCTATGCTGATGACACCCAAATGTATATTTGCTGTTCTGTCACACTCATTGTACAGCATTACGGAACTAGTTAGCACTTTATAAATACTATTACCTGTAACCTGGGGTAAATATGGAATATGTGGTATCTACAACAGCCACCTCTATGAGATCTGCAGACAAAGCTTGCAGGCAAGTGATTTCAGCATGGTGAGGCCTCTTTTTTTTACCCCTTTATAATTCCCAGTTCATAACATTACACACATACGTTATTTATTATTTTTTAAGTACTAAATAAATCTCATACCATATGCAATATCCACATTGCATCCGGTGTATTTGGGACAAAAAACTATAATACTAAAAACATGCAATATCCAGTTTTAGAGATCAAGCCAAGCATTGGCTGAAGATTACCAAGTACTGAGTTTACCAAAATAATAAGAAAGGTGTACTCTATACACAGTGAACTATTAGGACAAGGGTAACATATGGGATGTAGCATAGTTATGGTAGTAAGGTGCGAGGTGGGTGTGAAATATTGAAGAGAGACTTAGACATCTTGAAATATGACCATAATAATCAAATCTTTGCAGCAGTGTATGACCTCTCAGCTGTCCCCTGGAATATAAACGGAGGGACTCAGATGGTTCTCCTGAGGTGATGGGTACAAAGTGACATCCTCCATTAGAAGGCCAAGAGAGTGTAAAATGGCCGCTGCTCCAGGAATATTTGTGATTCGGTGACACCCCATGCAAAAAAAGCAAGAAGGTGTTGTGTCAGGCTACAAAGATAAGAGATGTTATGCCTTTGAAAGATGGCAGTAATTGGACAAATGGACCTTCTCCAAGCTTGAGTAGAACTAGAGAGATCTCCATAAAATCAAAGACATACTCACCACCCAGGACATACTTGAAAACAAGAGAAATCTCAATGTATCCTTCCTGGTAAAATACTTTCTCAAAAAAAAAGAGCTTGGCCTTCAGAAGTATAGAGGTTCCAGCCTCTAAAGGTCTTCAGTAGTTTCTTTCTCTTTAACATTGCAGGATTGAAGCAAGATTTTGCTGGTGGACACAGCTGGAGGTTTCCTTGACTTGAATAAGAGATATAGGGCTCTATTACACTCTTCACGCAAAAACGCACGCAGAACGTGTGAATTTTTGCTTTCAGCGTTAGACGTTAACGCGCGTAAAACAACGCTGGTATTACAATCCTCGTGCATTTTTTCATCCGTCAAAAAATAACACGCGTAAAACGGACGTGCAAAAACGCACGCGCAGCAACGTAGCGTGCAGAAATCAGTATGCAGACTGTTTTTTCACGCGATTCAGCCAATCAGACTTAAGAACCACAGTTATGTCCCGTTAAGTTTTTGCACCTGTCAAAGTCAATCTGCGCATATATGGTGCATCAATAAAAAAAACACGCACAATGTCTCTCTTTTATTGTTTGGGTATGTGTAGAATGTGTAACTATACTGTACTGTTTTGATTTTTTTGGGCTGGTGTATTTGGGTTCGGCCAGGACGTTCAGGTTAACGCCAGCTTTTCAAAGACGTTAAAATTATGCACGTAAACGCTGTGCGTTAAATTTTGCACATAGATTGTAATACCATCTGCGTACCAGCGCACAAACGCATTTGCGCTCACAATGTTAAGTATAGGACGCGCACAGTACAGTACGCTTGCGCAGCGTTCGCATAGGTTCGCCTGTGGTAGACGTTAACGTGCATTTTTTTCGCGGACATTGTAATACGACGTTCAGCGCAAAGGGTTTTGCCTCTCACATTAATGCGTTTTTGCATATGCGTTAACGTTTGCACGAAGAATGTAATAGAGCCCATACTGTATTAAGTTAATGTAATGGTACACACAACGTTGACTCATTTGATAGAAAATTTTATTCTGTAGGATTACCCACTAATTTGGCTAACACAATATAAAGTAAGGGTCAGTAACCTGGGTCCTCCAGCAGGGAGGTGCAGTGAGGTCAGTGGTCCACATCCAGATGTTTTGGAACTACATTTCCCTTGATGCTCAACCACTCATCGGGTTCCCTCATGGGAAATGTAGTCCCAAACCATCTCGAGAGCCAAGGTTGCTGAAACCCCCGATCTCAAATGTTTTTATTAATTCGCTGTCAAATATGCTCCCATAATACGTCCAACCAGACGTCTGTGCATATGAGCAATGATTGGATAGTCCTACCTACCACCCTTATGTGATTGTCCTCCTTATGCATTAGGGATGTGCATTTCGGGGTTTCGGAATTTTGGAATTTTCACTAAATTTTCGGATTCAGCCGATTTTCCGAAAATTTTCCGATCCGAAAACAGCAGATCCGAACAAATTTCCGAACTGAAACGAAAACTTTTCGGAATTTTCGAATGGACTAGAAATGTGTAAATTCGAAAATCATCTTCATCCCATTCGTGATTTCGGCTCCATTCCTGATTTCGGTTCCATTTCAGTAATTTCGGACAACGTATTTTTCGGTTATATCGCTGCTTCTGTAATTTTGTATCATTCCCATCTCAATGTATCCTTCCTGGAAAACCAGAGAAATCTCAATGTATCCTTCTTGTAAAACATGAGAAATCTCAATGTACCCTTCTTGTAAAACATGAGAAATCTCAATGTATCCTTTGCGGGAAACCAGAGAAATCTCAATGTATCCTTCCCGGGAAACCAGAGAAATCTCAATGTATCCTTCCCGGGAAACCAGAGAAATCTCAATGTATCCTTCCCGGGAAACCAAAGAAATCTTAATGTATCCTTCCCGGGAAACCAGAGAAATCTCAATGTATCCTTCTTGTAAAACATGAGAAATCTCAATGGCAGAATTATCGTATCGACAGAAATATCGTATCGACAGAAATATCGGATCCGAAAAACCATTAGTTTACGTCAAAATGAATAGACACTTTGAAACGAGGAGAACAGACGTTCCAAAAAACACAAAAATTTCCGAAATCACGAAAAAAAGTCAATACGAAAAACGAACTGAAACGGAAATCGTCTGAAACGAGCCGAAAACGAAAATTTACAAAATCCAAACGAAGCGAACCGAAAAAAAAATCGGTGCACAAGTCTATGCATCACCCATGAGCAATTGCAATGGCATCCCTTGGAGCTGGAATGAGGTAAGTTTTGGCATCTCACGGAGAGGTGTGAAATTACATTTATCTGTATGATGGGTTCAGTATGCATGGTTTGCTGGGATAGCTCACAAAAATAACAATAATATATTGGAAAACATTGCGTGGGGATCATTTATGCACCGATACAGCAGCTACTACATTCTTTTAATATCAGTACTTACAGGTTATTCATCCAGCGGTGACTCGGCGGAGAATTAATTATTTAAAGGTTACATTTATTCTCCATTAGGGAAAAGGTAAGGCTTCATATATATAATCCTTTGGCGCTCTCTAGTGCAAAGACTGAGAACTGCAGCAGAAACAGTTTGAGGTGATGAAGAATTTGATGTTTGTGATTGTTTTGTCATTTTGACCCAATATCTCAAAATTTTATAAGCTATGGATAATTATTAACGGGACTTATGAATTCACGTAGATATGGCAGTTTTATGTTCTTAAAACAGTATGAAAACCTATAAAAGTTAGGTTAATCACCGAAAATCAGAGCAGTTCACTGACATTTTGGTGCAGTTCAGTCTTCTTTGAATAGATTAACCATTGTTTCTCTATGGGACACTTTTGCTGCCGCAGAAGATCACCGATCTGCGGCGAACTGCACCTTATTTGGCTGTCAATTCGGCAGTATTTGGTGAATTGACCGCTTAGTGAATAAACAAATTGCCACGAAATTGCACCGCATGGTGAAATTCACCATTTGGTGCAACTCAGTGGCAAGTTCTTCGCTTTCCGAATAACCCCTTATGTGATAGTTTAAATTTCCTGAGAACTGGTGGATGCAGTTTGTAGTAGTAAGATAAACAAACATTTCTTAGATCAGGACGTCTCAACTCTGGTCTCCCTGAGCCACTAACAGGCCAGGTTTTAAAGATTACCTTGGGGACATGCAGACTGAAGCCTGCACTGAGCAGCAAATCATATCACCTGTGCTGCGCTTCACATATCCTGCAAACCTGGCCTGTTAGTGGACCCTGAGGACTGGAGTTGAGAAACATTGTCTTAGATTGCTAACTCAATAGAAAGAACAAAAGAAGGAATCCAGGCGCTCCAAGAAGTGGATCAAAGTGTTAAAACTTTATTTAGATCAATAGAGGTGACAATATTATAGATCACAAGCCTTTGCCATGGTGGCTGCTATGTTATCCAAAACCTTGAAACCTCTGTTCATCTGAATAAAGTTTTGAAACTTTAAACTGCTTGGAGGAGTCATTGGGTTCCATCTTTTGTTCTTTCTGTTTATGTCTGGCCTCCTGTGAACCTGTGAGCTATGTGGATACACGAGTACCTCGCTACCATCTCAAACATTGGTCTGTCAACTCAGCAGAAGCATAAAGTGATGAGAAAATAAGGTGGCAGCAGGTGAAGTGCCATTAAAGATGGTGGATCAGTATGATGCCACGTGATATAAAAGATCTCTGGTTTCTTTCCTGGTTCTGTGTTGTTGGCTTCATGATGTGTGTGTCTTGATCAGGTATTTGTTGTTCTTTCCCCCGGAAAAACAGTAGCAAAGAAGGTAAAGGATTTTGCGGAAAGACACTGGATGAAGTTGCCATACAGGTGGGAGTTCACAAGGTCATGAATCAGCCATGACAAGCTGGTAAAGCCACCTGGCAACAGGTAACAAGGGATTTGTCAGTCTCCATTTAAACTATGTTGTTACATAAAACTGTAATAACGTTGACAAAACAGCTGCTCTCCTGATTACAAATTTCTTCTTTTTACAAATCTGTAGCTCACAATAAACAGGCACAGATGTTGTCACATACAAGTCTGTCAGGATCACCACCATGCCGTGACGCCACAGTGCTGCGTCTCATGTCTCTTTAAAAAGAAAAAGTGTAAACCCAATGGGCGTGTGATTTTTATCTCATCATTTGGCATATCTCAGCTGCCAGGACTAGGAGCTATTACTCTGAACAATTGATTTTACTGGGAAAACCATAAACAGGTGTGTTTTATTGTCTCTTGTACTGAAAGCGGAGTGTTTTACGAGTGCATATTTGCAAACATCATAGCAAAGCCGCGCAGAGAAAAAAATATACTGTTTGGAGCAATAACTGAAGATGCAATCTTTTTGTTTTCAACAATATCCTCAGTCTTTATTTTAATTTCCATCCATAAATTGGTAGCGGTCAAAGGCAAAATTGGGACAGAGAGGACGAGATAATGGCAAAAGTGAAAAGGGAGAATGAGGAGAAGTGCACGGGCTTAGGATAGGACTTGGCAGATAAACATAGAAGGAGAGGATGGGGAGAATGATACAGAGCAGGGATATCCGGCCCCCCAAATATTGATTGCCTGCAATTCTCCAAATTCTTTGAATGCAGTAAATGGGCAGAGACTCATGGGGCTGAGTTCAGAAAACATCTAAGGGGGTCAGAGTTTAGATCAATCAAAAAGAAGGTACGAGCGTGCCAGAATTCTGAATCAGGGCAACTTTTATTGGACTAACATCTTAGTGAGACAACATTTCGACTCTTGAGGAGTTTTCATCAAGTCTGAGACTTGATAAAGACTCACAAAGTGTCGAAACATTGTCTCACTCAGGCTCAGGTCAGACGAGCGCACTGATCTCATACATTTGTACGTCCGTTATAGCATATAATTATGACCAATGGAGCCCCACACACAAAGTACGTCCGCACCGAACTGCGGATGCATAATGGACGCAACAAACGGACGCAGGTTAGGCAAGAACGTAAATCCGCTAGAACGTACGCACAGAGTGCGCTGCGTCCACAACGTCCGCATAGCTTTGTGTGTGAGTGATGGAACGAAGTCAGACGGACTGGATTTTTGACGTCCAGCATTTTGACGGACAAAATGTTTTTCATATTAATCATTGTCGTCAGTCAGAAAGTACGTCTGTTGTGCACGGACGCACAGTCCGCACAGAATGTGCTCGTCTGTCCCTAACCTCAGATGTTATTCCAATAAAAGTTGTCCTGATTCAGAGGTCTGGAGCACCCCTACATTCTTCTTCGATAGCAACTAGGGAGTTGGTTTGTCCTGGTATGTGTTGTCACCCTAAAAAAAATATTTCAGGATTTGTTTGTAATTATGGTGATTTACATTTGGAAGTTTAGATCAATGATTTAGCAGGCTAGAGAATAGGATTACACGAACAAACAAAAGAAAAAGGGGTCAATATGGAGGCACCCAATAAGGGCTTAAACCAAAGCAACAGTCAATTGAACAACTTGCACAAAAGTGCAGCAAGGGTGCCAACAGCACAGGTAACTTTATTCAACCGAAAAGACACACAAAAAAAATATATACACATAAATGAGTGAAAAATAATCATAAAAGGTCCTGGAATTATCAACAGTGGCAAGTTGGAAAAAAGTCCCAAAAACAAGGCATTCCTATAGTCTGCATTTATGTGTATATATTTTTATGTGTCTTTTTGGTTGACTAAAGTTACCTGGCACCCTTGTTGCACTTTTGTGCAAGTTGTTCTAGAGAATAGGATTGACTGACAAAAAAGAAAGGGAGTGTAGTGGACACTGGCAAATAGTCAAGAGGGGCGTGGCATAAAAGAGATGGAACATAGAAAAATGTCGGCAGATAAGAACCTTTCGGCCCATCTAGTCTGCCCAGTTACATGGATACTTGACCTGGATTTATCTTTTGTTTAGGATAGCCTTATGCCTATCCCATGCTTGCTTAAATTCAATTACTGTTTTGGCCTCTACCACTTCAACTGGAAGGCTGTTCCATGTATCCACCACCCTCTCAGTAAAATAATGCTTCCTGATGTTACTTTTAAACCTTTGCCCCTCTAATCTAAGACTATGTCCTCTTGTTTTGCTATTTTGTTTCCATTTAAAACGATCAAATGGAAAGGGATTGTGGGAAGGGATGATAAGATTGAGATGGGACTGTGACAGGTTAAAGTCAGATGGAGAAATCAAGCAAGGTGATTTCCACAGAATACATTAATATAATGAAATTAAGATATGTAACAGCTCATGGGCTTTTCCTGGATTTACCTAGTGTTCATTGGGTGCACTTTTCTGTCTACAGATACTGCTGCATCATGCCCCACATTGTAGTGATGGTGTAAATAATAATAAGTGTACAGTTTCTGAGCCGCGTTCAATACCTCAGCAGCTGCTGAATTGATGCAGCGCAGCCATTCAGTTTGCTGCAGCAGTGTCATTGAATGCTTTGGATGCGAATTTCGAAGCAAAAATGGCCGACGATGCCCCCAGCTCATATTAAAAAATTGCCCCCAGCTCACACACATGGGAATATATTGCTACTGGCTTCAAATGATTTTTTAGCAGAGCTGAGCGCCTCTGGATAGGGGAAAAACATATCGGGGGGATATAAATTTGACTATTACAGTTCCATTTATTTTTATATTTTATATTACCACTTAAATGTAAATAGTTACCATTTTCCAATAAATATTTGGTGATTTGGTCAACAAACACCTCGACATTGGACCGTGATGGACATTGCCGTACTGGATAATAACTTGCACCATGGCGGCGGCCATCTTTACTACATCACACTCAGCTACTCGCAGTATCTCCTCGAGTCGCTGCAAGTGCTAAGTTAGCAGGGCTGAGCGCAGAGTGGCAGAACGCCGTTCAGTGGCAAGTTGCTAACTTAGCACTTGCAGCGGCTGAGGTATTGAACGCGGCTCTGGTGTTTAGTAACATGATACCTCAGAGGCATTGCGGGTTCGGATCGAGACCACCGTAAATAAAGCAAATATAATAATAAAGTACAGCACATTATTTTTTTGGTTTCCCCTGACACAAAAAGTCATGTTTACTCTATATTTATTCAGAAATGCTTCACCAGGAAGGGATGCATTGAGATTTCTCTCATTTTCAAGTATGTCTCTGGATATATACATTATGTGGTAGGTATGTGCACAAGGAGGCAGAGTCGGACCCATATAGATTTCCCATACAAATTTAGACTATACCAATGTTTCTGGAGTTCCATAGAAGTAAGTGTGTTGTGACTTTGCATATGTTTTTAAGGACTTAATCCTACCTGTTAAACAGGAATGACTGTAGTCCTACACAGACCATGGACTGTAGAGGCCTTGTGGCTTTGATGTTCTAAGATGCTGCATTGGCTCAGGACCCAATGCTATCTGTAGGTGCAAGAATGGCAAGCAAAGAGTTCAAAGAGGTACGCGCAGTCCTAAATCACTCTTACTGTAAAAGTCAGACACGGCAGCCTCCCAAGGACACAAATCAGAGAAATGTAAGGTTTTAGACCCAAAATGGCATTTTGATAGAAAACTGCTGACTTCCATCACTCAGCCCGAGTCGAAGTCTATGAAGACTCTTCTGGTAAAAATCCATGAATGACTCTAAATAACTGACAGTCACAATTGGCAGGTCAGAAAGCAATCATAATGATGAAACGTCTGTTGGCATGAAATGCCTAATGCTGGGAGAGGCTTTTGTCCTAGAGGTCACTAACTTTGTGTATTTTATTGCTTTATGGAAGTCATAAGAGCTGGATTTATCTGTTGGTTCAGAATTTTCTGGTTATTTCTCCGCCGCGTTGTACAGTATTTCACCGGAGTCATATTGTCTGAGACGATCCACTAGAAATAGCATTTTTTTTTTAATAGCTTCCACGCATTCAGCGACTTGCTGCGTGTTATCTATCGCTCTAACAATACTGGAATTACATAACATCAAATCTGCTATTTAATAAAAACAGGATTATTAACAATTCTCAGCATCACGGGCAGCACAGAAAGGAGTTAATTCTCAGGAATAATAGAGATGTGAAAGCGCAGCCCAAACGTGAACAATTTGCCATAAACCTCGCAAAAATGTTTCATTGCCTTCGTGTTGTAGTGAATAAGTTACAAGTAGACTAGAGTCATCAAACTTAGCACCCCATATGTTTTGGAGAATTTCCCATGATGCACAGCTAGACAATTAATTAAACAATTAGCATCATGGGAAATGCAGTTCCAAACAATCTGGGGGCTGAGGCTGCTGACAACCACCATAAAGTACTCTGGAGTCAGGTCCATCAGATATAATTGTGGGAACTCGTCAAGATTCCCCCACAAGTAATAGGTTTGCCCTTAGCTCACACTTAAAGTTGAAGTTTATAACAAAACTATAACCAGGGGAAGATTTAAGGAATCATTATGAAAATTATCATATATTTATGGTGGCTTAAAAGGAAAGATATGACAGAAACCTAAAAATCGAACGTTTTACAGTGTGTGCGACAAATGGGAACTACGTTCGTCCTGCAAAAATAGTGGAGGAACTACAGAGTCACATAGTTACACAGACTGAAAAAAGGAATGCGTTAATCAAGTTCAGCCTTTCACAGATTATCTACTGCTGTTGATCCAAAAGAAGGCAAAAAACCCAGTCTGAAGCGCTCGCTGAATATGCAACATACTGGGAAAAAATTCCTTCTTGACCCCAGAATGGCGTCAGATTTCTCCTTGGATCAAGAAGCTTTTACCCACATATTAAATATTATAACCCTTAATATTATGTTTTTACAGGAAATCATCCAGTTGTTTTTTAAAAGTCTGTACAGACTCTGACCCAACCACCTCAACAGGCAGAGAATTCCACAGCTTTATTGTTCTCGCCGTAAAATAACCCTTCCTATGCTTCAGGCTGATTTTCCTTTTGGGGAACTACATTCACACTCAACTTGACCGATAAAGTTCTTCTATTTTTTTCTCAGTGGAATCCAGAGATATGTTTAGAATATTACTTTGGTTAAGACCATACGGCCTGTATACAAAGGTAAGAGCAAAGCCACGACGAAGTCCCCTTCATACTGTGGCTACAAGCACCTTTGGCTTCCGGTCTTAATTTGTTTCTTTAAATCCAGGGAGAAATAAAGCCAAAGCTATTCCAAAGCTCTAAACAACCGTCCCCATCGCTACAACATTTCCATGCTAAATCCTCTATCTTCATCTTGCCTGCTCTCTGACTATATGGTTGTATTGGTTCTCCTCTCACATTTAATATAATGGCGACAATTTAGCTATAAAGAACAATCCGAAAGCCCCACAGCTACGATGTTTGTGACTTTTGTGTCCATTTTGAAATTTACATCTAATGACCTCCGCGAGCACTTTTAATAACAATAAAGGCTCTTCTTCTTGACTGTAAAAAGAATACATTGAATATATTGTGGTTACGCTTTTGTATCAACCATAATGATGCCGGGGCACAATAAAAGTGTTTTACTGCCATAATAACGTTTAGCGCACAAAATGTTTTACATAGTGCTCGGCTTAGAAACTATGTTTATTTAAACCCACAGAGTTTGTCTTATATCGGACAAGTAAAGCATTTGTTCTTCAAAATCCCTTAGACTTTGTTTTATGTTGTATAAGCAAAGTATGCTGGTTTTAAAGGTCAGAATATTGTTGAATGGCTGCTGGTTGCTGTGGTAGGTCGATGGTGATGGATGAGTGACCGCATAATAAAATATTTTGGTCTATATTCACCCCACAGGTAATAGTGAAAAAATCGTGTCTCCCATATATGTGCCTTTACAACAATAGCAGAGATCTGAAAAGGATTTAACTTTGTTTTCTGGCTGACTAAAGTTAAGAAAAAGTTAATTATTTATTTGGATGGAGGGGCAATTAAAGGAACACTCCAACAAAAAAATCACCCCCCGTTTTTTTTTCCTAACCTATCCCTATTCCCTTAATAAAACCTTCTTTTTTTTTTCTTTTCTTGTAACTGCAATACTTACCTTAAAATCCTCTGGTTTCCAGCGGCGTTTTTTTTTTTTTATACTCACCTCCCTCCTCTTCCGCTCCCGTCCTTCTTCTTGCTGCGTCTTGGCTTCTGGTTTACGTGAGAAGCGCGCATGCGCGCCTCTCACGTAAGCCAGCCAATCGGCAGGCTTCCTCCCGGCTCCCTCTGAGGATTAGTGTTGCGCGCAAGAGGATGCGCGCAACACTAACCCGAAGAGGGAGCCGCCAGCTTCTGCGGGGAGTAGGAGACGTCATCGCGCTGAAAGCGCGATGACGTCTCCTACTCGGCAAAAGTCGGCAGAAGCGGGAAATATGAATCCCGCTCTGCTGACTGACAGCTGGAGGGCGGAGTAAAGTTCTCCGCCTCTCTCAGCTGTTTTCAGCATTTTCAGCTGATCGGCTGAGCGGAGGGAGGGGGGACAAAGGGCGGCATACTCCGGGCATCATGACCACCTAAAATCGCTTAGGTGGTCATGTTGCTTAGAGTATCCCTTTAAGGCTGGGGTCAGACGAACGCAGCGTGAACGTGCGTTTACCCGTACTTTATGACGGCCGTGGTAGCAGCAAATGACGTCCAACGCAGGCCCACACACAAAGTACAGCCGCTCAACGCATCGACAAACGAACGCATTTTTGCAAGAACGTGGAACCGCTAATACTGATGTACAGAGTGCGCTGCGTCCGCATAGCGGGGTGTGTGCATGATTAGGAGACGTCAGACTCTGCTCATGTCCAGCCAACATAACGTAGAGACACTCAAATCACGGCCGAAATTGCACATCGTATGACCGCTATCGCGTATTCCTTAAAAAAGTACGTCCATGCGTTCGGACGCACTTTTTTACGGACGATACAAAAAATGCTTTCGTCTGACTCTAGCCTAAATTGAGGGTTATTCATTTCAGTAACTGAGGATTAGGACAAAATAAATAAACAGCAAAAGATAAGTTATTATATTTAAGCTATAAGAATCTTTTAAGCTTCTCTTCATTACAACCAGAAATTCCAGTGTTTTTTCTTCTGCCAGTGAGACTTAAATCTAGTCTGATAAAATAAGCAATATTCTCTGAGTTTATGCTAAAAGGTCTATTCAAAGAAAGGTGAACCTCAGGAGAATGACTGGAGAAGTGAAAATTCTAGGTCAAAATAGCCAAACCAGGAAAATTCTCCCATTTATCTCACTTTCCAAATCGGCTATTTGGTCTAGCTTGTTCTCTTCTCCTACCAGTTCTCCTGGTTTTCACCTTTCTCTGAATAACCCAGTAAGTCTTCATCGGCCTATAGGTGACGCGTGATCCTTAACTTCCCTTTTTAAACCCTTAAAGGGACGCTACCACTTACAAAAGCTGTAACTCGATTGTAAAACCACTTTATAAAACAAATGCTGCTGTTTTTTTTTCTTTAGTTTAATTAATTGCTTGTAGAAAGGAAAAATATAGTTAGATATTTTATCTCCGGGTTCCAATTTCTGGATGTTTCCCATGGTACAACATTTAAAAGCTTTGCTTTGTGGCTCTTGTTTATTTAATCAACAATATTTACTAGTTAATGAGGTATAGGACAGAATATTTAGATAAAGTTATTGTTCTCCAGATTACCTGAGATAAGAGATGGCAGCTGAATGAGATAAGACAGAGTTTAAAAGACTTCTAAACTACCTTCTGGTGAAGTCCTTTGAATACATCCCACACAATACAATTATGGGGCTCTGCTGCCTGACCCATAGACTCCTTATATGGCCAAAGCCACAAAGAAAGGACCAAGTGAGGTAAAGATACTGTGTGTGGGGGGCAGTTTACAAAACAAAAGATCAAAATATGGATGCACCCAGTGAGTAAAATATGGTCTTACCTAGGCATTCAAGAGAAAAACAAAGCCCATGTAAGATATCTGAAACATAAAATGAACACAAAAAGAACCTTTAATTTTTTGGTGGCAGTGGCCCTTTAACAATGCAGCTGTTTCAAGTGGCAGGCAGACTTAAACACCGCAGGCCTCCGTAGAATGACTTTCTGCTTCTAGCCCTCCACTGTTCCCAGCGGGCCAATCACTGCCATTGGCTGCAGGGGGGACTGCCTGACAGTTCCCCTGCAACCAATGACTATGATCGGTGGAGTGGAAAGGAGGTGAGCAGGAGGAAGCCAGAAAGCCTTGAGGCGTTTTATTCCACTATGTGGCGTTTTCAGGACGGCATAGGATGGCCTATGACTCTATGGGATTAACAAGGGGTGGAGGGGGCGGAGCTGACTGCTGATGGGTGCGGACGCATGCTGCTGAGCTCTCCTGCGGACTTATCTTTTTCTTTGACTTTTTGCATCCCCCCGTCTATTTTGAGACCCCCAAGGGAGTACTGTTGCCCCGGGGTTGAGTAAACCGGGTACCGAGCTGACCTGCTGACTCCCTACTTGCCATTGCAGCCTCTCTTGTTTTCGGGCCTATGGGTGAGGTCTACCTCGGTGGTCATTTTTGAGGCCTGCAGCGACTCCTCGGATTTCATGATCCCTCGTGGCTGTTTGTGCCTTCATCGCGGGTAGCGGTGCTTGCCTCGCACGCATCTCCTCCTTTGGATCATCCCGTTTCTTCGTCCTGATGGCTGCTCCGGATTCCCTGCCCCTCACGAGAGGGATGCTGATGGAGCTGTGGAGGGAGTCGTGGCTCCCCGCCCGACAGGAAGCTGGGGGTAGCGGTACCACGATCCCTGCTGCGGCCTCTAGTGATGAGCCAATGACAGGCCTGATGGAGACGCGGCCCTGTGGTGACCCTGCTGGATGCGGAGGCAACCCTGAGGACCCGACGAGGAGTGACCCGTTACTGAAAGAGCAGGCCCCGGCTGAGCTTCTGGATCCCCCGGAGGTCTTACCTGCTGTGGAGGAGGCTGTCCAGATTGCTGCCTGCTGTGGTTTGGTGGGGACCTTTGAAACTCCGCTGTCCTCTGTGGTGCTGGGGCAGACTAGCAGCTGCAAGCTGGTCATTGATTCCTGGAGGTGTGAGGTCTGGTCTGCTGCAGCCCCTGTTGCGGGCCTACTATCTGACATATCCTTCGGACAGGACTCACCCTCCGCCTCGGTGTCCTGCCATCTGACCCGGCACTTCTTCTAATGAGCCTCTCCCATGTCGCACTGGGGGCCCAGTTTCTCCCTGTACTCTGGGACACAGGCTGAAGATGTAGATGAGTACATGGGCTGCTTTCCCCCTCTCCCTTTTATGCTACCATACACCCCCCACTGAAACATTCGCTGAGGACAATCCTTGTTTTTCTGACCCCTTTTATTTTTATCTGACATCTGCTTACTGTTTTTCTTATCACTCTGAGATTTATTGATGACACCCCCCCCCCCCGCTTTTGGGCACTCTTTTTTGAAAACTGTTTTGTGGCTTTTATATCTGTGCGCTGTATATGTATACCAGTGCGACGATGTTTGTGTACACCAATTTTTTTTCTGACACTTGCCCTGCCACTGATGGTGTGCCGCCCCCCCTTTTTTTCCCCTGGCACTTTTCGGGTTGCCCACTATGGCTCTCTCCATGGCTCTGTCTGCCATATTTGGCCCTCGGGTTCCCGGGCCTCGTGACATTGCTCTTCCATGGCCTCCTTTGGGAGTGAGTCTGGGACATCACGGTGATGGCTTTCCCGCTCTCCCCCTCCTTTTTTTTTGGTCGCCATCTGATGGTTTTCGGTAGGTGTAGTTCCCCCCCCTTTATCTTTTTTTTTATTTTTTGCTTTACCTCTCGCTGTTCCCATATGTGGTGTACACATCAGTAACGTGGCCCTGAGTGGTTTCTGACCCCGTGCAGTGTTTTTGTGGGCCCTGCGTGGCCTTAAAGTCCTATTATCTGTTGTACCGCTGTTTGCTTTTCTAAATAAAAACCCTTTGAATATAAAATAACGAGGGGTGGAGGGGGTTCTGGCATTGTTTTCAATGATGAAAAAAGGAGCAGAGGGGACTGAAATCAGGTACCAGAATGAGTTGCAGTTTGTCAACCTTTACGAAGATTTCCTGAAGTGTTTTAGAATAGGTTTCACCAAATTCCCCACATGTGTTTCAGTCGAAGTTTTCTAGTATTGTTTTAGGGATGTATCAATACCATTTTTTTAAGACTAAGTACAAGTACCGATATTGTTTTCAGCTAATCACCGACTACCGATACTTTTATTTAATGTCATGTGATTGCTTTCCAATAAATTATTTAGGATTTTGCTGGAAGCCTGTCCAGTTTATGTTAATATTGAAATGTAAGGACAGACACCCCATTTACCCACTACACAGGCCTGCACGCACCCTGACCACACACACAGACACCAGACCTCAGATATACCGTATATATATATGCACACACACACATATACCCACACCAGATCTCAGATATATACACAAACACACACCAGACCTTACATACATATATACCCACACCAGACCTCAAATACATGTAGACACACACCAGACCTCAGACACATGTGTATGAAGACATACTTGAAAACGAGAGAAATCTCAATGTATCCTTCCTGGTAAAATCCTTTATAAATAAATAAATATACCGTACATCCCTGACCAAAGACACTGGGGCGGCTGGCAGAATGCACTAACAGCATTCTGCAAGGCCTCTCCATCTGGCCGCGTTCTATTGAGCGTCTACTGGCATGTGACGGATGTAACGCAGCTCTGCTGGTGTCACGCTGTAGCAAGATCTCGGGAGAGCACAACTTTCACATGCCGGCGACCGATCACTGGAATGCGGCCAGAGCATTCTGCCAGCCACCCCAACCCCTCTGATACCATCTGGCAAGTCAGACGGTATCGGTATAAGTATCGGGGGCATTTGCACGAATATTTCTGCAAATGCCCAGTATCGGCACCGATATTAGTATCGGCGCATCCCTAGTTGGTTTTACCATTGTTTTCAGTGGTGCTTCTGTCAGAATTCAATGGAGGTAACCAGTTTAAAATTACCAAAGTATTTTCACCGTTATGGCAAACAAGGCTGAACGAGAACAGCTGCAGTTTACTTATTTTCCAGAATAATAACAGTTGTGCAGTGGTTCAGCGTTGTTCACCGCTGCTTGCAGGATGGTCGCCTGCCCGAGTTGTTAATTGCTTCGCTTGCTAGCTAATGTTCCCCGAAGTTGCAAAAATGGTGACTTTTACTACTCTTTCCAATTGGCAGTTAGTGAATTACCCCTGTAAAAATAGTGGCCTCCACAGAGCAGGAGATGCAACGAAAGAGGTATTTACTTATATCTACCAGTTACAATATAGTATAATGAAAATAATTATTCACTCATAAACATGCACGCCGAATTAATACACAAAGCACCTATAATGCACATAATCTTTAATTTTTCAATAATAATAAAAAAAAAATGCAGTTTCCTTTTAAACAGGTCTTGTACGCAGGCACTCCAGAGCACAAAGCTGCTAAGTACATTCAGAATTTGTCATCGGTGACAGAACAAGGCAGAAATACAGTTTAAAGCAGCGATTAAGAGATAATTTCTTTGCAATGTGCTCTGCTATTTATTTCACTATCGCAGAAATCCCTTCATTGATGAACATAAAAAAGTTTCCAATCTCTTTTTCTGATGTGATGCCAGAGAAGTCCCTGGGATTGGGAAACCTCATTAAGAAGGAGATGATGATAACAATAATACGATATGTCTTTTCCTTTAACGAGCTGCTAAGCATGTAGGATTTTACAGACACAATAATACAGCATCCCAAAGAGCTTATCAAGGTATTTAGTTCCAGATACTCCTAGATACAAGATGTTTTCTGTGGAACTTGAACTGGTTACTTGAAGATTTATAAAGGAGGTGCAATAAAATGGGTCATTCGGGGAATAAAGATCCACACAGAAATAATGTTAACACTGTCAGGGTTATTCAAAGAGAATCGAAAAGCCACCGTACGATCGTGACTTTTCGTTCTCTTCAATTCGGTTCGATTTGGCGATCCCATTTCGGCAACCCGGCGGTGTATTCAGCAAACACCACAGGATCCCCGAATTGCAGGGAAAGGTCGCCGCAAACCCGCCGAAAACTAACCGCAAAACGAGGGCGAACGCACACCGAAACCTGCCGAAAACATCTGGATTAACCCGCCGAAAACGCCGGAAAAACCCGAGCAGGAGCCGATCACACGCAGCGAAGCCGCCGGAAAAAGCTGACACCGCAGACGAATGCAGTGAATAAATTTAAAAAACAGTTTGCTTGAATGTTTGAAAAGTGAAACGCTGTTTGCAAAGAAACTACTGAGCGAAAATGTCTGAAATTTACATATGAGGTCCAGGGAATGATAATAAAAAGGGCTGTTATAGAAAAAAGAAGTAAACTTAAATCTTACTGATGTATTACTGAATAACCCATTATGATCACAGAACTGCATTGAATGTGATATAACTGTAACAGCAGAACGACATAGACCTACTGATACTGTAACAATAGAGCTGAGTAGAATGCATTGCAGATAAAGTAGCAGAACCAGATACACCATCATGTACAGTTGTGTTCAAAATTATTCAACCCCCACTGAAATTGAGTGTTTTGGCCAGTTTGACATTGATTTTGATCATTCAGTCATCTTGCTTACAATTAAATCTAAGAGGCACGTGTAGGTCAGACAAATATAACATAACATTTATAATGAAATAACCACAAATGTCTTTTCTGTGCTCACATCATTATCAGTTTTATTCAACCCCCAAGTGACATTCAATCTTAGTACTTAGTACAACATCCTTTTACAGTTATAACAGCTTTTAAACGTGAAGCATAGCTTGACACAAGTGTCTTGCAGCGATCTACGGGTATCTTCGCCCATTCGTCATGGGCAAAAGCCTCCAGTTCAGTCACATTCTTAGGCTTGCGCACTGCAACTGCTTTCTTTAAGTCCCACCAGAGGTTCTCAATCGGATTTAAGTCAGGTGACTGCGATGGCCACTCCAAAATGTTCCAGCCTTTAATCTGCAACCATGCTCTAGTGGACTTGGAGGTATGCTTGGGATCATTGTCCTGTTGAAAGGTCCAACGTCTCCCAAGCCTCAGGCTTGTGACGGACTGCATCACATTGTCATCCAATATCTTCTGGTACTGAAGAGAATTCATGGTACCTTGCACACGCTGAAGCTTCCCTGTACCTGCAGAAGCAAAACAGCCCCAAAGCATGATTGACCCCCCGCCATGCTTCACAGTAGGCAAGGTGTTCTTTTCTTCATAGGCCTTGTTCTTCCTCCTCCAAACATAGCGTTGATCCATGGGCCCAAACAGTTCTAATTTTGTTTCATCAGTCCACAGAACACTATCCCAAAACTTCTGTGGTTTGTCCACATGACTTTTGGCATACTGCAGTCGACTCTTCTTATTCTTTGGAGGCAACAAGGGGGTGCGCCTGGGAGTTCTGGCATGGAGGCCTTCATTACGCAGTGTGCGCCGTATTGTCTGAGCTGAAACTTCAGTACCCACATCTGACAAATCTTTTCTCAGTTCCTCAGCAGTCACACGGGGACTTTTCTCCACTCTACGCTTCAGGTAGCGCACAGCAGTCGAAGTCAGCATCTTCTTTCTGCCACGACCAGGTAGCGTTTCAACAGTGCCCTTTGCCTTGAATTTGCGAATGATGCTTCCTATGGTCTCTCTCTGGTATGTTTAACATCTTTGCAATCTTCTTATAGCCATTGCCCTTCCTGTGAAGAGTAATCACCTCTTCTCTTGTCTTCCTGGACCATTCTCTTGACTTCACCATGTTTGTAACCACACCAGTAAATGTCTAGAAGGAGCTGAGTATCACAGTCATTTTAAAGCTGCCTAATTGGTGCTTATTATGCTTTATTGCTGCTCCGTGACATCCACAGGTGTTTTCAATACCTGATTGAAAACACTTGAATGAACCTCTGTTCTTCAGAGTGGTAGTCTTTAAGGGGTTGAATAATTGTGTCAATGAAGAATTCACAAAAGAAACATTTACTACTGTATTACAAAACCAATTGATGTCATTTTAGTTGCATATGGTTCTTTAAAAAGTCCTTGTAGGATTTCATTCTGAATACAATTACAAATCTACACTAAATTCCCTAAAACCCTTTACAGCATTGGGGGTTGAATAATTTTGAACACAACTGTAGGACAGGGCGTTCTGTAATCACAGCAAAAAGCTGCCAAAGACCTGCTGATTCCAGTACATTTTCAACCACAGATTACTGTATAGAATTTGTTTTCGCCTCCTTGGTTGCTAAATTCATCAGAGATATTAATACTGTCTGAGTTTTACTCTCAGTAGTCTAAGCCCTCAATCCATAGTCATTGAATCATGATCATTGACGGCAATAACATTTTCAGGGTAATTCAGAGAGCACCAAAATGTCACCGACATTTCTGTGCTCTATGATTCGTCGCACTTTGGGGATTCCGATAGGCTGACCCTGCGGTGAAAACACCACCGCCAACCTGCTGGAAAGCCACCGCAAACCCGTCGGCCACTACTGGCAACCCACTGGACAGTCGCCACCAGCCGCTGACGCAAACCCACCGGACAGCTGCTGCAAACCCACCGGACAGCTGCCAAACGCAGCCGATGAGCCGCTGAAGACAGCACTGACCAGCCGCAGAAAAAAGTCGCCAGATGGGTAGAAAAAACAAACAAACGATTGAAAGTGTCAAATTTGAAAAGCTGTTTGCAAAAACTACTTGAATAAAATGGCTGGAATTAACATATAAGGAATTATGAATATAATAATAAAAAATATAAACAGTTTATTAGCTTTGTATAAAAACAGGAATATTTTTAACATTGAAGCCAATGGGATTCGCCTGAATAAACCTGCCGAATGAAACCACCGAACATCAGGGCAGTTCACTGACATTTCTCTGCTGTTCGGTGTTCTCTGAATAGATTAACCATTGCTTCTCTACGGGGATTTCACTGCCGTCAAACAGGCACCGTATTTGCAGGCAATTCGCCAAAATGTGGCAAACTGCCTGCTTTCTGAATGGCCACGAAATTGCACCGTATAGGGAAATTCACAGTTTGGTGCAATTTCATTGCCACATTCACTCTCTCTGAATAACCCTGCATGCATAGCGTACTGGTGAGATTTTGCAAAAAATCTACATTAAAGGAGATATAAGAAACCTGTAACTCAGAGGTGCTCAGCCCTGGCCCTCCAGGTGTTTCGGAACTATATTTCCCACAAGGCTTTGTTGACCTCAAGAGTTGCGGAGTATCATGGAAGATGTAGTTCCAAAACATCTGAAGGGCCAAGACTGAGCACCCCTGTTGTAACTCCTGCTACTGTAATCCAAAACAGCTGGTTTATTATCTACACAACGAGCTGTGTCCATTTAAATACTATGATGTAAAACTGAGATAAGCTCTTAAATTCGTACTAATTTTTTATTGGCCTTTTCTGAGTTTTTGGAAAAAACAAAATTACATGATGTAGTTCTTTGATTTGACCAGAAGGTGGAACCAGAGACAACCGAACATTAGCTCAATGTGTTAATGTGCTATGAAACGCATAGGATCTAGTCCAGTTTCTGAGCAGGAGAAGGGGTTTGTTACGGAAAAAGTTGCTATTTCCAAAACAAAACTGGGTAAATACACTGTAATAAGATATCTAGTATATTAGAAGATACACTTTGTATAATTTTTTTTATATCTATTATTACATATTAACGGCGGATTGTGTTTTATAAGAATATTTTAACCTAAAATATAAAAAATATAAATAGTTGCCCTTTTTAAGGCTGGGGTCAGACCAGCGCACTTTTAACGTGCGTTCTGGCGCACATAATTACGGCCGCACTAGCAGCAGATGACGGGCAATGACAGCCAATATACGATGTACGGCCGCACAAAAGTCCGGCCGTGCAACGCAAGTGGAATTTGAACGCATTTTTCTGAGAACGCTGAACCGCTAGTACTGACGTACTGAGTGTGCAGCTGTTGCATAGCGGCGTGTTTGCGTGATTAGGAGATGTCAGACGCTGCTAATGTCCAGCCTACATAACGTCCAGACGCAAAAAGAGTTTTATTGACGATCCGTACAAAATCACGCCCGAAAATGCGCATCGTCTGACCGTTTTTGCGCATTCCGTGAAAAAATACGTCAATGCGTTCGGACGCACTTTTTCACGTTCACGGGGAAAAATGCTTTCGTCTGACCCTAGCCTTAAGCAGCTTATTATAGATGATTTATGTCAGACTCCATTACTGCCTAGTCCATGTTCATAATTATAATATATTTTATTATAGAAAGAGGTTTCAATGGTATTAACATCACCGGCAAACAACGGTGCTATGTGCGAATACAAATATGAAGTTTGAAATCCCGTATGTTATTTTCAGTCAATTTTAGCGCTTCAGCATATAGCTGTGATACATCAGGCGTAGAGAAATCTAGACACAAGTCGTTAAGCGTGGCCTTTATACAGATGTTAAAGGATCATTTGGTTCGCATATCGGGGCACGAGATTGTCTCTCATACATTGAAACCTATGCTAAGGGATGTATAAAGATAAATGAGGTCTGGATCTGTCGGGAATATCTGTGGTTGAGATTTACTTGCGTTGTTCAGTCCTGTCTGTAATTGTCACGTGGATACAAATGTTCAGCGCAGACGTGGTGCTTACAGCTTGGGTAAAAATTCTGCTGATCGGATGCCGGATCTTAAAAGTAGCCAATCACAAACAATACACTTTTTGTACTCAATTTTAAACCCTCATCTGAGCTTCCTCTTTCAATGGACTTGTTTACGCTGTAATCCACTCTCACCACTGTGTGTCACCCCACTTCTCTTAGATTGTAAGCTCTTGATCAGGGTCCTCTTTTCCTATCGCTCTCCATGGTCAAACGTGTTTTTAATTAAGGGGTTATTCAGAGAGCACTGAATGTCGCCGACATTTCGGTGCTCTCTCGTTCCCCACAGTTCCCTGTACATCGGGGAATCAAAGTTCCCGACCCTGTTGTGAATTCAGCATTCACCGCAACATCCCTGTAGTGCAGGGAAAATCCGCCGCAATCCCGCTGACAACCCACAAAAACCTGCCGAAAAAACCACGCCGAACATGCCAGAAAAAGTTGATGAGCCGCCGATCACAGCGCAGACCAGCCGCTGGAAAAAGTCGTCAAGCTGACGAACGGGGTAAAATAAAAAAAAAACAGTACGCTTGAAAGTTTCAAAATTGAAACACTGTTTGAAAAAAATGACTGAACGAAAATGTCAGGAATTTACATGTAAGATGCTATGAATGATGATAAAAAGGTCTGTTAAAGAAAAATGAAAAAGCGATTTAAAAAAAAAAATACGGAAATTTTTTTGCTGAAAAATGGCCAAAAGAGCCTAAAAAAATCAATAAATAAAGAGACTTTTTTCTGCAGATTAAAATAATAAACGGTTTATTAGGTATTGTATAAAAACGGGAATATTTTTAACATTGAAGCCTATGGGATTCACCTGAATAAACCTGCCGAATGAAACCACTGAACAGCAGGGCACTCCGGCAACTTTTCACTGCTGTTCGGTGTTCTCTGACAAGATTATCCATTGCTTCTTTATGGGGGATTTCTCTGCCGTTGAACAGGCACCATACGTTCAGGCAATTCGCCAAAATTCGGTGAACTGCCTGTTTTCTGAATAGCTGAATGGCCCCGAAATGTCACCGTACAGGGAAATTTACTGTTCGGTGACATTTTGGGACCAGTTCGGCTCTTTCTGAATAATCCCTTTAATGTTTGCTGTCCCCTATTCAATGTGCAACGCTGCGGAATATGTTGGCACCTTACAAATAAATATAATTTACTGAAACTGCCATAAAAAGCAAAGCATCGTGTCCGAGCATGACGCAAATCATATTGTACAGAAAGAAGTATTTATGACATTATATTTATATAGTGCCAACATACACAGCAGCACTTTGCAAATTAGGAAATAAAGACGAGACATACTGGTGTACATAAAGAACAGACAGCCCTGCCCGTGCGATAAAAATCGAGCTATTACAGACCTTTATTCAACTGCTCTGCCAAATGGCCCGTGAGCTTACACTCTAAAGATATCATAAAACTCAAAGATACAAAAAATATTTAACTTGGGTATATGTTGAAGCAAAATACATATACTGTATCTTCTTTTTTACCCCGGAGTTGACTTCTTTTCATTTCTTTAAACGTAATTAAAATATGTCATTTTGCTACTAAACTTTTCACAGCAGGAAAGGAACCTTAATATACGTGATAAATTAGAACCAAAGTAAATGAGTTAAGTCTAGCTTTTTTTTATTACAGAAAAGTATTGTAATTAAGTATTTATAAATGGCAGAAATAAGTATAAAACGCCAACCAATCCTGTGAAAGAGCAAAATGTGACAGGCTGGGAAAGTGGCGCATTAATGCATCGGTTTGTAAAATTGAACACACTTCACCGATCCAGGGATATTACCATATACTCTTCATAACTGTCAATCTGCAAAGAGGTAACCGAGTGGGGAATTGGATGATGAATAATATTTTATAATAATCTGATTTGTGTTGCCCTACTTATTCCAAATAACATTTGTGCCAGGAAGTCCTGTTTTTTTAAAGAATACTTATTTTCAGCATAAGGGACTTTGCTCGGATGTAGATTTTCGGGTTTTATAGATGAGCTAGACATACATTCTGTCCATCACAAAGCGAAAGGTAATGAAATATAATGTGCAGCCCTTTATCACGCCTCAATACACAAGCAAACAATCCCACCCCCACCCCCCCCCACATTAAAATAGACCAGGGTTTCTAAGTCATGACAATAAATCTGGAGGTTTGGTAGATAACTATTAGATTTTTGTGACCCACGTGTGGGGATAAATATGTAACAATAAGAATACTTTATTTATATATCACCAACATATCTGCAGCGCTGTACAAAATATGTGACCATGGGGTTAATTCAGCAGCGTAGGGTGGTTAAACAAAACATAGATTCTAGCAATATAATAAGTTATTGATCCCAGGCACATAGTGGACCTATCTCTACAAGAACAATTAGGGGGGGTCTGTCCCTGTGCCCCACCCCCCCCCCATTCCTTCATCCGTGTTTGAGGCATATATTGTGGGATTTCAAATACTGCCTGCATGCCCTGAGTTAATGGAAGGAGGCTCGCTTCCTTAGCTAACATATTCCTACGTTCAGGCACTGGCTGGTTACATCGGGGTTAAATTCATACTCCTTTGCCTCAGGCTGTAGAATGAGGGCTTCATTTCTACCCACTTTCCCGGGGATGTAGGATGAGGCGCAGCTTAACTCTAGCTGTTCAAACATTTATCAGAGGCGACAGACCTTTGCATTAGGTTCTGTTTGATTGACATTTCCAAAATCACTTAACGCAAAATTAAAAATTACATTAAAAGATTCTATGCTCACCTTTGGTCTTACAGTGCAGAGGACGGCGCGAACCACTTTCTCCTCTCAACGATAGTAGAAGGACACTGAAAACAAACAATTTCCAGTGTCCTTCTTCCAGACCTGCAACATTGCATACGCCTGATCTCCTAAGGACACCACGGGATGATAGGAGCAGCGATGTGCAGTATCTCTTAACAGCTCCTTCCTAGGGATGTGCGTTTCGGGTTTCGGAATTTCGGAATTTTCACAAAATTTCCCGATTCGTGTTTTCGGATGCGGCCGATTTTCCGAAAATTTTTAGATCCGAAAATGGCAGATCCGAAAAGTTTTCCCGAGCCGAAACGAAATATTTTCGGATTTTTCGAATGGACTTGAAATGTGTCAAATCGAAATTTATTTTTGCTCTATTCATGATTTCGGTTCCATTCGTGATTTCGGTTCCATTTCGGTAATTCTGGAAATCGTATATTTAACTATTATCGGTTATATCGCTGATTCTGTAAATTTTGTATTTGTAAATGCGTATCACTTGCTTCTTGTGGCATTCGGGTCAGTTTAGCGTTTTTTAAATCGTTTTGTTCATTTTTTTTGTTCCATTTTAATATGATTAAATAAAGTTGTGAAATGTATATTCAATTATTCATAAGAAAAAAAGGATCTTTATTTAATAAAAAAAAACACGATAGAATCGCCAGAATTATCGTAGACACTTTGAAACGAGGAGAACAGAAGTTCCGAAAAAACGAAAATTTCCGAAATTTCCGAAAAGTCGATACAAAAAACGAGCAAAGTGACCCGAAAACACGAAAAATGGTTGATATTCCGAAAAAAAAATGTACATGAAAAACGAACCGAACCGAATCGAAACAGAAATCGGTCGAAACGAGCCGAATCGAAAAGTTTAAACATCCGAAGAAATCGAACCGAATCGAACCGAAAAAAAAATCGGTGCACAAGCCTTCCTTCCTATAACGAGTTGGGACGGTAACATAACTGTTCACTTAGAATAGCACATAGTAATACGGAACCAAAAATGGTTATTAGTTCAGGTCAGTCTGACCTGCTGTTAGCAGCTCTCTGTTAAGTGGAAAAGAGCCTCTAGTGTCTAGAATTTTTCATCCCAACAATACTGGGCTGAAAGGAATATCTGAAAAAAATACAAATGTGACAATTTACATTATTATAATCTTTTAATTATCTCAGAATAACAAACTTCATACAAAAAGTTGCTATTTCACTCTACAGTTACAGTCACAAGGATTTATCAGGGTTATTCAAAGAGAATCAAAAAGTCACTGCACGTTCGGGGACTTTTCGTTCTCTTCAATTCGGTGCGATTTGGCGATCCCATTTCGACGACCCTGCAGTGTATTCAGCAAGCACCACAGGGCCGCCGTAATGCAGGGAAAAGCCACCGCAAAACCCAGCGAACGCACACCGAAACCCGCAAAAACATCTGGATTAACCCTCCCGAACACGCCGGAGAAACCCGACTAGCCGCCGATCACAGCACAGAGCAGCTGCCGGAAAAAGCCGAGACTGCAGACGAATGGAGTTAAAAAAAAAAACAGTACGCTTGAATGTTTGAAAAGTGAAACGCTGTTTGCAAAGAAACTACAGAACAAAAATGTCTGAAATTTACACATAAGATCCAATGAATGATGATAAAAAGGGCTGTTACAGAAAAAAGAAAAAACGATTTAAAAAAAAAATGGAATATTCTTTTGCACAATAATCCAGAAAATGCCTAAAAGATCCTAAAAAAAATCTATAAATAAAGAAACTTTTTACTGCAGAATAAAATAATAAACGGTTTATTAGATATTGAATTAAAATGGGGATATTTTTAATATTGAAGCCTATGGGATTCTCCTGAATAAACCTGTCGAATGAAACCACCGAATGGCAGGACAATTCGGCAACTTTTCACTGCTGGTTTTTGCTCTCTGAATAGACGAAGCATTGCTTCTCTATGGAGATTTCACTGCCCTCGAACAGGCACCGTATGTGCAGGTAATTCGCCAACATCTGGCGAACTGCCTGCTCTCTGGAATCTGGATAGCTGAATGGCCAGGAAAGGTAAGCGCACGCTGAATTTCACCATTCGGTTACCTTTAGGCCACAATTCGGAGCTCTTTGAATAACCCTGGATATAGCGCCAACAAGTTCCGTAGCGCTGTACAATGGGAGAGATAGAATAACAAATATACATACACATTACAAACAGAATAAATATAGAGGGATACTGTGCTGCTGAGTGAAAAATGAAATAAAACGTAACTTTTATTCATGCATAAAGCAAAAGACAACCAGGACGACAATATTAAAAATATTAAAAGTCTCAGTAACCTTTGACAACAAGTTAGGTACCACAGTGAACAAAAGGGGCTGACTCAATGTGTCTGACAGGAAAAGGAACATGGCCTACTAAAGGTCCATATATGCAAGCAGGTAACACTGCAGAAAGCTCCTGGGTACACACACACTTCTAACCTACTTTTTTTTGAGAAAGTATTTTACCAGGAAGGATACATTGAGATTTCTCTCGTTTTCAAGTATGTCCTGGGTGGCGAGTATGTACCGTTAGGTGTCTTGTCCACGGACACTTACTGGAGAGGTGCTCTAACCTACTTAAATTAATAGAGCAGAGAAGCGGCCTTCGTGGGTTCGCAGTAATAGGAAAGAGACAGACTCCTAATAGGAGTATAATTGCAACATAACGAGTATCTTGTTATGGTAGGGTAGAGAAAGTAGATGTGCAGTTAGCCAGCGCTGGGAGCGATCCAAACCAGCATATGCAGAGCTGCAGCAAATAGGGTGACAAAAAGGCTACCAGTGAACACCAAAATAAAAAAGATTAAAATTGCAAAAAGCTTCACTCCATTACTCTACGCGTTTCGCCATGAAGATTGGCGTCATCAGGAGCATACAGAGAGTGACAAGAGAAAAGAGCCAGAAATGTTAACTACATCTCTCAAGGAAATGTCATGATTTTATTTTCTTTAACCAAAAGTACTTCGTAGTGAAAGGGTTAAACAAGACAATGGAGAATCAAGTACAACTCCACGACAACTAGACCTTTAGAGAAGGACGCCGGACGATTGGAAGACCGGAAGCATCGAGGTACGCAACAGGACACCTGGGGACCCTTGAAAACATCAGTGGACACTATATAAGGACCCACAGGTTTAATATACTTATACCAGCTGATGAAGCCGCGATTTTATGCGGCGAAACGCGTTCTGGAGTCATTGTTTTTAAATAAATTTTATTTTTTGAATTCCTGCTCCTGTTGTAGATGTGCCATCTATCTTGGATCCAAAGTGGTTTTCTTTTGGGTTTCCTGACATCTAAAAAACCTATGAGCGTTCATTCTGGGGAGGAAATGTGAGTACAAAGTCTTAAATCTACCACGTTATAATTCTCTCAGATCTGCACAAGGAGTGTCTCTTTTTCTTCTATCTTCCACTACATGATCCCGGATAAAACAGCCTAAATAAGGTGGGGGTCACCTGAGAAGCTGGAAGACAATTTACCCATATGCCTGGACCCACTTAGAGCCAGTGATAAGGCTCTAGACTTGTGAGTGGGAGATTATCTATATTACCATACAAAATTCATGTTTATTTCTCCCTATATATATGTGAGATCCCAGGACACCAGAAAGCATTGTTTGCGCCGATTCAGGTTATATATTCTACTTTAGAGAACAGAGACCATCATATTTTATGACAATCTTGATCGAAATTGTACAGGAAGATGAGATGTGTTATCCGGAGTCACAAAATGAGCAAGATTCTAGAATTTCACAATATTAAATCTGAGAATTTAAATGGTTTGCCTTAGGCTAGGGTCAGACGAACGCAGTTTTAACGTGCGTTTAGCCGCACGAAATCACGGCCGTGCTAGCAGCATTGCCGGGGAACACACGACGAATGGCCGCACGAAAGTTCGTCCGTGCAACGCAAGTGGCAAACGAACGCATTTTTTCGAGAACGTCAAACCGCTACTACTGACGTACAGAGTGCGCTGCGTCCGCATAGCGGCGTGTTTGCGTGATTGGGAGACGTCAGACGCTGCTAATGACCGGATAACATAATGTCCAGACACAAAAAGGGTTTTATTGATGATCCGTACAAAATCACGGACGACAATGCGCATCGTATGACCGCTAACGCGTATTTCGTGAAAAAATACGTCCGTTCGTTCGACCGCACTTTTCCACGGACGACGCAAAAAATGCGTTCGTCTGACCCTAGCCTTAGAGTTTCTGTAACGCACAATGCCTTTAATGTACCCGGCATGTACATGACAATGATAGAAAGCTCAGTCTGTCTGTTCTTTTTGAAGGAACACTTTCTAGATTAACATACTTTGAACAGTGTTACCTATGAATCAACTCAGAGTCAAGTACACATTTGAAATGTTTGGTGTATTTGGACAAGGGGTCAAAACTAGGTACTGCCCCCTAGAAATTTTGGACAGTTTGCAGGCGGGTCCTGGACACTATCATATGTTGGGAAATAAAGTATGGGTGGAGGAAGGGGGAGCCGCGATGGGAGCCGAGTAGACAGTGGGAGGAAGCCAAATGCCAGGAGGGATGAGCTGCAGACCCACAGACAAACACATGGAAAATGCTTCCACCGAGATAAAGAAATTAAAAAATGAGAAGAATAAACAGAAATACGTCCAGTGTGATTAAAAAGATGAAAATTAAATCAAAGGAAACACATCACAGCTTCCACTCTGATAAAAGAATTAAGAAAGAATACAAGAAGCCTAAATCAAACAATAAATAAGGCAGAAATGCAGGAAAGATATCCCTAAAGCACATTTTCTTTTGTGTGGTAAAAAACAGGTTGATCACCTCTTATTCAGAATGTTTGGGACCCTGAGCATTCCAGATTTCAGATTCTTCTGGATTTTGGAATCAGGGAGAATCCAGTGATGGAGGGGAAGCGGAGCAGCGACCTGTCCAGAGCATTTGGGAGGTAAGTCTGAAATTCAAAAGCCGCTTAAAATGCTGGATTCTAGAGCATTTTGGATTTCAGAATTCCGGATAAGGGGTGCGCAACCTGTAATATGAATTCATTTATTTATTTATTTGGAAAAAGGATTTTACCAGCGAGGATACATTGAGATTTCTCTCGTTTTCAAGTGTGTCCTGGGTGTAAAGTATGTACCGTTAGGTGTCTTGCCCAAGAACAGTTACTGGAGAGGTGCTCTGGCTGGGATCGAACCTGTGTCTCCATGGTTATAGAGCAGTGATGTTACGTCTACTCCATCCAGCCAGTATGTAGTTGCTAAACTGGGAAATTTAGGCTGTTAACTAGGAGTTTTAAAATTCGAGTCAAAATAACTGAAAAGATAAGCCGTGCTGGGAAAAACAGAACGGGCACACGGACCTGGTAGGAGCGACAGTAGATAACTAAGGCCGGGTGCACACGGGACGTTTTCTTTAACGCACATTACGTGCGTTAAAGAAAACCGGCGTCACACTCGACGCCCGCCCACCCCCCTCGCGCGATTTTCCATAGGAGGATCGCAGAGCCCCGTCGACGCGAATCCTAGCGCATCATCACTGTCGATGCGCTAGGATGTGCGTCGATGGGGCTGCGAGACTCTCCTATGGAGGATCGCACAAGGGGGGTGGGTGGTCGTCGAGTGTGACGCTGGTTTTCTTTAACGCACGTAATGTGCGGTAAAGAAAACGTTCCGTGTGCACCCGGCCTGAGTGGTGCTGCAGGACGATGACCTAAAGGCTCAGAATACTTCAGCTTTCAGTCGTTCAATTTTTTTAGAATAACAGTTGGGGGCTGCTCAACATGTGCAAACATTTATCTATATTAAACAGATACTGTACAAGATATTTGTGGGCTCCTGTGGCCGCATTCTAGACTTTTATTCATTCTGCAATGACTGTAATTTATAGTTTTTATATCCTTTCATATTTTCCAAAAATTGTAAGATGAGCGCAGCAGGCTAACATTGTGTGTCTGCTGTCAGTATGTGTCTGTAATGTAATTTTCATCATTAATTACATCCACAGGGGTAAGTCATTCTGACACGCGCAAGCACAGGGATAGTAGGCAGCCTTGCAGTGCAATATTTCTGGACTACGTTTCCCGTGATGGTGAGTGAACATGATTGGCACAATGTCATGTATCTCACACTCATCTCAGTTTCTAGTTTTGGTCATTCTGGGCCAACGGCTTTGTAACCTCTGAATAACAACCAAGCAAATAATATTTGCCATTGTTGTACCACTGTTAAAGTAAATATAAGAACATAGTTGTCGTTGCTACTCTGAAAACTCCTATGTCACACAGCCATCAAAAGTCTGGACATTTGCTGAAAGACGGAAATGCAAGAATTCAGACAAGTCTGGGCCCTGAATCTTTATTTTTGTTTCAGACACTGATTAAAATCTAGGTGACATGCTCTTTATTATATATTATAAACCAAGTTTATGACAACATTGCAAATATACTGAATATACTGATGCATCACATTGACATATTAAGTATTCAGACTCAGTACTTAGTTGACGAAGGCAGCATTTACAGGTGCAAGACTTTATGACTATGACGCGGTAAGATTTGCACGCCTGGATTTGGGTAGTGTCTGACACTCATTTCTGCAGATCCTCTCAAGCTCTGGCAGATTGGATGGGGACTTTCAGTATACAACCCTTTTCAAGTCTCTCCAAAGATGTCGGATTTTATTCATGTAGAGGCTTTGGTTAGGTAACTCACAGACATTTGCGGTGTTCTCTCTAAGCCACTCTTGCCTTGTCTTGGCAGGGGGCTTAGGGTCATCATTGGAAGATGACCTTTTGGCCTAGTCTGAGGTTCTGAGCACTTTGAATCGGGTTTCTATTAACCCCTTAATGACTGCTGACGTACCATGTACATCCTGCCCACGGGTCTCCCTTAGACCCGCAGACGTGCATAGTACGTCAGCGGCTCCTAACCTCCCTTCCACCCGATACTTACCTCCCTCGCTGACTTGAACGGAGTTCTGGCAGAGAGGAAGCCTGCCCCTCTGCTTTAGAGGGGCTGGCGAGCACAATGACATCACCACACTGCGTGGTGACGTCATCGGTAGGCGCCCTCCCCCCGGCGCCTGCATTGAAAACCAGGAAGAGATGGGGGGCTCCTTTGGTCTCCAACCATGGCAGCTAGAAACTTACATTTTACACCACTGGAAAGGGGAGAGTCTCCCCTTTTCAGTGGTGTATAAAATTAACAGTTTCGATGCCGGATCGCGCAAATCGGAGTGGAGTCACGATTTAAACATGGAGGTGGCTGACATCTTGGATGTCAGCTAGGCCTCCTGGTCACCCCCCACACACTGACATACCCAGCATATGTGTGAGGATACCAGTGGGCCAGTTAATCCCCTAGCTGCCAAGGGGAGATAGGGGGATCGTTTGGATCCCGTTATCTCCCGATCCTAGAGGGTCATGTTGGACATCAGTGGAAAGGCCTGAACATGGCCTTTCCAGTGATACCAAACATGACTAGGTTTGGTGTAAAAAAAAGCTACACAAAAAATGTAAAAAAAAACAAATTGTTTTTTTTTTTGTCTGGGGGGTTTAGGACCTAGGCTATAGGACCTAGGTATAGGAGCTAGGCTCTCATCTAAAAATAATTAGCATAAAACGGTCAGAATGAGCTCAGCGCACATAGGTGATCTGGCTCAGCAGTGAAGGGGTTAAAAAGCAAAAACATGTAAAAATTGGGTATTTCTATTCTCGGGACAAAATTTTGAAACTATTTAGCTGGGGTCTTTTTTGGCGGTTGTAGATTTTGAGGATTAAATTACGAAAAAGTGTGTTTTTTTCATTTTTTCATCATATTTCATATTTGTTTTATAGTAAATTATAGGATATGATGGAAATAATGGTATTTTTAGAAAGTCCATTTAATGGTGGGAAAAACAATGTATAATATGTGTGGGTTGCATAAACGAGTAAGAGGAAAATTTGACCTAAACACGAACAGCGCAGAAACGTAAAAACAGCAGCGATTATTATTATTATTATTTATTTATAAAGCACCAGCATATTCCGCAGCGCTGTACAATAAGCACAGTATAGACAGGGTTACAATACATTGAACAACATTTGACAAACAGTACAGGAGGAGATGAGGGCCCTATTCCCGTAGGAACTCACAATCTAGGAGTGATCACTAAAAGACGGATTTGTGTAAAACCGCCCGGTCACTAAGGGGTTAAGGATAACTCAGATTGTAAGCTCTCGAGCAGGGTCCTCTTCCCTACTGTTCTGTGTGTTTTGTCATGCCCCAGCCCTGGAGTCCGCAGGTAGGTCTGTTGTTGCCTAGCCTGGCTCCGGCATCCCTTTTCCTGGTATCATCATGTCGTGATCCTGACCAAGTTTTCACCAATTGCCCTGTGCATCATTCCAGATCCCTGAGCCTGGGTTTCCTGAGCATCCACGGAGTCTCAGGTACAGCCTGATCCACCTGATGAGGTCTCCATATAAGGAAGCTACCCCCTCTAATCAGGGCTTCTGCATTACAAGAAGTCTATGATTGTGTGTGGACCTGTCTACCAGCTTAACTGTGACCAATACCTACGCCTTGTTCTTGTTATCATCCTGATACCCACCGTACTCCCGCCCTGTCTTCATTCCACCGCCTACCGCCCTTGATACCCACCTGTGTGTTCCAATCCTGTGTTCCTGTGTACCAGATTTGGATTAACTGTGTACCGACCTCTGGCTCCGGATAAAGACCATTCTGCTGTTTATTACTCTGATTCACTTTGTACCGACCCCCTGCCTTGGAATACAACCATTCTCTCCAGCCTGCTGCCACATCCATTATTTTCCCCTGTTGCTGAAACCTTCTGCCTTGCCTTTGTTTATTTTTACCCCATTGTTCCTGTATAGTAAGTCTCCTTCATGTCTTGTCATTCCCTGTGTCCTTAGTTTCCTTAGGTTCTCCTGTTATCTAGTTTCTCCTTACTCCAGTATCCTTTATCAGCCTATTAGTTATTCCTTGCTGTTTTGCCTCTATTTAATTATCCTCGTCAGACCCTCTCCTGTCTCTCCCCTGTGTTCCAGACTACTCTGTGTATAACTTTTTCCATAAAGGAAACCAAAGGTTAGAACATAGTGGAATATAGTGAAGAAAATTTATTCGGGAACAGCAAGCCCCATAAGCAAAATCTGTGACTTTTCGACCCGAAGGTCTTAATCATGATCATGATCACTCACCCCGGAGCTCCCCAGCAGGCACTAGCCTTTATAGGCTGTCACGGTGGGACACACCTGTGAACAGGGAGGGGTGCATACCCAGGAGAGTAGTCAGCTCTCCATATGTATAAAACAAACCATGGGGGGGGGGGGGGTTGCACTCAACCTAGACTTGCAACACAAGCGGGTGCAAATACAAAACCCCAAAAAAGAGCACTCCATATCAATGACCACCTTCATCCACCATTTTCTGCAAAAAAAACACATTTCAAAAATTCAAAAAACCTGACTGAGGTAAAATGATGGGGATTCAGTTAACAAAGTATGAATATAGTTTGCGTAAGCCTGTCACAGTCGCCAATGTGCCCCATCGTCGACGGGTCCTATCTAACTTGACTGTATCTGCATTTACAGGATCCACTCACCCTGGAGCTCCCCGGCAGGCAATGTTAACTGAATCCCCATCATTTTAACTCAGTCAGGTTTTTTGAATTTTTGAAATGTGTTTTTTTGCATAAAATGGTGGATGAAGGTGGTCATTGATATGGAGTGCTCTTTTTTGGTGTTTCGTTTTTGAAGTGTTAGATGCACCCGCTTGTGTTGCAAGTTTAGGTTGAGTGCAACCCCCCCTGTGGATTGTTATATACATAATGGAGAGCTGACTACTCTCCTGGGTATGCACCCCTCCCTGTTCACGGGTGTGTCCCACCGTGACAGCCTATAAAGGCTAGTGCCTGCTGGGGAGCTCCAGGGTGAGTGGATCCTGTAAATGCAGATACAGTCAAGTTAGATAGGACCTGTTAACAATGGGGTACATTGGCGACTGCGACAGGCTTACGCAAACTATGATCATACTTTGTTAACTGAATCCCCTTCAATTTACCACAGTCAGGTTTTTTGAATTTTTTAAATGTGGCTTTTTTGCAGAAAATGGTGGATGAAGGTGCTCTTTTTTGGTGTTTTGTATTTTAAGTCTTAGATGCACCCGCTTGTGTTGCAAGTTTAGGTTGAGTGCTACCCCTCCTGTGGTTTGTTATATATATATATATATTTATCTACAAGGGTTGTAGTGGAGGACAAAAAGTGAGATAAAAAGCCTCCACACTATAATAAGTGTTTATTATTGCAGAAGCCACGTGCACATCACAGCAATTCGATGAATTGCATCCCAGAGCTCCTGTTATTATTATTATTCTTTATTTATAAAGCGCCAGCATATTCCGCAGCGCTGTACAATAAGCACAGTATAGACAGGGTTACAATACATTGAACAACATTTGACAAACAGTACAGGAGGAGATGAGGGCCCTGTTCCCGTAGGAACTCACAATCTGGGAGGGTTGGGGTTGGAAACAGGAGGAGAGGACTGTAAGGTTAGAGTGATTGATGATTGCGTCAGTGAGTTGGGTGGTAGGCTTCCCTCCTGTGCCACATTCCCCATATGCAGCAAGGAATTCTGGGTAGGATATGCAAATGACATCTGTCTCACTTTTATGCATCCTGGGTCTGTTATTACACAGAACCCTAAAATCAATGCTATGCCACACCGTGGCTTTGTAGCAGAGATAAGGTTTATGCAACTGGTCAAAGCCACTCCTAGGATATATGTATGTATATATATACAATCTATATACACAATTTTTTAGCATGTATGTATCATTAAATGAAGATTTTAAAACATGTCGGACACTATTTCCTCATCTGAGCTAAAACGTGGACACTTAACAGGAAAAACCTGCTCCTGCAGGTCTCCCCTTAGCGTCCCTGTTTTAACACCATATTCTGGGGCAGGCGCTGATTCAGCAGCCTGTACCAGGAGACCGCAAAGCTAACCTCCTGGATACTTACGGCAGCGCTAACGCACGCCGCAAGTATCACCTCCTGGAGTCCATAGGACTCTTTGGAGACTTGTGCTGCTGGGCCACGAGATCTTGCAGAGTCGCGGATTGATTCACGGAGGGACACTGGGAACTATAAGTCTCCAGTCTCTCTCCTGGCAGCCAGAAGCGACGAAATCGGGCCACCATTCGCGCCGTGGGATGAGAGGTGAGTATCTGATTTTTGGGGGTTTTAGCTGGTGATAACTGAGTCCACATAAGCGATATCAATTAGCACCAGCTTAGCGCTGAAGCAATTTTTTTAGTTACCGCAGCGTGGCAGTAATTACCGTTAGGATTTAGTAATACCTTTGCGGTAGAAAACGCAATCACTGATGCGCTAACTGATTTTTTTAACCCGTTAGCGTTCGGGATGGAATATGTGGGGCATGCGTTCGAGATACGAAAGTATAGTGTGAAGATAGCGCTTATGTGAAATATGCGTATAGGAGGACGTCCTCTAATCTAGCAGGTGCTGCTATGCTGGGAAGTATGTGTTCACAATCCTCAGAAACACAGATAATAGACAAAAATGGAAAAGATTCCCGAGCGCACCGCAAATATTTTAAAGCACCGTACTAGTTATACTGGATTCTTTAAATACAGACAACCAAAATGTCCAGTAATAGCCTTATATGGCAACCCAATACATTCCTTACTTTTTATAGGTTTACTTCTACATTGAATTGATATATTAACATATGTAGTAGAGTGTATCACTAATTAACGAAGATTCTTATATTTTGACGTTGTTTTACTTTGCTCCCGTGCTGATGGTCCTATGATGTGGTCTCCTCGTGAGATTACCGTGTTTCCAGGGGGTCTCCTTAGAGCCGAGGTGTTTGTATGAAAATCACAAAATAGGGGGAATTGATGAATCAATAAAAATAGCAGAGTAGCAGGTGATCGAAATATAAAAAATATATATCTTTTATTTAATATTAATTTATTGGATCACAAGGCAGACTAGCTGGATGCGCCAATGCTTATTAACATGTGACCGCAATATAAAAAGGATCACATAGAACGCATTTTCGCCTATAGTTTCCTCAGTACGTGTCCTTAAAATCAAAATCTGTCCAATAAAGGGGAAAATACCAATTTTATCACCTGCTACTCTGCTATTTTTATTGATTCATCAATTCCCCCTATTTTGTGGTTTTCTTAAAAACACCTCGGCTATAAGGAGACCCCCTGGAAACACGGTAACACGCTAACGCTCACATATCCGAGCGCTAGTGTAAAGGAGGTAATAGGGCCCGTCATCCTTTACTGCTCTCATTATTCTAAGTTTCTTTTTTCTTCCACGTTCCTTTAAAGAAAGATTGTTACACAGAGTTACACAGGAAATGGGTAACCGGGGGCTGCATTTGCTACGGACCTGTTCGTACAGATTGCATTTTGACTATCCTCTCGTCGCCCTTATCTTGGTTACTTGCCATGGTGTGTATATGTTGTAAATATGTAATGCCATGTTAAAATGCTCCTTGGAAAGTGAGACAACGCTCAATATATTCTTTATGGTAAAACACTTTCTGGTAGTATGGGTCATGTCAGAATCTGTTTCAGCCCCATTTATCTGCCGCAACAACGTAGCGGATATATAACACATTTATTGGGGGAAAAAGAAAAGATACCGAAATACGTTGCCCTATAATTCACAGAAAATTTATATATATATTATGAATTTATGCGTACGTATTTTTTTTTACACACGAAAAAAAAAGGACAGTGAAGGAATAACCAGCAAAAATGCTGGAAAGCTGCTCTGCACACAGAGACGGCCCTCCTCCCTCCACCTCCTCCCTCTCTCTCACACCCTCAGACAGGGGAATACAGTCTGCTGCAGATTTATAGCCTGAAGGTCCTGATTGGCCAGAACGTTGGCAGCTTTGATTTAATATCTCCCAGGATTGGCTGGCCTTTGACAGGCTGATTTATAGGCAGCTCCTGATTGGTTTGCTTGATCGGCCTGTAATTTATGAGACTGCTCCTGATAGAGAGCAGCAGAGGAGCCGGCAGCCTGAGCTCATTATCCTAATGTGGACCATGCATGCATATGATGCAAGTCACACACAGACAGACTCACACGCACATACACACGTCCTTAGTTTACAACGCTAATGTCAAGCCTTCCCGTGATGGAAACCACATATGGAAGCACAATTTATAATACTATTGTATAAATATTCATCCTGTGGAAATCACACACACCGATAGCGTAATCCACATACACAAACTCAGATTCTAATCCTAATATGGAGCAAAAAAAAAAAAAAGAAGAAATAGCGCATGGATTTGTAGACACAGGCTGCGATCAATAATCCGGTGTGCAATAAAATAAATTATAACGCCGCTTTCTAGGGAAACGTACTAAAAATATAAAAAG